>OZ012700.1:28707365-28836854 GCA_963942565.1 Maea johnstoni
CACAGACGTGAGGAGGCTGGAAGTAGTATTGTTGGTCAGCCGGCTGCGGCCACGCATGGCGTTGATCATGACGAGAAAGCATCTCTGCATCGTTCCAAAACAGAACCAGGTAGTAGTGAAGCAAAACCATCAGCAGCCTGCCAGGAACCTGTGGAAACGGTTGACGTATCCAGAGAGGGGGGTGTGAGCGTGGCTCCTGATGTCTTACACATACCAAGCCATGATGCTCCTGATAATTGCAAGCAAATCTACTGGAACCCAAATGCAAATGATGGCATAGATCGCAAGACATTTGTATATACCACTGACGCTTATTGCGTAAAATATGAGGATTATCAAAAGGGTTCTAGACGACATAAGAGTTTAGTATTAACCACAGGCCCAGACTCTACACTGTTTCGCGTGTTGAAAATCTCTCCATCTTCGTCAAAAATATTATCAATTGAGGTGGAGCACTCCGTCCACTGTACATCTGTAGCAGGTTTTGCTTACTCTCGTAGCGCACATTTTGATGTGGATTTTTATGATCATTGGAAGATCTCGAGCGGTTTTACTGTTTCTGACTCTGTTACGGATTTACTTAATTGTGTTGGTCCTGCTAATGGCAATAGAAAGTATACATTAAAAGATTGTAAGCCTCGCCAACTTGCCTATATATTCAACGACGGCCTGGCTGTGTGTTGTGCCGCTGACAATTGTGTGAAGATTTTTAATTGGTGTTTAGGCTGTACTTACCAACTTAAAGGTGACCTTGGAAATGGCATCCACTTGGTGGAGCCCACCTACGTGTCAGGCTGGGAAAAAGATGGCGTGGGTCGGTTAGTAGTTTCTGACACAGGAACAGGATCAGTGTTAGCATTCCTACTCGAAAGGGATGAGTGTAATGACATGGTAGGAGCAAAATTGCAATGGGTTTGGAAACACTTCACCAAGCCTGGATGCCTGTGTACTGAGGGTGACAGCATCTATGTCTCTGATACACAGGGGAAGAAGTGCTTTCTGTACAAGATAACAGTCTCCTCCCTCTTTAGTTTTAACATAAGCAGATATCTCATATCTGATGGTAAACCTGGGTTGACACCGGTCTCAATTGCGCCGGCCGCGTCATGTCCGGGACACGTGCTAGTAGCAATGGCAGATGGCTCTCTGACTTTGTTAGAATTTTGATTTCTGCCAGCACTAATCAATGTATCTATGCATTATACCCGAAATCACACGTCCCAACGAGGTATATATATATATATATATATATTATATATATATATATATATATATATATATATATATATATATATATATATATATATATATATATATATATATATATATATATATATATATATATATATATATATATATATATATATATATATATATATATATATATATATATATATATATATATATATATTATATATATATATATATATATATATATATATATATATATATATATATATATATATATATATATATATATATATATATATATATATATATATATATATATATATATATATATATATATATATATATATATATATATATATATATATATATATATATATATATATATATATATATATATATATATATATATATATATATATATATATATTATATATATATATATATATATATATATATATATATATATATATATATATATATATATATATATATATATATATATATATATATATATATATATATATATATATATATATATATATATATATATATATATATATATATATATATATATATATATATATATATATATATATATATATATATATATATATATATATATATATATTATATATATATATATATATATATATATATATATATATATATATATATATATATATATATATATATATATATATATTTATCTATCTTCATCATTAGGCAGACACCCACCTAAAACCAGCATTAGGCAGACATATACTTATTTTAGAAAACTTCAATATTTTCAAATGAAACTTTTACTATGTACTTACAATACCAATGTATGCATAAATCTATAATCTCATAAAAATAAACCCAAAAATAAGAAATATACATCGGACGGTGTCTGCCTAAGTTTTCATATATGTAATATAGCTCTTAGGCAGACATTGCATATCTTCATCATTAGGCAGACAATATATATTTCATATATCTTCCTCATTAGGCAGACATTATATATATATATATATATATATTTATCTGCAGCATTAGGCAGACCTCTTCCCTTAAACCAGCATTGAGTAGACATTATACTTTTTAATTACACAAAAAGACAGTGTATATACCCCAAGGTCAAGGTCACAGGGCATATGTTCGGAATTTCTTGTAAATACAATATCAAAAGAAGGGAGTTACCAAGGCTTCTGAAATTTACAACAATGATGTATACTACCAAGACCTTGGAAAGAAATGAAATTCCGCCACTTTGGCTACAAGGTGAAGGTCACATGTAATATTTTAGGATTTTGTTGTGTATGCAATATATCTCCAGAAAGGAGTCACCTGGGCTTCTGAAATTTACCCAAATGATGTACCCCATCAAGACCTCGGAAAAGTTTGAAACTCAGTGACCTTGATCCAAATGCCAAGGTCACAGGGCATATTTCCAGGATTTTGTTGTGAACGTGATATCTCCAGGAGGGAGTCACCTAAGCTTTTGAAATTAACACCACTGATGTATAACATCAAGACCTCAGAGAATTTCGAAACTCAGTGACCTTGACCCCAAGGTCAAGCTTACAGGACATATGTTAGGGGACCTGCAGATGCTCTTCTTCTTGTTAACCCTTTAAAATGCATGCTTTTTTGATGGCTTGTCAATTACCCGTCATTGAACTAAGTAACACACACTTTACGTAGTGTGCGTAAACTACAACAAGCCTGAAATGGCATTGGCTAGCGGTATGGTCACTAAAAGTCTTTGAAAATGTGTGTGTGGCCGTGACATCCATCACAGGGGCTGAATTGATATCAGGGCCTCTCTCCAAGCACCACCGATGACAGAAGTAAGACCGGAATTGTATATATTATAGATATATATAACATTTTTACCCCACTAACTCGCCCTGTGGATCTTTTTCACAAGAGAAAGGTGGCATTTCTACCATAACATGATAAATTTAATACTTGAAAGGGAGGCTCAGTGAAGCAAATGGACCTCAGCTGTATCTGCCACAAATTAAGGTTTTTTGCCACTGATGGTCTTAGTCATTTCTAAACCTGTCTCAGAAGAGTCGTGTGAACCAAGTATTTGATCTATACAGATATTTGGAATTTGGAAGTTTGATTATTAGGGCCTTCTCTCAGGTTTAGTTTGCATCACATTCTCGTTTAGTTTGCATCTTCTCGTTTAGTTTGCATCTTCCCCTGTTCAGTTTGCATCTTCTCCCGTTTAGTTTGCATCTTCTCCCGTTTAGTTTGCATCTTCTCCCATTTAGTTTGCATCTTCCCTGTTTAGTTTGCATCTTCTTTCTTCAAACCCCAGAGTTTGTGTTTACTTTGCATCTTTGGTTCAGTTTGGTTCATTTTCAAATGTGATCTCTTGGATTTTTGCCATATTCTAGTATGCTTTCAAGGTCAATAAGTCAAGTAGATTTTGTAGCATGAAAATCCAACCCCGCATTTTATATGCAAGTTATAAGTTATATGCATTTCAAGGCAGATGCAAACTAAACGAAAATGTAAGGAAGATGCAAAGTAAACCCAGGATTGGGGATATGATTTTTAATGCTAAGGAGTTATGTTTTAATGTTCATTTTTTGTGATACAGTCAAATATTACAATAAATGATTGGTTATAGACAAAAAGACTGAGTAGTTACCTGCTAGGGGCAGATCTTGCCCCCCAAATCTCCTAATGCTCATGTCTAGAGGTCTTTATTGTAATTTAGGTGGATGAAAGTGTTTGTAATGTATAGTTCTGAAGAAGTATATATCAAATTTGGGTCTGATAATTTAAATTGAAGGAGTAAAAAGGGATTTTTAAAAGGGCTCAGACGGCTATGGTTAGGCCATGTTAAGATGCAAACTGAACAATAATGTAGGGTTATGGACTTTCCAATACTTTTTAAATGCATATTTGCTTTTTTGGCCTCACTTCCTTATTTTTGAAGATATTATTCTGTTTGTTCATGGAAGTCCATAATAACATTATGCACCAGGAATTGTGTCACATTATACCATACAATTAGCAATTCACTATAGGCTGGCAATTCCAGAAATCCTTGTGAAATTCACAGAATGCGCCATTTTTAGTGATTTTTGCCCATTTTTGGAAAAGCAAAACACATTTTATATAGCAGTGTATTGCAAAAGTTCTAGAATATTCTATTCCAATCCTTTTGATACCAAGATCAGCACAATCGGATGAAAAATAGCCGCCTTATGCCCTGAAAACCCCTCAATTTATGCCTATATTTACAATATACAACTGCTTTTTGGAGCTCATTTTCTTATTTTAAGAGTTATTTCAGTTCTGTTTTGGATTTCTTGTGCAGAATAGTTGTACGTAAATTTGATGTATAGAACATGAAAATCGGTTAAAAAATGGCTGCCGTATGGCCCATTTTATAATGGGAAAATAACCTAATACGGAGCAAATGAGAGAAACATTTGCTTTTTTGGCAGATTATTTTTGTTTTAGCAGATATCTTCATTCTGTTAGTGCTTAAATACTCAAAACAAGACTGTGTAACAGGAAATACCTTCCTTTGTAGCATAGGAGCTTCATTTCTTAGTTTTACATGACCTCAGAAACCCCCAAAAAACCTAAAATGACATTTAGAAAATTTCCCAAAAAATAGTTGGTTATTTCTTATAAGTAAAACATGAAATAAGGGTAGAATTAAGCAGGGAATTGCAACAGATTAGTTTCAGGCTGACAAAATAAAGAATTCTTATGGTACAAGGTCATTTCAAGGTGAGATCTACAAATTCTGGTTCTTTTAGCCCCATATTTTAAAAATTGACAATTATCTGTTAAGCAATGTATAAAGTAATCATTAGGAAATAGAAATCCCTACGATTTGGTGTATAGAACATGAAAATCGGAAACAAAATGGCTGCCGTATGGCCCATTTTATAATGGGAAATTACCCTAATATGCAGGCAGAATTTTTTTGTTTTAGCAGATATTTTGATTCTATTAGTGCTCAAATACTCAGAATAAAACTGTGTAACAGAAAATATCTTCACTTGTAGCATAGGAGCTTCTATTTCAGTTTTACATGACCTCAGAAACCCCAAAAAACCCTAAAATGACCTTTAGAAAATTTCCAAAAAAATAAAGTTGGTTATTTCTTATAAGTAAAACATAAAATAAGGGTAGAATTAATCCGGGAATTACAACAGATTAGTTTCAGCCTGAAAAGATAAAGCCTAGCATAGGAGCTTCTTTTTTCAGGTCTACATGACCTCAGAAACCCCCAAAAACCTTAAAATGACCTTTAGAAAAATATGGGTTTCTTGATAATTAAGTCAACAAATATCAGTAATATGGTATAGAAAATATTAGAAAGTTATAGACAATGGAATTCCCTACAATTTGGTGTATAGAATATGAAAATTGGAAACAAAATGGCTGCCGGAGGGCTGAAAAAATAATTCCCCATTATAAAGTATAGGGGAAAACCTGACAAGTGATGGGTTTTGAAGAAAAAACTGTTTGTACAAGGTGATGTTATGCCTACTTACTCCCTTTGATATGTCATCATCATTTCCTGAAGTATTTTACCATACGGTTTTCCATTAAAAAGTTATATATCAATGGCCATTGTAAAATATAGTCAATTTAAACAAGTATGTCAATTTTACACTTTTATCCTTACTTCAATGATAGCTACTGAGGCCAAATTACATTCTAGGAGGCTGAGATTTTTCTTGGTGCTCTGCAACCTGTCTGTCTAGTGTATTAGGTCATTAGTTTTTCACAAAATTGCTTAATTTCAGAATTTGGACACGACAAGCTTTTGAAAAAAACTGAATATTGGCAAAATATGGGTTTCTTGATAAATAAGTCAACAACTATCAATAATATGTTACAGAATGTTATTAGAAAGTTATAGGGAATTGCTTTCCCTACATTTTGGTATATAGAATATGATAATTGGACACAATGGCTGCCTTATAGCTAAAAAAAACTATCCCAAGGTCTGAAATACCTGAAATAAGAGTGACTTTGACCCATTTGTAACTAAAGAATGAGAATGTTTTTGCCTTAAATGCACCCAAATTCTTTTAGAACGTGTCCTGAGGAAGAGTTATTCATACTTTAATAGGGCCTATATCATTAGGGGGCCTCAGGAAAAGTTTTAGAAGTTTGTACATCCGAAGGGTAAGAAATACAGCCACCGCGGGCTCAAGGTTGGAATAGGGGTACTTCAAGGCCGACCAAGAGGCTCAAACAGGAACCCCCCACCTAAGGTAGATAACTCTAGCAACGTCGAATGAGGAGTTATATGAAGTTTGGGCTTAACCCTCATTCTGCTGAATTGTCTGGCGGGGGCTAGGGCCCCATAACTGTATTGTTTCTTTGCAACAAATTATGTTGCATTGCTGTTGCGCTGTCGGTGGGGGCTGTTGCACTGCCGGCGGGGTGTAAGTTTCTCCAGCCATAAAATGCAAAATATATAAAGAATCTGAAATAAAAAAATACTGCCTGAAACTACTGTTCTTGTTCTTTTTAATAGTATATATTTTTAATAAGAACAAGTAGATAATATTAGGAGAGATCAGTGTAAAACTAAGGAATTGTAGAATGGATGCAGATTTTGAAAAAGGATTACTGAAAAGCAAGTATTTATAATTCATTACCCCCACTTTAGCCTGAGATTTCTTAAGTTTTACATGAGTATTTTCTCATGAAAATCATATATTCAGAATCCTTGTCAAAAACCTATAAATAGGCTGATTACTATTATTTATTTATATGTTTTATTTTGTTATGAACCATCCTAAAGTAAATGGAAAGCAATTAAATCATTAGGGGGCTTCAGGAATCGTATTAGAAGTTTGTACATCCAAAGGGTAAGTAATACAGCCACCGAGTGCTTAAGGTTGGAATAAGGGTACTATAAGGCCCCCTTAGAGGCTCAGATGCCACATGAACCTCACACCGAAGGTGAATAACTCTTTAACAGGTTCCTATAAAGAGCTTTAGGAGGGTTGGGCTTGATCGGGCGCCTATGAATTGAGTTATGAAGGGTAAAAGTAAGTAGGCATAATATCAGCTTGTACAGACATTTGTTTCTTTAAATCAAAGCACTTGCCAGGTGGTCTGCCATACTATATAATGGTAAATTAGGTCTTCAGCCATATGGCAGCCATTTTGTTTCCGATTTTCATGTTCTGTACACCAAATTGTAGGGGATTCCATTCTCTAAGACTTTCTAATTACTTTCTATACCATATTATTGATAGTTGTTGACTTAATTATCAAGAAACCTACATTTTGCTACTTTTCACATTTTTTCAAAAACTTGTTGTGTCCAAATTTTGAAATAAGGCAATTCTGTCAACAAATAAGGAACTGATACACTAGACAGACAGGTTGCAGAGCACCAAGAAAGATTTCAGCTTCCTAGGATGTAATTTGTTCTCAGTAGCTATGAGTGAAGCCATGAATATAGTGTAAAATTGACATATTTCACGGAAATATACAACGTTTTTCAATGTTGAATATTATATAACTTTTTGATGGAAAACTGTATGATAGTATACTTCTGGAAATAATAACAACATGTCATAAGAAGTAAGAAGGCATATTATTAGCTTGTACAGACATTTTTTTCTTTAAATCAAAGCACTTGCCAGGTGGTCGACCATACTATAAAATAGAAAATTAGGTTTTCAGCCATAAGACAGCCATTTTGTTTCTCATTTTCATGTTCTATACAACAAATTGTAGGGAATTATATTCTCTATGACATTCTAGTACTTTCTATAACAAATTATTGATAGTTGTTGACTTAATTATCAAGACACCCATACTTTGCTAATTTTCTGTTTTTTCAAAAGCTTGTCGAGTCCAAATTCTGAAATTAGGCAATTCTGTCAACAAATAAGAAACTGATACACTAGAAAGACAGGTTGTAAGGCACCAAGAAAGATCTCAGCTTCCTAGGATGTAATTTGGCCTCAGTAGCTATGAGTGAAGTCCCGAGTATAGTGTAAAATTGACTTATTTCACGGAAATATACCACTTTTTTCAACGTTGAATAATATATAACTTTTTAATGGAAAGCTGTATGATAGTATACTTCTGGAAATAATAACAACATGTCAAAAGAACTAAGTAGGCATATTATCAGCTTGTACAGACATGTTTTTCTTTAAATAAAAGCACTTGCCAAGTGGTCTGCCATACTATATAATGGTAAATTAGGTTTTCAGCCATACAGCAGCCATTTTGTTTCTGATTTTCATGTTCTAAACACCAAATTGTAGGAAGTTTCATTCTCTATAACTTTCTAATACTTTCTATACCATATTATTTATAGTTGTTGACTTAATTATCAAGAAACCTACATTTTGCTAATTTTAAGGTTTTTTCAAAAACTTGTCGTGTCCAAATTCTGAAATTAGGCAATTCTGTCTACAAATAAGAAACTTATATACTAGACAGATAGGTTGCAGAGCACCAAGAAAGATCTCAGCTTCCTAGGATATAATTTGGCCTCAGTAACTAGCAGTGAAGCCATGAATATAGTGTAAAATTGACATATTTCACGGAAATATACCACTTTTTTTCAATGTTGAATAATATACTGTAGAATGGCTAATTTTTCTGTGTGTTTTATTTGCCCGTTTTTTCCCGAATGCTATCAAACGGGAATAAACAACACCGGAAAAATCATTACACTTCATGTCCGGACTTAATAAACACAGGAAATTCTGACCTTAGTTAAATAGACTGGCCCAGCTTTATCTCTGAAGTGTCAGACCTGCGTTTACTCAGAGTGATAGCGGTCATTCCCTTATTGCAATCCACATGCGGCAGGAAACAATCGGGGGTCTCTGTATGACTTCTGATCATGCTGTGAATGCAACTCACTTAAGAGATTAAATCCCTGGTGATCTATTTCTAGTCTCCTCTCTAGACTGGTGAAAGTCCCACCACCGCATGCGCTGCTGTATGGCCCTGCCCATGCTTATACAACACTGGGAACTGTCTCCAGTCTATAAGATGCTTATCTAGACTGGTGATAGTCCCTTTGCAGTGTGCGTTGTTGTACTAATAAGCACTTCGACCCATGGCACATGTTTATTTAAGACTGTGGACTACTTAAACTACTTAAGATCTACTTAAAACGGGAAAATTAAAAACGGGAAAAAACATATGTCCTCTTTTCGGAAATATTAGAAACGGGAAAACCCAAAAATGAAAAATTAGGGAAAATTGTCACACGGAAAAATTAGCCATTCTACAGTATAACTTTTTAATGGAAAACTGTATGGTAGTATACTTCTGGAAATAATAACAACATGTCTAGAGAAGTAAGTAGGCATAATATCAGCTTCTACATACATTTTCTTCTTTAAATCAAAGCACTTGCCAGGTGGTCTGCCATACTATATAATAGTAGATTATGTTTTCAGCCATAAGGCAGCCATATTGTTTCTGATTTTCATGTTCTATACAACAAAATGTAGGGAATTCCATTCTCTATGACTTTTTAATTACCTTCTATAACAAATTATTGATAGTTGTTGAAACCCATATTTTGCCAATTTTCTGTTTTTTTCAAAAACTTGTCGAGTACAAATTCTGAAATTAGGCAATTCTGTCAACAACTAAGAAACTGATACAGATACAGATTTCAGCCTCCTGGGATGTAATTTGGCCTCAGTAGCTATGAGTGAGGTCAGGCATATATAGTCTATGGGCTGGGTGGGTTTTCGTGTGCATGAGATGTACCCTACGTTACTCTCCATATTATTGTAGCTGGCTATCCCACATATTAGAAAAATCAGGGTAGACTTTTTGTAACCCGGCAATAAGCGAGAAAAATGGCGTCATTCCTCGTCAATCAGGTAGCAAAATTAAGATAGAATTTTGGGGTAGGGGAAACTAAAATGTCTATAACTTTAGTAATAATCAACGCAGAGCAGTGGTTCACCATTCAAAATGTGTGTTTTGATATCCTCTAAACATCACTATGATTGTATTATAGATTACTTAAGTATTTAGGTCACTTAAGGTCAAAAGGTCATAAAATGGGGTCAAAGTGAAAATTTTACCCTTATCAGTAAAATTGCTGTCAGAGGGTACCGTTGTAACACTGCTCAGTGTCCGCCAGTGCTCAGTGACTTGGGGGTCACTGGCCCCTAGGGTAACTGAGCACTTATTATGGGTGTCTCCCTAGTTGCTAGTGATCCCCCTATATTTCTCTACCTAAATAAATGTTTATTCAAAGATGGTCATTTCTAATGGTTAACATAGTATACACCCAATCTGCCATCTTTCAACTGGGGTCACTCACAAAAGTTTGGTGGCTGGCAGTTCGAACCTGGTGGGCACATTGGTAGAGGACTTGTACACAGCACATATTGTATATTAAATATATTTCTGTCTGGGTGTGTAGATTGGAATCACATTGCTACAGCATCATTTTTTTAAAGATGGCCACCGTATTTTCACCAAAATAAACAGAGTCAGGAAATATTGAATAACTAATCACCAGAATGCCCTATAAACAATTAAGTTAGCTCAAAAGGTTTGTAATAACTTTCAGCTTCTGGTTGAACTTCAAATAGTTATATATTTTCGTGTGTTTGGGGAAAGGTAACACTGAATCTCAAAAAAATACTAATATGTGATTTTCAACTGGTTAGTCCATTTGATTACAGTTACACTTACATTATAAATTCCAATACGCTTTCATTTTAAGTATTATTATTTTCTGTTTCCATTTCCTGTACATTTCCTATACTTATTTTGTGATAGAAGGATGTGAATGCCAAAACTGTGAGATTTCAACTACCAATTAATCCCTGTTTTAAAAAACCTAAACATCATTTGTCAATGGCTCTAAAGGTATATATATATATATATATATATATATATATATATATATATATATATATATATATATATATATATATATATATATATATATATATATATATATATATATATATATATGTATACATATACACACTAGCTCAGTAGTTTTCTCCAGGAGTCTGGCTCAGCAGTATCCAGTCGCCATCATCTGCCTCGTGAAGTGGGATGGGGAGGGGGAGGGCGAACGGCAGCTTGCTCTCACATCATCAATTGCACTTCTGACTGAGTGATGGATCCTGTGATCAGGGGTCCACCAGAGACTGTCATAGGCTAAATTACACCAATCTTGATCAATGACTAAATGACATTAAATAAATCTGGTTATGCCAACTATGAATGGTTAAAAAGGATTGGATGATCAAATCTTTTCAGACACTCTATATATTTATTCCGAAACCTTGTGTGTAGACCAAAGGAATGGTGTGCATAACATATAGACTACATCATAGCACACAAACTTGGTAGAAATGGAACTTATTTAAGAAAGTAGGGCAACAATTACCCAGCAAGTTATCCAGTATGGATTTCTTTACATATAGAGCAAACACATGGTCCATTGACTTTGAGTGAAATATACCTAAAAGGAGAAGAGTTTCTGAAAGCCAAGTTCAACAAAAGTGGTTTGCCACATTACACTCGACTCGAATTTCGTCTGGGAATGTTGGCATCTTTTGAATTGCACAGATCTGTCTTGCAAACACGTCTCCTTTGCACTTTTTCATCAGAAAAGTGGTTGAGTTTTGTAGGCTGTCTATCGTTATTTAACATGCGTGTGAGAATCGCTTTATTCCAAGAGTTTGGGAATATATATATATATATAAATATTTCAATATATATATATATATATATATATATATATATATATATATATATATATATATATATATATATATATATATATATATATATATATATATATATGTATATATATATATTCATATGTGTATATACACACATATATGTAAATAAATAAATATATATATATATATATATATATATATATATATATATATATATATTCATATATATATATATATATATATATATATATATATATATATATATATATATATATATATATATATATATATATATATATATATATATATATATATAATATGTATATATATATATATGTATATATATATATATATATATGTATATATATATATATATATGTTATATATATATATATATATATATATATGTATATATATATATATATATATATATATATATATATATATATATATATATATATATATTATATATATATATATATATATATATATATATATATATATATATATATATATATATATATATATATATATATATATATATATATATATATATGACCGACCAGATTGCAAATGTAAATTCTTATTTGCCGGTCTCAATCTAAGGGTTGTGTAGCATTTGAAAAGCATCTGGGTCAGGTTCATTTCCAAGCAAATACATCCTGCAAGGGGCACACCCTATTGACTTGGTCAATGGTGTGCAATCGGAGCTGGCACCTCCCGGGGAACCCTTATCTGGTGTGGCACCTTGCTTGCCTTAAAAAAGAAGGGGGATGTGTAGAACTGGCTATGGATACCATGCATCTAAAAGACCCCTTGGTCCTCTTTGGACCTGAAGGCTCTGCTCTTACTCTCCCTCTTTTTCTTCCTTTACTTCGAATTATTATGTTATGTCAAGGTTCTTCAACATAAAAGGACCACCTTTTGGTATATTGTAAGGCACTAAATGGCCTTGGTGTGCCAATGTGCCTTTAAACCCTCATTCATCCATTCCAATCAAATACAGCTCTTTGAAGTCAGTTGCCATTGGATGGTACAAACATATTTGTTATTATCTATTCTGAATGGAAGACATTAAAATGAGGTTCAAAAGTGATTGTTATATGATAAATAGCTATTTTTGAACTAACATCTCAAATTCTCACTTGACCTTCAAATCGGTGACCTTTGGTGACCTCATTTTGAGTTTAGAATCAAAAATGATGGAAATACTGGATGGAGAGCAATAAAAGACACATTTTGAAAGGTAAACCACTGTTCTGTGTTAATTATTGCCATGCAATACATGATACTACATATAGTCAGCGGCCCAAATTCTGGATTTATTGGCATCAGTTTTTCCTTTTTTATGACAGCACATATATAATAACCAAGAACCTGTGTTTGATTTCATTGTCTTTCTCATAATCTTCCTGGCCAAACAATCGCAATAGATGAAGAAAATATTAAACCGGCACCCTCTGACAGTGATTTTACAGATAAGGGTAATTTTTTCACTTTGACCCCATTTTTGTGACCTTTTGACCTTTAGTGACCTAAATACTTAAGTAATCTATAATACAATCATAGTGATGCTTAGAGGATATCAAAACACACATTTTAAATGGTAAACCACTGATCTGCGTTGGTTATTACAAAAGTTATAGACATTTTAGTTTCCTCTACCCCAAAATTCTACCTTAATTTTGCTACCTGATTGACAAGGAATGACGCCATTTTTCTCGCTTATTGCTGGGTTACAAAAAGTCTACCCTGATTTTTCTAATATATGGGATAGCCAGCTACAATAATATGGAGAGTAACTTAGGGTACATCTCATGCACACGAAAACCCACCCAGCCCATAGACTATATAGTGTAAAATTGACATATTTCATGGAAATATACCATTTTTTTTCAATGTTGGGTGATCTATAACTTTTTAATGGAAAACTGCATTGTAGTGTGCTTCTGGAAATAATAACAACATGTTATAAGTAATAAGTAGGCATAATACCAGCATGTACAGACTGTTTTTCTCTTTAAATCAAAGCACTTGCCAGGTGGTCTGCCGTACTATATAGTTGTAAATAAGATTTTAAGCCATACGGCAGCCATTTTGTTTCTGATTTTCATGTTCTATACATCAAATTGCAGGGAATTCCATTCCCTAATGATTACTATATACATTGATTAAAAAGTTATTGTCAGTTTTGTAAATATATGCCCATTAGAAGCAAAATTTGATGATTTTACGTAATTTCACCTTAAAATGACCTTGTAAGATAATAAGCCATTATTTTTTCAGCCCAAAACTAATCCTCCGTAATTTCCTGTTTAATTCTACCCTTATTTAATATTTTACTTGAAATAAATAAATAACTTTTTGAAAAAACAATTTTTGTAGGTATAGAGGGAAAAATTGATTTTTCTGAAATTCTGAGATTTTGTTTTGTGATTTTCATGTTATATACATCAAATTGTAGGGAATTCTAATCTCTAATGATGACTGAAAACATTGTTTAACACATTATTGCTAATTCTGAAAATATGGGGCTAAAAGAACCAGAATTTGTAGATTTCACTTTGAAATGACCTTGTACCATTAGAAGGCTTTATCTTTTCAGCTTGAAACTAATCTGTTGCAATTCCCTGTTTAATTCTACCCTTATTTCATGTTTTACTTATAAGAAATAACCAACTTTATCTTTTTAGAAATTTTCTAAAGGTCATGTAGAATTGAGAAAATAAGCTCCTATGCTACAAGTGAATATATTTCCTGTTACACAGTCTTATTCTGAGTATTTTAGCACTAACATAATCAAGATATCTGCTAAAACACAAGAAATCTGCCAAAAAAGCAAATGTTTCTCTCATTTTCTCCATATTTGGGAATTTTCCTAGTATTAAATTAGCCCTTTGTGGCAGCCATTTTGTCTAGGATTTTCATGTTCTATACATCAAATTGTAGGGAATTCCACTTTCTAATGATTACTATATACATTGAATAACAAATTATTGTTAATTCTGAAAATATGGGGCTAAAGGAACCAGAATCTGTAGATTTCACCTTAAAATGACCTTGTATCATTAGAAGGCTTTATTTTTCAGCCTGAAACTAATCTGTTGCAATTCCCTGTTTAATTCTACCCTTATTTCATCTTTTACTTCTAAGAATAAACCAACTTTATTTTTTTGGAAATTTTCTAAAGGTCATTTTAGGTTCATTTGTGGTTTCTGAGGTCATGGAGAATTGAGAAAATAAGCTCCTATGCTACAAGTGAAGATATTCCCTGATACACAGTCTTATTCTGAGTATTTAAGCACTAACATAATCAAGATATCTGCTAACACAAAAACATTCTACCAAAAAAGCAAATGTTTCTCTCATTTTCTCCATATTAGGGAATTTTCCTATCATAAAATGGACCATATGGCAGCCATTTTGTTTCTGATTTACATGTTCTATACATCAGATTGTAGGGAATTCCACTTCCTAATGATTACCAAGTACATTGTTTAACAAATTATTGTTAATTCTGAAGATATGGGGCTAAAAGAACTAGAATTAGTAGATTTCACATTGAAATGACCTTGTACCATTAGAAGGCTGTATTTTTTCAGCCTGAAATTAATCTGTTGCTATTCCCTGTGTAATTCTACTCTTATTTCATGTTTTACTTATAAGAAATAACCAACTTTATTTTTTTGGAAATTTTCTAAAGGTCGATTTAGGTTTATTTGCGGTTTCTAAGGTCATGTAGAATTGAGAAAAGAAGCTCCTATGCTACAAGTGAAGATATTTCCTGTTACACAGTCTTATTCTGACTATTTTAGCACTAAAAAATCTGCCAAAAAAGCAAATGTTTCTCTCATTTTCTCCATATTAGGGAATTTTCCTATTATAAAATGGACCATATGGCAGCCATTTTGTCTGGGATTTTCATGTTCTATACATCAAATTGTAGGGGATTTCACTCTCTAATGATTACTAAATACATTGTTAAACAAATTATGGTTAATCCTGAAAATATGGGGCTAAAAGAACCAGAATTTGTAGATTTCACCTTGGAATGACCTTGTACCATTAGAAGGCTTTATTTTTTCAACCTGAAACTAATCTGTTGCAATTCCCTGTTTAATTCTACCCTTATTTCATGTTTTACTTCTAAGAAATAACCAACTTTATTTTTTTGGAAATTTTCTAAAGGTCATTTTAGGTTTATTTGTGCTTTCTGAGGTCAAGTAGAATTGAGAAAAGAAGCTCCTATGCTACAAGTGAAGATATTTCCTGTTACACAGCATTATTCTGAGTATTTTAGCACTAACAGAATCAAGGTATCTGCTAAAACAAAAACATTCTGCCAAAAAAGCAAATGTTTCTCTCATTTTCTCCATATTATGGAATTTTCTTAATATAAAATGGACCATATGGCAGCCATTTTGTCTCCGATTTTCATGTTCTTTACACTAAATTGTAGGGAATTCCACTCTCTAGTGATTACCAAATACATTGTTTAACAAATTATTGTTAATTCTGAAAATATGGGGCTTAAAGAACCAGAATCTGTAGTTTTCACCTTGAAATGACCTTGTACCATTAGAAGGCTTTGTTTTTTCTGCCTGAAACAAATCCATTGAAATCCAAGATGGCCGCCAGGTGAAATTATGTTTTTCCACATAACTTTAGTTCTAAATAACCTAGCAAACCAATGTTGGTATCTCTACCAACATTTTCAGGAACCAGGACTTCATCTATGACATCTTCATTGTCACTAGAGGTGTTATTCTACCATATTTGCCCACAAAATAGCTTTTTTTACATGTGGAGGCCGTTGGACATGCAAAGAAGCTGTTTAGCTTCAAACAACTGCATTTGACTCCAGATGACTATAACGAAAAGAGGTGGTTAGAAACAGTAGCACTGAGCTACGTACAGTGCGTCAGTGTCTAAAGCCATGGTTTCTATTCCTAATACGAAAAATCGCATCAAGAAGGCAGCCATTTTGGATTTCAAGATGGCTGCCATGTGGAATTATGTTTTTCCGCATAACTTTAGTTCTAAATAACCTAGTAAAACAATGTTAGTGTCTATACCAACATTTTCAGGGACCAGGAATTCATATATGACGTCTTCAGTATCACTAGAGGTTTTATTATACCATAGTTGATCACACAATGCCTTTTTTCACACATGGAGGCCATTGGACAGGTAAAGAAGGTGTTCAGCTCCAATTTGAACAACTACTTTTGGATCCAGATGACTATAATGAAAAGAGGTGGTTAGAAACAGTAGCACTGAGCTACCTACAGTGCAAACTAAACAGAAGAATATTCAAATGATCATCATATGACCTTCAGGTAACCTTCAAATGACCTTGATAAAAGAGTGGATAGATACAATTAACAATTTCCTATAAATTGGTACCTGGTATGTCACAATTGGTAAAGACATGAGTGTGTTATTTTTTATTTTACTACAAAGGTTATAGTTGGAGTTGATCAGATCTAGATGATTGAATTCCAATGACATCATTACCCATAATAGACTGTCCTCTTGCCCATAGTTTATATCTCCTCGGCAACACTTACAACCTATATTTGGAATCCAGAGTTGGGAGCTTTGGTAAGTTTGTGTTTCCTATTAGCAAAACATGTTACCTACATTGCGTGTAGGTATTACATATGAACAGTTAAGCATCCCGGTGAAATAAAAAGTGTTAAGGAGAATATAATTCATAGATTCAATTTGATGTTGTTTACTTTTGAGAGATGTATTTTATCTATTTTTAAGACAGATGAAAGTGGTTGAAATATTCTCATTTTTGTTAATCTGTCATATCAATGCCTGGGGCCAAATGTGGGACATTAGGCGACATCTATGGAAATGGGTAAATAGGAAAGTAGACTTTGTGGTGGTACATGTGGAAACAAGCTACATACAGAGGGGGGCAGGGAAATTAGATGTGGGAGAGTTTGAAAAGGAAGCCGAAAGGCTAGTGGACCAAATAGACAGACAGTTTGGGAAAGGGTTAGGGATGTAGTCGGGTTTGATACCACGGGTGGACCAAGGGGAGACGGCGATAAGGAGAGTTAGACAAGCTAACGACGAGTTAGATAGGGTAATGAAAAAGAAGGGATGGGATATATATGTATAATTTAACACAGTGACCTATAGTCATTGCCTGAATGAATGGTGTTCAGTTAGCTATATTCTCAGTGTACTGCAGCGAGCTGTCTGTCACCGCTGTACAGGTTTGAATTCTACCTTGGGTAAAGAGACGTTGATCGGTGATCTGGAACTACTGCCTAAAGCGCTCTGTGCATTTATCTGCATCCAATCTGCTCTCCAACTAACTCACGTTATGAACCGGTCTTAGGCTATTATGACAGTGTAGTTATCATGCACTATGTTGTAGTATTCTATAGTATCTTTACTGGTTTGAGACGATGATGCAACCCTATCTGGTCCGTGAGCTGTAACCTTTGATAAAACATTCCACTCAGTTATAAAGTAGCTCTTATGCAAGCACTGTTCAGTGATCTATAACCATCTGGGTTTTGAACCTCACCTAGGGTGACATGTGAGAAAGTTGCCAGTGATTTAGGGTTAGGTGGTGGATTTCACTAGATATTGTAGTTTCCTCAGATACCAGTTAGACCAGTTAGACCTAAAAAGGCTGAAAAAGTGATAAACAAATACATAACGAAATTCATAGTGCTCAATGATCTTTGGTAGCATGGTCATGATTCATACCACTCCCAGCATGTGCAGTGATCTGAAAACTGCAAGCCTATTCAGTGATCCGTATACTGCATGCACATAATGTACAAATACTCACTACTATAGCGTATGGAATGGCGTGCTTGTTTTGTAAATGGGTCATATTAACCCATTAATACTAAGGAGTTACTCTTGAAAATGTCGTTTGTATCTTTGATGCTTTTGCCACTAACCCATGAATTAAGAATGATCATGCCAATTTTATAAGGAGATTTTAGTAGTGTCCAGGTTGTTACTTTTCTATCAAATATTTTCCCAACTGTGCGATTGCTGAGAAAGTTTCATCAATATCTTCAGGCTGCTGAATGTGCTATACGGGAAAATCTAAGGTCAGATTCTTTTCAGATGACACGTCTCAGAGCATATTTGCCCTGCACCCGCTTGTAAAAAGATCACGAGGACACAATCTGACTTCAAGTGCGGCCCGCATGGAACGCTGCAAGGTGCGTGTGGGGTACAAGAATAATAACAATACTTTTGGTTAATGAGGCTAGCTTTTGAAAATGTGAATCTGAATAATTAGTCATACAATATAAAGATGCTTTCACCTGATGAAGACTTAGCTTAACTCCTGATCAAAGTTTGATTGTCAGAAAACTGAGCTTCTGAAAACCATTATCTAACATGCAATTATTTCTTTATCTTTAGAGAGACTTTATTTGGTTGGATGAAGTTATAAGTTTGGTTATCTTATCTGGAAATGTCAATCCTTAAATAACACATTTCATTTAAATGTGACATGTGGTGTGCATTTGGAACATATGAATAAAACACAAGATATTTTCACTGCCCCCTAAAATTACCCTTCCCAAATTGCTCATGAAATACATTCCCTCCTTATTAAGATACATAAAGGGAGTCATTTCTATCAAACCTGACATATAACAAATTCAGACATCTATAAAGTGTTATAAAGTATTCCAAATCATCATCTCAATTATAATACCAACATGAATGGTCACGTCAAAAGCGCTAGGGGAAAGTGGCATTCATTTGTACGATGTAGTGAGCATTGAATCCTCACCATTCTTCATATTTCACTTGTAATAAACAAAACGTTGAATCCCATTCGGTCGTCCGTCTCTATCTAGCTTACCCATTCCTTTGCCAATATGTATGAATTCAAAGGGGACGGATCTAGTGACAACATTGATCACAAACCAATACCCTTCATCAAGGTATTGGAGCATATATAGATGTTGCCATGGCAACTGTTCGGCCAGATTTATGTTGCCAAGGAAACCGTTTAAAGTTTATCCTATTCCTTTGTCAAAGTATTAAACCTCATTATCCTCTTTACTCTCCCCAAAGTTTCATAAATATTGGGAAAATATCATTTCAAAGAAATTCATTAATGTAGCATTTAGACATAGCATACAATGCTCTAAGCCTTGGAACTTCCTCTGTTATCCTGCCTATTTCACTAATTAGTGTGGAAGCTAAGGGCGAAAATCGTTCACTTTTTTGACAAAAAGCGTGAAAATTGGCACAGGTGTAGTTTGAAGATGGGGAATCTTTTAAAGCCAGGTACCCATCGCGGTTGCCATGGTAACTGGCGGCCATCTTGAAATTCAAAACGGCCGCCATCGAACTCTCTTTCTCGCCATATTTCTGCCTTAAAATGTAACAGAAATACAGTCTCAGTGTCTAAAACCATGTTTTATGGGGTAATGATTATATTTCTGATATGGAAAATAGCATCAAGAAGGCGGCCATCTTGAAATCCAATATGGCCGCCAGGTGAAATTATGTTTTTCTGCAAAACTTTAGTTCTAAATAACCTAGCAAACCAATGTAAGTGTCTCTATCAACATTTTCAGGGACCAGGACTTCATCTATGACAACTTTAGTATTACTAGAGGTTTTATTTTACCAAATATGATCACACAATGGCTTTTTTCACACATGGAGGCTGTATGACAGGTACAGAAGCTGTTCAGCTTCACACAACTGTATTTGGCTCCAGATGTCTATAATGAAAAGAGGTGGTTAGAAGCGGTAGGACTGAGCTACCTACAGTGCATACTCAACAGAAAAATATTCAAATGATCATCATATGACCTTCAGGTAACCTTCAAATGACCTTGAAAGAAAAAAAATGGATAGATGCAATTAACAATTTCCTATAAATTGGTACCTGGTATGTCACAATTGGTAAAGAAATGAGTGAGTTATGTCAATTTTACTACAAAGGTTATAGTTGGAGTTGATCAGATCTAGATGATTGAATTCCAATGACATCATTACCCATAATAGACTGTCCTCTTGCCCATTGTTTATTTGTCCTTGGCAACACTTACAACAATATATTTGGGAGCAGCCATATTGGAATCCAGAGTTGGGAGTTTCGGTAAGTTTGCGTTTCCGATTACCAAATACATTGCGTGTAGGTATTACATATGAACAGTTATGCATCCAGGTGAAATAAAAAGTGTTAAAGAGAATATGATTCATGGATTCAATTTGATGTTGTTTACTTTTGAGAAATGTATTTAATCTATTTTCAAGACAGATGAAAATGGTTAAGATATCCTCATTTTTTTTAATCTGTCATATCAATGCCTGGGGCCAAATGTGGGACATAAGGCAACATCTATGGAAATGGGTAAATAGGAGAGTGGACTTTGTGGTGGTACATGTGGAAACGAGCTACATACAGAGGGGGACAGGGATATTAGATGTGGGAGAGTTTGAAAAGGAAGCCGAAAGGCTAGTGGACCAAATAGACAGACAGTTTAGGAAAGGGTTAGGGATGTGGTCGGGTTTGATACCAAGGGTGGATCAAGGGGAGACGGCGACTCGACAAGCTAACGAGTTAAATAGGGTAATGAAAAGGAAGGGGTGGGTACATATATATATATACATATATATATATATATATATATATATATATATATATATATATATATATATATATATATATATATATATATATATATATATATATATATGTATATATATATCACAGTGGAGGAAGTTTATGGAGGGGAATAGAGTGAGGGAAGAATGGTTCAGGAATAGCTTACGCTGCATGGAGGGGAGGGAAGAAAGGAAGAGATGTGGGGCAAAAAGGATATGACAAGAAAAGGAATCCAGAATAAGACTAATCAATGTAACACCAGAGAGGGGCAAAGATGGAGAAATACAGAAGATGAAGGGATCAGAAGTAGGTGTGGGGCTAGTCATGGAAACACATGACATTGAGGGAGTTAGGGCAAAGGGAATTCCAAGATTTGAGAGGTTAGGAAAGAGAAGGGGAATAATTATTTCAAAATTTAAAACTTTTCTTTCTAATGATATTATCTCATTACCTATGCAGGTGATGGTTACTGAAGGTTCAGAGTTACTTTAGGGATATCATTGACTATGCCCAATAAGAAGTATTTTTTTGATTTTTTACTCCTGAAGATTTTTGCAGGCCATAACATTGAAAATTTTAGTGAGAAATCTTGACCCCAATAGCATTAGGCTCGTACAGCTAGAAATATTATGAACTATTTATAGCAAACCGGAACCTCGCCTATGTTTTGACTGTGACACGCGACCACTGAGGTGTGTCTTTGTACAACTGTCTTTTGTTCCATGCCCACATGGGATCAACGAGGCCTGTCCTTGCTATACCACCACTGGGTTATAGGCTCCACACACACGATATCTCACTAAAAATTTTAAATGTTATGGCCTGTAAATATCTTTAGCAGTAATGAATAAAAGAAATACTTTTTTATTGGGCATAGTCAATGACATCCCTAAGGTATCTGTGAACCTGTAGTGACCATCACTTGCGTAAGTAATGCGATTATGTCATTTGAGTGAAAAGTTGTAAATATTGAAATTAAGTATAATAAGGGTTGACTAAGGACGGTTGGCTATGATATTATCTACCTGACAACATTCAGGAAACTGGAGATACTCCTTGTTCTATGATTATGCTACAATGAGGTGTGTTTTGGACGGGCATTTAACCTAGCTTGAAATGGTACCCATCACCTGAAAAAGGGTTGGATGACCGTAACCTTTTTGAAAATGTACCCGGTATGTATTTTATTCCGGAACCTCGTGTTTAGACCCAAGAGATGATGAGCATAACATACAGACTACATTATAGCACACGATCTTGGTAGAAATTGTACTTAATTAAGGAAGTAGGGCAACAGCAGTACCCAATAGCAAGTTATCCAGTACGGATTTGTTTACATACAGAGCAAACACATGGCCCATCAACTTTGAATAGAATATACATAATAGCCGTCGAAATTCTGAAGGCCATGTTCAACATAAGTGGTTTGCTTCATTACCCTTGGGGGTGGGGAGGGCGAACGGCAGGCTTCCTCTCACATCATCAATTGCATTTCTGACAGAGTGATGGATCCTGCGATCAGGGGTCCACCAGAGACTGTCATAGGCTAAATTACTGCAATCTTGATCAATTACTAAATGACATTAAATAAATCTGGTTATGCCAACTATGAATGGTTAATGGTGATGAATACCATTGCAAGCCAGTTAAAAGCCCCATCCCAAAACACACCTTCAAGCAGCATAATCCTATAACTAGGTGTATCTCCAGGTTCCTGGGTGTTATCAGGTAGAGGATATCATCGCCAACTGTCATTATCCAAGCCATATTCTGTTTTATTTCAAAATTTACAACTTTTCTTTCAAATGACATAATCTCATTACCTATGCAGGTGATGGTTACTGCAGGTTCAGAGTTACTTTAGGGACATCATTGACTATGCCAAATAAGAAGTATTTTTTTGATTTTTCACTCCTGAAGATTTTTATATGCCATAACATTGAAAGTTTTAGTGAGAAATCTTGACCCCAGGTGCATTAGGCTCGTACAGCTAGAAATATTTTCAACTAATTATAGCAAACCGGACCCTCGACAGCAGTACCCAATAGCAAGTTATCCAGTACGGATTTGTTTACGTACAGAGCAAACACATGGCCCATCAACTTTGAATAGAATATACCTAAGAGTCGTCGAATTTCTGATGACCATGTTCAACAGAAGTGGTTTGCTTCATTACCCTTGACGCGACATTTGTCTGGGAATGTTACTTTTACATATAGAGCAAACACATGTTCCATCAACTTTGAATAGAATATACCTAGGAGGAGTCGAATTTCTAGAGGCCGTGTTCAACAGAAGAGGTTTGCTTCATTACCCTTCACGCGACATTTGTCGGGGAATGTTACTTTTGTGCACAGATCAGTCCTGCACGCACGTCTCCTTTTCACTTTTTCATCAGAAAAGTGGTTAAGTTTTGAAGTCTTTAACCGTTAGCCAACATGAGGGAGAGAAATGCGTTATTCCCAAACATATATTTTGGCAAAATAACAGTTGTATATATATATATATATATATATATATATATATATATATATATATATATATATATATATATATATATATATATATATATATATATATATATATATATATATATATATACATATATATATTGTAATTTCTCTGGTGCATAGGTCAGTTCTCGAGGCTTTATCCGACCCTGTGAAAGGGATCATAAGGGTGTGTTTGTGTGCTTACATGTTATTACCAATGTCTAATACAGTTAAATTTTGTTTTGGTTATATTAAGATGGCTGACATATGAGGTACCTGATTGTGCCAGAAATTGATTCTCCCACCCGTAAAACATGGTATGTTTACTTAGATCTTGTCTCTTCTATACTTTGAGGCTGAGATATGAAAAAAACAGGTTCAAGTGGTTGCCATTTTGAAATCCAATATGGCGTTGGTTACCAGGGTAACCTGGATGAGTACCTTGCTTTAAATTATTCTACTTTGTCCAAAGTACCAACTTTCAAAACTTCTTTTTAGTAAAACAAATACCAATGCTGGTCAATCTTTGAACGTTGCTGGTCAAGCTTAGTGGAGATTTTTAAGCCATTTTTTGGATCTGAGCATTTTCCAAAGCACAACACATAATAACCTCATTAATCTCATTACTTTGTTGAGCTAAGTCAAGATTGACATCCTCAGAAGGCACTGACTTTCCAAAATAATAACTTTGGAAATGAAAATAGCATTTCTAAAAACAAACACTTAGTATCCCGAATATGTCATAAATGGATTCTATAACCCATAAAACATGGTTTTAAACACTTAGATCTTGTTTCTACCATACTTTAAGGCTGAGATATGAAGAAAAACGTTTTAGTGGCGGCCATTTTGAAATCCAATATGGCGCTGGTTACCATGGCAACCTGGGTGGGTTCCTGACTTCAAATGACTCCTATAATGGTCCAAAGTACAAACGTACCAACTTTTATAACTTTTTTAGTAAAAGATAGCAATGCCGGTAAATCTTCAAATGTTGCTGGTCAAGCTTTCAGCAGTGGTGAGTTAGGTCATTTTTATGCCATTATTTGCATCAGAGCATTTTGCAAAACACAACACAATAATCTCATTACTTTGATGAACAAAGTCAGGATTGACATCCTCAGAAGACAATGATCTTCCCAAATAATAAATTCTGAAATAAAAATAGCATTTCCAAGAACAAACAGAGAAACATAATCATATCTGGCATGAATCGAATCAAAATATAAGGACAAAATAAAGATGTCTGCTGTCGGCCATCTTGGAATTCAAGATGGCTGAGATCTAATGGTCCTAGATATATCATGAATAGATTCTACAACCCATAAAACATGGTTGTAGACACTTAGATCTTGTTTTTATTATACTTTAAGGCTGAGATGTGAAGAAAAACATATTCTAGTGGTGGCCAATTTGAAATCCAATATGGCGCTGTTTACCATGGCAACCTGGGTGGGTACCCGGCTTTAAATGGTTCTAAATGGTCCAAAGTACAACTGTACCAATTTTCACACTTTTGTCAAAAAAGTGAACGATTCATTAAAATCTTGGCTCTTAGCTTCCGCACTACTATGCTACAAGTGAAGATATTTCCTGTTACACAGTCTAATTCTGAGTATTTTAGCACTAACAGAATCAAGATATCTGCTAAAACAAAAAAAATCTGCCAAAAAAGCAAATATTCCTCTCATTTTCCCCATATTAGAGAATTTTCCTATTATAAAATGGACCATAAGGCAGCCATTTTGTTTCCGATTTTCATATTCTATACATCGAATTGTAGGGAATTCCACTCCCTAATGATTACTATATACATTGTTTTACAAATTATTGTTAATTCTGAAAATATGGGGCTAAAAGAACCAGAATTTGTAGATTTCACCTTGAAATGACCTTGTACCATTAGAAGGCTTTATTTTTTCAGCCTGAAACTAATCTGTTGCAATTCCCCGTTTAATTCTACCCTTATTTCATGTTTTACTTATAAGAAATAACCAACTTTATTTTTTTGGAAATTTTCTAAAGGTCATTTTAGGTTTATTTGTGGTTTCTGAGGTCATGTAGAATTGAGAAAAGGAGCTCCTATGCTACAAGTGAAGATATTTCTTATGTCTTATTCTGAGTATTTTAGCACTAACAGAATCAAGATATCTGATAAAACAAAAACATTCTGCCAAAAAAGCAAATGTTTCTCTCATTTTCTCCATATTATGGAATTTTCCTATTAAAAAATGGATAATATGGCACCCATTTTGTCTCGGATTTTCATGTTCTATACATCAAATAGTAGGGAATTCCACTCTCTAATGATTACTAAATTCATTGTTTAACAAGTTATTGTTAATTCTGAAAATATGGGGCTAAAACAACCAGAATGTGTAGATTTCACCTTGAAATGACCTTGTACCATTAGAAGGCTTTTTTTCAGCCTGAAACTAATCTGTTGCAATTCCCTGTTTAATTCTTCCCTTATTTCATGTTTTACTTATAAGAAATACCCAAATTCATTTTTTTGGAAATTTTCTATTTTAAAAGGTCATTTTGTACCATTAGAAGGCTTTATTTTTTCAGCCTAAAACTAAATTTAAATTTAAATTTAAATCCTTCCTTTCCAGCTCCATGAACTTGAAAACAGTTTCTAGATGTTGATACAAATCATATTTACGAAAGGCCAAAACTTTTATAGATATTAATAAATGAAATTTAAGTTCACTGCTAAAACTTGTTTTCTATTTCGAAATGATGAGTAATTTTGTGGATAGACTATGGTACATTGGAAACCTGAAAAGAGTTGAGCCAATCCGTTTCCCTTTCATCAAATGCGTAGTCCGTCTTTTTAAAGAAGCCTCTCCAAGGCTATAAACACATGGGACACATATGATAGAAATATGGAAAGGGAGATACGAAGGTAGGCGACTTGGCATTTTATTGTATATTATTTTATACTATAGTATTTCACCAGTAAATCCATGACATTAGAAATTAGGTCATCACGGCTTTTGTGCAAAATCCTCCACCTCGTGACGAAAAACAGTCGCCAAATACTAATTTCTCGTCCGTTTTAAGAATCCTTTCTCGTACATGTAGCTATTGATGTCCTTTATTAGTAACTCGTTTCTCAGTGGGAGAACCTACGCAGATCACCCCTACCACCCAGGCCACTCGTCACCCCCGGGCCTTGTCTCACTTTCAGTTCCCTCTCCCCCCGTACTTTTGTCATGCATCCTGCATCAGGTCCGTACCCTCCCCTGTCCTCCTGTCCTGTACATATAACCTATCGAGTCTCTGGTCTGTCCCTTCCTTGTTTTCCTGTCCTACACATATATTCAAACCCCGGCCACAGAAAGGAACCCCTCAACACACATCAAACCCCACACACAAACTGTGTTAATTCATTATTTCACTCAACAAACAATTAAAACAACAGTGTACCACTACCTCGTCTCCCCTCCAGTATCTTACTTACTGTTCCAGCGCCCCTCACTTACACCATGCAGTGAACCCTTCCCCTTCCCTTAGACGCTTAGTCTGAACCAACATCAACTGTGTTCTTCATCATTTTCTTCCCCTTTCTTTCCAGTTTCTCCCTCTGCCCTTTTCCCTCTTATCATCCTCTTTCCTTCTATCATCCTCTCTCTTTCCCCCCTGCTTCCCTGTCACTTTTATCTCAATCTTCTGCTCTTTCCCCTCTTTTTCCCCTTCTTCATCCTCCTCCGTTGCTTCTCTCTTTCTTACTCTCCTCCCTCCCCTTCGCTCCTTAACATTCTACCCCTTCTCTACTTCTACTCTCCCTTTTCCTTTTTCTCAGGACTCTTTCCTTCTATCATCCTCTCCTCTCTCTTTCCCCCCTACTTCCCTGTCACTTTTATCTACATCTTCTGCCTCTTCCCCTCTTTTTCCCCTTCTTCATCCTCCTCCGTTGCTTCTCTTTCTTTCTCCCCCCCCCCTTTGCTCCTTATCATTCTCCCCCTTCTCTACTTCTACTCTCCCCTTTTTCCCTGGAAATTCTTAAGCTCTATCTGCTTCCTGTACGTCTTTCACCCTCTTTTGCCCCCTTTTCTACTCTCTTTCAACCTTTGTACTCTTTTTTCCCACTCTCCCATTTTTCTCTCCATCTCTCTTCACCATTCTCATATCTCCTGTTCTGTCTCCCCTCCTTGCTTATTTGCCCCATCCATTACCTTTTTCTTCCCCTCCCTAGCTTGTTGCTCCCTCCTCTCTCCTTCGACACAAGCCCTACACGTAAAATTTATCTTTTTCCTTTTTCTCCCTGTCACCCCAAACTATCCCCACTAATCATTGTTTACATCTACCACATTCTACCAAAAACTCTTCTCCCCCCTACCCACCATCTTGACTATTTCTCCTACTCATTTCTCTCACACAAACAATCAAAATTCCAACAAACAATAAACTTTTCCCACCAACTCCCTACCAAATTTCGTTTCCCGTCAAAAACGCTACCCACGCTAATCCTCTTCGAACCAAAACCGTTTTAAATGCCCCAAATATCCTCCTCCCGCTCCTACAACTGACACCACACAAATCACAAACTATTAACAAAACGGATAATATATAGGACACACAGCAAACCCATCTATAATCTCTGTAATTGTCCAAAATTCGTCGCCGCTATCGTCTGCTCTTCATTCCAAGATGGCTGCTGCATGATCTATACTTAAGTGAGAATGAGTGACATTCACATTGAGTGAGTAACTTCTTCAGTCGTAAATAGTGTTTGCGTCATGATCTGCTCGTTTGCACTCGTTGAACCCTGTCTACGCATACGATCGTTTATTTGACTTAACAAAAAGATAACTTTGTCTATTAACTAGTTAATCGACAAATATAGACTGTAATATATTTATAAATTTGAAATTGACATGGTGGTAGCAAAATATGATAACTGCCGATATATAAAATCATGCTCATTCATGGGGCACAAAATATCATTTTCTTTGTTTTTCATTTTTTTTTTATAAAAATCTCAGATGATTTAGATAAAAGGTTAAAAAATAATATGAAACATATAAAATAAAGAAAAACACTCATATTTCGAAAATATATCAAAAAAAGAGATGTCTGCCTAATGCTGGAATTACGTAGTGTCGCAAATATATACCGTCAAATTTCAGCGCGTAAAATCAACATTATATATTTTATTTCGTGACTTGTCACGAAGTGTGAAACAAGGCAGATACATTCTGAGTTACAGGAGTGAACAAATAAATACTTAGAACCAGCGATCAACTCGGAATGATCACGCAAATCTTAGGCAGACACACAATTGTCTGCCTAAGTTTGAGGTCTGCCTAATGCTGGTCTATTTATACTTCGCGTATGCCTAAGGAGGAAGATAGGTTTATATATATATATATATAATATATATATATATATATATATATATATATATATATATATATATATATATATATATATATATATATATATATATATATATATATATATATATATATATACTGTAAAGTTCGAAATATAAGCGTGCTTAAATTTAGTGAATTGATCCATTTTACCATGTTAGCGAATCGTAATATTAGCGTTTCCGGCCACATATACATTTAAACATGATAACCCTTACTTCAGAATATCATTTTCATTCTCGGAATCAGTTATTTACTGAGAAAAAACGATGTTGAATGGGTCAAAATCGTCACACGCGTGGCGCCATAAATTGACAAAAATCTTGGATAAATGGAACAAATATGAGCGGATCGTAATATTAGCGAATCTGACCCACTCGCTAATGTCGCCAATAATAGTTCCACGTTAATATTTCGAACTTTACAGTATATATATATATATATATATATATATATATATATATATATATATATATATATATATATATATATATATATATATATATACATAAATATATATATATATATATATATATATATATATATATATATATATATATATATATATATATATATATCATATATATATATATATATACATATATTTAAATGGGGTAATTGTGAAAAACAGTAATTTTTAGATATGAGAAGATGATTTATCAGTGTATAGAATTCTATCACAATTTTTAGTACTCATAAATGATTGTTTGAATTTGTAAATCATTTTCCGGTATTTACAATTGATTAAATAGGAATAATACTGCCCCCACTCGACCAACTGGGGAAGAAGGGGATGTGGTCAAGAAGGGTAAGGGGGGGATCAGGTTCCTGAAACCTGTCCTCTTTAATTGTGGTAGCGCTGCAGGCGTCAGGGCGTGTGCTAGGGTCTCTGATGGTCGATTCTTTTATGGTTTTATTGAACTGTAAACTGGAGGAGGTCATTCATGCATCCTTGCCAAGGAAACGGGTTGGCAATTGGGCGTGTGGTTGTGTATTGCATAATGCCCAGCTGCCCATGCACTTAGTGCAGGAATCAAATGTCGGCACTGTACTTTTCTAGTTACCCTCCATATCAAAAACACATTTTCAGAAGTCTGTGGTTCCCTGCTAAATCTTAACCAGTCATTTTGTTTTGGCCTTGATTTAGTATCAACTAATACATAAAAGGTTGTTCTTTTTATTATTTTTTTCAATTCTACCATTTCAAATTTCCCAAAGTATGGCTTTGTTAGAGAGATATTACATGTATCTCGATGGTAGGGATTTTTTTAGTAACTCTGGTGAAAGACTTAACTTGTACATAACAGAACAAATTAACCTCTAGGGATGGGAATTGGTTTGGATATCATTGTGTATTGTTGAGCCACACTAACCGACGATTAAAGATAATTGGTTTTGCATCGTTTTTCCAGCATTGCACTGAAGAATCGGTGAAATACATATTTTACATTTTCCACCCAATGTAACTCCATCCCCTGAATGCAATTTTACAGTCGCACATATAACGATGTTGTCGAACATCAATCGTACCTAGTGTCGTGGGATTTTGTATAATATCATATCTTTTTCGTACAATTCGTATACAATCCTGCGAACGGGATTTTCCCCAATTTTTAAAAGTAAATTTGTCGCTTTCGTTGTAGATTTGACATATTTAAAAAATCGTACATAAAGTTCGCTGTGGGACACCACCTTTAGTTGCGACATATTCTAGGACTCCACTGTTTAATCAACACAATTATGAAGATGTCAAGTGAAATCATTATCATTTCTTTTTTTTTTTTTAGAACCTGCACTTTTGTCTGAAATCGCATCTGACTTTGAATTCCCTGTGATAGTCAACGTTCTAATTCAAGACAATAACCTCTCGTTTTATGTGGGAAACGACAAGAATGACAAGACAACATTTGGAGACATGGAAATCATAGAAGCATATGAGGAGAGGTATTGGTCTGGAAACTACACATATTTGGGTAAGACGTCAGACCATGCAGCTAGTGCAAAATGGTGAAGTTGCAATGGAAACTATCGCAATTCCTTTTCCTCTAAGGCTTCTGTATATCCATGAAACAAAGAGTACACCTACATAAACGTATCGTACAAATAAGCAGTACTTATGAACTCGTTCTGAACTGAACACATGATAAAACCACAGGTACATCATAAACACCAATTAAAGGCACTAACAACACAACTTTCAATCAGTGTTTAAAGAAGCTTACACAATAAAGGTACGACTTGCACTCACTTTTTTAGGTTCAGGTAACACATAAAGGATATCTTCCCACTTGACCAACAGTATAATAAGACCAGCATTACCTTGGCCATTACCTTGACCATCTAAGCTTAAACAAACTTCACTCAAGAGCACCACTAGTTAAATAGAACAAAAAAGGTACAAAACAACAACAGCAATAAAGCATGATACAAAATCCATAAAGTTCTGTACTAAAGGATATTTAGAATGTTAATATTGTTGAGTACTTGGCATGCTATTAATGATCCAAAGTATAGTGATTGTTCGAGGGCAAAACATATTTAACCCTTATGCTGCTGGTGGCTAATTTTGCCGATACAAAATAATGCAAAAAAAAAAAGAAAAATGACTGAAACCCTGGTACATGGGAATTCATCTGAGAGTACTCAGTGGGAGCTATCCAATGAATACTAACATAACAATCACTATGGGGCCAAATGGGCCCAAATTGTCAAGTGGCCCTGTATCTCTGGAGTGCATGACCGAAACTTTATAAAATCTGGCAACCAAATAGCTTGCAGAAGTACAAAACATTTGAAAAATTAAAATGACATTGATATGACCTCTAATGACCTTGAAATGACCTTTAACTCTGAATTTTCAACATATCTGATTTTTGGTCCAAGTTAATGCCCCCTAAAAAAATGGAAATTACTTCCCCTTATTATCATAGATATCATACTCTATTAAATACTTTCAAGAAAATCTGTTCAGAAAAAGCAACTTTTGAATTTTTTTATGAAGTATGATATGAAATTATTTATTTGCTTTTCTTGCGCCATAACCAGCACCCCTACCAATACCAAACCCACATTATCAGGTTGGGCTCAAGGAGAAGATATCATTTAAAAAAAAGATCACCCCAATATATGCTTTCATCGCAAAGTTATGTCCTATTTTCGAAATCTGCGATGACCTTTGACCTCAAAAATCCAAGATGGCCGCCCTCGGCGGCCATCTTGGATTTCAAAAATCGGACATATCTTTGCAACGGAAGCAGATATCGGCATAGTCTTTTTTTAAAATGATATCCGCACTTTTAGCTCTAATTAGTTATGTGATTGTCATCTTGGTAGGGCTTCCATGTCTGGCAGTAGAAGAGAAAATGCATATGTTAATTTCGACCTTCACAAAAAAAATTAATTTTTGCACTTTTTGTACCGATTTTTTGTAAATGTATTCTATAGTGCCTTGCTCAAAATCGTATGAGAGCAGATTTTTCATTTTCAGACAATTTTGGGCAGAAGACGTGATTGAAAGAGGGATATGCTGAGAAAAAAATGTTTTCTTATGTCATTTCAAGGTCATCCAAGGTCAATCAAGGTCATTTGGGTTTATTATTTTTTTTGTATCCCCATTGGCTATCATGTGGTCAAAAATGATGAGAATATGAAAATGTCTTACAAAGATATGCCCACATATGCTCTCAACTTGGCAATTTGGGCCCAGTTGGCCCCACAGTGAATGGTTTTCAAAAAACTTTGCATTGTTGTACTTTAGATGAAAGGAGCCTTAGCATTGGAAGGGTTGATTTTGAATAATTGTGCGGATCAAACCAATACTACATACTATCTGAAATTTAGTACAATTTGGAAAACATTTGGGGAGAAATTGTTTAGATCGCCAGGAACAAAGACTTTCAGTGAGGTGTTTCTTTTGAGGTTTCTTTGTTATCAACATGTTTGCGTATGTTTTAAGTCATGAATAAACGTCATATGTTGATGGGTTAAGAATCAATGAAAATATATGTGGATTAATCTGTTTCTACGAATAGTAACCTAGATCATGAGAATTTACACCAGGAGAATTTCCAAACAGGTTGGGTAAATGTCGATCTGACTATACATGGTTAATTTCAGAAACAAGCACACTTATCAAGCAAACAATACAGTGAAGCGTCAGAAATGTGTGACGATTTTAAAGTCAGTTACAAAATTATTCTTTATAGGAGTTAACATCTTAGCATTTTAGAGGTGTTCCGTGAACTATTAGGGAGGGGATGCAAAAGGGAAATGATGTTCATATTATGAGGTGTTCAGATGTACATTTCAAATCACATTTCAATTTTCTTTGTATCGCCATTTTTGTTCCAGGTAAAGTTGATCCTGATCCGATTTCAGTCCCATTTTACCTACCCATAACATACAACATAGCTTGTGGAGTGGAAGGAGGGACCGACTGGGACTTTAAAGACATGCAGAGCAGATACGACCAGGTCCTCTCAGATGTCGACTACTCAGATGTTGAAATGAATCAAGGTATGTATATTGGATATAACTGCAAATTAATTGATAACGTACACAGGTGCATCATCTGAGATCCTAACACTGCACATATAATCTTAATACAATGCAGTTCAGAAGTAACGACACTAGATGGCATTGCACTAATAAAAATGTGAATTAACCAAGAGCTATGACTTTTACATCCTTCTTAGATTCATACATACATACATTCATATGTATACATACATACATATATATACATATACATACATACATACATACATGATCATACATGCGTACATACATACATAGCCAAACCTGTGAAGACCACTGGAGGGATGCTTTGATAGAGATCTTTAACGTTACTCATAACTAACTTTAACTTTTCACCTGCAATATCCTGGAACAACTCCTTTTTCTTTGTGAGTAAAGTGGCATGTATTAGTCTATCACTTCTAATGTAGAGAGATTTTTTTATAGAAACATTTCATATTTGTGGCAAGAATAAATCCTAAACAAATAAATGCAGTGTGAGGATTTAATACGTTATATTTCAGATATAATGATATACGAGCCTGGACTTATCAAAAAAATTGATCCTGATATGGAAAATCCATATGACTTCCTACAACCTCTCTCCAATATCAACGTCAACTGCCTCAAGTTTACAATTAATCAGCCTAATAGCAATCCGCATAAACAGAAGAGGGGAGAAATTGATATATATGCAGATGAAACAGACAGAATATATGAGGAGATTAAGGAACGACCACCAGGCCTACCACCAAGTAAACCAATAGTACAGTTATCTTGCCAACGCAGACTGCTTCAAGGAACTGACTCCAATTCCACAGGGACAAATACTAAGGTGACAACACCTTTAAATCTTCATCAAAAACAAACATCTTCTGGTCTTATTTCTAAAAAGATTTCAAAGCAAGAACAGCAGCTGTGCAAAATGAAAGATTGGCAGAAAAAGAAGCCTTTCTCCTCAGTCCTACCTGAAGTACATCACAAACCACTAAAAGAGCAGCATGGGCCTAGGGCTTCAGCTTCTGAAAATTCAGTGGGTGTCAAAGCTATGGACACCAAGGATACCAGTACAGCTATTGGTTATCACCAGAAGAAGCTTATCTCTGAAATACCACCTAAAGTAAAATCCAAACCACCCAAACTGCAACGCAAGGCTGAAGTCCCACTTCCTGGGAATACAGATGGTACCACAGATATGGGAACCAAGAAAATCAGTGCTACTGAAGATGATACCATCGGGATGAAATCTCAACTATATCTAAAAGCATTGAAACCGAGATCTAGGCCACCTATTCCATTTCCTAGGACTCCCGGTAACACCACTGAAACAGAAAATAACAGCAAAGGTTTTAAGTATGATCAGAGGGAACCAAGGGTTGATATTTCAGATAAACCACAGGCACACCTGACAAGTGAAATCCATAGCTATACAAATGTGTTACAAACCGCAGCCATTTCTCCGAGAGTGGTTGACAAGTGTGAAAATCAAATCAGCCAATCAATGGTGGCCTTACATGAGAACAGAATCAGCCAATCAGGTCCAGCTACTCAGCAGGTCATGGGAGCTCCACAACAATCAATAGGTGCATCAAGCAAAGCAATTTCCAACCTACACCAAGTGCCAAAGGATATAGCAGATCTGACTGTAAGCCAGATTGGGGATTGTCTCCGCCTTCTTAAGCTTGATAAGTATGTGGATGATTTTGAAGAGATGCAAATAGATGGCGCACTTCTCAACGCACTTAGTGCAAAAATGTTGCACCATGAACTCGGTATGAGCTTGTTAAAGGCTACAAAGTTGAAACAATTCTGTCAGGGATGGCGACCAAAAGAGGACAAGAAGTAGATTGCAGATCAAATACTGAAGCACTGGGGTGGGGAGTTGAACAAAAGCTTTTCCCGGTGTTGAGTTGTGGAGTTCCTTACTGCTAATCATATGAGTCTGTTAGTTAACAAACAGGTGTTCATTTTCACAACAATATATGTGTCATCATATTTACCCACCATGTGGCATGGGTGAGGAGTTAATACACCATTTAATAATTAATGTATATATATACTGTTATACTGTAAATCCTGTAAATTCAGATTTGGAAAATTCTGCATAGCTTCAGATCGTCAAGATTATGATACTAACAGGTCAACCAGATGACTGTGAGCGAGATAATGACAAATAAACAGGATACAGTTATTATATTCTGAATGAGGGATTGCAAGGGTAAATTTTTATTGATATTGACAAGTGGCTGGATGTTGATTCCACTCATCAGGAGCCGAGATGAGATCAGTCAACAACTAGTGTACACCTAATATAATGCCAACTCGTCCCCCATGGCGTTTTATTGTTAATTTCCACTCTCCTTAACTCAACTTATAACTTAATTGTTAAAAACCAGGCTGGTTTGGCGCTCTGTCCCCCTTCACTCCTCCGATGGGTACTGTAATAGTATCAATGTGTGACAGGTCACTGGTGGACTTAATTCGCCAATCACATGTCATCATGATCGGTAAATAAAGATTGGGAAAATTTTGATGAAGGGTAGGTCGGCAAATTTTTGACATGGCAAATTTTTGACATGGCAAATTAAGCTGTTCTACAGTATATATATATATATATATATATATATATATATATATATATATATATATATATATATATATATATATATATATATATGTATATAAATATATATATATATATATTTATACATATATATATATATATATATATATATATATATATATATATATATATATATAATATATATATATATATATATATATATATATATATATATATATATATATATATGTATATATATATATATATATATATATATATATATATATATATATATATATATATATATATATATATATATATATATATATATATATATATATATACAGAGAGAGAGAGAGAGAGAGAGAGAGAGAGAGAGAGAGAGAGAGAGAGAGAGAGAGAGAGAGAGAGAGAGAGAGAGTTGTAGATACATGTAGGTGTGTATGTGTACATTGCCTGATTACGTGTTGTGTCTGCATAAGCATAGTGGGTCAATATAGATCAAAGGCTACTCAGTAAGTCTGAACCTCAAAATGACGTTTAGGCAATTTTGTAATAATAATGAGCATTGATATAGCTGTACTTTACTGAAAATCATGATTACATGTCATGTCCATGAACTTTGCAACTTGTTATTTCTTTGATACCTGATAATGGGAATGTTTTGTTTTATTAATTATAGTAGAATAACCATCATGTGGTTCTTCACTGAGCGTTGAGAGAAGATGTTGTCATGGCAAAGAAGCATTGTAGGAATGTAATTATTTGAATACATCTGGCCAGAATGCTTACATTATCTATGGCGCTTAAACATAACCCCAGGTCATTGAGGCTTAATAAAGATTCACATTCTATATTAATTTTATCTGGACATGTTTTTATGCAATCAATTTTGATAACTAAAATAACGTTTAGATGTTGACAAAATATAGTTTTTCACAGTCATCTCAAAATGGTATATATTTTTGGATACATCTGGCAAGAGTGCTTACATTATCTTTGACGCTTAAGCATAAGTTTAGGTTATTGAGGTTTAATAAAGATTCACATTCTATACTTGTTTTTTCTGGACATGTTTTTATGCAATCAATTTTGATAGCTAAAATAACGATCACATTTTGACAAAATATCCATCTGCACAGTCACCTTAGTTTATTTTTTCAAAATGGTTCATTCATGTGTCGAGGTCTACTACACTTTTGGCTAGATTTATGTCTATGGTTGACGTATTTTTCAAAATGATTCATTCATGTGTCGAGGTTTACTACACTTTTGGCTAGATTTATGTCTATGATTGACGTATTTTCCAAAATGGTTCATTCATGTGTCGAGGTCTACTACACTTTTGGCTAGATTTATGTCCATGATTGACGTATTTTTCAAAATGGTTCATTCATGTGTCGAGGTCTACTCTACTACACTTTTGGCAAGATTTATGTCTATGATTGACTTATTTTCCAAAATGGTTCATTCATGTGTCGAGGTCTACTACACTTTTGGCTAGATTTATGTCCATGATTGACGTATTTTTCAAAATGGTTCATTCATGTGTCGAGGTTTACTACACTTTTGGCTAGATTTATGTCTATGATTGACGTATTTTCCAAAATGGTTCATTCATGTGTCGAGGTTTACTACACTTTTGGCTAGATTTATGTCTATGATTGACGTATTTTCCAAAATGGTTCATTCATGTGTCGAGGTCTACTACACTTTTGGCTAGATTTATGTCCATGGTTGACGTATTTTCCAAAATGGTTCATTCATGTGTCGAGGTCTACTACACTTTTGGCTAGATTTATGTCCATGATTGACGTATTTTCCAAAATGGTTCATTCATGTGTCGAGGTCTACTACACTTTTGGCTAGATTTATGTCCATGGTTGACGTATGATTATATTGTATCAGTATATGGCATACAGTAAACAGTCAAGGATCCTCCTTAGTACAATACGGAACATATTAAGGTTTTGGTATATTATGTTACCCACATAGAACTCAGGTCGGTATGTAGCTCATTGAGCATATTATGTAACAGGCATTTAAGCATTAAGCAATGAGTCCTTTGCACTTTTGTTGACTATGGTATTCATAGTCGTTTTGCATGGTGTTTAAGAAGAGGGATAGCAAAGACGTTACAGTACAGACATCTACTTCCTGGACCAGTAGACCAGACGTCTGCCATTGACCAGTTGACCAGACGTCTGCCATTGACCAGTTGTACAAACACCCATGGATAACATGTTCAAAAATGACCCATGTAGCTTGCAAATCAAATCTAGTTTAATACCGGATAAATTTAAGCTGACCTAAAAGCAGATGGGTTTTTGTTCACCCCATGTATGAAATCTTTGACTACCCCTGTGTACATGTAGGTCACGTATTTTTTTCTTTTTCTCTTCTTGTCTAAGCTTTACTCGTTTCTAAGAGGTTTTCGCTGTTAAGCACTAAGCACCTTCAGAGATGATAACCATGCAAGACCGCCCACTTTACAGGCAACAAGCTTGAGTTTTTCTTTTTGTTTACTTTTTGTATTGTACTTTCATAAATGCAATTTATGGTCAATAAAGATCCATACATACGTTCAATTGTGAAGTCGTCCATGCATCCATGCCCTGGACATTGGGCGGCAATCGGGTTTGTGGTCGTAAACCATAGCGTGCTGAAGGTATTGTCTGAAAGAAATCTTCTGATTTTTGAAAAACACCATGTGATCTTCTGCTGAGATTATGCAGCAGGCGTACACATCTCTATGATACAAATAAACACAATAAATATTATTTTGATAACCTGCTAGAACAACATATTACACGTTCTACCTATTCCTACACTAAACAAGTCTATAAACATGTATAACAGTCACATATTGTATAGTGCTGAAAAAATATTAGAGTAGCGGCACAGCATGATAACATACATTAGCCACTCAAGTGCAATTCATTAGGAAGTCATTAGGGCATCGCGAGACGGGGAATAGCGTGTACATGACAGGAATTGCGCACACCGAACTAAAGGAAGTAAATAAATGCCACTTTCTGACTACTAAAGGGCCCTAGAACTCCTACATCAAGTTGCTAACTATTGTATCATATAATTCCTTAAATAAATATCCCACTTTTGTGCAGCTATTTCCAAGAAAGCTGCTTTTATACTCAATCTTCTTCAACGAGTGGAAATCTGTAAAGCTGTCACTCCTTGTGTTGACACCCCCGCCAATACACATAACAACCAGAATGTCCGGGCCTGCCAGAGGCAGCGTTCCCGAGGGGGTCGACTCGACAGGAAGCACGGCTGTATCACAGTGTGCCATCGTCCTGGAGACTTCACAAGTGGAGTTTCCAGGACGGTTGGCAGTGTGGCCATATCCTGTAATGAATTTGGAAAGAATGAAATTCACGATATGAGGAGATTACCAGAAATGCATCAATATACAGTGCTGACATTGAGTTACTGTACTAAATGCGTGGGCAGTCCAGGCATAATACACGACCGCACGCCCGATCGCAACACAGTTTTCTTTGAATGGATGACCTCACACGGAACGTAACTTTGATTCGCAAGCCACGTGGGTCATTGATGTGCTTTGCTTATTTTCTGACATGCTATTCATGGGTGTTTATACAACCAGGCACTGGCGGACGTCCGGTTAACCGGTGCAGAATCAAATATCTGTACTCTATGTCTTTGTGGCTTGATACTCGAATTGACAACGGTGTATGTATCTTTATTGAACATATTATATCATATGAAAGGAACACCGTGAATGACTCATTAACGGAAAATAAACGAATAGTGAACACAACAAGAAACGCGTGAAAATAATTTCATTAACAAATATAGGAGTTAATGTATACATGGCCACTAAAGTGGTCTATGAATATAGTCGACTCATTAACTCACAAATGGAAAATGAACGAATAGTGAACACAGAAAACAAGAAACGCGTAAAACTAATTTCATAAGATACAAATGTAAGAGTTAATCTTTACAGGGCCGCCAAAGCCCATTCGCATCATCGGTCCCTTAATATAGCCAAATTATTAACTCGTTAACGGACAATAAACGAATAATGAACACAAAAAACAGAAACGCGTAAAAATAATTTCATTAGATACAAATATAAGAGTTAATCTATACAGGGCCACCAAGGCCCATACGCATCATCGGTCCATGAATATAGCCAAATTATTAACTCATTAATGGAAAATAAACGAATAGTGAACACGAAAATCAAGAAACGCGTAAAAATAATTTCATTAGATACAAATATAAGAGGTAATCTATACAGGGCCACCAAGGCCCATACGCATCATCGGTCCATGAATATAGCCAAATTATTAACTCATTAATGGAAAATAAACGAATAGTGAACACGAAAATCAAGAAACGCGTAAAAATAATTTCATTAGATACAAATATAAGAGGTAATCTATACAGGGCCGCCAAGACCCATTCGCATCATCGGTCCATGAATACAGCCAAATCATTAACTCATTAACGGATTAATAAACGAATAGTGAACACACACAAAAACAAGAAACGCGTAAAAATAATTTCATTAAATACACATATAGAAGTTAATCTATACAGGGCCACTAACGTCCAAACGCATTATCGGTCCATGAATATAGCCAATTATTAACTCGTTAACGGAAAAATAAACGAATAGTGAAAATAAATTCATTAGATACAAATATAGGAGTTAACGTATACAGGGTCACTAACGCCCAAACGCATCATTGGTCCATTAATGTAGCCAAATTATTAACTCATTAACGGAAAATAAACACAACATAAACGCGCGAATATAATTTCATTAAATACAAATAAACATTGTAGGAGTTAATGTATACATGGCAACTAAAGTCCATACACATCATTGATCCATGAATATAGTCAACTCATTAACTCATTAACGGCCGACTTTGTTGTTCAACGCAGCACTACTAATTGTTTGATGATGTCACAGCGAAATTCGTTTGTTTCAAAGTTTCAAGTCACTTGTCAATCAATGGTCGATGGTTTAAACCCTTTTCTCCGCCATTTACAACAGGCTATTTACTCTTGAACTTGCTCTTAGTTGTGTCACCTAGTAAAAGTTTCTGTATATGAATAGAGTCTTTGCTCTTTTGCTATAAAAAACCTTAAAAGCACACTACTCCCTCTGGCGGTGATTCTGAACAACTTGCCTCTATGTTCAAATGCGTAAATTCTTATCTGTTACTATCTTTTCTAGTTTGTGATTATAATTTTATGTTGAGTTATTTATATTTTACGTATGTTGATTTATTTTTCTTTTGTTCCTTCTTTTGTATTGACATGATTTTGTAATATAGATTTATAGTCAATAAACATACAATACAATACGAAGACGTAAGCAAGGCAGGCGGCCAAATATCAAAATACTTTTGATGTCGTTACAAGTTGTCATCTATTGTTATTCATCTCTACATAGGTTGAGGTTTGGTGAAAGGGTGGATGGCAAGTCTGAGGTTTGGTGGAAGGGTGGATGGCAAGTCTGAGGTTTGGTGGAAGGGTGGATGGCAAGTCTGAGGTTTGGTGGAAGGGTGGATGGCAAGTCTGAGGTTTGGTGGAAGGGTGGATGGCAAGTCTGAGGTTTGGTGGAAGGGTGGATGGCAAGTCTGAGGTTTGGTGGAAGGGTGGATGGCAAGTCTGAGGTTTGGTGGAAGGGTGGATGGCAAGTCTGAGGTTTGGTGGAAGGGTGGATGGCAAGTCTGAGGTTTGGCGGAAGGGTGGATGGCAAGTCTGAGGTTTGGCGGAAGGGTGGATGGCAAGTCTGAGGTTTGGCGGAAGGGTGGATGGCAAGTCTGAGGTTTGGCGGAAGGGTGGATGGCAAGTCTGAGGTTTGGCGGAAGGGTGGATGGCAAGTCTGAGGTTTGGCGGAAGGGTGGATGGCAAGTCTGAGGTTTGGCGGAAGGGTGGATGGCAAGTCTGAGGTTTGGCGGAAGGGTGGATGGCAAGTCTGAGGTTTGGCGGAAGGGTGGATGGCAAGTCTGAGGTTTGGTGGAAGGGTGGATGGCAAGTCTGAGGTTTGGTGGAAGGGTGGATGGCAAGTCTGAGGTTTGGTGGAAGGGTGGATGGCAAGTCTGAGGTTTGGTGGAAGGGTGGATGGCAAGTCTGAGGTTCGGTGGAAGGGTGGATGGCAAGTCTGAGGTTTGGTGGAAGGGTGGATGGCAAGTCTGTTGTTGCGGCTTAAGAGAATGTTTGGGCATTTTATGCAAACATCACCAAAACATGTGCTTTTTGGGATCCCCTTCTAGAAAACCAACTTTTCATGGCAGAAAAAGCATTGCTGGAAAGGTATTAGATAAAGAAAGTGAGTCATGCATGAATATGAAGACTTAAATAGAAATGATTACGAAAAATGCTTAAATATTTTCATGACATGCTACGTTTTAGGGCATTTTACAGAAAAGATGTCATAAAATAATTGATTTTAGGGATTTGTTTAGTGGGATTCTTTAAATTCCCCATACCCTAGACCAGTCAGCTTGCGGGGCAGAACCTTCCAAGATGACGGTTGCTACTGGTAACGGCTCTATCAAAAGCACTGCCCTCGTTGAACAGCTGTGCGTTTAACCCCAAAACACCCACAGCGTCCAGAAACAGCCTGACAATTTTGATGAAATCTTGCAGGCAAAAGCATAATTAGGAAAATATTTGATGGAGAAATGTTCATCAAGACATTATAAACATCTCTCCTTCAAATATTCTATAAAACAATTCCCAATTCCAAGATTTTTGCCAGAAGTATCTAAATTCCAGACGAAAATCTTTGGAGGAACGCATAAGCATTAATGGGTTAACTGAAACCGAAACTAATAACTCTTTTCACTGATTAATTTCCCAGCAGGCGGATATCGTGTGTTGTTTTATTGTACAGTGCCGACATTTAATTCCTGCACTAAATGCCTGGGTTGCCCGGGCATAATACATGACTGCACACCTGATTGCCACCCAGTCTCCTGGGCATAGATGAATGGATGACCGCACAACTGAACGTGGCTTTTATTCGCAAGCAAGTGGGTCATTGATGTATTTGGCTTATGTTTTTCACGTATTCTCAATGGATGTTTGTACAACCGGACCCTGCCAGACGTCCGGACGACTGGTGCAGGAATTTAATATCGGTACTGTATATGCAACCGTCATACAACAAGTATTCTGTGGTGTAAGCCCAGTCTGGCAATGGGGCAAATTAGCTATTTCTGGAGGCAATTCAGACATTTAATTCCTGCTCCAGTCGACCGGACGTCTGTCAGTGTCTGGTTGTACAGACACTCATGGGTAACATGCCAAAAGAAACCGGTCAAGCCCGTCAATGACCCACGTAGCTTGCGAATCAAAGTCACCTTCAGTTGGAAGGTCATCCATGCATCCATGTCTAGGAAACTAGGCGGCAATCTAGCGTGCGGTCGTGAATTATGCCCGGGCTGCTCACGCATTTAAAGCAGGAATTAAATGTCGGCACTGTATTCTGTTTTGTAAGCCCAGTCTGGCATAGAGGAAGTGGTATTATTGCCAATGGGGAAAAGTAGCTATTTCTGGAGGTCAAAATTTAGCCAAGCACTTCAACGAGCCAAGAACCTTGCGATACACAAAGGCACCTTCAGTTCTGAAGTCATCCATGCATCCGTGCCCAGGAAATTTGGTGGCAATCGGGCGTGGGATCGTGTATTATGCCCGGGCGGCTGTCCATGCACTAAGTGTAGGAATTGAATGCCGGCACTGTAGCTGCAGATGTCATAATTAAACTAGGCAGTCAGTGGGTTGATTGCGTGTCAAAGTACAGTGCAGTGATTTTGATAAAGTCAGCATTGACCTTATGGTTTTGTTCTACTCTCTAGCGTAGATTAATTCGATAAAATGAAAATTGTATATATATATATGTGTGTGTGTGTGTGTGTGTGTGTGTGTGTGTGTGTGTGTGTGTGTAAGTAAGTAAGGAAAGACGGAAGGAATCAGGTTTTCTACCGCTGTCATATCACGATGAGATAGAAAATCGGAACCAGGAAGAAATTACTTTCTATTTACAAATTGTTCAAAGGGGTCTTTCAATATTTAGGAAACTCAACATAAACAGCCCTCCACCACGCCGAACATTTCTATAGCGACTCAGCGGGAGACCTATGACGTCACACATCCAAGCATCGTAACCAATAGGCAATGGCGGTTCCCTAAGTGTATATATGTACTTATCATCAGCTCCACTCTTATACTAGCAGCTGGTTGGTCAATTTCTTTGATGTACTTGACTATATGGGCTTCTACTACTGCTTTTAGCATTTGTCAATATTAGGAGGCTACTATACTCCTTTATTGGAATGATAGGCTCGCGCGACACCAGCCGCCTTCTCGCGGACATCTTGCCGTACACAACAAGGGTAACTTATAGTACCTGTGTGTGTGTGTGTGTTGTGTGTGTGTGTGTGTGTGTGTGTGTGTGTGTCACAGAAGATAGTGGCCATAACTGGGAGCCTAGTGTTGTGTAAGTGACACCCTCTGCAAATCACTGATTGTGAATCTTATCATACCTATCACCTTACATACCTACACGCATTCAGCTCTTCCTCAGAAGAACATATCAGACCAGTCTGGATGATGCATAGAGTCCAACAAGAAAAATACGCAGTAGGTACACTGTACGAAGTATATATTTTTAGCATTTTCAAAGAACTGTTCAGAAATGAGACATCGTGATCTTAATTCTTTCTATTGCAATGTTTAGTGGAAGCTTTTTATCATTAATTGTATACCGAAGTTCGAGTATCGACAAAAGGTTTAACCTTTATGTGCACAGGAATCACGCATGGGTCACCTTTCAGAAACGGTCACAGCTTAATCCCCAATACTCCGCATCGACGTCATCAATGCTCAAAGCAGAAATTGGTATCAGGACAATATCCCCTTGGATAATATCCCCTCAGACAATATCCCCCCAGGACAAGATCCCACCGGACAAAATCCCCCGAACAATATCCCCCGTGTAAAATATTTTTGTACTAATAATTTGAATAAAGTTATGAGTGTTTTTATTTTCCGGGGGAAATTATCCTAGAACCATAGGTATCAGGACATAGGTATCCCCCCCCCCCTAGTAAAACATTCTCTAACAACCTCTTAACAGTTTAAGAATAATTTAGGGGTCGTGGCTGCAAACAAACTATAAAAAACCTCAGACATTGATATTGAATAATTAGTTATGTGGTGAATTATGTATGATTGGAGGGGGCTTTCTGCTCTAAGGAATTCAACAGTTGGGGGGGGGGGGGGGGGGGGGAGACCTGCAAAGATAATTCAGCACCCCCCCCCTCCTCCTCCTAACCAAATTCAGAATCTATGGGGGAAGGGAAAATAACATCAATTCAACCCCCGCCCCCCTTAGAAGGTCTTCCATTGCTCCCCCTATCCTTTTAAAATGGAACAGTCTTTATTGGCAATGTTTTAAGTCATTTTAATGTCTAAATAGCAATTAAGAACAACTTAAGTAATTAAGTACTCAACTCAAGGTTTGGTCACCAAGTGCTCATTAAACTCTTGACAAATATGGTCAGATCTAGATTTATTTTCAGTAGTGAGTTGATAACCGTTTCTATTTCTTAATTCAAAAGTGAATAAATAGTAAAACATAACTTTATTCAAATTATTAGTACAAAAATATTTTACACGGGGGGATATTGGAACGGAGGGATTTTGTCCTGGGGGGATATTGTCCAAGGGGATATTGTCAGGGGAGTATATTGTCTGGGGGTTTATTGTCCTAGAACCGCCAATTGCAGCCTGATATATTTGAGAAAGTTATTCAGGCGAACGCATAGTTCTTAAAATATTTGAAGGAGAAATGTTCAACAAAATATAACATACAACTCCCTTTCAAATATTTTGTAAAATCGTTCTTAATTCCCAAAACATTGTTAAAAGTATCATAGGTCAATTTCTTAAGGAGCTCTGAAGCATTATGGGTTAAGGTTGACAGATCTTGTCTAGTCAGATGATGTTTTGGATACTGATGCCCCTGATCACCTAGCACCGAACGAAAGAGGCAACCTCTATTTTTCTTGAGTATAAAGAAAAGTTCACAGAATGAATAATAATCTAAAGGGATAGTAAACACAGCATTTATTGTCTACTCTAATGGAAGAGCCTGTTTTAATCTTTAACGTGAGCCCTCATTTGCTGCTGTAGCCATTCTAGAATGGTAGATACTTACATTTGAACATGCCAAATGTAAGCAATTTGGGCTTCTTCTGGAGGTCTATTTGGGCACCATGTTGGCAGTTAATTGACACTTCTCGTAGCAGCACGTAACTGTCATTGGCCAGTTCAGTCTCTGATCAGATAAGGATGATTGTCTTGTATCAACTTCACAGCTGGAACTCCTTCCTTCTAGTGAACTCTACTTAGCTATAAATAGGGCCTAACTACAGGTGTGACATCACAAAAAGAAATAGGATGGCACCCCCATGAGATGCTGTTTACAGTGGGTTGAAATTGCAATTACTCAGTAGCCGTAGACCCCTTCATTGCAAATGAGAGATCATTTTAAACCTTGAAACAAGCTCTTCCATTAGGGTAGGTATTACTATTTGTGTTTACTATTCCTTTTAACTACATGTATAGTGGTTGTTCTACGTGTGAAACTATTAGCTCATCAGAAACCTGCAAGATGGCCCGAAGACCACTGTGCTGGACCAAAGAGACGTACAGAAGCAGGGAACTTTACACACGCTTCACAGACAGGCTTCCTATTATAGTCATGGCCTCTGAGGGCTTCTGTGGAAGCACAAACCTGGACACAGTCGACTCTGGCACAGTGAGTATTTATAATTAGACAGTCTAATTGATTTCATGTTTCTCATGTCCTGATTGACCTTGTTTTTGTAACATATCTAGTTGATAATTTCTTATTCCTCGTGTCTGCTTACCCAATTGCTAACCTTTCGACTGAGCATAGTTTGACTGTACATCCTTGATTTCACAACCAAAGATGTGAGGGACATGAAAGTTATCTCAATCAGGCAACCAGATGAACAGTATTGTGAGGACTACCTGCTCTGGAGATCATTATAGCACGTCTAGATAACTTCCTGTTTCTCATGATCTAAAATCCCTCATTGATCAAGTTGGTTTCCATTTCAAAAGAGGCCTTTTTAAGGACACAACTAGATTTTAATTTAGTTATTCATATTCAGACGTTCCCTGTTTTATGGCACATTTAGATAATAACCGAGATCCTGACTGACACTCTTTTAGGACAGATCATGCCTAAATGATTTGTGGATGTTACATTTTGCAGGAACGAATTCTTTGTGAAAAAAGTATTTCATTGTTATATTACTGCAAGAAAAAATAATGTAAGTATCAGTAGAACATCTAACATATACTCTTAATCCAACCATAGACTGATCCTAGCAAGAACAGGCATCTGTTTGCACTGCTGTCTACTGCAGCCTTACTTTATCTTTGTATTCCTTTCCCCAGGTGATACGTATTAAGACGTGGGTGTCACAGAAGAGAGTAATTGCAAGGGACAGTCATGGAAGACATGCTAGTATACCACTAACCTATCCCATGTCCTTCCAGGTGATTGGAGTTGATGATGGTAGGAGAACGTAGAGATAGTGCTACCTTTTCTTAATTCTGTGCTTCTAGCAGTGCAACTATTAGTAGTATCTTGCTGATACCATTATGTTTACCACTACCACCACCAGTATCTCTACTACTACTACTACTACTACTACATTCTACCTACCTACCTAAGAATGCTACTACTACTACTACTACTACTACTACTACTACTACTACATTCTACCTACATATCTCCCTACCTACCTACCAGTCCTACGATACTACTACTACTACTACTACTACTACTACTACTACTACTACTACTACTACTACTACTACTACTACAAGTGCTACTACTACTACATTATGGTGATGGTGAAAGGAAATCAAATGAATGACAAATGTCTCGACATGGTATACCCTGGTGATAGTTAAACAAAAAAAAAGATCAAGAGTAAAAATAACCCACAAGCTCAAGTCTCTGCCTAATTACCCCTGAAAATATGAAATGGCATATTTAACAATATCACATGGGAAGAGAAGGCTCTAAAACAAACAAAATGATGAGGGAAATAATTGAAACTAATCTGAATCAAAAGACTCGGTCTATGTAACACTGATTGAAATATACTTCATCTATTGTGAGGAAAAAATAAATGTTTCATCATAAAGACACAGACTTGCAGCAAGGCTAGTAAAATCATTTGATTATTTGATGAACATTTGGATTTATTCGTTGTCAATATATGGCCGAGAAAAAATCTAGTTTTAGATAAAATATTATGCATAATGGCATAACATATCATAATCTTTCATACATCCAACATGGGTTGATAAAATAATGGGAATATAAAAATGATAGCTGGTAGACTGAACTGGAATATCTTGTCAAGAAGAAATAGCTCTATGATGGAATTGAAAGAACTAGAATATTTACAATTCTAATTTTTACAGCTCTCTGGATTATGGCCTTGTAAATGTATAGATAGAATAGATGGAATATTATTGGAAAAGCCGGTTCCTATGAGTCCTATACTGAGAATAACATAATGTCTTTACAAAAAAGAGGTGATCAAATGTCTATACAATTACAGTAGATATCAAAATATGGCCAACCACAGACTCCCACCTAAGTCACAACATATTCCATGACCAACCTCCTCCATCCCATTGTCTAATCAACAAAATTCTGAGGAGTGTGATCATTGTCATTTTCTTATTATCAATTGTAGAAATTGCAACTTTATCTGAAATTGTGTATGGATTTGAACTCCCTGTGACAGTCCAAGTTCTAATTCAAGACAGTAACCTCTCGTTTTATGTGGGAAATGACAAGAATGACAGGACCACTTTTGGAGACATGGAAATCATAGAAGTATATGAGGAGAAGTATTGGTCTGGAAACTACACAGGTTTGGGTAAGACATTAGACCATGCAGCAACTTAATAAGGGTGAAGTTGCAATGAAAAATATCACTATTCTTTTGATCTTTAGCTTCGGTATGTCCATGGTACATAAAATGCACATACACACACTTACCTGTACAGAGGACCAGTACTTTTGAACTCATTCTAAACTCAAAATTAAATAATAAAACACCACAAGCACATCATAAACAACAATTACAGGCACAACGTTCAATTAGTGTTTTAAAGAAGCTCATGATATAAAGTTACCAGGCTCCCACACTCTTTCAGTTTCAGCTAATACACGAAGGACATACCAAATGACCAACAGCTTGGGTGGCACATGTATGATCATAAGACCAGCGTTACCTTGGCCATAACCTTGACCAAGTACTGTATAACTGGATAATTTGGCGTGTACTTAAGTTGGCGTTTTTTTCAAAAATGAATTTTCCCTGTATTTATTTTGGCGTCTGGAGCAGTCAGGACAACGTCATCTTCATGTAGACATATTTATATGTGATCTTTTGATGGACATTCGCCAAAAACGCCAAATTGAAAACCACGCCAAATTAACCAGTTATACAGTAAGTTTAAACAAACTGTCAGTGGAGAGCACCATTACCAGGTAGTACCTAACAAATATAACATCAAAGAGTATAACACAACAACAACAACAACAACAACAACAACAAGACCAAAACATGATAAATCCACACGGCATGCTATAAATCAGCCAAATGATAGTGATTGTTTGAGGTCAAAACCTATTCAACACATGCTGCTGGTGGCTAATTTTGCCAATGCAAAAGGAAGCAAAGAATCTGAAAAATTACTGAAAACCTGGCACACCTGCCCTCACCTGAGAGTACTTAGTGAGCGCTATCCAAGGAATACAAACAGGGTAGGTTTTAAATGATTTTCAAAAAACTTTGCATCTTCTTCACGAAAGTATCCTTAGCATTGGAAGGACCAATGTCTATCAATTATGTGGATCAAACCATTTCTTTCACATTGTCTGACAACTGATTTTAGTTTGATTAAGTATGAGTTAGTATAATCTGAAAAAAATGTCAATGAAATGTTTCTTTAAAGATTGCTTGGTTATCAAGATAGTTACATATGTTTTAGGCCATGAATACGTCTCATATGGGAATGGATTGAACACAAATGAAAGGATGTGTAGATGTATGTGTTTCCACGGACATTGACCTAGATGATGAGAATCTCCGTCAGGGTACTTTCCAGAGAGGTTGGGTAAATGTCTATCTGATCATACGTGATGTATTTCAGAAACAAGACCACTAATCAAACAATTAATACAGGGTTAGGTCAAAAATGTGAAAACCTTTTATAGCCAGTTACGAAATTATTCGTGATAGGAGTCAAACATCTTAGCAACTAAGAGGTATGTTGTGACTACTTGGGAGGCAATGCAAAAGGTAAATTTTGTTCATAGTATGCGATATTCAGATCTAATCATTCATATTTCAAATTTCACTGTGCATCCATTTTTGTTTTAGGTAAGGTTGCTCCTGATCCAATTGCAGTCCCATTTTACCTACCAATAACATACAACATAGCTTGTGGGGTGGAAGGAGGGACTGACTGGGACTTTAAAGACATGCAGAGCAGATACGACCAGGTTCTTTCAGATGTGGACTACTCAGATGTTGAGATGAATCAAGGTATGGATATTGGATATAACTGGGAATTAATTGATAAAGTACACAGGTGCATCATCTGAGATCCTACAATGTAAATATAATCTTCATACAATGCAGTTGGGTAGTTACGACATTAATTGGCATTGCACTAATACAAATATGAAACAACCCAGAGCAGTGGCTTATGCATGTTTCTTAGATTCATATATACATACATACATACATGCATACATACATACATACATACATACACACGTACATACATACATACATACATACAAACATGCATGCATACATACATACATACGTGCATATATACATATTTATGTATACGTACATACATAAACATACATACACAGTCAAACCTGTGAAGACCACTGGCAAGATGCTTTAATAGAGATCTATAATGTTTTCAAAAAACTAACTTTATACTTTTCACCTGGAAACTTTTGGATCAAAAGGTTTTACTACGTAGTGATAAATCTCTCTTTTTTGTATGTATAGAAGCATTTATTAGTCTATCACTTCTCCTGTATAGAGGGAATTTTAAAGAAAGGTTTTATATTTGTGGCAAGTATAAAGTCAAACAAATTGTTGTGATAATGTAATACTTTATATATTTCAGCAATAATGATATACGAGCCTGGACTTATCAGAAAAATTTATCCTGATACGGAAAGTCCATATGACTTCCTAGAACCTCTCAGCTATATCAAGGTCAATTATCACCAGTTTACTGTTAACCACCCTGATAGCAAGCGACGTAAAGAGGAGAGAGGAGAAATTGATATATATCCCGATGCAACAGAGGGAATATACGAGGGTATTGAAGAATCACCACCAGATCTCCCACCAAGAAATCCAATAGTACAGTTATCTCGGCCAAGCATTCTGCTTCCAGGAACTGACTCCAATGCCACAGGGACACGTACTAAGATGACAACACCTCTTGCTTATCCCCAAAAACCAACATCCACTGGTTCTACTCCAAGAAATCATCCAAAGCAGGTAGAAGAGCAGTATGAAATGAAAGATTTGCATACTCCAAATGTTAACATGTATATGGATGGTAGAATGTCTTGTTCATTAGGTGATTCCAGTGAAAATTCCCTGTCAACAATACCAACTAATACACGCCCCACATTATTCGAAAAGGTGCGTAGGTTTTGGGTTCGTTGTCCCTTCATTGTAGATGGTACCATATCTCAGGAAAATGAAATAACCAGCAAAGCAATTTCAGACCTACACCAAGTGCCAAGAAATATAAAAGATCTGACTGTCAGCCAGATTGGGGATTGTCTCTGCCTTCTTAAGCTTGATAAGCATGTGGATGATTTTGAAGAGATGCAAATAGATGGCGCACTTCTCAACACCTTAAGTGCAGAAATGCTGCACAATGAATTTGGTATGAGCCTGTTAAAGGCTACCAAGCTGAAAAGGTTCTGCCAGGGATGGCGACCAAAAGAGGACAGGAACTAGATTGCAACACAGGCATTTTGTAAATCTACCAGCCATTTTCTGTTCTAGCTTTTTCAATTTCAAAAAGTAAGACTAGCTTTGAAATACTGTATTTTCACAAATGAAAAATAAAGCACACCTTGATAGAAGATCCTGGCTAAGATTCAAGTTATAATATGATGAAGCATGGCTTCGACGACGAGCGAAGCTCCTAACCCTTTCAATGCTAAAGCTACTTTTGGCCAAAAATTAAAGATACAAAAATTCTTGAATACCATCTATACCCTGTCATGTTGGTATTCATTGGATACTTGAGCACTCTCAAAAGAGTACCCATATGCCAGGGTTGTCAATAATTGTTCAGGTTTTTGGAATATTTTTGTATTGGAGAAATTAGCAACCAGCAGCGTAAGGGTTAGCCGCATTCTTCTACCCGTAGTGCCAGCATGTATTGCGAGCTATGTAGTTAATGCTGAAAAAAACAATGCCGCGCGTGTATCAAGTTCGCAATTTAGCGCATGTTTCTAAGGAAAATAAACGCTGCACTTCAAGACACACACATATTATCATTGTTGAATTAGTGCATAGGCTTCCAGGTAAAACACGCATATCTCTCTTTTTTGCCCGCTACCGTAGGTGGATAAAACATCCATAGTTTGTAGGACAGAGAACTGGGCCTGGGAATGAGCATAGCAAAGCTCAGTGTTTACCCATTTCACGCGCGACTCTGACGTCACTTCCTTTTTAACAGCAGAACCCGGACGTACAATAATTTGGTTGATAAAAATTTAAGGCCATCGTACTCCTGACAACAATGAGGTATCTCACGCATTACCATTATACCCACTACGCTCGGTAACTGTTTTGCAGCTACCGAGCATCACTTGTTAATAAGGACTTTCAAATATGAAACCAAAATATCGGGGTCATGTAAACATAAAGTTCACAAAGATTCGCACAGCAGGAGAACACACAGAACGTGTGTAGCAATTTTAAGAACCTGAACCCCCACAAAAAGAGTTAGACTATAGTCTGTCTGACTCGAGTTTGGCAACTGCGTTTTCTACTTTTTTGTGACAAAACGTTTGAGTTTGCCATCCAAACTTGGCAAACCTCTTTGGAGCACTACTACGTGTATGTTTAAGCAAACTTTCTGTCTAAACCTCGCAAAATGTTGATTTTGCTCATTAGTTCCCATTGTAAAATTTACCCATTGCCAACAACCGCCAACAATACGAACAGGCGAGATCGTAAAAAAAAAGGTAAAAGCGGTTGCCAAACTCGAGTCAGACAGACTATAGTTAGAAATAAAGTAGATGTGTGGATGAATGAATACCTTTTTCACATCTGGGTTGCATTGGTTGCAGCAGCATGCATATTAGAAAGGCGATGCTAGCATTCTGTGCTGCTACTTTAAATATTTTTTTGACAAACTCACTTAAAGGAGAGAGGTAGTCCAAAGAAATCTTGAGTGCTTTTTTTTCACCCACTCAGGGAGCCATCTTTAAGGAAAACCAATCGTACGGTCAGCAATGGGCCCATTCTATTCATAAATTATGCACATACTGCACGTCCAAAGACTATTTTTATGTACACTACTTCAAGTCCATAACCATGAAATACAATTTTTATTGTCAGAAGTATTTGTTTAGCATTTGCTGAGTACATTTTTTCAACGTAGATCTTTTGAATCTGTTCTGCCTGTTTTTTGCAATAAATATCCGATGATCAAAATTGAAATTAAAGTAGCGGCACGCATTCCTATACGTCCAAGCCTGTGTAATACTGCTCTCCCACATACGAATCTAATGTGCGAACATACACGATCTCAAATCTACGATTAAAGCCACGAATTAGCTATAAAATTGGTGTTTTCCACATTCGTTGGATATGTACGTTCAACCACTTTCGTAGTTTGTTGTACCTTGTCGAACATTTGATTAGTGTACGAAAATGTACGTCAATGTACGACAACATACGACAATGTACAACATGTTGCGACAGCATATTCGACAATGTACGACAATGTTCGCCAAAAAATACTTCCCTACGACAGAATTTTTGTCGCACCCAAAGGTTTTACATGTAAAACCTTTTTTAAAATTCGCAGCATTGCCTACGAAAACTTAAGACTCACTGCGAACAACCGCGATAAATCACGACAACACACGAAAAACTACGACCTTTTGATTCGCAACTTGTCGTACCTTAAAATTCGTATGTGGGAGACCAGCATTACTATTTGAGCAATTGTGTTAGGAATGAAGTCACTATGAGGATTCTTTTGTATTGCCTGGTATGGGGAGGTGTGTCGATGTTCATACAATATAGTCAATATCAAAACGTAAAAATAGCAGTGTATGGACGTGAAGATATAACTCAAAGTCATTTAATATGTGCCAACTTATTTCCCCCGAGAAATCGTTGACATGTAGGTAATACGGATCTCGTCCATTTCCAAAATCCAACTACTTTTGCTCTACTTATCATTTGCTGTTACACCCTGTATGTTATATATTCTAATTGACATTCTGTAGTCAGCCAAGAGCCCTGGTAGTGTTTACTATATAAAACTATTATCGACCAAGACTATCTATCTATGTGTATGAATGTTTACCAATACATATGCTCCGGCGTCACGCGCGTGAACCAGGAAGTTGGATGGAGCATTGGAAGGATCACGTGATCAATACAACAACCAATCGGAATGCAGCGTGAGCCTTGTTTTTTTTTGTAAACACGATCAGCACGATCCTGACAGCCGTGTAATAAATACTACCAAACCGTACATGGCTAAACTACCATACTGTCAAAAAGGGCATAAAGCAAAAGTTTGCATACATAGCGGAGGCTTTCAATTAGAATACCTATGGTGCCCGGTGGGGGCGGTTGGGGCGATATAATCAGAAAATTGGTGAAAAGTGGTGTTTTTTTTATGCTGAAAAGTCAGCATATTTGGGAAAAAATGGTGTCTTTTTGGGCCAAAAATCAGTGCCTCAGGGGTATCTTTTAAATTTCATATCGAGCGTATGCCACCCCAACCCCCCCCCCCCCCCCCCCCTGGTTTCTGGGTACCTCCTGGGCCTCTAGTGACACATCATCTGAACCTATCACAAGTAGATGTCATACTTAAACCAAGCAGTCAGTGAGTAACGTTCATTGCGTGGCTAAGTGCAGTGATTGTGATTAAGTCTCCATTGGCCTTTTTTGACCTGCATGCTATCCTGGACGTATGCAATGAAATGGAAAAGGCGGCAGAATATAACTCAGAATAAGAAATGTAGCTTAAACGCTTTTATTCAACAATTATCCTACGAAGACTTTACCAGATGATATCGTACATACATACAAACATAGATAAATACATACATGCATGCATACATACACAGACAGATACATGATAAATATATACATATACATACACACATACATATACACATACATATATATATATATATACATACATACATACAAAAAACATACGTACATACATACATACAAACATACGTACATACAAACATACATACATGCTTATGTGCATATATACATACATACACACGTATGTATGTCCAGGGGTCTTTAAGTTGGGAAAGCATCATATAGACAGCCCTCCACCACGCCGCACATTTATATAACGATCCAGCTAGCCCACTAATAGAGATTCCGTTGACTCGAACCTATTACGCCACGCTTGGCAGCCAAGCATCGTAACCACTAGGCCACGGCAGATCACTATGTATATGTACGTACTCCACTCAGATACTAGCAGCTGATTGGTCAATTTCTTTGTTTTTCTTGACTATATTGGGTGTCTAGCATTGCTCAGTATAAACCTTTATTGAAATCCGAATAATGCTTTTCACAACGTTCATTGCCATGGCGGCAGTCAACTACATTCTCCCCCGATAGAGGTCGCTTCCCCTAGAAGCAAATATGGCGGCCACATCTCTTCACACCGCTGGAAAATGTTTTTTTGCGTTTAAAACACTATTTGGGCATTATAGTCTGCCAACATTTTGTATCTGGAAAATAAGATGGCAGGAAGTAATCAAGATGGATTTAGGCTGTGAATTACGAATTCAAGTAAGAAATCCTTGCCGTTCGTTATGCGTGAGACGAGACTAATGAAGAGTTTTCTCGCAAGCCCGCTGCTAGAACCTTGAACTTAGAACTTGATGTGCTTACCATTATTCAAAATTTATGTTGGGTTGGGGGTAGCTGGTGGCCACTTGCGATACCAACCCGCTACCCGCAGATATCTTACCATACAACATTTTCACAACAAGGATAACTTATAGTACCTCAGTGTGTGTGTGTGTGTGTGTGTGTGTGTGTGTGTGTGTGTGTGTGTGCACTTGTATTTCTGATATGTGAGATCACATCCAAAACAAAAATGATAGTGGTCACTGAAGCATGGATGCTTTGTGAGATCGATCTAACTATGTTTTTAGATTTTTTTTTGTTTTGGTCTGATTAGGGTTAAGTTCAATATTAGGTCTAGAGTTAGGTAAGGGTAATATCAGCTCAAAACACGACCAAACATAACAGTTATTTTATAATGGGAAAGATAGGGAACGATCTCACAAATCAGAATTAAGATGTGTGTGTGTGTGTGTGTGTGTGTGTGTGTGTGTGTGTGTCAAACAAAATAGTGGCCATACCTGGGAGCCTAGTGTTATGTAAGTGACATCCCCTCCAAAACATTGGTTGTGCTGCCTATCATACCTGTCACCTTACTTTTTGTAATGTAAAATTACAGCAAATAAACATACTACTTACATACATACATGCATCCAAAGTAGTCCTTACCCAGTAGACTGTACGCGACCAGCCGGCAAGAATTACAGGAAAATACACATGCAGTGGGTACAAAAATATATTTTTGGCATTTTTACAAAACTGTTAAAAAATGAAAGAAATGAAACATTCGTAATGCTGTTAATCCTTTCTATTGCAATAGGAAGTGGAAGTACAGTACAGGAATTTAATTCCTGCACCAGTCGACCGGACGTCTGCCATTGTCTGGTTGTTCAAATACCCATTGATAACATGTCAAAAAATAATCTAAGCACATCAATGACACACGTAGCTTGCGAATCAAAGCTACCATGAAACAGGGTTACAATAGGACGTGCGGTCGTGTATTATGCTCGGACTGCCCACGCATTTAGTGCAGGAATTAAATATCGGTACTGTACCATGCCAGCTTCTTATCATAGATTGTGTACGGAAGTTCGAGTATGGACCTACTTAAGGTTTAACTTTGACGTTATTGCGTTATATTAGTGAAAAAAAAGCTGGCAATAGAATTTTGATTTTTCGCCACTCTTTTTGCCACGTTGCAGCTAAGTCGTGACTTGCCAGTTGCAAATGATGGAGGAAACTGAAGTACATGGCAAAATAATTTAAATAATTTCCCTCTTTGGTTTTCCATAGTGTAGCGATCGTGCCAATCCGCTTATTAATATCAAGCGGAGAATCGAACAAGTGATCCGCCCGCCTGAGAGCCAGGCATCCTAATCATAGGCCATAGCGGATCCCTTCGGACAATGCTCACCAATAAACATATACAGTGCCGACATTTAATTACTGCACTAAATGCGTAGACAGCCCAGCCACAACACACGACCGTATACCAATTTGCCGCCTAGTTTTCTGTACATTGTTGACCTCACAATTAACTGAACGTAGCTTTAACTCATTGATGTGCTTATATTTTTACATCTTATCCATGGGAATCCGTAAGACCAGGCACTGACAGCCGCCCGGTCGTTAGGCGCAGGAATTAAATGTCTGTACTGTATTCATCTGATTATCGGAATCTTCATACTTTACTTAAGTCCTTAAAAAAGTGACAATATACAGTACAGACATTTAATTCATGCACCAGACGGCCGTACGCCCGCCTATGCCTGGTTGTATAAACTTCCATGAATAACATTTCAAAATATTTTTGCCATGCATATCAATGACCCACGTAGTTTGTGAATCAAAAGTACGCTTAGTTGTGAGGTCATACATGCATCCATGCCCAGGAAACTGGGTGCCAAACGGGCATGCGGTCGTGTATTTGGCCCAGGCCGCCCACACATTTAGTGCAGGAATTAAATGTCAACACTGTATCACTCGATGTGAATCACTATACATATATTCTATCTGCTGGCACATGTACTGAAGGCGCTGCAGTGATATCTGAGTGGTTGTAAGCGTTGCCACGGACTACTCGCTGTCTGCCAGAACCATGCCTTGATCGGAGTCCAGGTCGGGTACGTGAAAAAGTGTAAGGCGATGGTTTAGACTGGGTACCCTGGTTTCCCATTAGGTAAATTATATTTGCGTTTCCTGTCCCTTACAACTACACAAGTTGTGGTTGTTCTATATCTGAAACTATTACTAATAGTTTCAGATACAGAACAACCACAACTCGTGTAGTGTACTAGATAAGAGTATTAGCTCCACGTGATCCCACAAGATGGCGCGAAAGGAACTGTGCTGGACCAATGAGACGTACACAAGCAAGAAACTTTACACGCACTTCACAGACAGGCTTCCTATTATAGTCATGGCCTCTGAGGGCTTCTGTGGAAGCACGAACCTGGACACAGTCGACCCTGACACAGTAAGCATTTACAGTGCCAACATTTAATTCCTGCACTAAATGCATGGGCAGCCCGGGGATGATATACGACTGCATTCCCGATTGCCATCCAGTTTCCTAGGCAGGGACACATGGATGACCTCACAACTGAACGTAGGTTTGATTCGCAAGCTACATGGGTCATTGATGTGTCATTTGACATGTTATTCATGGGTGTTTGTACAACCAGGCACAGCCGAACGCCCTGTCAACAGGTGCAGGTTTTAAATGTTAGTACTGTATAACTGGACAGTCTAATTGCTTTCCTATTTTTCATGTCCTGGTTGACCTTGCTTTTTAACATGACAAGTTGATAATTTCCCATTCCTCGTGTCTTGAATAAAATTAATGAGCTACAGGATAGCTGTGGAACACGTGCTGCTCAACTTTTTAAATCCTATATGGTAAAATCCTTATGGAAGTGTTAAACTTGTGTTGCTCACTCATTAGCATATTTCGGCTCATTTGCATGCCAGAATTAAACAGCTGCTGCTCAACTGTTGAACATATGAGGAGCACCTGTTCCTCCTTGTATGAGATTCCTATCTCTTTTTTTGTTTGGGTTAGGGCACGTCTAGTTGATTATCTGTTTCCCATGTCCCGACCGACCCTATTTTTGGGCCCGACCCTAAAAAAAAAAATCTTTTTTTTTTACTTTCCGACCGACCCTGTCCAGAGGAGCTTTTTTTTCTTCTGAGAACTGCATTTTGAATGAAATAAATAAAAAAAAGTCTGAATAATTTGTTTTTGTTCAGGGTACAAAAAACTGAGATTTTGACATCGTTTATATATAATGGAGCCTGCGAATTCAACATTTTTCAAATCTGCACAATTTTCTGTATGAACAAGCTGAAGAATAATACAGAGGGAAATGTGTCTCATGAACATCATGTACACATATTTGTACTTCTTGCCATGGCATTGGCAGCATTTCTGTCACAAATAAAGAAATTTGATACCCTATTATAGGTACTTCTGCCTTTTTTTTCCTTTTTTTTTACCCGACCGACCGACCCTAATTTTCAGTACCTTGGACATGGGAAACAGATAATCAACTAGACGTGCCCTTAGTCTGATTGCCCGTTTGTTAACCTATTGACTGTACATACCTGGCATCACAACCAGATATTGGTTTGTGAGGGTCATGACACAACCTGTGAGGGTCATGACACAACCTGTGAGGGTCATGAATGTGTGAACCTAGTTATCTCAACCAGGAAGGACGGGATGCTCTGGCTGCCAGGGGCTTAGCCGCCTATGCGTCCAGCGTGTCATTTGGACACCCAGACCACTGTTTTTTGACAGTTTGGACACCCTTAAATTTATGCCAGAATTTGCTGATGATGAATTTTCTTAGAAGATAGAAGATGTAGAAGCTGTAGTGTCACTTTTACAAGACACACAAAGCAGTTACTGGCCTAAAAAAGCAAAATCTGTTAATATATAGGGTTTATTTTATTAGTAGTATGTACTTTGTACCACACTTTGGACACGCAAAAGTCTATGAAACCTCTTTTTGGACACCCTGTTTCCAAATATTGGCTAAGACCATGCTCTGGCAACCAGAAGAACAGTGGGTTGGATACGACCTGGTGTGGAATTAAATGTGGTTAGCAGCTCCAGAAAGTTTGATTACATTACACTACATTACATAACATTTCTAAAAGATCTTCACTGGCTGCCTGTATCAGGAAAAGGATTGAGTTCAAAATTCTGCTTTTGACTTTCAAGAGCATGCAAGGTAATGCTCCTCTATACTTGAGGAAATTGTTAGTCAAACAAGTAAATACATGGACTCTAAGATCAAACACTAAAAACATATTACAGATACGACACACTAATCTGAAAAGGTTTGGTGACAGGGCCTTCTGTGCCTATGCACCATGCCTTCGAACATCAAGACTGCTGTTAGTGTGCAAAACTGAAAGACACAAATGAAAACATTCCTATTTCTAGTTAATCTGCTACTGGTAACGGCTCTATCAAAATCCCTCTTCTCGGTGTGCAGCTTTGTGTTTAAGGTGATGAGTGCCATTGCAAGCCAGTTAAAAGCCTTGTCCCAAAACACACCTCAAAGCAGCATAATCCTATAACTAGGTGTATTTCCAGGTTCCTGAGTGTTATCAGGCAGAGAATATCATCGCCACCTGTCATTATTCAATCAATATTCTGTTTTATTTCAAAATTTACAACTTTTCTTTCAAATGACATATTCTCATTAATTACGCAGGTAATGGTTACTGTAGGTTCAGAGTTCCTTTAGGGATATCATTTACTATGCCCAATAAAAAGTATTTTTTAATTTCTTTTACTGCTGAAGATTTTTACAGGCCATAACATTGGAAATTTTAGTGAGAAATTTTGAGGCCAAGTGCATTAAGTTCGAGCAGATAGAACGCTTCTCAACTATTTATAGCATGCCCGACACTCTGCATTGTTTGACTGTGACGCGCGACCATTGAGGTGTGTCTTTGTACAACTGTCTTTTGTTCCTAGCCCACATGGGATCAAAGAGGCCTGTCCTTGCTAAACCACCACTGGGTTATAGGCTCCACACACAAGATATCTCACTAAAAGGTTCAAATGTTATGGCCCGTAAAAGTCTTTAGCAGTAAAGAATAAAAAAGTTACTTCTTATTGGGCATAGTCAATGACATCCCTAAGGTGTCTGTGAACCTGTAGTGACCATCACCTGCGTAAGTAATGAAATAATGTCATTTGAGTGAAAAGTTGTAAATATCGAAATAAAATAGAATATGGGTTGAACAATGACGTTTGGCTATATATTCTCTACCTGACAACACCGAGGAACCTGAAGATACACCTTGTTCTATGATTATGCTACAAATGAGGTGTATTTTTGGACGGGCCTTTCATCTAGCTTGCAATCGTACCCATCACATTAACCCAATAACGCCCAAGGCGGCCAAAAACAGCATGACACTTTTGATGAAATCTTCCAGGCAGAAGCATAATTAGGAAAATATTTCATTGAGAAATGTTCATCAGGACAATATCAACAACTCCCCTTCAAATATTTCATAAAATAATTCCAAATGCCAAGATTTTTGCCAGAAGAATCTAAATTCCAGACGACAATTTCTGGAGGAACGCATAAGCATAAATTGGTTAACTGAAACCAAAACTAAGTGCTCTTTTCATTGATTAAGTTCGCAGCATGCGGATATTGTGTGTTGTATTTGTAGATATCTAGGTCGCTCATCATAAGGCTTCTGGGTTTTTGTGATGCGCAAGGCTATAAAGTTACACATTTTTGGGGGCCTGCTCGGATGGCTGTCTGGTCCAAGGCGCTGCCACTGACTACACGCTGTCTCTCACCACTACATATACCTGGGTTCAAATCCCGGCCTTGGCTTGTGAGAAAGTTGCCAGTGGCTTGGGGTTCGGAGGTGATTTTCGCCTGGTACTCTAGTTTCCCCACTACTTACAACTAGCTAGTCACGAATTAGCCACAATTGGAAGACGAAATTCCAAAATACAGTGACGACATTTAATTCCTGAACTAAATACGTGGGCAGTCCGAGCATAATACACGACCGCACGTCTGATTGTAACCCTGTTTCATGGTCATGGATGAATGAATGACCTCACAACTGAACGTAGCTTTGATTCGCAAGCTAAGTGTGTCATTGATGTGCTTGGATTATTTTTTGACATGTTATCAATGGTTATTTGAACAACCAGACAATGGCAGACGTCCGGTAGACTGGTGCAGGAATTAAAAGTCTGTACTGTACAAATTTTTGGCTGATTTTATTGGAGACAAATTGGATGGGGAGGGCTGCACCAATAGACGAGTGGTTTAGAATACAATTACACTATGAATGAATAAAAACACCTAAAGTAGTTTGTTAAAGAATTCTCTACTTAAACCCACCACTGCCAATTGTCATAGAACAGGTATTCTGTTGTATAAGCCCAGTCTGGCATACAGGAAGTCGTGTCTTTGCAAGGGGCAAATTAGATATTTCTTGAGGTACAATGCCGACATTCAATTTTGAGGAATGGGCTGGTTATTCTCTGGCATTACGGCTCAGAGCGCCACCTTTTGTTTAATAAGCTCACTAATTCCAGTCACGTGACTGTCTCTTTGCCGCGGATTTTGTTTACAATCCACGTGCCTGTCTGCCACGAGTCAGCTTGCACTCTTCGTTCATTTGGCACACTCCCATCGTAATTCCGTCCAAATGTGTTCCCAGCCCTCTCTCCCGCAATTTCCAGATTTGTTTACACACTTGTTGTTTCTACCCTAATGTTGCACTCAAACAATCTACTCTACTCTTACTGCACTACTTACCACGTAATTACTACTATTTTTGTATCATTATTGTTTTTGATACATTGTTGCAATTTATGGTAAATATACATGTTGACCACCCCAATTTATGATAAATAAACATGTTGACCATTAAGTAATGCCTTCTCTAAATGTGTGGGCATGATACAGTGCAGTATGTAAGGTGATAGGTATTACAGGCTTCACAATCAGTGAATAGGAGAGGGTGTCACTCACACAACACTAGGCATCCAGTTATGACCACTATTTTGTTTGACACACACACACACACACACACACACACACAGCTGTACTATTAGTTACCCTTGTCGTGAATATAGTGTATGGCATGATGTCTGTGAGAAGCCGACTGGTAGGCTGGTATCGCACGATCAATGTCAGAAGCCCAATATAGTCCAGTACAACTAAGAAATTGACCAGTAAGCTGCTAGTTTCAGAGTGGAGCTGATGATAAGTACATACATACATTTCGGGTACCACCATGCCCTAGTGGATACAATGCCTGGCTCACAAGCGTGACATCGAGTTCGAGGTTCGAGTCTCTGCTTCATCCCTATTATCGGGCAGGCTATATCGCTATATAAATGTGGGCGTTGTGACTGCTGCCTATGATGATTTTCCAACTGAATGACCCCTTTACGATGGACCAAGTGTGAAAGAGAAAATACATTTATATTTATTTTCACTCCCGTTTATTGGGGAGAGGAAATAAATTTAAATTTATTTTCACTCCCGTTTATTGGGGAGAGAAAATAAATTTGAATTTACTTCCACTCCCGTTTATTGGGGAGAGAAAATGAATCTATTTTCACTCCCCAATAAACGGGAGTGAAAACAAATTTAAATTTATTTTCTCTTTCACAATTGGTCCATCGTACCCCTTTGAGCAATTCGTAAATAGAAAGGAATCTCTTCCTGGTTCCGAGTTTCTATCTCATTGTGCTATGACCTGAAAGCGGTGGAGAAACCAATACCTTCTGCCCTTCCCTACTCACGCGCGCGCACGCGCACACACACACACACACATATAGAATTTCCATTCTATCGCATACATCTAAGATGTCGCGTAGAACAAAACAAGAAGGCCAAAGCAGACTTTATCAAAATCACTGCACTGTGCTTTGACACACAATCAGCCCACTGACTGCCTAGTGTAAGTATGACATCGACAGCTACAGTGCCGGCATTTAATTCCTGGACAGCCGTCCGGGCATAATACAAGACCCTAAGCCCGATTGCCATCCAGTCTCCTGGGCACGGATGCATGGATGACCTCACAACTCAAAGTAAATTTGATTTGCAAGATACGAGGTTATTCACGTTCTTGGCTTATATTTTTTTTCTTTTTTTGTCATGCTATCCATGGGTGTTTCAAGAACAACCAGGTCGTGAAGACGTCCGGTCGACTGGTGCGAGAATTAAATTCTGAATTGTACAGTACAGACATCTACTTCCTGCGCCAGTCGCCCAGACGTCTGCTCGTGTCTGACAGTGCAAACACCCATGGATAACATGTCGAAATATAAGCCAAGCACATCAATTACCCAAGTAGCCTGTGCATCAAGGCTACGTTCAGTTGTGAGGTCATCGATGCATCTACGCCCAGGATATTTGGTGGCAATCGGGCGTGCGGTCGGGTATTATGCCCGGGCTGCCCACATATTTAGAGAAGGAATTAAATGTCGGCATTGTACCTCAAGAAATAGCTAAATTGCCCCTTGCAAATGACGCGACTTCCTTTGTGCCAGACTGGGCTCATACGACAGAATATCTGTTATATGACGATTGGCATTGGTAGGGTCGTGGGTTTCAGTAGAGAATTCTTTAAGAAACTACTATTAGGTATTTTTTTTATTCATAGTGCAATTGTACTTTAAAACACTCGTCTATTAGTGCAGCTCCCCCCCCCCCCCCCCCCGCATCTAATTTGTCTCCAATAAACGATTGGCATTGGTAGGGTCGTGGGTTTCAGTAGAGAATTCTTTAAGAAACTACTTTAGGTATTTTTTTAAATTTATAGTGCAATTGTACTTTAAAACACTAGTCTATTAGTGCAGCTCCCCCCCACCCCCCCCGCATCTAATTTGTCTCCAATAAAATCAGCCAAAAATGTGTATTTCGGAATTTCGTCTTTCGTCACATTTATGCCAATTGTGACTAATTTATCTTTAATATCCATAGTGAAATTGTGCGTTAAACCACTCGGCTATATTGGTGTAGCTCTCAATGTAGACCGCCCAAAATGTGTAACTTGATAACTTTCCTCATCAAAAAACTCAGAAGTCTTTTGATAAGCGACCTAGATATTCACAAATACAACACACATTATACGCATGCTGCGAACTTTATCAGTCAAAAGAGTAATTAGTTTTCGTTCCAGTTAACTCATTAATATTCATTTGTTCCTCCAGAAGTTGTCGTCTGGAATTTAGATACTTCAGGCAAAAATCCTGGAATTGGGAATTACTTTATAAACTATTTGAAGGAGGGTTGTTGATAATGTCCTGAAGAACATTTCTCCATCAAATATTTTCCAATCTATGCTTTTGCCTGCAAGATTTCATCAAAATTGTCAAGCTGCTCTTTGGACGCTGTGTGTGCTTTTGGGTTAAACGCAAAGCTATACACCGAGGGTTGGCCTTTTGATAGAGCCGTTAGCAGTAGTAACCGTCACATGATTATATCATCTTGGAAGGTCCTGCCCCGATAGCTGACTTGTCTAGGGCATTGTAAATTACAAGAATCCCAATAAGCAAATCCTTAAGATCACTTGTTTTATGACATTTTTTCTGAAAAATACCTCCAAACGTAGCATGTCATGAAAATATTCAAACTTTTTTAAAAATCATTTTTGTTCAAGTATTCGTATTCAAACATGACTCACTTTCTCTTTCTACACCTTTCTAGTATGTTTTGAATTTCTGCCATGAAAAATGAATTTTCTAGAATCGAATCCCCCCAAAACACGTTTAGTGATCTTTTGCATAAAATACTCCAGAATTGTCTTAATCAGCAAAATCAGACTAGCCATCCACCCTTACTTGAAAGATCAACCTATGTAGAGATGAAAAATTATGGATGACAACTTGTAACGAAAAACGCCATCAAAAGTATTTTGATATTTTGGCTACCCACCTTCCTTCCGTCTTCCTGAATGATACACCTAAGAGTTAAGGAATTTGTCTTAAATGTAAATGTAAATGTAATCTTTATTTCAGGTCGTTACACCAATTACAAGAAACAAGAGCTACTAAGTCTTTTGGCAGACTGGACCGACGGCTTAAAGTGCCCTCCGAAGAACTGAGCAACGAGAAGTAAACTGTCTTGCTTAAAGCTGGCGTCACACAGGCCCGACCTTCTAGGACATTTGGCCAAGACATACCTAGGACACCCAGGACATTACAACTTTTTATATGCCGACAAAGTCCTAGCTGGTAAGTCAAGACAAATTTGCAAATTAGATATGTCTTGGACGAGTCAGGGACACATCCTCGACAGTGTTAGTGCAATGCCTACTGCTCATTCTTTGCTGATTGGTCAGATCATGGTCACATGACCACCTTACAAAATTGATATTGGTTGCAATATTACTTTCCTACACTCAGACTCAGAGCTGTCTTTATTCTTCATTGCTTCTATTACATTATTCATGAAAAATATTTATAATTTCTAAGTCTTTATATATCTATGTTGTGTTTTTTACTTTTGTCCACTGCCTGGGTTCGAACTTGGCCTGGGTATGTGAGAAAGTTGCTAGTGACTTGGGGTGGTTTTTGCCAAATACTCCAGTTTCCTCCACTACTTCCAACTGGCTATTCACGAATTAGCCACAATATGGCATCAATGTGACGAAAAACGGAAATTCCAAATTTCAAATTCCACGACGCCATCCCATAGAAATAGCCTCATTATGGCGTCAAGATGCACAAGTCACGTGAAATGTCGTTCAGTTTATGATCTTGGCAGTGTCCTAGGTCATGTCCTAACAACATCGTGGTTGTCCTGTGTACAGTCACGACAAATGGCTTGTCTTGGCAAATACTTGAACATGTCCAAGTATTTTGCCAGGAAAAGTCCGACAAGCAGGACAACATTTATGTCGGCGAAGCTTCCTAGCAGTGTCTGGGACGTGTCCTAAGACAGTCTGCAATGTCTTGGTTGTGTCTTGCAGATAAACTTTGTGGTTTTCTCATAACCGCAAAACCACAAACTTTAATCGCACGACGTACCCAAGACAATGAAGACTGTCCTAGGTCATGTCCCGGACCCGTCCAGGATACGTCCCGGACGTATCTGCGATATTAACTTTGTCTTGCTTGTCTTGCTTGTCGTGGCAAAATACTTGGACATGTTCAAGTATTTGCCACGATCAGCCCTTTGTCCTGGCTGCACCTAGGACACCCACGATGTTGCAGGACACTGTCTGGGACGCTGTCACGATCAGGAATTGAACGAATTTTCTGAACGAAATTCCTGATCGTGGCAGGTCCTAGCAGTGACTTGAGCCGTGTCTTGCCTGTGTGACGCCAGCTTTAGGACAGAAAGAAGCGGCGCTGGCCGGATTTGAACCCGCGACATTCGTGTCGCCAGCCGAACACGTTACCACTGCACCACTACTCCTCCAAAATAATCTATAGTTTAATCATAAATAATCAGTTTATATGGTAGAAAACAGAAGTGAAACCATCTACAATTGATTGACAATTTACTCGAATCTTTGAACCAACACATTTTGCTGTGGGATACTTTAAACAACGATTCGTGACGCGTTAAACAACACAATTGGTCATCAATGAGTTATTGATTTGGCTATATTCATGGAAAAATGATGCGTATGGACTTTAGTGCCCCTGTATACATTAACTCCTATATTTGTATTTAATGAATTTATATTCTCGCGTTTCTTGTTTTTTTTGTGTTCACTATTCGTTTACTTTCCGTTAATGAGTTAATGATTTGGCTATATTCATGGACCACTTTAGTATCCCCTGTATACATTAACTCCTATATTTGTATTTTGTATTTAATGAAATTATATTCTCGCGTTTTATTGTTTTTTTGTGTTCACTATTCGTTTATTTTCCGTTAATGAGTTAACGAATTGTCTATATTCATGGGCCAATGATGCGTAAGATCTTTAGTCGACACGTATACATTAACTCCTACAATGTATATTTGCATTTAATGAAATTATTTTCACGCGTTTCTTGTTTTCTGTGTGTTCACTATTCGTTTATTTTCCGTTCATGAGGTAATGTCATTTGGCTATATTCATGGACCAATGATGCGTATGAGCTTTAGTCGACACGTATACATTAACTCCTACAATGTATATTTGCATTTAATGAAATTATTTTCACGCGTTTCTTGTTTTCTGTGTGTTCACTATTCGTTTATTTTCCGTTCATGAGGTAATGTCATTTGGCTATATTCATGGACCAATGATGCGTATGAACTTTAGTCGACACGTATACATTAACTCCTACAATGTATATTTGCATTTAATGAAATTATTTTCACGCGTTTCTTGTTTTCTGTGTGTTCACTATTCGTTTATTTTCCGTTCATGAGGTAATGTCATTTGGCTATATTCATGGACCAATGATGCGTATGAACTTTAGTCGACACGTATACATTAACTCCTACAATGTATATTTGCATTTAATGAAATTATTTTCACACGTTTCTTGTTTTTTGTGTTCACTATTCGTTTATTTTCCGTTAATGAGTTAATGATTTGGCTATATTCATGGACCAATGATGCGTACGGACTTTAGTGGCCATCTAAACATTAACTCCTACAATGTATATTTGCATTTAATGAAATCATTTTCACGCGTTTCTTTTTTTTGTTCTCTATTCGTTTATTTATCACCGTGCAAAATGACTATAAATGCCATAGTGAACAAAAGTGCGAAGGATAGATTACTTACAGCTTTAAAGCCTGTTTAACATACTACTGTTGACAGTACAGGCTGATCTGAGTTAAATGTGGGAAACATAATTTGCCATATGTTCCACATTGTAATGTGTAATGAGAAGGGTCCTTGACTTTTTACTAAGATATACTTATACAATATATGAACTCATGGGTGTATTTCTTACATAAAACAAGCCAAAAGCGTAGAAGACCTCAACACACAAAAGAACCACATTGGTTAAAGAAATGAGCCGACTGTGCAAAATGATACTTTAAGTACCTAAGATTGGTTCCAAAGAAAACAAGTACAGAAAGGAATAGGTAAAGAATGTGAATCTTTATTAAGCCTCAATTACCTAAGGTTATTCTTAAGCGCCATAGATAATGTAAGCATTCTGGCCAGATGTATTCAAATATATCAAATTCCTATAATGCTTCATCGCCATGACAACATCTTCTCTTCAGGTTGGTCCACCACGCTTTGTGAAGAAACACATGATTGTAAGTCTTCTTCAATTGATAAAAATATCCCATTATCAGGTATCAAAGCAATGACAAGTTGCAATATCAGTGGACATTTAGTCAAAGTTTTCAGTTATATTTAAGCTCATTATTATTACGCAAATGCCAAACATTATTCAAATGTAGAGCAAACACGTGCTCATGCAGTACACACATATACACTCATGTATATCTGTCTATCAATCTATCTTTCCATCTATCTATTTATCTATCAATCCATATGTGTATTTAAGCATCTATGTATCTATCTATGTATCTATCAATATATATTTCTATCTATCTATGTATCTATCTATATATCAATCTCTCTCTCTCTCTCTCTCTCTCTCTCTCTCTCTCTCTCTATATATATATATATATGTATATATATATATATATATATACATATATATATATATATATATACATATATATATATATATATATATATATATATATATATATATATATATATATATATATATAGATATAGATAGATATATACACTCATGTATATCAGTCTATCAATCTATCTTTCCATGTATCTATTTATCTATCAATCCATATATGTGTATTTATGCATCTATGTATCTTTCTATGTATCTATCGATATATCTTTCTATCTATCTATGTATCTATCTATTTATCTATATATCAATCTCTCTCTCTCTCTCTCTCTCTCTCTCTCTCTCTCTCTCTCTCTCTCTCTCTCTCTCTCTCTCTCTCTATATATATATATATATATATATATATATATATATATATATATATATATATATATATATATATATATATTTATATATATACATACCTACAAACTTATATGATATAATATATCATCGTATAACATATGTGATACTAAATAATAATACACACACATATATATGTATATATATATATATATATATATATATATATATATATATATATATATATATATATATATATATATATATATAGGATATAATATGATTTAATAAAATATAACATACTGTGATATAATATACCATGGTCTAACATAACATGTGATACTAAATATTACAAGACACTAAACTATAGTATAGGGAATATAACTGAAAGACACCTTCTGACAATTTGTAAGAGAAGGGGAACGTCTTTCTATTTCTAGATTTCTTTCTCATTGTATATGACTTAATCTGTTGAATGAAATATCAACACTGGCAAACCAATACAAAGCAACATGCATGTGGTACCAAACAGTATTTGATCTGCAATTTATTTGTTGGCCTCTTTTGGTCGCCATCCCTGACAGAATTGTTTCAACTTGGTAGCCTTTAGCAAACTCATACCAAATTCATAGTTCAACATTTCTGCACTTAATGTTGTGAGAAGTGCACCATCTATTTGCATCTCTTCAAAATCATCCACATGCTTATCAAGCTTAAGAAGGCGGAGACAATCCCCAATCTGGCTGACAGTAAGATCAGTTATATCTTTTGGCACTTGGTGTAGGTTGGAAATTGCTTCGGTTGATGCACCTCTCGATTGTTGTGGAGCTCCAATGACCTGCTGAGCCGCTGGACCTGATTGGGTGATATTGTTCTCATGTAAGGCCACCACTGATTGGCTGTTTTGATTCTCACACTTGGCAACCACCATTGGGGAAATGGCTGCTGTTTGTAAGACATTTGCATAGCTGTGGATTCCACTTGTCAGGAGTGGCTGTGATTCATCTGAAATATTAGACATTTGTTCCTTCGGATAAGACTTAAAACCGGGCATCCTAGGTATTGCAATAGATAGCTGTTTCAGTGCTTTCAGATGTAGTTGAGATTTCATCCCGATGGTATCATCTTCAGTGGCACTAATTTTCTCGTTTCTCATAGCTATGGTACCATCTGAATTCCCAGGAAGTGGAACCTTGGCCTTACGTTGCTGTTTAGATGGTTTGGGCTTTACTTTAGATGGTACTTCAGAGATAAGGTTCTTCTGGGGATGACCAATAGTTGTACTGGCAACCTTAGTGTCCTTAGCTGTGACTCCCATTGAATGTCCAGAAGGTGGAACTCCAGTCCCACACTGCTGTTTCAATGGTTTGGGAAGTACTTCAGGTTTTAGTGAGGCGATAGGCTTCTTTTTCTTATATTCAAGCACTCTACTGGTTACTTTAGTTTTCTGAAAAATGGAACCATCTTGAATGAAGGGTAAAGAAACTCCAAACCTACACACCTTTTCCAATAGTGTGGAGCGTGTGTTAGTTGGTATTGTAGACAGAGGCTTTTCACAGGAATTTTCACTGGACAATCTACAGTCCATATACATGTCAACATTTGGAGTATGCAGATCTTTCATTTCACACTCATCTTTTTCTTGCTTTGGATAATTCCTAGAAGGAAAAACAGAGAATGTTTGTTTTTGGTGATGAGTAAGAGGTGTTGTCCCCTTAGTATTTGTCCCTGTGGCATTGGAATCATTTCCTGGAAGCAGAATTCTTGGCCGAGATAACAGTACTAATGGTTTTCTTGGTGGGAGGTCTGGTGGTTGTGCTTCAACAGCCTCATATATTTCTTCTGTTTTATCTGCATATATATCAATTTCTCCTCTCTCCTTTTTACGTCGCTTGCTATCACGTTGATTACAAGTAAACTGGAGATGATTGACCTTGATATAACTGAGGGGTTCAAGGAAGTCATATGGATCTTCCATATCATGATTAATGTTTTTAATAAGTCCAGGCTCGTATATCATTATATCTGAAATATATAAAAAATCAATGTAATAAATCGTCACACCAATTTTATTTGTTTAGGATTTATACTTGCCTCAACTATGACACCTTTATATTAAAGCTCCTCTCTACAGTCGAGGTGATGAGCTTTTAAATGCCACTTTACGTACAAAACAGAGGGATGTATCACGTACGTAATAAAACATATACTGCAAATTTTGAAATATTTACGTGGAAGTAATATTAGCAATGGGGTCCAATTCTGTATTATTACGATCCGTTGATATTTGTTCTATTTTGTATTCAAATTGCGTATCTAGTCACAATTACAGTTGATAACCATACGTATATACATAAACACACGTACGTACAACCAAATTTTAATGATGCGCGTAATCACGGTGGATCTGAGTTCCTTAATTGCAAAATACCAGTCAGGACGGACATTCATTGACACGTGGGTTCGATAAACAGCCCCGTAGCGATACTAGATTAGCGCATGAAATCTGTGAGGTTCTAAGAAATTACGATTGCAATAGACCCATTTTGACGATGATTCGTACCTCTCATAGCTCGATCTGATAATCTTGAACCCTTAATTTCATTTGTTAGGTGGTTGCGCTTTAATGGAACAAGGTCAAGTCAGTATCTTCGGGCATGAGTGCTAGATTAGTACATGAATTAGAATGCAACTACTCCAGACGCTAATATTACGATCGCCTATTGTCGAAAAATGGATCGATTAGCTAAATATAAACTCGCCAATAATTCAAACTTTACAGTAAGTTGTTCCAAAAAATTCCAGGTGGAAGTTAGTTATTAAAATCGTAAAAGATCTCCCTCAAAGCATCCTGCCAGTGGTCTTCACAAGTTTAACTATGTATGTATGTATACATGTATGTATGTATATACGTATGTATGCATGTATGCATGTATGAATCTAAGAAGGATGTATAAGTCATAGTCCTGGGTGAATTCACATTTCTTTCCAGTGTAATGCCACTTAGTGGTGTGACTTCTCAACTGCATTGTTTTGATATGGCAATTGCATTGTTAGGATCTCGAATAGTATACCTGTGTACTTTATCAACTACATGTAAGTTTTAGTTTTATTCCCCCAAACCTATACCTTGATTCATTCCAACACCTGAGTAGTCCACATCTGAAAGGACCTGGTCGTATCTGCGATGCATGTCTTTAAAGTCCCATTCGGTCCCTCCTTCCACTCCACAAGCTATATTGTATGTTATAGGTAGGTAAAATGGGACTGAAATCGGACCAGGAGCAACTTTACCTGAAATAAATATGACGATACAATTAGATTTGAAATATGAATGAGTAGAACACTATGTTAAATCCTATCAAGAATACTATTGTAACTGGCTTCAAAAGGGTCAAACATTTTATTATGGAAACTATCACGTATGATCAGATAGACAGTTTCCAAACCTGTCTAGAAATTCCACTGAATGAGATTCTCATGATTTACGTTAATATTTGTAGAGACACATAAATCCACATATCTTTTCAATAGTTTTCAACCCATTTATACCTGAAGTGCATTCATGGCCTAACGATAGTTTTTTAAAGGCTGTCAGACGGTGTGTACACTCTAGTTTGAAATGGTGTGATTCATACAATTGATAAAAATCAACCCTTCCAATGGTAGGGCTATTTTCATCCAAAGTACAAGAATGCAAAGTTTTTTGAAAACCGTTGTCATCTTGGTATTCATTAGATAGCTCTCATTTTGTACGCACAGGGGAGTAACCATATGCCATGGTTTCAATCATTTCTCAGCTTTTTCCGGTTTCCTCCACTACTTACAACTGGATAGTCACGAATTAGCCATACTTGGCATAAATGTGACGAAAAACGAAATTTCGAATTCCAGATTCAGTTCAGATCGAGTTCATAGGTGTTGCTCATTTGTACCAGTGAGTGTGTGTATGTGTATTCTGTGTACCATGGAAATACAGAAGCCTTAGATCAACAGAATTGTGATAGTTTCCATTGCAACTTCACCCTTATTGACTAGCTGCCTGGCATGACGTCTTACCCAAATATGTGTAGTTCCCAGACCAATACTTCTCCTCATATACTTCTATGATTTCCATGTCCCCAAATGTTGTCTTGGCATTCTTGTCATTTCCCACATAAAATGAAAGGTTACTGTCTCGAATTAGAACGTTGACTGTCACAGGGAATTCAAAGGCAGACGCGATTTCAGACAAAAACAGAGGTTCTAAAATTGAAAAAGAAAATGATAACAATCGCCATATTCAGAATTGTGTTCATTAAACAGTAGGGTCAATTTTCTTTAATGACACTATGTTGAGCTCAGCATAGAGTTGATACGAACCTGCTTTTCCAATAACATTCCATCAATTCTATCTGTCTATTCACAAAGCCATAACATAGAGAGCTGTAAAAAATTGATTTGTAAATATCCCAGTTCTTCCAATTCCATCATAGAGCCTTGTCCTTGGTTATTTCTTCCAGTTCCATCATAGATTCAATATTTTCATATATGTCCGTTATCTTATCAACCCATGTTGGAAGTATGAGGATCTATATCATCATGTTATGCCATTATGCATCATGTTTTATCAGGTACTAAATTTGTTAATGGCCATAATGACCATACAAATAAACTTCATCTAACAAATAAATTCAAATGTCAATCAAATGATTTCGACTAGCCTTGCTGCAAATTTACGTCTTTTTGCTGGAACATTTGTTATTTCTTACTATAGTGGATGTATATTTCAATCACTGTTATTTTGAACGAGTCTTTTGAGTCAGATTAGTCTCATTAAATTAACTGATGCACTCTTATCATGCCACATACAATCTTTATTTCCCTCTTCCCTGTATAACCCCTCGGGAAAACCATCCTCCCGAGGGAGATATTCCATCAGGGTATCCCCACCAGGATGTCACATTCGTTTTATTATACCGAACAAACCTCAATCTGGTAAAATATCAATGAAAACAACAATTCGCTGACCCTATCCAATAATCAAATGACTGCGGCCTAACAGCTAACCGAAGTATCCCAATTGAGAACATGCACGCTTAAATATCAATAAAATTGAAACTTTACCCTCCGGGACTTACCATTCTTCACCCTAAGTTATACTGTGCAGCAGTTCCTTTCCCAGCGTATAATCTAATTTAATCAAGAATTCCATGTTGCGCTGTAGCTTTTCGTCAGCCATGTTTTTTGTTAATTTGCCGCGCAATTTGCACGTGCAGTGATGACGTGACAAACAATGACGTCAGCAAACAAGCAGAGCGCACGTGCATGCGAGGCGTCACCAGCACTCTACTTCTACTTCTACTTGACAACAGTGGCCATAACGCCGTTCAGTGGACATGATGATTGGCAACTGTTAAGTCAGCCAATCACGGCTTACGATCTTTAAGTGAGGTGTAATAATGCTAAATATACCATTGCATATTTGTCAGGGGGTATCAGGCAGAGACTGGAGCTTGTGGGTTACGTTTACTCTTGATATTTACTTCTCTTCAACTATGATCAGGGGATTCCATGTCCAGACTTCATTCATCATCATAATGTGCGGGAGACCTCCTTGATAGTAGTAGTAGTAGTAGTAGTAGTAGTAGTAGTAGTAGTAGTAGTAGTAGTAGTAGTAGTAGTAGTAGTAGTATTAATAGTAGTAGTAGTAGTAGTAGTAGTAGTAGTAGTAGTAGTAGTAGTAATGGCTGTAGTAGTAGTAGTAGTAGTAGTAGTAGTAGTAGTAGTAGTAGTAGTAGTAGTAACACTACAGATAGTTTGATATCTACGTTCTCTTACCGTTATTCCTTCCAAGGACTTGAAAGGGAATGGGATAGGATAGTGGTATACTAGCATGTCTTCCGTGAGAGTCCCTGGCAATAACTCTGTCTTGTGGCAGCCACGTCTTAATACGTATCTCCTGGAAAGAGATACACAGATGAATGATTGTTGCATTAGATAGTACTACAAACAGATAATAATAATAATAATAATAATAATAATAATAATAATAATAATAATAATGATAATAATGATAATAATAATAATAATAATAATAATAATAATAATAATAATAATAATAATAATAATAATATTAATAATTATAATAATAATAATAATAACAATAATAATAATAACAATAATAATAACAATAACAATAATAATAATAATAATAATAATAATAACAATAACAATAATAATAATAACAATAATAATAACAATAATAATAATAATAATAATTGATATTTGATATAGCGCCTACAACAAGGAGTGGCACATCCTTGCATGAATTTGAAATCAAAAGCATACTTTTAAACTCAATCCTTTTCCTGATGGGCAGCCAGTAAAGATCTGGTGTAATGTGATCATACCTTTTTATTTGGAGCCACTAACCACTCCTGGGAAAAAGGGATACAAAGACGCCTGTTCTTGTTAGGGGCAGTCTATGAACGTTGCTATCGTAGGCAATGATTAAATTAAAGGTATATGTTAATTGTTCTACTGATATTTACACATGCTTTTTATTGCAGTACTATTACAATGAAAGAAATGTTTTTTTTAAATGAATGTGACGTCCATAGACAATCATTTATGAAGTGAAGGCAAGCCATTTACCTGATCACTCCTGAAGGAGTGCCATCCAGAATGTGGATAATTATCTAAATGTGCCATAAAACAGGGGAAGCCTGAATATGCATAACTAAAAGAACCCCTAGTTGTGTCCTTAAAAAGGCCTCGTTTGAAATAGTAAGTTATAAACCAACAATATTTGCCCTGAGCAATGTGAGAGAATTCAGGTCATAAACAAACTGGCAATTATCTAAAGCAGAGTCGTTCAGGTCATGAAAAGACAAAAGAAGAAATATTACATTGATGGCATTTAATTCCAGAACAGGTCGTCTCCAAACAACTGTTCATCTGTTTTCCAGAGCATCCCATACTTCTTCCTGGTAGAGATAACTAGGTACACACATTCAGATGAGAATTACAATTATCAATAGTCTTGATATCAATGGGTGTGCAGTCAAAACTATGCTCAGTCAAACAGTTACCAATTGGGCAAGGAATAGGACAACTAGACATATTAAAAAACAAGGTCAATCAGGACATGAGAAACATGAAATTAATTAGACTGTCTGATTATAAATACTCACTGTGCCAGAGTCGACTGTGTCCAGGTTGGTGCTTCCACAGAAGCCCTCAGAGGCCATGACTATAATAGGAAGCCTGTCTGTGAAGCGTGTGTAAAGTTCCTTGCTTGAGTAAGCCTCTTTGGTCCAGCACAGCTCTCTTCGCGCCATCTTGCGGGCCAAAGTGGAGCTAACAGTTGCAGATGCTAGTATAGAAATACCACAATATGTACGTGTAGTTTAAAGGGACAGTAAACGCAAATATCATTAGCAACCGGGAAACCAGAGTAACCGTCCGCCTAACACCAATTCACTTGCAACTTTCTCACACACCCCGACCTGGACTCAAACCTGGGTATGGGAGCGAGTATTCAGTGGCAACGCTTACAACCACTAGATTATCAGGGCAGCACCTTCGCTACGGCTGGCAACAGATAATATATACATAATATATATATATATATATATATATATATATATATATATATATATATATATATATATATATATATATATATATATATATATATATATATATATACATATATATATATATATATACATATATATATATATATATATATATATATATATATATATATATATATATATATATATATATATATATATATATATATTTATATATATATATATATATATATATATATATATATATATATATATATATATATATATATATATATATATATATATATATATATATATATATATATATATATATATTTATATATACATATAGTGATTTATGTACAGCGATATGTCATCACATTCTCGGGGACTCTAATAAAATATGAGGATTCAGATATTCAGTGAAGTATATATTCATTGGTGAATATTGTCCCAATGTATCCGCCGAGGCCTATCATCAAAGTCAAAGTTTAACCTTATATTCAGTATACAATTTATGATAAAAGGCTCGTATGATACTTCTACGTAATATTGCAATGAGAAAGAATTAAGATCATGATAAATGTTTCATTTCTTAACAGTTTTGTAAAACTGCCATAGCTGTATATTCTATACTTACTGCGTATGTTTCCTGTGGTTTTTGCCAGACTGGACTCGTACGGTTGACTGGGAAAGGGCTGCTTTGAATGGATGTATGTATGTAAGGTGATAGACCTGATAGGCGACACAATTAGAGATTTTGAGGGGGTGTCACTTACACACAAAACTAGGCTCCCATTTGTGGCCACTATTTGTTTGACACACACACACACACACACACACACACACACACCCAATGAGGTACTATGTTATCTTTGTTGTGAGAATGGTGTACGGCAAGATGTCTGCGAGTAGATGAGTGGTATCGCACGAGGCCATCAGTACCACCCCCCCCCCCAGCCACCCGATGAAAATATTGAATTAGTAAAGCACAACAAGTTCTAAGTTCAAGGTTCTTCCATCGGACATCCAATAAAACTCTTCATCAGACTGGGCTAACGCATAACGAACGGCAAGGATTTCTCACTTGAATCCTTAATTTACAAACCTAAATCCATCTTAATCACTTACTGCCAGAGTGTTTTAAACGCCATAAACAATTTCTAGCGGCAGTGTGAAGAGGTTGGCCGCCATCTTTGTTTCTAAGGGAAGGCGACCTCTGTCAGTGGAGAATGTCGTTGACTGTTGCCATGGCAATGAACGTTGTGAACAGCATTATTAGGATTCCAATAAACGATTATATTGGCCTCATAACATTGACAATTGGTGTGAGCAATGTTAGAAGCCCAATATAGGCCAGTACAATAAAGAACTTGACCAATCAGCTGCTAGTATCATAGTGAAGCTGATGATCAGTACATATATACAGCGATCTGCCATGGTCTAGTGGTTACGATGCTTGGCTCCAAAGCGCGACGTCATAGGTTCGAGTCTCCGCTGGATCGCTATTGGCAGGATAGCTGGGTCGCTATATTATTGTGCGGCATGGTGGAGGGCTGTCTATAATGTTTCCCAACTCAAAGAGGCCATTGGAACAATTCGTAATTAGAAAGGAATTTCTTCCTGGTTCCGAGTTCCTATCTCATCGTGATATGACCTGAAAGCGATACAAAAACCAAACCCTTCCGCCCTTCCTTAATCACATTTACACACACACATATACACTTGTATGTATTTATGTATGTATGTATGTATTTATGTATGTATGTATGTATGCATGTATGCATGTACGTATGTATGTATGTATGTATGTATGTATGTATGTATGTATGTATATGTGTTTGTATGCATGTTTGTATGTATATATGTATGTGTGTGGTTTCTTTTGAAAACAGCCTAGTAGTAACTATCATCTGGTGAAATATTCGTAGGAGAGTTGTTGAATTGATGCGTTTTAGCTGACATTTCTTATTTAGATTTAGATTTTGCCGCCTTTTCCATCTCATTGTATACATCCAAGATAGTATGTAGAACAAAAGAATAAGCCCAAGGCAGACTTTACCAAAATCACTGCACTGTGTTTTGCCACACAATCAACGTTGCCCACTGACTGGTTGGTAAAAATATGACACCTGCAACTACATTCAGAAATACAGTAAAACATTTAATTCATGCACTTAATATGCGGGCAGAGTGGGCATTCTACATGACTGCCTGCCCGGTTTAGACTCGGACGCCTGGGCATAGATAAGGCTAAACACCCGTGACGTCACGACTAAAAACATAACTCCTATGAAGCTGGATGTATGATGTATGTATGTATGTATGTATGCTGGATGTATGTATGCATGTATGTATGTATGCATGTATGTATGTATGTATGTATGTATACTGGATGTATGTGTGAGCGTGCCTCATTATCTCGACCACGCATCTGGGTATGACAAGGCAACTATTCTACCAGTTTGCTGACAAGCAACCGGTCGACTGGTACAGGGATTAAATATCTTTACTGTAGCTAAACTACCGCTTACAAATAGAACACTTCATCAGTGCCAGACTGGGCTTACACAACACAATACGTGTTCTAGAACGGTTGGGGCTTGTCTACTACTCAGCCAGAAATGGGCAACTTAATAAGCTTCCTCATCACAAAAACTGAGTAGCTTTATAATAAGCGACCTCGATAGTCACAATTACAACACACAACATCCTCCTGCTGCGAATTGAAACAGTCAAATGAGTAATCAGTTTTAGGTAACCTATTAATGCTTATGCGTTCCTCCGGAAATTGTTGTTTTAAATTTGAAAAGTTTTTGTATTGACTCGCTTGTCCAGCCGGACCATAGGGATACATATACAAATATCATCTCATATCAAAAAATGTTTGTCTACATGCAAGTAGACAATATAATATGTATAAATTCATATTGGAGAACATAAAGAGAAAAGACAGTGAAATATAGGAAGTGACCAGCAGTTATCTATAGTCAAATACACTGTAAAAGTAATGATCTTTGAAAATGTTATTCTATTCAATACCTAAGAAAGTTAGTAACAGATCATTTGCTTCGGCCTAATATTTCTCAATTAAAAACATATTTCTTAGCACATACCTTTAGAGTTATCTATGTCAAAATTGTCTAGATATTGCTTGATTCGAAATTGAAATGTTTCATATGTAATGAAATTAATATTCAAATGGAACTTGTGTTCAAAAACCTTCTTTAGGTATTGGTAACATGCTGTCATCAAGCACGTCACCCACCAGATGAAAACCTGCTCGCAGCCAGACAGCATTCAGTTCAATATTCAAATTATCGTTTAACCAGAGTAGGATACCTTTGATGTGTTCTACACTACTAGGTTAAATGGTACTTGAACTGCTTTTTATCTATGGTAGTACACTAATGCAGAAAGGATTCTCTATTTTGCAGACATTTTGACTATGTTAACAGGCCCAAAGCAGTATATTTCATCTAATCCCCACGACTTTGGCAAGTTAGTCCATATAGCATCACTTTTCATGAGGCGTTTGATCCAAGTAGATTTTAACATTTTTGAGAAATCTCGAATGTTGTGAAGTTTGAGACCACCTTCGTCAATTTCAGCCTCAATAATCTTTTTCTATACCGAGGTGTCTTCCCTTGCCAAAAGAAATTAAACCCAAACTCTTCTATATTTGTTTAATACATTTATCAATGGGGCATGGTAGAGCCAGGAGAAGATTATCTTTGACAAAACTAGAATCTTAATAACAGTAACCTTACCATACAATGTTAAAGACCTAGCACCCCAGGTCTTTATTTTTTGAGTCATACCATTACTTTTGTTTTATATGTTAAGGTCTGTAATGTCATTGGTATCTTTTGAGTCAAAGACAAAACCCATAACCCCAAATGTTGAGGTCCACTGAAGACCAAACTGCCCCTCCCATGTCATTCTCCTGGCTCTGCTGGCCCCAATATTGATCACTTTAGCTTTCTCCACATTTATTACTAAACCAGACACTACCCTGAACCATCGGAAAATGTCCAGTACCCCTCTGAGTGTCTGAACATCTTCTTTGAGGAACAGGGTGGTGTCATCAGCATACTGGGATAATTTTGTCTCTATCCCACCTACTTGCAAAGCCCTAACCTCATCCCATTCTCTTATTACTTTGCCTAGTATTTTAGCACTAAGAACGAACAAATAAGGGCAGATGGGACCACCTTGCCTACCGCCCCTTTCTAGAATCAATAGAGGCTAGAAATAAACATTTTGTTCAATCTTGGAAGTTGAGCTTTTTTGACGTAATTTCACCATGTTAATAATGTTATATATAAAATTGAAACATTCTAAGCTTTTCGATGTAAATGACCATTCCATTGTATCGAATGCTTTATAGAAATCAACTATGACGAGCAAACCTTTTTGTTTTCTAAGTTCGTATTCCCTTAAAACATCATAAACCTGCCCAGTGTTTCCCTTATGTAGCGCCCACCTATAAAACCTGTCTGTTCAGAACAGAGGAGTGCATCCAGTGTCTTCTTTAATCTCTCTGTTATGATTTGAGAAAAAAAAATATGAATTACTCTAAAAATTGTTGTCTGAAAATTAGATACTTCTGGCAAAAATCCTGGAATTGGGAATTGTTTTATAAAATAAATATTTAAAGGAGAGTTGTTGATAACGTCCTAATGAATATTTCTCCATCAAATATTTTCTTAACTATGCTTCTGCTTGCAAGATTTCATCAACATTGTCAGGCTGGTTTTGGCCGCATTGGCTGTTATTGGGTTAAACACACAGCTGTACACCAAGGAGAAGGCTTATAATAGAGCCGTTACTAGTAGCAACTATCACACGATTACATCATCTGGGAAGGTTCTGCCCCAATAGCTGACTTGTCCAGGGTATGGGATAGTTCAAGAATCCAACTATTTTATAGGTATTACCTCAAAACCACTCAAAATTGAGAACAGATACATTTCATGCTAACACAAAACATTTGATGATCATAGACATCCTTGTGAAATAATATGTGGCATGTTTTGAGTTCCTACTATGAAAATTGCACTTTCCAAAAGCAATGTCCTATAACCACTTGCTTTAGGATGTTTTATCTGTAAAATGCTCCAAAACGTAGCATGTCATGAAAATATTCAAACATGACTCACATTCTCTATCTGCACGCATTATGGTAGCTTTCTAAGCAAAAACTATTTAGTTGCGAGTTTAGAATAGTCATTCAAGTTCAGGGAAATTGCAAAAAAATCAATCGATTTGGTGATTTTGCACCCAGAATCACTCACCCCAGGAGGTCAGTGAGAGTAACAGTAACGCAACATGTTCAAATGTCATGAACATCTCGTTCAACACATTTCCAACACGTTTTGAGTGTCTGCCATGAAAAATGAATTTTCTAGAAGCGAATCCCAGAAAATATGTTTTGGTGATTGTTTGCATAAAATGCCCCAAAATTGTCTTCATCAGCGAAATCAGACTTGCGATCCACCCTTACAGCAAAGCTCACCCTATGTAGAGATGGATAATCATGGATGACAACTTGTAATCAAAAAATGACATCAAGAGCATAATTTTGATATTTGGCCACCCGCCTTCCTTCCGTCGTCCTAGGTGGCACACCTAAGCGTTAACTAATTTTGTTTAACATATTTTTTGTAAGTTTAAGAGTTAATGGGCAGTTCTAAATGCGGGAGAAAAGGTGTTAAACCATCGACCATTGTTTTCACTCGAAATTTAGTTAATGAGTTAATGGTTTGGCCAAGGACAAATGTTGCGTATGGACTTTAGTGGCCTTGCATATATCAACTCCTATATTTGTATTTAATGAAATTATTTTCACACTTTTCTTGTGTTTTTGTGTTTACTATTTGGTTATTTTCCGTAGTTATGGGGTAACTTTCAAATGATATAACATGGTCAATAAAGATACATACAACGATGATGCCCCGAGTATCAAGCGCCAAAAATACAATGTGTGACGGTTATACATGTTTATTGTGTTTAGTGTGAGAATTGGTCGAAAGTGTAACATGTCGTTCTAGCAGGTTATCAATATAATATTCAATGTGTTTATTGGTGCCATAGAGGTGTGTATGCCTGCTACATACTCTCAGAAAAAGAGCATATGGTGTTAGTCGAAAGTCAGGAGATTTCTTGTAGACAATACCTTCAATCGACTTATAGTGCCTTGATTTAATTCCTTTACTGAATACGTGGGGGTGGGGGGGCAGTCTATAGTGCACGACTACACGTCCGATTGCCAGCCATTGTCCTGGGCGTGGATGCATGGATGACCTCACAACTAAACGTAGCTTTGATTTCCAAGCTTGGATTATTTTTGAAAATGTTATCCATGGGTGTTTGTACAAAATGGGCACTGGCAGACGCCCATCGACTGGTGCAGGAATTAAATGTCTGTACTGTTACTAATTTTCTATCCCTGTTTTTTATTACCATGCAAAATGACTATAAACACCATAATGGACAAAAGTGCAAAGGACTGATTACGTAATGCATTAATGCCTGTTACATAATAGTGCTGATAATACAGACTGATCTGAGTTCATGAGGGTAATACAATTTTTTCTTTAATTTCGTAAACAGAATTGCTGTTTTTTATTCATTTTCTTGCAACACAAAACGACATACAAGCATAAAGACAAAGAGTATTTCAAAACATTTTAAATCCATGTATCTAACGTGTGTTCAATGACGGTAAAATAACTTGCCAAACCTTTGCAAGTTCCATACTGTACTTAGGAGGATCCTAGACTGTTTACTGTATGTCATATACTGATACAATACAGAATAGTAGGCCTCGACACATGAAAGAACCATTTTAATTAAAATGAGATGACTGTGCAAAAATATAGTTTTATGAACCTAAAATTGATTGCAAAAGAAAACAAGTACAGAAAGAAATAAGTATAGAAAATAAATATTTATTAAGCCTCAATGAATTGAGGTTATGCTTAATTAAGCGCCTGAGATAATGCAAGCATTCTGGCAAGATGTTTGCAAATAAATAAATTCCTATAACGTTTCTTAGCCATGGCAACACCTTCTCTTCAGGTTCGTCCACCACGCTTTGATGGTAAGCCTTCTCCACTTAACAAAGCATTCCCATTCTCAGGTATCAAGGTAATGACAAGTTGCAATATCAGTGGACATTTAATCAAAGTTTCCAGTTATATCCAAGCTCATTATTATTACGCAAATGCCAAACATTATTCAAACGTAGAGCAAACACGTGCTCATGCAGTACACGCATACACACCATTGTATATCAGCCAATCAATCTCTCTTTCCATCTATCTATTTATCTATCAATTCATCTATCTGCATTTATCTATGTAACTATGTATCTATGTATCTAACTATATCTATATCTATATCTATCTATCTATCTATCTATCTATCTATATCTATCTGTCTATCTATCTATATCTATCTGTCTATCTATCTATCTATCTATCTATCTTCCATCAATCCATCCTTCCATCTACCTATATATATATATATATATATATATATATATATATATATATATATATATATATATATATATATATATATATATATATATATATATATATATATATATATATATTATACACTTATATCTATATATATATATATACATATATACATACATATATATAAGTTAATATAATATAATATGATAAAATATACCATAGTATAACATAATATGTAATACTAAACAGTACAAGACACGCACATATAGTTTAGTTAATATAACTGAAAGACACCTAACGATTTGTAAGAGAAGAGGAATGTCGTTCTATTTCTAGATTTCTTTCTCACTGTACCGGTATATGCCTTAATCGGTTGAATGTAATATTAACCCTTGCAAACCAACACAAATCAGCATGCATGTGTTACCCAAACAGTTTGATCTGCAATTTACTTCTTGTCCTCTTTTGGTCGCCATCCCTGACAGAACTGTTTTAATTTGGTAGCCTTTACCAAGCTCATACCAAATTCATAGTGCAACATTTCTGCACTTAAGGTGTTGAGAAGTGCGCCATCTATTTGCATCTCTCCAAAATCATCCACATGCTTATCAAGCTTAAGAAGGCAGAGACAATCCCCAATCTGGCTGACAGTCAGATTTCTTATATCTTTTGGCACTTGGTGTAGGTCGGAAATTGCTTTGCTGGTTACTTTAGTTTCCCGCAGTATGGTACCATCTTGAAAGAATGGGCAACAAATTCCAAACCTACACACCTTTTTGAATAGTGTGGGGCGTGTCTTAGTTGGTATTGTTGACACAAAATCTTCACAGGAATTGGGTGATGAACTGGGCATTCTACCGTCCATATACATGTTAACATTTGGAGTATGCAAAACCTTCATTTCATACTGATCTGTTACTTGCTTTGAATGATTCTTAGATGGAAAACCAGAGCGATGATGAGTAAGAGGTGTTCTCATCTTATTATGTGTCCCTCTGGTATTGGGGTCAGTTCCTGGCCAAGATAACTGTACTATTGGATTTCTTGGTGGGAGGTCTGGTAGTGATTCTTCAACATACTCATATATTCCTTCTGTCTCATCTGAATATATATCAATTATCTCTTTCTCCTCTTTATACCGCTTGCTGCCAGGGTGATTAACAGTAAACTGGAGATAATTGACCTTCACATAGCTGAGAGGTTCTAGGAAGTCATATGGATTTTCCGCATCAGGACCAATTTTCCTGATAAGTCCAGGCTCGTATATCATTATATCTGAATTATGAAATATGAAAGTATTAAATTCTCACACCATTTTGATTTGTTTATGATTTATACCTATACTTAAATATGAAACCTGAAGTGATAGACTAATAAATGCTACTATACATACTAAGGAAAAGAGGGATGTATCATTACGTAGTAAAAACCCATAAGAGTTGATCCAAAAAGTTCCAGGTGAAAGTTAAAGTTAGTTTTTAAAAACGTTAAAGATCTCTATTAAAGCATCCTGCCATTAGTCTTCACAGGTTTGACTGTGTATGTATATATGCATGTATGTATGTATGTATGTATGTATGTATATATTGGTTCTAGGTATGTATACATATGTTCTGTGTGTATGTATGTATGTATATATATATGCATGTTTGTATGTATTTATATATGTATGATGTATGTAAGTATGTATGTATGTATGTATGTATGTATGTATGTATGAATCTAAAAAGGATGCTGCTCTGGGTAAATTCACATATATATTAGTGCAATGGTACATAGTGCCATGATTTCCCAACAGCTTTTTATTAGGATTATAATTGCATTGTTAGGATCTCCGATGATGCACATGTGTACTTTATTGATTAATTTTCAGTTATATTTCCTCAAACCGCTGTCCATACCTTGATTCATTTCAACATCTGAGTAATCCACATCTGAGAGGACCTGGTCGTATCTGTCCAGCATGTCTTTAAAGTCCCAGTCGGTCCCTTCTTTCACTCCACAAGCTATATTGTATGTTATGGGTAGGTAAAATGGGACTGCAATCGGATCAGGAGCAACTTTACCTGAAACAAAAATGGACACACAGTGAAATTTGAAATATGAATGATAAGATCTGAATATCGCATAATATGAACAACACCTGTAAGATACAAAACTGTTAAATAATTTGGTGACTGGCGTCAAAAGGTTTTCACATTTCAGACGATTGAGTAGTGGTCTTGTTTCTGAAATCAATCACGTATGTTCAGATAGACATTTACCCAACCTGACTGAAAGTTACCCTGAAGGAGAGCTTCATCATCTAGGCAATTTTCCGTGGAAACACATAAATCTACATAACTTTTCATTTGTATTTATCCCGTTCCCATCTGAAGTGTATTCATGGCCTAAAACATATGTAAATATCTTGATAACAAAGCAATCTTTAAAGAAATATTACAAAATTGTATCAAATCATACTAAATTAAACTAAGATCACCTTTTTAAAGTTTTCAGATGATTTGATCAACACAATTGATGAAAATTAACCCTTCCAATGATAAGGCTACTTTCGTCCAAAGCACAAGGACGTGATTTTTGATAATTAAAAACCTATCCTGATGGTGTTCATGGGATAGTGCTCACTGAGTACTCTCAGGTGAGTGCAAATGTGCCTGGGTTTCAGTATTTTTTTAGCTTTTGTATTGACAAATTTAGCCACCAGCAGCATGGGTATTATATAGGTTTTGCCCTCAAACAATCACTATCATTTGGCTGATTTATAGCATGCCATGTACTCAACAATATCTAAATATCCCATCTTGTAGATCTCTGTGGGTTTGTCATGTCTTGTTGTTGTTGTTGTGTTGTACTTTCTGATGTTCTATTTGTTAGGAACTACCATATATCCGGAATATTTCATGGGACGAAATATTCACGGTTTTAGTGCAGAAAAAGGGGGTGTTAAGGATGCCCGCACCAGTTTTTTTTTTGTCCTTAGAATTTTGTATTTTTTGGATATGTTGTACCTTGTGGGACCAAACTAAAGGAAATGTAAAAAGAAAGTGGCTGTCTGACAGATTCTTTATGCTAGAGACGAATTTGTGATTTTGGAAAAGTGGCCATTTGGGAGAAAAAGGGCTGCCAAGTAGCGCATTTTTTTATTTTCTGATCATTCGTGGTTTTTTATATGCAGAAAAATAAATCGGCAATCTTTAAAAACGTAAATTTGCATGTAGTTATTGGAGTAGATCCTCTTTCTGCTTGTGCAAACTGTATTTCAAACCCTACTTTATCTTTTGCACAAGCTAAAGTTGAACTGGAGGGGTTGAATCAAAAATGAACACTTTTTCCTTAAAAGTGTACGCAAATATAGGGCAATTTATAGCAGATAAAGAATTGTAAAAAAAAAAACAGTCCAGAGAATTTTTTTACTTTTTGATATGTTCTTGCCCTGTGAATTTGCATTCTATATGCGAAAAAAAAATGGGGTGTCATGAGTTGTTTTTTTTTGCTACAGAGCTAAAAGTGAAAGGGTACGTTTTTTGCTTTTTTATTAAAATGAAAGGACAATGACGCGACCTTTGTTTCCCTATTGTTGTGGCAACAAACGGGGGAAAATTCCTTTGTTGGAGTCGTGTTCCGCTTGCTAAGACGCGAATATAGACCATTATGTCACACATATTGAATTGTAAAAAAAATATTAGTCCAGAGAATTTTTCTATTTTTTGATATGTTCTTGCCCTGTGAATTTGCATTATATATGCCAAAAAAAATTGGGGTGTCATGAGTTGATTTTTTTTGCTACAGAGCTGCGAGTGATCGGGTACGTTTTATGCCTTTTGTGCAAATGAAAGTGTCTATGTCCGTGGCAACAATAGGGAAATTCCCTTTGTTGGAGTAGTCAGTGTAATAAGGACGGGTCTGTACCCTTGTCAGCTAATTGTGTGCGATCAGTTCCGGGGGGGGGGGGGGGGCACTCGGGTACATAGGGGGGCCGCACCTGCATTATGTATTTTGCGGAAGAAGGGTTCTTTTTTAAGACCTCCGCATGTCCGCGATTTTGTAAAAGAAGGGTACTTTTTTGTACCCAGGTACGAAGTATGGGGGTCAAAATCCCCTTAAAATCCACGAAATATACGCGGCTTTGACGCCAAGTGACTCCCGAAGTGACTGGGCTTCCGAGTCTGCTGCCGACACTTGCTGCCGCTAAACATGCAGAGGATTATAAAATCTAAAGTTAAAATATGTATTCCCGTTCATCCAATGTCAGTGTTTTCATTAAAGAAGGGGTGTTTATTTAGTGGGAAAGGTCAGCGTTTTTTTTATTAAAGTAAGGGTGCTTTTTTGGCCAGAAATCAGTGCTATAGGGGTATTTTTATATTTTGATAACGAACGTAAGGTTCAAAGGGGGGGGGGCGCAACCGCATTACGTATTTTGCAGAAGAAGGGGTCTTTTTTAAGACCTCCGCATGTCCGCGACTTTGTAAAAGAAGGGTACTTTTTTGTACCCAGGTACCCAGGTACGAAGTATGGGGGGTGAAATTCATTTTTTTGGCCAGAAATCAGTGCTTATGGGGTATTTTTAAATTTTGATAACGAGCGTATGCGGCCCCCTCTAAACCTAGGTGCCCCCACCCCCCGCCCCACGGGTTGAAGTCTCTGGTTTTCACCAGTTTGATGGACTGGAAGTTCAGAAATAAACTCTACCTATTTTCCTATTTCTGATATCATATGGACGGTAGAGTTAAGTCCCGTCTCGTAAAAACAATATTAAGCAAAAGCATTTTGCTATAATCTTGGCACATACAAACAGCTGCGAAACATATTTTTCCTATTTTCAATCACCGGCGGCTAGTTATGTGTAATGCCGTCACAAATAAAGGTCAGCGCCGTTTAATTGGACTATATCAGACTCTTTTCTGCTCTAGCCAGCAATCAAGTCGGACAGGTTGTAAATGTCCGCCATATTGGTTTTGTAAAAGCCCGAATCATTTACAGAACGGATTTAATTTGAAATGTGGATTAGCGTAAATGCAACAAATATATTTTAACCTAAATAGTATGTATTGTTTCTAATACGAAATATCCAGAATATTTGCTGGAAGAAGGCATATAATAAGGTAGTTAATGACACTTTTAGGACCAAGAAGCCTAGCATTGGTTCCGTTTATGCTAAACCCCGTCTGCTAACATAAAATTAATTCATTTGTAAGCAATATTTTCTTGTATAAACACCCGAAAACTATATACGTACCAGTTTTTAGAAACAGACAAATCAAAATTAAACCCACAAACAGACAAATTCTCCTTTTTATTTCAATATATATACCCAGACGGTCCGTATAATAAAAACCATATACAACACCATCTGTTCAAGGCGTAGTTGAAAAATGATATAATTCAAGAATTGCTGCTAATTACAGTAATCAGCAGGAGATAGGGAGCGAAGTTGTAAGTTAATAGTTAGAAAAATATAAACAACACATCCTTTACGCATCTGCACCAATGGTTTCTTACTTTCTTGTTTTCATTTAATTTTTTTGGAAAAATGAAAAAGATGACAAATGTAATTCATACAACTTCTCCTTCAAAATGACTAAACACTATTATATAGTACTGTATACTTAAGTCGGATTGAAAATATTTTTGCGTTTGCGATTTGAAAATAGCAAAAATGTTTCAGTTTGTGACCATAGTATGATTAATAAAGCAGCAATCAACTTTATCAATGTGCCATTGAGATGATATTGAAGAACATTGACGATTAAATTCTTTACTAGAACTATTTTCGTGTGGTTAATGAAAACTTACATCGTCCGTATGCTGTTTTTTTTGCAAAATAAAGTAATTTATCCACCACTTTAATGCGTACATATGGTAGAAGGTCCATGTTTTATTGTGGAAAGTTTTCTTGCCCTTGTGCGCAGGGCGGAAAAATAACTGCTAAATCCCTCAACAGTACGCTACGGCGGGATGAATGTCGCATGCATCCCTGGGGCCGGTTGCACCAACCGGACTCAGACTCAAGGCTCAACTTTGAGCCCATTTCCAGATTTGAGACTTGAGCCCTTTTTGGGTTGCACCAACGAGTTTGGGCTCAAGTCTCAAACTGAGTCCATGGACTCAGGCTCAAGACTCAAGGCTCAACTGGGAAAAGGGCTCAAGTCTCAAATTTTAAAAAAAATATACATAAACAGGGCCCAACAATGCGCCAACAATTACAGGAAATCATACATTTTCCTGTATGTGTTGAGTGGCCATGCTTGACATGCTCAACATGGCTGCTGAAAACGTCATGTGTGTACGTCATGCTCGTGTACGTGTACGCGAACGTGGAACGTGAACTTGTGAACGCTGTGTTTCTGAACACAACGTCACAAGCTTCAATATAATGGCTGAATCTGCACCAACGTCAGACCTGGAGCGGCTAGAAGTGATGGTTGGAGCTCGCCAACGGTCCGCCAACTGGCCAAAGTCAATGGTGGATACGTTGGTGGCAAGCTGCACCAAAAGATACGATGTGATCGAGGGGAAGTTTTCTATGTCCGTGACGGGGAAGAGGAAAAATGATGCCTGGCATCAAGTTGTCATGGATGTAAATAGGTAAGGCATTAAAAAGCAGGTCTGCAAAACAGTTAAATGATTAAATAAGTATGTGTTACCTTTTAGATGTAAATATGTCCTTGCTGTTTTCCTGTTTTGTATCCAAATAGATGAAAACTGCTGTGGAGTTTATACCATGCCATCATCATGGCGTCTCGTTGTGTTGTGTTTGTGCAGATCTGATGTTGTCACGATTTTTTGGGCACCATCATTGTAGCGGAGTGTAGATTTTAATTTAATTTCTTTATAATCTACCACGCTGGGACATTGTTATTAAGTTTAGTTTGATGAAATGTGTTTTTATTCGAAGATTTTCATAGTTTTTTTGATATATTAAAGTCATTTTATGAGGTACATGTTCGCGTGAGTACACAGAAAATTGCATGTATGTTTATACTGCATAACAAATCATGCGAGTGCTGGTTGTCACTTGGAGCAACTTCATCATGGTGCACGCTGTGTATAAACAAGTGCTACATGATGGGAACACACTTTAGCCTAGGATACATCAGGATAAGTTTATGTGCATGGTCACATTGATTTTTTTTATACTTATGTATCTTTAAATGTGAGCAATTTGAATTCCTGTTTTATTGTTATGTTTGTAAACTGCATATCTCAATGTACATTGTGTTAATGTATATCTATACTTATATTGGCCAATATCATTGCACACTGTAATCTTTCTTTATTGATACTTCTGCTCATTTACTGGTATTACTTAAAGGAGCAGAGAGAGTAGGTACAGTTAATTATAGTCTATGTTTTTTATATCTTTTATTGATGTTTCATTTAGAGTATGCAGGTTGAAAATGATATTCTTCTATTAGGGAAGTCACTGTCTGCACATGCATCCATTACATTTCCGTCTTTCTTTTCTATATTTATTTTCAGTGTGGCTAAGGACCGTGAGCCGGTGACGGTGGATCAGGTCAAGAAAAGGTGGAAAAATTTCAAGTCCAGGTGCCGCCAGAGGGAACGAAATAGGAGGCATCCCCCAACTGGAGGTGGTCCCCGATCCCCCCCACCATCGGGCGCTGAAGAGGATTTCCTCCGAGAGCATGGGGATAAGGAGAATGTATCAGGGATATTTGGCGCACCGGATTCAGACATGGTAGAAGGCTTCGAGGTTAGCCTCCCCGAAATGAGTAAGTATCATATGCCTGGTCTTAGCCAGCAGGGCATCTGGGTGTCTTTTTGGACACCCAAACCCTTAAAAAGAATCCCTCAAGATACCCCAAAAGAATTTGTGAGGAATTTCTTAAAATGCCAATCATATGCATATAATTGAATTTTTTCATCATCATATAATTCCCATGACCTTGTTAAAGGATATCATACCTCATTTTGATCAATATATACATGTTTATGTTTGAAATCTGAGTACATTGTGGTCCACCTTAAATCAAATCAAATCAAAAATGTCATTATTTCATGGTATATATTATTTTTAGGCCTAATATTAGAGTAGGTACTTAGGGTACTCTTTCATAGGAGAAGCGCATCTTTCAGCTAATATATTTTACTATTAAGTCAGTTCTGGTTGGTTGCTAGTTCAATGATGCATTGACTTCTAGTAAACTCTGCATGGAAGATTTATTTCAAACATGCACCTCTCTTCCTGGTAATGATTATTACTAGTGTGGTGCTGCCATAAAGTTATCATGAACATTTTTTTGTAATATAAATTTGAGCTTTGTGTTGGTTGTAAATCTGCTGGCAAGGAATAAGTGTCTTGACCAGGCTAGCATTAACCTATTCTATGCCTAGATTTTATATGAATTATATGTTGCTTTTGAAAATTATGAGCGAATGTGCAAAACATTTGAACTGGAGTTGTGGTATGGTATGTCCTGAAATATTTTTTTCGAAAATATACTTTTGTCTGAAAACTTCCCCCTAGAATGAGGATTTTTTTTCCCTAAAATATACTTTTTTCTGAAACCTTTCCTAAAAAGAGGAGGGACTTTCGCAACTGCAGGTGTGAATGGGATCAAAAGAGAAGGGAGGGGAGATTTGCATGGTCACATCTTAGTACTAGTTTAGTGCGTACATGTATTGTATAATGATATTTTGTTATTAGTTACTACGATTTGTATGATTTTTTCAATTTCTGCAATTATGAGTAAGTTTAATGATATTTAGTAAGCTTATATAATTTGACTGCTTGATGAAAAGTGAAATAAGCGGTGAATATATTTAACATCTTATTGGTTTTATTTATGGCTTAAAGTTTATAAGTGTAAATAGTGATCTGTGGGTCCTATTAATGAATTAACATGTCTCCATCGTCATCCTCATCATTATCATCATCGTCATCATCAACATCATCATCAAAATCATCATCACCGTTCCCATCCTCATTTTCGTTATTGTAATCATTTATTGTAATCATCATCAAAATGAATATTGCAATGATTTTTAGCTTAGGGTTTTAAATGTGTATATGTTGTTCCTATTATCATCTGTTCAGTTGATATATTTTAAGAATTGTAGCTGCTTTTAAAATCCTTTAATGCCTTGGTTAAAAACATGCTTTCTGGCTAATGTGGTACCTTTGAGTTTGAAAATATCTTGTCACAAATCACGAGCTAAAATGTTCAAAGGAGAGTTGATGGTTTATAATTCATTACTGTTTCTCCTTCAAATATTTCCCTAATATGCTCTTGCCTAAAAGATGCTTCTCAAAGTGTTAGAACCTTTTTAGGCTGCTTCACGCATGAATATGCCAGATATGTAAGGAAATATACAATAAGAATATGATTTCATGTAAAGGAAAAAAAGGTGTTCCATATTTAAGGGATCAATGTTAAAACTTCATGGTTTAACTCATTTATGTGTGTAGTATCCAAAAATGCTCAGACTTTTCTAATAATATCTTTTTAACGAGGGTTTCTTTTCAAAAGATGTTTGAAGAAGGAATGGTGATCAGAATCCAACCCACAACTCTCCTTAAAAATGTGTTATTCTTTGCTGATTTCAAGATCTACTTTCAAAAGTAACAATCGTCTAGATAACCACTTGTCAATATCCTCATGCATGAATGGTTTAAGCTGTATTTGAGTGAAATAACGGGCCTAAGATTTATGGCAATCTCCTGGTAAATTACCTGTTAACAAAGACCACCTGTCTGGTATGGCCACCTGTAATTCTAGGGTCAGTACTCTTTCTGAGTGTGTTAGGTTGTAGATCCAACTTCTAACAGTGCTCTTTTAGCTACGTTTCTTACCTTTGAGGTAAGGAAAACTAGAACTCGCTGGTCATGAGATTGATGTGAATCTTAAAACTTTTTTTAAAGTCAATTTGATTTTCATTAAGACAGAAAAAGGTTCTTTGATTTCATATTTTATGAATTGTGAATAGAAACCTGGATTTCAGATGTGTATATATTGTGACTATACCACAGAATCAAGTTGATTGTGTACAGTAATGATATTTAGCTGCTGCACCAATTGACCAGACAGTCAGCGACTGGTCTACTGATTGCCAGGGCATCCACAGCTGCCATGGCAAGAAAATGAAGGATGCGTATTCACAAGCCCCACAGCTGGGCACCAATGCTATATGTCATAATGCTATATGGTCCTTTTCCCAGGGGTCTGGCCTACAATTGTGTGGAACTGTTTATAGTGCCTATTCTTTTCATTTAAATTGGGGGGGGGGGGGGATATTCTGCTTGACTATTTTGGTGACATCTATCTAACAAAAGCAATATTTTAGAAAACTCTCCTTCATTTTCAAGAGGTGGAGAATTTTAAAGGAGATTTAGTGGTAATGTTCTGATGACTGTTTTTCTGCAAATATTTTCCTAAATACTCCTTAAAAATTTCACCGAAGTTGTCCATCTATTACTGGCTGCTGCTAGCATTAACGGGTTAATCTGCTCACTGTTAATCTGAGCATTAACGGGTTAATCTGCTCACTGTTAATCTGAGCATTAATGGGTTAATCTGCTCACTGTTAATCTGAGCATTAATGGGTTAATCTGCTCACTGTTAATCTGAGCATTAATGGGTTAATCTGCTCATTGTTACGCCTAACTGCTGGTGGCTAATTTAGCCAATACAAAATAATGTAAAAATCCTGAAAAATGATTGAAACCCTGGCAAATGGGTAATGTTGCGCTGATAATTGACCCTCTAACCATGAAAAATAGGCCCTTTTTGCTTATTTGGGCATATGCGCTAAATCGGAAGAATACGGTAAATAAATGCACACATTCAGACATGCACACACACATGCACACACAAAAAAACTGTAACTATCATTTCTTTATTGGTCATTGCAGGTGCACCCACAGATTTGGTCTTTGAAATACCTGAAGTGGGTATTTCAACTGAGGCATCAAAGGTATTGAGGGAAGGTAAGTAATATGCGTCTGTGTAGCCATACGACGTGGCTGAAAACTCAATAAACCACAATAAAATTACGAAATGAAATAAATTGTATTATGAAAGAAATTTTAATGATGCGCGTAATTGCTGTGGATCCGAATTCCTTAATTGCAATATACCGATCAGGGTGGACCTTATATGACACATGGTGATGTTAGTTTAGCGCGTAAAATCTGCACTGTTCTAGGAAGTTATCATTGCAATAGACCTATTTTTATGATCAATCGTACAGTCAATATACCAATATGATTATCTTGAACCCTTAATTTCACTTATTAATTGTTTGCGGTGCCTAGTCAGTATCGTCATGCATGAGTGGTACATGAAATAGAATACAACTATTGAAAAACAGAAGGATTACATATAAAGGATAAATATGAAGTTGCTAATATTTTTAACTTTAGCTTATTTATTAATCAAAATTAATTTGTGCATGTATGCAAATGACATCAAAATGGAAAAAAAGTAGAAAACGATGAAATACGGAATGAATTCATTTATTTTACTTATCGCCATGATTTGCCCATAACACGCTCTCTTCATTATTTCAGATCGGCCTGCGAATCACAAGAAGAAACAAGAATTGGAATTGGAGTTACTCCAAATGGAGTTAACAAATGGTTTAATAAATCAGGGGTTAATGCTTGCCCAGCGTAAGCACTATGACATGTTAAATTTAAAATTAGAATTAGAGATTAAAGCGTTATGTTTGGAGGAATAAATGAATAAAAGTGTCTGATTAATAAATGAGTCCTGTTTTATCTACAACACAAACACTACAGGGAGTCTGCTGGCAGTTAAATTGCACTCAGAGAATTGAGTTATATTGAACGGAAAATATGAAATATCAATATCACTAATTTTTCAGTGGCAGGACAACCCTAAATAAACAAACTATGCCAAACCAATTACCTTTAATCATTGGAGAATATAGATTTGACAAATCGGCGTCTAATATTAATGTTTAAGGTTGACATATGTTTAAATAGTTCAAAAAAACTCGCCTTAAATATATGAACTTGAGAAATTAGATGTTTAGCGAGTAAAAACATTGGCTACAAGGTGGGCCCTGACACCCCTCCCATCAAGTCGATCTGCCTGAACGGGAGGGATGTGATCATCGGCATGTGCCATCGCTTCACCGTTGAACAGGTCATTTTGTAACCTGCCAACATTGTGAAGGATGACACATGCCTGGATGACAAGCGACGCCCTCAATGGACTCATCCGAATTTCTTGATGGAGTATCGAGAAACGCCGCTTCAGGACCCCGATAGTTTGCTCAACAAGCACTCGTGTACGCACGAGTGCTCGGTTGTACCGCTCCTCGCCGTTGGTGTTGGGATGGGCAATTGGAGTCATCATGTATGACGTCAGTCGGTAACCGGAATCACCTAGGAGGAAGCCGTCGTGCTCACCTGAAGAATAAACAAAGTAGAGAATTAATATATTTGGCGATTAAAGCGGGAACAAAATAAATTATAGTGTGTTGCACATCACATTCATGACAATTCATTACGTATAGACAAGAAATCCTATAACTGTTTAATACTCACCATTCTCGAACTTACGACCAATGGCCGACTGCATGAATACAGTTGAGTCGTGCACACTTCCTGGATACATACAGTTGAAACTTCTTATCATATAGTTGTCATCACAGATAACCTAAAAATAAAGATTTAACTTGTCCAATAATTCATGCAAAAAGCATATTCATTACGTGAACATTTCAACAAATACCTTTTAAAGACTTGGCCATTGCATGGCAGAAAAACTGAAAAAAATGCAAATTTTATAATTATGTAAATCATCATCAATACACTAAACATAGCAAATTCAGTTACCATCAGCTACATGGAAATCCAAAGATTGGAAAAGAAATTTGGGAAATCCTTTCATTTAACTGCATGATATAGTTAAAATACACAATCCTTACCTGGGCGTTTATACTGTGGAACCCCTTCCTGCATACGAAAACCTCCTCATTCCTTTTCGGAGCAAGGATTTTTATTTGCGTGCCATCAACTATTCCAATGATTGAAGGGAATCCTATAATTAAATAGAAAATCAAAAACAATATTTCATATGTATGTTTGTGTAATATCACACCTTAGGATAGGTTCCCGGTGGTACTTTGCATCACCAACAGCGTTTTATGTATGTATGTATATATGTATGTATGTATGTACGTATGTATGCATGAATCATTTCATTGCATATGACCGTAAATAACTTTGCATATTAGGACAACTACACGGTGGTACTCTGCATCATATTAAATATCAACTGTTTTGGAGTATGATACAACTTATATCTCGCAATCAGAGGGCCGTATCAATCGTGGCGCAGCTGATAACGATTTCAGCTCATGATTGCCCCCTCAAACTCTGCATAGGTAATAAAAACAAACAAACTCGAAAAGTTGTTTCAAACTAACAGATTTAATGTTTTGCTCAAAATGTTGTAAACACATCAACACATTGGTGATTGCATCATGCAGGTAGGGAGGTATAAAAAAATACAGAAATCCTGGGACTAAGCGAGAGCTATTCAATGAATAGTAAGATGACAGGGATTAGATGGTTCTTTGAAATATCACGCTTTGAACAAAGCATTGGAAGGGTTCCCGTGGGTCAAAATCAAATATGTTGAGAAATAATGATTTTGCGACAGGTTTAAATCGTTGTAATTTTAAAGACAATTATTTCGCTCAATCTATGGTATTGTTTGGCAAGTATAAATGATATCATCAAAAGCTACACCTTCCCGTGGTGTCAATTTTAATGTGATTTAAAAAAATTAAATCTGTCAAAATGTCCTCTACATGCTTCTAAATTGGTTTTCAAATATGTTAAGATATAAATAGTTTGCGACAGGTTAAATTTGCTGTAATTTTTATGCACTTTCTTTTTCGCTAAAACTATGCTATCTTTTGCCGTCTGGATGAACGTTAAGAATGTCTTTTTCATGTATACCGGCGGGATACCTTGATTTCTTAAGCCCCTCTACTGTTTTTCGCTAATATGGTCAATACTAAATGTTGCAAACATCCTGAAAAAAAGACTGAAAGCGTGGCACATGGGAGCTCATCTGAGAGTATGCAGCAAGAGCTATACGATAAATACCAACAGGACAGGGTTTATATGCTTTTCAAAAGATCTTTGCGTCGTTGTGCTTTGGACAAAAGAAGCCTCAGCATTGGAAGGGTTAATATAAAAGAGAATGTCGGTCAAAATCGCCTATGACTAAATAAACCACCTGCATCATGTTTTCATCAATAATTATTATAATCATTATTATTATTATTATTACTATTATTAGTATTATTATTAATATCATTATTATTGTCAGTATTATCGTCATTATTATCACTATTATTATCATTGATTTTATTTGATTTGATTCGGTCTAGTTGTCTATTACATAGCATTTTGCACATAAAGAATCGTAAAATTTTTATAATCCTCTGCTTGTTCAACCAGAATCATGTGACCTTGAATTCAACATTGAGCACAACATAGTCAGATTGCCTCATTTTTAAGCTATGTAGGGGGGTCCCTGAGATTGGCAAGCCAGGCAATTCTTCAAATGAATTTATCATCTCACACACATTTATGCGTGCATGGCACTGGAAGGGTTAAAAATCTTTAGTTACATCTTGGATTAAGAAAAGAATGGATATGAAACGAGAGACCAATTACTATATGCCCTATAGTTACATGCTGGCCTCATGCCAGGACTACTAGATAAGGCAGCAGGGCGAGGTCACGTGGGAACAAGGACCAATCACGGCTCTTGCATCGATTACATTACAGAGAAACCTTATCTCCACCACCTGCTGGGGGTGCCCACAGCACCTATTAGCGACTATTAGTTGAGGCTAGCATGTTCAGGTTGACCGGCTGGTTTCCATTCCATGTGTATGGTCTTCTAAGGTTACATAAAACTATCCGCTGTTCATTTCTAATGACATTTATTCGCGAGTGACAAATAGGGGAGCCTCACAACAACAGGTGCATTAATAATGGGGGCAGTGACAGGAGGGAATATCCGATGCTCCTTTTTAGTGAGGGGGATGGGTTATTTCTAGAGACAGGCACCTTAACCCATTTCAATGCTAAGGCTACTTTTGTACAAAGCACAAAGGTGCAAAGATTTTTGAAAAACAACTAAAACATGTCAAGTTGGTATTCATTGGATAGCTCTCGCCCATGGGTTTCAGTCATTTTTCAGCATTTCTGCTTTATTTCGTATTGGTCAAGTTAGCCACCACCAGCATAAGGGTTACTACCCAACAACCCAAACCGCCTATGATATGTTCAAACATTGCTTTCAAATTTTACTCTCATCTTAAATAAATCCAAGTGATAGTTCTTTATTCTTCATGATAACATCAGCATTTATCCTCAAAATATGTAGGAATGGTGTATGATTTTTGGAAATTTGGCAAATCAGTAGCTAATCTGAAGATTACTGACCAACTTATATAATTCATACCTGTTAACATTCAACCATCCAACATCAGAAGATTTTATGCGGTTTCAATCCTGGCCACCAGGGGTCACGGTAGTTGATTAGTTTAGTAGTGGTCTATTATATTTTACAGGTGTTGGCAAATTGATAACCATACAAGTATGATTATGAAATAACTTTAATTTTAGGTAGCAGATCACATTTGCAGAATGATTTTTTTCATTCCCCATATTCTCAGCTTCATGGCATTTCAGCAACAAATATCTTACAAATCAGACCTTTTTTCTTTTCCCAGGTAAACTTGGCTTTATATATTTACACAATCACTAATTTGCTTTTACTCACTACCCATATACCTCATATTTCATAAATATTACTTCTCTGTCCATTTCCTTTGTGACATGGATCCGTGCGCCAGCCTACATATTTTGGCGCACTGATCCATCCCTCTACCTCACCTGCCTAACCTTTGCACTGCGTTGCGCTCAGCGGCACTACCTTCATACCAATTTCCATTCCTTTCATTTCCATTCCTATCACATTGTATCGGACTTTCTCTGGATGGAGAGACATTTACTGCTATGCAATGAAATTCTAACCAGACACAGGATATATACACTAGAAGTTTAAAAATATTTCCACAGTGGTCCCAGTCTGCCCAGAGTCCAAAGGACTTTATACCTTGGGTAAAATCAGAGCATTAACACTGTGTCTGTTGTTATAGTGGTGGAATTCATTTACTCTTTCAAAAACTTGAAGTTATTCTGAAGCCTGTCCATCAATGCACATATATACATATATACATGGCTTGTGGCCATATATTTTATTCTGTTTTCAATGCTCATCCACTTAACGAAACCTCATAAAAGTCATTCACTCATTGGCTACCAAGTGTGTTCTATTTGAGTAGTTTAAAAGATATCGCACTTCAAACATTACTATTAGCGTCATTATTATTATTATTATTAATATTATTGTATATCATTTTTATTATTATCATTATTACTAACATAAACACTGGTGCCAAAAATATGAAGCTATCTTCATACATCACCACCGATAAACAATCTCATGGGGAAAATTGACCACTAGTGCCACCTTTTGAGCACAGTGGTAAACAATCCCTGCAGACGGCAGCTCAACCAGTTTAAAGATGGCGGAGCAGGAACGCTGCTTCGAAAGCAGCAAGGAAGGGACGGATTCAGCATAAAAAGGTGAGTAAATAAACAAAACATAAAACAAATAACATTGACAAACGAACCTGCGACATTAAAGAAACGTCTCTTGAGGGTGGCAGCTTCCTCGACTGACGGGAAAACCACGAATCTCGCCCTCAGACCACCCATTGCAACAAGGAATCGACGTATAGATCGACTGGCAGTGGATTTATGACATCTTATTGTGTCGCCCACAATAGACTGAAACGTACCAGACGCAAGGAACTGCAGAGAAATCAGGACCGTATACAGCGTGGGCAATGCCTGATTTCTTCTGCTCTCTGGTTCCAGGCGTCCGGCAAGAAGGCCGCAGAGGAAGTTTATGGTACGTGTGTGGAACCGGTACCGGTTGAACACACCATCCTCTGACAGGTTTTCAAGAGGATTGGTGTGGTCTATCAGCACCCTTTCGACCATAAACCTCCTCCGACGTCTAAGTTGTCCTGGTACGGCGGCCATCTTTGAGTCTTGAGTCAAAATTTGAGCCTCCTCTCAGGCAGGCTCAAATTTTAGACTCAAAGTTGAGACCAACTTTGAGACTTGAGCCTGAGTTTGAGCCTGAGTCAGGTTGGTGCAACCCAAACTGACTCAAGGCTTAATATTTGAGACTTGAGCCTGAGTTTGAGCTTGAGTCACGTTGGTGCAACCGGCCCCTGACGTTCATGTCACTCATGCCTGACTCCCGTAATATACGCAACAATGGGACGTCTCCCAACAATCGAAAATAAAACTGGTGCGGGCATCCTTAAATTTTAGCGTTTTAATTGTTCACTGTTGGCTCAGTAGCTGTGACTATATTGATTTAAACTATTTAGAATACTAAGATTTCATAGGCAGACTGGAGCTAATGAGTCAAGGTAATGGCGACGGTAATGCTGGTCTTACGATCATACATGTGACACTTACATGTATGCTGTTGGTCAATTGGTATGTCCCTCGTGTGTAAGCTGAAAACTAAAAGAGCGGGGGAGCATGGTAAATTCATATCTTGAGCTTCTTTAAAACACTAATTGAAAGTCGCGCCTGTAACTGTTTATGATGCGCTTGTAGTGTTTTATTATTCAATTATCAGTTTAGAGCGAGTTCAAAAGTACTGGTTCTCTGTACCGGTAAGTGTGTGTATGTGCATTTTATGTATCATGGAAATACAGAAGCCTTAGATCAAAAGAATTGTGATAGTTTCCATTGCAAATTCATCCCTATTGACTAGCTGCATGGCATGAAGGCTTACCCGAATATGTGTAGTTTCCAGACCAATACTTCTCCTCATATACTTCTATGATTTCCATGTCTCCAAATGTGGTCTTGTCATTCTTGTCATTTCCCACATAAAACGAGAGGTTACTGTCTTGAATTATAACTTGGACTGTCACAGGGAGTTCAAATTCATATGCAATTTCAGATAAGGTTGCAGGTTCTACAATTGAAAATTTAGAATATGACAATGATCACACTTGCCATCCTCAGAATATGGTTGATTAGACAATGGGATGGAAAGGGGGTGATGGAATATGTTGTGACTTAACCCAGCGGGCACTGTACGTACAATGTACGTACATTGTACGTACATTGTACCAACTGTACGTACAATGTACGTACATTGTACGTACAGTGCCCGCTGGGAAGTGGTAGTCTGTGGTTGGCCATAACTTGACTACTACTGTAATTCTATAGATATGTGATCATCTCCTTTCTGTAAAGACATTATGTTGAGCTCAGCATAGAATTAGTAGGAACCAGCTTTTCCAATAATATTCCATCCATGCCATCTATATATTTCCAAGCCATAATCCAGTGAGCTGTAATAATTAGAATTGCAAATATTCAAGTTCTTTCAATTCCATCATAGAGCTATTTTTCCAGTTCCACCACGTAGTTATTATTTTCATATTCCCATTATCTTATTGACCCCTGTTGGAAGTATCATATTATGCCATTACGCAATATGTCTTATCAGAAACTAAATATGTTTATATCCAAAGGTTAACTACGACTCACAAATAAATCCGAATGTTAATCAAATAATCAAATGCTTTTATTATTCTTGCTGCAAATGTAAATCTTTATGATGGAACATATCTTTTTTTCTTACAATAGAGGAAGTAATGACCAATCACTGTTATTTTGAATGAGTCTTTAGAGTCAGATTAGTTTCAATTATTCCCCTCGTCGTTTCTTCTTCATGATATTATACAAATATGACATCCCAGTGGGGATACCCTGATGGAATGTCTCCCGAGGGAGGATGGTTTTCCCGAGGTCATAGCATCCTCCCAAAGGGGACATTCCACCAGGGTATCCCCACTGGGATGTCATATTTGCTTTATTATACCGAACAAACCTCCATTAGGTAAAATATCAATGAGAACCACAATTTGCTGACCCTAGCAATAATGGTTTTTTTACTCTTGATCTTTGCTTTTGTTCATCTATCACCAGGGGATTCCATGTCATCATGCATTTGATTTCCTTATACCATCACCATAAAGGAGGGAGGGGAGAATTAATTGATGTTAGCAGTAACATTATTAAATACATGTAGTAGAAGCAGTGGCAGCATGCAGCAGCAGCAGCAGCAGCAGCAGCAGCAGTAGTAGTAGTAGTAGTAGTAGTAGTAGTAGTAGTAGAAGTAGTAGTAGTAGTAGTAGTAGTAGTAGTAGTAGTAGTAGTAGTAGTAGTAGTAGTAGCAGTAGTAGTAGTAGTAGAAGTAGTAGTAGTAGCAGTAGCAGCACTGCATTGCTAGACGCATACAATCAGGAAAAGGTAGCACTATCTCTACGTTCTCTTACCATCATTAATTCCAATCACTTGAAAGGTAATGGGATAGGTTAGTGGTATACTAGCATGTCTTCCATGACTGTCTCTTGCAATTACTCTCTTCTGTGACACCCACGTCTTAATACGTATCTCCTGAGTAAAAGGGATACAATGGTGAAGTATTAATGCAGTAGACAGCACTGCAAACGAATGCCTGTTCTTGCTATTACCAGTCTATGATTGGATTAAAAGTATATGTTAAATGTTCTACTGATGTATTCACATTCTTTTTTCTTGCAGTAATATAACCATAAGAGACATGTTTATTTTCTGAAAATGAATTCTTTCCAGCCAGTCATGAAATGAAAGCAAGCCATTTATTGGATCTGCCTTAAAATAGTGCCATTCAGGATGTGGATGATTGTCTAAATGTGCCAGTAAACAGGGGAAGGCTGAATATAAATCTAGTTATATCCTAAGAAGGCCTCTCTTGAAATGAGAAGTAGGAAAACAACGATATTTGACCTGACCAATTAGGGAATTTAGCTCATGAAAAACAGGCAATACTCTGATACCGGATTGGTCAGGGCAGAGAAAAAACAAAAAAGAAATATCACATTGATGGCATTTAATTCCAGAAAAGGTCGCCTCCAAATAACTGTTCATCTGATTGTCTGAGCATCCCAGGATTCCTGGTTAAGATAACTAAGCACACACATTCAGATAACCTCAAAATTATCATTAGTTGCGATATCACAGTCAAAACAATGCTCCGGCAAAAGGTCAACAATTGGGCAAGCAATCCACACAGAATATCCACCAGTCGAACTGAGCATTTCGTGCAGGAATTAGATGTCAGGCCTGTTCTAAAACTAGGTCAATCAGGGCAATTGCGAAACAGAAAATGTACTTAAATGTGTCCAAAACTGGGCCAATTAGAACATGTAGAATAGAAAATCAAATCAATCAAATTGTCTGAAAACAGGGTCAATCAATGTGTTAGAAATAGTAACTTAACTAGACACCTCCTAAAATAGGGTCATCAAAACAATAAATCATAAGAAACAGGGAGTCACCCAGATGTGTTTGAAAACATGATTAGTTAAAATATAAGAGACGCCAAATCAACCAATATGTCATTAAACAGAGTTTGTCAGGACATAGGAAACAGGAAACCGTCTAAAGATGTCCTGAAATAGGGTCGATATTGCCATCAAAAAGAGGAAACCATCTACACATTTCCCTTTATCGTAACCCTCAGAGGGATCCTTGATATCAATTTATCTGTAAAGTATTTCGTTCTCATTTTTCTGTTCCTGTACGGTAGACTGTTTGTTACTTTATATCCAGCCTTTCATCAGTATGTTCATTTTGATATTTCAAATTTTTGATATGATACTTTGTGATGTATGACTTTGCATCTCATTATACAGCAAATAAACATACAAAAAAAAATACTTCCTGTATCAGAGTCGACTGTGTCCAATTTGGTGCTTCCACAGAATCCCTCAGAGGCCATGACTATAATAGGAAGCCTGTCTGTGAAGTGTGTGTAAAGTTTCTTGCTTGTGTATCTCTCTTTGGTCCAGCACAGTTCCCTTCGCGCCATAGTGTGGGTTCCTGTGGAGCTAAGTGTTTCATATATAGAACAGCCACTATACGTGCAGTTTAAAGTAACAGTTAATGAATATTGATACCTACCCTGGAAGAGCTTGTTTCAAGGTTTAAAGTGAACTCTCACTCATTGTATGAAGGGCTCAACGGTTATCGAGTACAATTGTTGTTGCAATTCAGACCCACTGTAAACAATATCTCATGTGGGCGCCATATTGTTTCTATTTGTGATGTCACACCTGCAGTAAGGCCTTATTTATTGTTCATTTGAGTTCGGTGGACGAAAGGACTTCCGGCTGTGAAGTTGATACAAGACAATCATGCCTCCGTTTCCATCTGATCGGAGACCGAACTAACCAATGAGGGCTAGGTGCTGGCTGCTAACGTGACCATTAACTGCCAACATGGTGCCCCTATAGACCTCTAGCAGAAACCTAGATTGCTTAGATTTGATATATTTAAATATAAATATCTCCAATTCTAGAATAGCTACAGCACCAAATGAGGGTTCATTTCAAAGATTGAAGCAGGCTCTTCCACTAGGACAAATGATTATTGCTGTGTTTACTATCCCTTTAAAGTACTTTTCCCTCTGTGAAAATGTCTTTATACTTAAGAAAAATAGAGACTGCCTCTTTCTTTCAGTGCCAAGTAATCAGGGGTATCAGTATTCAAATAAACATGAGTAGATATTTCATATTTCAAGAACTGTCAACCCTAACCCATTAATGCTAACAAGTTGCTTCAGAAATTGTCGTCAGGAGCTATAACACTTTTGACAATAACTTGGGAATTAAGAAAAATGTTTAAAAATATTTGAAGGAGTGTTGTAGGTAATATTCTGATGAACATTACTCCTTCAAATATTTTCAGAACTATTCTTTCACCTGAAAGATTTTCCCAAATCTATCAGCCTCCATTTGGGTGCTGTGAGCATTAATAGGTTAATGACGTTGATGCAGAATATTGCTGACTAAGCGGTGACTGTTTCTGAAAGGTGACCCATGCCTGATTCCTGCGTACAACACTAGTAAGCAACTATCCCCATCTACGTAAAAGTTAAACCTTATGTCGATAACTTCAATATACAATTTATGATAAAAGCATCCACTTAAGATTGCAATAGAAAGAATTAAGATCATGATGTTTCATTTCTGAACAGTTTTTTAAAATGCCAAATGATATATATATTTCGTACCTACTGCGTATTTTTCTTGTAGTTTTTGGGCAGTATGTAGTATCCAGACTGGTCTGATATGGTCAACTGGGGAAGGGCTGTTTTGAATGCATGTATAGGTGATAGGCATGACAGGCCGCACAATTATATATTCTGAGAGGGTGTCACTTACACAACACAAGGCTCCCAGTTATGGCCACTATTTTGTTTGAAACACGCCCACACACACACACACACACACACACACACACACACACACAGGTACTATTACTTTTGCTTGTTGTGTACGTCAACATGTCTGCGAGAAGCCCACTTGTATCGCACGAGCCCATCAGCCGCCCCCCCCCCCCCCCCCCCCAACCCACCCCGACATCAATTTTGAATAACGGTAAGCACAACAAGATCTAAAAACAATTGGCAGTGGCTGCCATCTTTGCTTCTAAGGAAAAGCGATCTCTGTCGGGGGAAAATGTAGTTGAGAGTCGCCATGTCAATGAATTGAATTTTGAATGTTCTTAAAATGAACGTTGTGAACAGCATTGTTAGGATTCCATTAAGGGATTATATTGGCCTAATAACATTGACAATTGGTAAAATCAATGTTAGAGGCCCAACATAATCCAGTACAACTTAGAAATTGACCAATCAGCTGCTAGTATCTTAAGTAGATATATACACATAGGGATCTTCCATGGCCTAGTGGTTACGATGTTTGGCTGCCAAGCGTCACCTCATAGGTTCGAGTCTCCGCTTGATCCTATTACTTGGCTAGCTGGGTCGCTATACAAATGTGCGCGAAAGGCTGTCTATGATGCTTTTCCATCTGAAAGACCCATATAAACAATTCGTAAATAGAAGGGAATTTCTTCCTGGTTCCAAGTTTCCATCTCTTCGTTCTATGGCCTGAAAACGATGGAAAAAACAATCCCTTCCGTCCTTCCTTACACATACACACAAACATATAGCATTTCCATTTAATCGTATAAATAATAGATAGTGCGTGGTACAAAACAATAACGCCAAGGCAGATCTTATCAAAATCACTGCACTGTGTTTTGACACTCAATAAACCCACTGACTGCCTAGTGTAGTTATTACATATGCAGCTACAGTGTCTGCATTTAATTCCTGCACTAAGTGCATGGGCAGCCGCCCGAGCATAATACACGACCTTAGGCCCGATTGCCACTCGATTTCCTGGGCATGGATGACCTCATAACTGAAAGAAACTTGGATTCGCAAGCTACGTGGGTCATTGAGGTGATTGGCTTATTATCTTTTGGCATGTTATCCATGAGTGTTTGTATAACCAGGCACTGACAGACGTATGGTCGACTGGTGCAGGAATCAAATGTCTGAATTGTATCACCAGAAATAACTAATTTGCCCCTTGCCAATAACCCCAATTCCTCTTTGCCAAAATACTTAAATGCTGATGGCCTCGAGCGATACCATTCGGCTACTCACAGGTATCTTGCCGTACACCAATCTCACAACAAAGGTAACTAATAGTGCCTCAGTATGTGTGTGTGTGTGTGTGTGTGTGTGTGTGTGTGTGTCAAACAAATATTGGCCATAAATAGGAGCCTAGCTTTGTGTGTAAGTGACACCCCCTAAACATCTCTAATTGTGTCGCCTATCAGGTCTATCACCTTACATACATACATGCATTAAAAGCAGCCCTTCCAAGTCGATCGTATGAGTCCAGTCTGGCAAAAACTACAGGAACCATACGCAGTAAGTACACAATATCCAGTTCTTGCAGTTTTCATCATAAATTGTTTACTGAAGTTCAGGTATCGACATAAGGTTAAACTTTGACGTTGATGATAGGCCTTGGCGGATCCATTGGGTCAATACTCACCAATGAATACTTACTCCGCTAAATAACGAAATCCTCATATTTCATTAGAGTCCCCAAAGATGTGACAATTTGTTTGATGTCTCTCACAGCGAGATGTGTTTGATTCAAAGTCTCGAGTGACTTATCTATCAATGGTTGATGGTTTAACTCCTTTTCCTCCCCATTCACAACTGGCTATTAACTCTTAAACTTAGAGAAAATATGTAAATCAAAATTCCTTAACTCTTAAATATATCTGAATGAATATCAAACTACGTTTGATGGCGTTTTTCGTTACAGGTTGACATCCATGGTTATTCATCTCTACATAGGTGGACTTTTAGTGTAGGGGTGGATGGCAAGTCTGATTTTGCTGCTGAAGAGAGTTTTGGAGCATTTCATCCAGAAAATCACCAAAAACATGTGATTTTATGGATTCGCTTCTAGAATATTCATTTTTCATGACAGAAAATCAAAACTAGCAAGAAATGTGCTGAAATGTTGCGTTACTGTGACTCTTGCCGACCCCCTGGGGTGAGTGATGATGAGGCAAAAATCGCCAGAATTATGTGATTTTTATACTTTCACAGAACTTAAATGTCACCCTGTGGACTATTCCAAACTCGCAACTAAATAGTTTTGGATTAGAAAACGACCCAAAAAGGTGTAGATAGAGAAAGTGAGTCATGTTTGAAACTTTTCATGACATGCTACGTTTTGGTGGCATTTTACAGAAAAAATGCCATAAAACATGTGATCTCAGGGATTGGCTTCTGGAAAGTGCAATTTCCATAGTAGGAACTCAAAACTTGACACAAATGATTTCACAAGGATGTCTATGATTATTAGTTGTTTTGTGTCTGTATAAAATCTATCTGACTGCATTTTTGAGTCATTCTTAGGTAAAACCTGTAAAATAGTGGGATTCATGGACCTGTCAGCTATCGGGACAGAACATTTTAAGAGGATGTAATCGTATGATGGTTGCTACTGGTAACGGCTCTATCCTTGGTGTACAGCTGTGTGTTTAACCAATGAACACCCACAATGGCCAAAAACAGCCGTTAGGTACAATTTTTTTTAAACTTTGAAATCATTTTTTATTGTCATGATTGCGCATATGGACCAGAAAAGTCAAGGTACATAATACATGAGAGAACTACATATTGAGCATATTGTCCGAAAAGCACCCTAAATTGTAGAAATATACATATTAATAAAGCAATAGGTCAAATGTCAACATAATTTTTACCATAAACCTGGATATTGGGATAATTTACAGAAGTATTGCAAGGGGTTAGCAATTGTAATGTCATATTAATCGTTTCCTTATATATTGGATGTCAAGTACCCAGGAAAACTGCCATCCTATCATTGGTTTCGGCCCAGTACTTTTCTATGTGGAAGAGATCTTTCATTACAAACCTTACCTGCTCCAATAACAGTTTAGAAGATTTGTTTCAGTTCGAATATATGATCATTTTTGTAGCAAGCAAGATGTTTATTAGTTGGTATTTCTTCCTACATTCATCTAATATAATGGATCTCATTTCAAGATTATAATTGCCAAAACCTATTCTCTTGATCCATCCCTGTACTTCATACCATAGCAAAGAAGATCTTTCACATTCATAAAACAAATGTTCAATAGATTCCTTCTGTTAACAGTATTCGAAAGAATCATCTGTACAAATTTACATTTTGTAGAATTCTGATTTAGTCTCTACAGTGTAATATTCTACGCTGAATGTATCTCATGTACATGTTAACATTAGATTTATGATCTAAAATAAGAGAATTTTCAATATCATCGTTTGTGAAACGTATTCCAGTTTTATTTTCCCATTTGTCAGTACTATCAAGAAATATCTTAACTTTGTTACTGTTCAAATTCTTTTTTAATTTGCTTGCACCTTTTGAGTCAATATTGATGATTCGATTGAAAATGTTGTTGACTGGTCCAATCCCTTTTTCAAGTAAGGAAAAATTTGGGGGTAGACGAGCATTTATATATGCATCTACATGATCTTTGACATTTCCATATCCCAGGAAATTTGTTTTAAAACCATACTGCAGTTAAATCTCGCTTTGGCTCAGTATTTTAGCATTTGCAGATATTAAGTCAGATAGCATATACACCCCATGTCTCATCCGTCCTGGTAATATCTGATTACCCAACTTACTATCATACCATATTGGAATCCCTTATAAATCATCTGTGTTCTTCTGCTGAACATTAACCATAGTATAATAAACTGAATTGACAACACTTCTCCAAAATGGATTTTCAATCTTTTCCAATAGACTTTTTGCATAGGAATCACCTAGGTAAAACATTTATTGGAATGCTAGTCCAGTTGCCAGAACTAGAAGCTAATCGTCGCATCCAAGACATTTTGAGAGTTTGTGAAAAGAGAAACAAGTTATGCATTTCAAAGCCCCCTTCCTTAATTTCAGCTTCAATAATCTCTTTTTCTAAATCTAGGTGTCTTCTTATTCTAAAGAAAGTCAGCTACAAAGTTTTCTAATTCTTTGGTGAGCATTTTATTAGGGCACGGCAGAGCCAAGAGAAGGTGGTTAATCTTTGAAATAACGAAACTTTTTATTACAGCAACATTTCCATATAGAGTGAGGGATCTACATTTCCAAGTCTTAGTAATGTTTTTTTATGGGTTTTGATGTTAAAGGGCAAATGCACCATCAGAAAGATTTAGGTTCAAAATGATCTTTTACATGTCACCTTTCAAATAAGACCTCCCCCGAACCTGTCCTCTTCAGCACTACTCAGTTATAGCTTACAGAAGTTCAGCAAGCAACAGTCCTGAGGCAGCTATACAGGGCCTCCATGCATCCCAAGATGCACTCTGTTTTTGACACCTTCTAAGCACCAGCCTGTGTCACTAGTGCTTCGGAGATAGCAGTAGCAGAGAAGCCTTCATGGATTTCCCTTACTTGCTAATCTTTATTCCTGGCTCATCCCTGATCACAATTTTTGGAAGCAAATAAAACTTCAAGAAGTAAAACTTACATAGTATGGCAGAATTGAGCAATTCAGGAATTTGGAGGAATGGAAATATCTGACTCATCTAGGGAACTTCTCCCTTAGACCCACATGATCCTTTACTCAAAGGTGCCAGGTTCTTTACTCAAAGATAGCATCTTGATAACAGGAAGTGAAGGAATACACATACAAATAAGTCCTACTCTATTCCCATGAGTAACTGCTAACTGACACAAGTGTTGCAATTTCCTGTAAGTGATTAGCACAAACTGATTTCATAGCAATTAGGAAGTAATGGTTTCTACCCAACAATAAGCTACAAATCTAAGACAAGCCATATAGTATAACTTCCAAGGATTGTTGGAATATACAATAGGAAATTGAAGAAGTTCAATCTTTGGGAATTGTGACAACTTATTAAAAGCCAGTAATGAAAATCTAAGCAGGAAAGGGGAGCCCAGCCCCCTATTACTGCTATCTCTTAAGCACTAGTGACACAGGCAGGTGCTTAGAAGGTGTCAAAAACAGAGTGCATCTTGGGATGCATGGAGGCCCTGTATAGCTGCCTCAGGACTGTTGCTTGCTGAACTTCTGTAAGCTATAACTGAGAAGTGCTCAAGAGGACAAGTTCGGGGGAGGTCTTATTTGAAAGGTGACATCTATACGCTCATTTTGAACCTAAATCATTCTGATGGTGCATTTGCCCTTTAAGTTTGGTGATGTTACTCAAGTCATTAACGTCAAAGAGTATACCCAAAGCTTCAAAATTGATGTCCATTCTAGTCCATATTGCCCTTCCCATATCAATCTCTTGGCTTTGCAAGCCCCAATCTTAACCATCTTAGTCTTATCTATATCTATGGACAGTCTTGACACCACCCTATACCAATGAAAAATGTCCAATACCTTTTGACAGTATTTTTTTATCAGATTTTAGGAAAAGAGCGGGGTCGTCTGCATATAGAGAAATCTTAACCTCTCTATCTCCCAAACCTAAGATTTAGAATTTTGAGCATAGTTAGGAGGATATATGAGGGCGAAATGTTCGTCAGGCCTTTATCCCCAACTCTCCTTCAAAGATTTTATAAAATAATTCCAAATTTAAAGAGTTTTGCAAGAAGTATCTAAATTCCAGACGTCACTTTCTGGAAGGAAGGAAGAAATTGGGTTTTACGTCGCTTTCAACAGCTTAGGTCATATCCCGACGAGATAGAAACCCGGTACCAAGAAGAAATTCCCTACTTTTCACGAATAGTTCCAAGAGGTCTTTCAGTTGCAGAACGATCATAGACAGTCCACCACAACACTGCACATTTATATAGCATCCAGGCCAAGCCACTTGGGGATCCAGTGGACACTCGAACCTGCGAAGTCACGCTTGGAAGCCAAGCATCATAATCAATTTCAGGAGTAACACATTAGCATTAATGGGTTAACTGAAACCGAAACTAATTACTCTTTTGACTGATTAGGTTCACAGTAGGCGGATATTGTGTGTTCTATTTGTGATTATCTAGGTCGCTTATCAAAGGGCTACTGAGTTTTTTAATGAGGAAGGTTATCAAATTACACATTTTCGGCGGTTTTCATTTGATCTAAATTGGATGGGGAGGGCTGCACCAATAGAAAGTGGTTTAAAGCATGATTATACTATGAATAAAAAGATATATACCCATGCTAATTTCGTAAAGTATTCTCTACTTAAACCCACGAACCCACCACTGTCAACCGTCATTTAACAAGTATTTTGTTGTGTAAGCCCAGTCTGGCATAGAGGAAGTGGTGTTATTGGCAAGCAGTAAATTAGCTATTTCTGGAAATGCAGTTCAGAATTTAATTCCTGCACCATTTAACCGGACGTCAGCAGGACCTAGTTGTTCAAACACCCTGCAAAACAAAGTTAGTTCAGTTGTCAGGTCATCCATGCATCCATGCCCAGGACACTGGGATGGCATTCAAGCGTGCGGTCGTACCATTATGCCAGGGCTGTCCACGCATTCAGTGCATGAATTAAATGCCAGCACGGTAGCTGCAGATGTCATACTTACACCAGGCAACCAGTGGGTGGATTGCGTGACAAAGCACAGTGCCGTGATTTTGATATGGTCTGAATTGACTTTATTATTTTGATTTAGGTGCTATCTTACATTTATGCAATAAAATGCAAATTGTATGTGTGTGTGTGTGTGTGTGTAAGTAAGTAAGTAAGGAAGGACGGAAGGGATTGTTTTTTCCATCGCTTTCAGGTCATAGCACAATGCGACAGAAGTTCGGAACCAGGATCAATCAAAGGAGTCTTTAGGCAGCACTCACAACGCCCACATTTATATAGCGATCCAGCCTGCCCGATAATAGGAATAAAGCAGAGACTCGAACCTATGATGTCACGCTTGTGTGCCAGGCATTGTAACCATTAGGCCATGGTGGTTCCCTAAATGTATATATGTACTTATCATCAGCTCCACTCTGATACTAGCAGTTTATTGGTCAATTTCTTAGTTGTACTGGACTATATTGGGCTTCTGACATTGCTTGTGCGATACCAGCCTTCCAGTTGGCTTCTCACAGACATCTTGCCGTACACTATCTTCACGACAGGGGTAACTAACAGTACCTGTGGCCGTGGGTGTCCCGGGGGGGGGGGGGGGGGCACTCAGGTACAGAGGGGGGCCGCACCGGAAGAAGGGGTCTTCTTTGAAGACCTCCGCATGTCCGCGATTTTGTAAAAGAAGGTTACTTTATTGTACCCAGGTACGAAGTATGGGGGTCAAAATCCCCTTACAATCCACGAAACATACGCGGCTCTGACGCCGAGTGACTCTCGAAGTATATGGGCTTCCGAGTTTGCTGCCGCCAGTTGCTGCCGCTAAACACTCAGAGGATTATAAAATCTAAAGTTAAAATACGTGTTCCCGTTCATCCAATGTCAGTGTTTTGATAAAAGAAGGGGTGTTTATTTAGTGGGAAAAGTCAGCGTTTTTATTAAAATAAGGGTGCTTTTTTGGCCGGAAATCAGTGCTTATGGGGTATTTTTTAATTTTGATAACGAACGTATGCGCCCCCCTAAATACCCAAGTGCAGCCCCCCCCCCCCGGGGTGGGTGTGTGGGTTTGTTTGTGTCACAGTGTGTGTGTGTGTGTGTGTGTGTGTGTGTGTGTATGTGTGTGTCAAAGAAAATAGTGGTCGTAACTGGGAGCCTCGTGTTGTGTGAGTGACACCCTCTCCAAATCACTGATTGTGAAGCCTGTAATACCTATCACCTTACATACATACATGCATTCAAAGCAGTCCTTCCTCGGTTGGCCATATCAGACCAGTCCGAATGATACATACTGCCCAATACTACAAGCAAAATACGCAGTAGGTACGAAATATATATTTTTGGCATTTTTACAAAACCTTTCCAAAATGAAACATCATCACATTGATTCTTTCATGCAATGTTAAGTGGAAGCTTTTTATCATAAATTGTATACCGAAGTTCGAATATCGACATAAGGTTTAACGCTTACGTTGATGGGGAAAGTGTATGTATTAGCTATGTGCGCAAGAACCACACATGGGTCACCTTTGAGAAACGGTCCCCGCTTACCGTAATCCTCAATGTTCTGCATCAACGTCATTAACCCATTAATGCTCACACCAACCTGATATATTTGGTAAAGTCTTTCAGGTGAAACCATATAGTTCTGAAAATATGTCAAGGAGAAATGTTGATCAGAATATTCCCTACAACACTTCTAGAAATATTTTGTAAAACCTTTCTTAATTCCAAAGTTATTGATTGTCAAAAATATTATAGCTCCTGACGACAATTTCTAAAGGAACTCGTAAGCATTAATGGGTTAAGGTTGACAGTTCTTGAAATATACCGTGTCTAGTCAGATGATGTTTTTAATACTGATACCCCTGATTACTTGGCACGGAATGAAAGAGGCAGCCCCTATTTTTCTGGAGCATAAAGACTTTGTCATAGAGAGAATAATGGTATGAAGGGATAGTAAACAGGGCAATCATCATATACCCTAATGGAAGAGCCTTCTCCAATCTTTGAAATGAGCCCTCATTTGCTGCTGTGGCCATTCTAGAGTGAGAGATATGTACATTCAAATATGTCAAATTTATGCAATCTGGGCTTCTGCTAGAGGTCTAGGGGGGCATTAAGTTGGCAGCTTATGGTCACTTCCTGTAGCAGCATTTAGCTATCATCGGTCAGCTCAGTCTCAGATCAGATAAGGATAGAGGCATGATTGTCTTGTATCAACCTTACAGCTGTAATTCCTTCCTTCTACTCTACTGAACTATAGATAAGGCCCTACTATAGGTGCGACATCACAAGAAGAAACGAGATGACATCCCCCATGAAATGCCGTTTAAAGTAGGTTCAAATTGCAATTACAATGTACTCATTACCCGTTGAGCCCTTCATATAATGAGAGTTCATTTCAAACCTTGAATGAAGCTCTTCTAATAGGGTAGGTAATGCTATTTGCTTTTAAATTACCTTTAAACAACATGTATTGTTGTTGTTCTATGTGTGGAACTATTAGCTCCATATTAGCCCACAAGATGCCGCAAAGAGAGCTGTGCTGGACCGAAGAGACGTACAGAAGCAAGGAACTTTACACACGCTATGCTAATAGGCTTCCTATTATAGTCATGGCCTCTGAGGGCTTCTGTGGAAGCACAAACCTGGACACAGTCGACTCTGGCACAGTGAGTATTCATAATTAATTGATTTCATGTTTCTTATGTCCTGATTGACGTTGTTATTCAACATATCTAGTTGATAATTTTTTATTCCTCGTGTCTGCTTGCCTGATTGCTAACCTTTTGACTAAGCATAGTTTGACTTGATTTCTCAACCAAAGATTTTAATTCTGATCTGTGAGGGTCATGAAAGTTATTTTAATCAGGAGGCCTGGAATGCTATGGCAACCAGATGAACAGTTTTCTGGAGATAACCTGTTCTGGAATGTGTTACAGCATGTCTAGATAATTTCCTGTTTCTCATGGCCTAAAATCCCTCATTAATCAGTGCAAATAAAGTTGGTTTCCTACCGCTCATTTCAAAAGAGGCCTTTTTTAAAGACACAACTAGATTTCCTTTTATTCAGACGTTCCCTGTTCTATGGCACATTTAGATAATAACACATATCCTGACTGACACTCTTTTAGGACAGATCATGTCTGACTGATTTGTGGATGTGACATTTAGCAGGGACGAATTTATTGTAAAAAATATGTCTTTAATTGTTATATTACTACAAGAAAAAAAGAATCTGTAAATACCGGTAAAACATTAAACATATTCTCTAATACCAATTATAGATTGGTCCTAGCATCTGTCCGGGCATATGTTATCAGTGCTGTCTACTGCAGCAATACTTCATCTTTGTATCTTTTTCTCTCAGGAGATACGTATCAAGACGTGGATGTCACAGAAGAGAGTAATTGCAAGGGACAGTCATGGAAGACATGCTAGTATACCACTAACCTATCCCATTTCCTTCCAAGTGATTGGAGTTGATGATGGTAAGAGAACGTAGAGATAGTGCTACCTTTTCTTAAATCTGTGCTTCTAGCAATGCAGTGCTGCTACTACTACTACTACTACTACCACTACTACTACTACTTCTACTACTACTACTACTACTACTACTACTACTACTACTACTACTACTACTTCTACTGTCAACCTATCTACCTACCTACCTACCTACATGCTATTGCTGCTGCAGCAGCTGCTACTGCTTCTACTACTTCTACTACTAGTACTACTACTACTACTACTACTACTACTACTACTACTACTACTACTACTACTACTACTACTACTACTAATGTTACTGCTGCTAACATCAATTAATTCTCCTTTGCTTTATGGTGATGGTATAAGGAAATCAAATGAATGATGAAAGTCTCGACATGGAATCCCCTGGTGATAATTGAGCGAAAGTAAACATGTTTATCAAGGCTCTAAATGAAGAAGAAACGACGAGGGGAATAATTGAAACTAATCTGACTCAAAAGACTCATTCAAGATAACAGTGATTGGAATATCCTTTCTCTATTGTAAGAAAAAAAAATGTTCCATCATAAAGACCTAAATTTTCAGCAAGGCTAGTAAAGTCATTTCCTTACTTGATTAACATTTGGATTAATGTGTAAGTCGTATTCAACCTTTGGACATAAACATATTTAGTTTCTGATAAGACATGATGCATAATGGCATAACATGATACTTCCAACAATGGGAATATGAAAATGATAACTCTGTGGTAGAACTGGAATATAGCTCAATGATTGAATTGAGAGAACTTGAATATTTACAATTCTAATTTTCACAGCTCTCTGGATTATGGCTTTGTAAATATATAGATAAGATTGATGGAATATTAATGGAAAAGCTGGTTCCTATGAATTCTATGCTGAGCTCAACATAATGTCCTTACAGAAAGGAGGTGATCACATATCCATAAAATTACAGAAGTAGTCAAATTATGGCCAACCACAGACTGCCACTTAAGTCACAACATATTCCATGACCCCACTCTTCCATCCTATTGTCTCATCAACCATATTCTGAGGATGGCAAGTGTGATCATTGTCATTTTCTTTTGTAGAAATTGTAGAACCTGCAACTTTATCTGAAATTGCGTATGAATTTGAACTCCCTGTGACAGTCCAAGTTCTAATTCAAGACAGTAACCTCTCATTTTATGTTGGAAATGACAAGAATGACAAGACCACATTTGGAGACATGGAAATCCTAGAAGTATATGAGGAGAAGTATTGGTCTGGAAACTACACATGTTTGGGTAAGACATCAGATCATGCAGCAAGTCAATAAGGGTGAAGTTGCAATGGAAACTATCACAATTCGTTTGATCTAAGGCTTCCATATCTCTATGATACATAAAATGCATATAACACATTACTGGTACAGGGAACCAGTACTTTTGAACTCATTCTAAACTGAAAATTAAATGATAAAACACCACTAGCACATCATAAACAGCAGTCACAGGCACGTCTTTCGATTAGTGTTTTAAAGAAGCTCAGGATATAAAGTTACCAGGTGCCCCCTCACGAAGGACATAACAACTGACCATTAGCATAAGTGTCACATGTATGATAATATGACCAGCATTACCGTGGCCATTACCTTGATCACCAAAGTTTAAACAAACTATCAGTATAGAGCACCATTACCGTATATCTGGAATATTTAGAGGTATTCCAATTTTCGCTTACCTTTGTGAACCGTGAAAAGTGAAAACTTGAATAATAAATGGCAGAGTATTGTTTTAGGGCGCCCAGTTGTCTATGAAACCAAGTTGACAGATCCGAGCTAGCGAGCCTTAACATACAGTCAAATCAGTGGGTAACCTGATGTCTAAACCAAATGGCAATACAGCGTATTTATTTACTATGGCAACAAATTGAATAGTTACAGCACGGCTGATAGTGATAACACTTCATTGTCCGTACTATTCAAACAATCAAATATTGGGACAGAAGAAACACAGAGGGACTTGACTAGCAAGTACAACTATCCATTTACAAAATGAAAGCAATCAAAACAAGTAGGTTGCCTTAAAATGGTTTGTTGTCACTGCTGAAGTTAACAGGCTGCATTGATGATAATGGTTGCAGTGTGGTCACAGTAACTCATTAGCTCCAGTCTGCCAGTGTAGTCTTAGTAATCTAATCTGAATAGTTTAATTCAATATGTTCGCAGCTACTGAGCCAACAGTGAACGATTAAAACGCTAAAATTTTACAACCCCCTTTTCTGCACTAAAACCGTAAAATATTCCGGATATACGCTAGTTCCTAACAAATAGAGCACCAAAGAATACAAAAACAACAAAACATACTAAACCAACAGAGATCTACAAAATAGGATATTTAGAATGGTAATATTGTTGAGTACATGCAGGGCATGCTATAAATCAGCCAAATGATAGTGATTGTTTGAGGGCAAAACCTTTTTAACCCTTATGCTGGTGGTGGCTAATTTTGCCAATACAAAAGGCTGCAAAGTGCTAAAAAAATGGCTAAAACCCTGGTGCACTTGCACTCACCCAATGAACCCCAATATGATAGGGTTTGAGTAATTTTCAAAAAATTTGCATCCTTGTGCTTTGGGCGAAAGTAGCCTTATTATTGGAAATGTTAATTTCTATCAATTGTGTAGATCAAAACATCTCTATCTAGAGTGTACACACTGTCTGACAACCTTAAAAAGTGATTTTAGTTTAATTTAGTTTGACTTAATTTAATTTAGTGTAATTTCAGTGAAATTAAGACTGCTTTTTTCAACGAATATTGTCCTAGCCAATGAGAATCTCCTTCAGGGGAACTTCCAGGCAGGTTGGGTAAATGTCTATCTGAACATACGTGATTGATTACAGAAACAAAACCACTACTCCAGCAAACGTAACGTCTGAAATGTGAAAACCTTTTGACGCCTGTCACCAATTTTTTCTCAATTGGAGTTAACATCTTAGCATCTTAGAGGTGTTTTATGAAATACTAGGGAGGCAATGCCAAAGGTTGAATGTTGTGGAAAGTATGCGGTATTCAGATCTACGTATTCACTCTTAAACATTTTACTGTGTATCCATTTTCGTTTCAGGTAAAGTTCATCCTGATCCGATTTCAGTCCCATTTTACCTACCCATAACATACAATATAGCTTGTGGAGTGGAAGAAGGGAGCGAATTGGACTTTAAAGACATGCAGCGCAGATACGACCAGGTCCTCTCAGATGTCGACTACTCAGATGTTGAAATGAATCAAGGTATAGTTTCGGGGGCAAATAACTGAAAATTAGTTGATTAAGTACACAGCTAAACTAACTGAGAACCTGGATTTGTTTTGGATCCACTGTTAGGTCTAACTAGTTCGTAGTGATACGTCCCTCTTGTTCTTTGAATGTATAGTGGCATTTATTAGTCTATCACTTCAACTGCAGAGAGGGGCTTTTATAGAAAGGTTTAATATTTGTGGCAAGTATAATTCATAAACCAATAAAATTGTTGTGAGAATTAAATACTTTATATATTTCAGATATAATGATATACGAGCCTGGACTTATCAAGAAAATTGATCCTGATATGGAAAATCCATATGACTTCCTAGAACCTCTCAGCTATATCAAGGTCAATTATCACCAGTTCACTGTTAATCAACCTGATAGCAAGCGGCGTAAAGAGGAGAGAGTAGAAATTGATATATATGCAGATAAAACAGAAGGAATATATGAGTATGTTGAAGAATCAGTGCCAGACCTCCCACCAAGAAAACCATTAGTACAGTTATCTCGACCAAGAATTCTGCTTCCAGGAACTGACTGCAATGCCACAGGGACACGTACTAAGATGACAACACCTCTTGCTTATCCCCAAAAACCAACATCCACTGGTTTTCCTCAAAGAAATCACCCAAAGCAGGTAGAAGAGCAGTATGAAATGAAAGATTTGCATACTCCAAATGTTGACATGTATGTGGATGGTAGTATGTTCTGCTCATTAGGTGATTCAAGTGAAAATTCCCTGTCAACAATTCCAACTAAGACACGCCCCACATTATTCGAAAAGGTGCGTAGGTTTTGGGTTTGTTGTCCCTTCATTGGAGATGGTACCATATGTCGGAAAACTAAATTAACCAGCAAAGCAATTTCAAACCTACACCAAGTGCCAAAAAATATAAAAGATCTGACTGTCAGCCAGATAGGGGATTGTCTCCGCCTTCTTAACCTTGATAAGCATGTGGATGATTTTGAAGAGATGCAAATAGATGGCGCACTTCTCAACACGTTAAGTGCAGAAATGCTGCACAATGAATTTGGTATGAGCTTGTTAAAGGCTACCAAGTTTAAAAGGTTCTGTCAGGGATGGCGACCAAAAGAGGACAAGAAGTAGATTGCAGATCAAATACTGGTAAAGCCTGTCTTAAACAGAGGCCGAAGTGAATATCGTGTTCAAAATCTGTTCACGAAGTCAACATGAAGGTCTGCGAAGTGAACCAGTAGTACCGCGAAGTTAGAACGTGGTGTATGGGTAGTGGACAAGAATTTATTTAGGTCAAACTTCGCAGTGAATTTTTGGAATTTTCAAAAATTTCCACGGCGGCCCCGAAGTGACCAGGTGTTATGCGGAAGTGGCCACGAACTGATTCCGATTGATCGGGAAGCCAGGAAGAAGCTCCGCGATGTTAACAAGTACTGGATTTTGGCCACAAAGCGTAAAAACATTCACTTCGGCCGCTGTGTGAGACAGGCTTTTAAAAGGTAGGCGCACACAGAGGCCGAAGTGAATATGTTTTTACGCGAAGTTGGAAGATTTCACTTCGTGTTCACTTCGCAGAAAAAAATACTTTTTGGAAACCAATGAACCATACCTAACTAATCCAACACGTACACAACACAAATTAAAGATGCAGATATACGAACGAAACAGATGGATAAAACGAAATCTATGTGAAGTGCACATGACCTGTGCTGAAGCTAACAAGAATGCAAAAACACCAAACACGACTAAACAAGAAAAAAATGTGATGGTAATGTGAAGTCTTTGCGCTACTTCTTGTTCTCTTAACGGTCACTTTATGGTCAATCGTGTTAAAAATTTGTTTACGAAGTCAACACGAAGGTCTGCGATTGAACCAGTAGTACCGGTTGAAACTTCGCGGTGAAATTCGAAGTTACCAGGTGTTATGCGGAAGTGGCCACGAACTGATTCCGGTTAATCAGGAAGCCAGGAAGAAGCTCCGGGATGTTAACAAGTACTGGATTTTGGCCACAACATATTCAGTTCGGCCTCTGTGTGCGCCCAGCTTAAAACATGCATTTTTGATAGTACTTGTTTGTCAGGGTTAATATTGCATTCAAGTGCTTAAGTCACATGCAATATGAAAAAAATAGAAATAGAACGACGTTCCCCTCTTACGAATTGTCAAAGGGTGTCTTTCTGTTATATATCAACTATATTATATTTTATACTGAATACAGGTAACCTTGCTTAATCCGGACATGTTTAATCAGAATTTTCGGATTTACCATACAGATTTGAAGGGCCTGGTCCCTTCGTATAATTTAACATGCAAATTTCTGCATTTATTCCATATAATCTAATCAGGACCTTACCTTGACCGGCAGATTTCTGCGGCACACTCTCTACCATTTAATGTTTAACAACATGCTGTAATCTGGACGAGCCGAGCAAAGAATTGAGCGTGTACGTCTTATAAAGTGATATGATGCGCGAAACCATTGCTGTGTGCCGACATGTATTAAGACACAGAAGTTATGTCCTCTCGAATGAAAAGGAAGAGGAGAGGCAAATAAAAGGCCAGGGGGTGTGGGGGGAAGGTCGTGGAAAGAGGGCAGATATGGGGGGGTTGTAGAAAGATCGTCGATGGTCCGAGATTCTGTCTCGAGTTTTCAAATGTACACGTCATGGCATGTGAATTTACTACGTCGGCTCAAGTTCAGCAAGGTGAACTTAGCTAGCTCATCCAAACAGACCCCAGCCTTCAATGTAGGATAATGAGGCTGATTGGATAACATAACAATGTTTAGCTACTTAAACATTATCCCAACATGGATGTTATAAGAATATTTCAAAATAAAGAAATACATGTATGATTTTGAATGAGTAAAGATGAATTAAATGATTCCTATATTTGATGTTTTGTTTCATGCTTTTTGAATAAAAGTTCATTATGTCATAAAGATTAAGCTCTGCACTGTTATTCTTTGTCTTTGCATTTTGCGGATAACGCATCGTTCTGATATACTCTCTCTCTCTCTCTCTCTCTCTCTCTCTCTCTCTCTCTCTCTCTCTCTCTCTCTCTCTCTCTCTCTCTCTGAAGGTTGCCAGTCACTTGGAGTAAGGCGGTGGTTTTCGCCGGGTAATCCGGTTTCCTCCACTACTTACAACTGGCTAGTTACGAACTAGCCACATTATGGCACAAATGTGACGAAAAACGAAATTCCAAATCCAAATCCAAATTCTCTCTCTCTCTCTCTCTCTCTCTCTCTCTCTCTCTCTCTCTCTCTCTCTCTCTCTCTCTCTATATATATATATATATATATATATATATATATATATATATATATATATATATATATATAAATTCCCAACTGATAATGATGATGCTGTGAGGTTGTTAAGGTTACACACGTGACATTATCACAAATCAGGAAGGTTCATATGTGACCTGTGCCTTGACAATTGGAATTGTGCCAGTAACTAAATATACTACGAAAATAATTCAGAATGGGTTTTGACATTTGTTTGCCTAGGTATCAAATTTACCACATATTACTAGACAAGCAATCTCCTTGCTGCTGTCAGGGGGACTATTTAACTAGTTCATTTAATTTGATAATGGAGAAGGAGGGATGGTTGTAAAATCAGAATTTTATAAATCGGCGAACCGTTTTCTGTTCTAGCTTTGGTAAAATTGTGTTTACAACATCATATAACACGACTAGCTCTAATAAACTGTAATTTCAGTGACGAAAATAACGTGTACAGTGATAAAGGATCCTTGTTAGGATTCAAGTGATAGTAAGGAATGAATAAATTAATGAAGGTTCACGACTCTTTAACACATAGTAAGCCATATTGTGTGTGTGTGTGGGGGGGGGGGGGGGGGGGGGTGCCAGTCCCCTATAACATACCTATATAGTATCACCCCTTTTTGGGGGAGATACTGAGGATATTCTGATATAAACCCAAACTATCGGGGTCACATTAAAGCATATAATCACATAATCATAATCATTTTTAAATAGAGGTTAATCTCAAATTGTCTTAGATGTTGTTGTTGTAGAAGTAGTAGTAGCAGTAGCAGCAGCAGTGGCAACAGCAGCAGCAACAGCAGCAGTAGTAGTAGTAGTCTAAGTAGTCCCCATCTTACCTAGTAGAGGACATCCCCTCTCCCTCCCCAACGAAATGCCTATAGGTGCCTAGCCTGCCTCCCAGGCCATATTTAAATGTCCATCCTTGTGGATAGATGATGGCACTGCGGTATACTAGGAGCCAGTAGGAGGTCAGTTTGAAATATGATATAGACTGCAGCTCAAGTGTGTCCCCCTTGAGGATTTATTCAGAACTAAACCTGGAGTGAAATCAACCCAGGTCAGATCAGTGAAAGAGCTAGATATCACAGGCTTGTAGCAACTTCAATGGGTGCCTTGCATGCATTGAAAGCGACTCCCCCGACCCGTGAAGTAATTTATGTTGCTTTCTAGGACAGATGTCTTAACAGAGCAGAACGACGAGGAAGTCTGAGCTAGTATCCCTGCCTAAAGGTGTAGCTCGCAATAAGGTACGTGTTGCTTTATTTATTTAACTAAAGGGAGTAATACAGTGAATATAGTCTTCTTAACAAGGAGGCCTACGTATACATACTAAGGTACGTAGCACCAGGTAGGGAGGACAAAGATCGACAACAGCTTAATGTTTTGTGGACTTACCTTGTAGGGACATTGCAGCTTCAGGTGGTGCCCTTTCCCAGGTCTCTACCTACGCGTGGCACCTATTCCCCACCCCCTGTTTAATGGATAGGTTCTCTCTCTCTCTCTCTCTCTCTCTCTCTCTCTCTCTCTCTCTCTCTCTCTCTCGGACAATATTAAACCTTTCGCAGGTCTCTACCTACGTGTGGCACCTATTCCCCGACCCCTGTTTAATGGATAGGTTCTCTCTCTCTCTCTCTCTCTCTCTCTCTCTCTCTCTCTCTCTCTCTCTCTCTCTCTCTCATTCTCTCTCTCTCTCTCTCTCTCTCTCTCTCTCTCTCTCTCTCTCTCTGACAATATCAAACCTCTCAGACAGCGGAGCTTTAAATAGTCCCCTTTCGCAGGTCTCTACATACGTGTGGCACCCTATATTTTCTCCCCATCCCCTGTTTAATGGATAGGTTAACCGTACATATATGCATAAACCTACTTCCTTGTCCCCTAAGTATGTATTCTATGACATGATTCATGGTGATTGTAACTCCATCTGAACAGGTATTTGATAATAGTAGGACCCTCTCCAGTTTTACATATCTTGTAAGGGTATAACATGGTAAAATTGCAAAGTGAATATAAACAGCAACTTTAAAAAATCGTAAGTACGTACACACATATACTCAACAAGCAGTGTTGCAATCGTCCCTCTTCTTCACAAAAATCTAAATCAACAACCTCGGATGTAATCACTACCAAATTAAGCTTACCGCTTCTTTGATGTGATCGTTCCCCCCAAACTGCCAATTTTATCACATCTTGAAGTCATTAGGTGATGCAGGCGACTGAATGTTGGTAATATATATATATATATATATATATATATATATATATATATATATATATATATATATATATATATATATATATATATATATATATATATATATATATATTTATATATATATATATATATATATATATACATATAGGGCGCTATATCAATTATCAATTATTATATAGGTGGAGGGTTATGGGAACTGGCCTATATGGAAGAGTATGTGTTCAGTTGTTGTGCGAAATCGTTGTAATTGCGCAATGAAAACGGGTGATTGACAGATAGTGTTGAATTTAATACCATATATTTGAGACATGTGGCATGACCAACAATTTGTCAATCTACAGGCTGACGTAAAATTCTAGAAAACTCGCAAAGTATTTTGACAGATCTGGATATCTATCTATCCATCAATCCATCTATTTATCTATCTTTCTCCATCTATACATCTCATATCATATATTGACAGGGAATACATTCGCTTCATTTGAATAGTTTAGGTTACTTTAACACGTACAATTAACATGCAGTGTGAGAAAATGGTGTGTTAATCAACTAGGTCATTCGCTGCCGGAACACAGAGACCTTTTCAACATGTATTTCTTTAAGTCATGACTCACCTTTCACTTGAAAAAAGTGCTCCGCCATATATGTGCCATGAGTGTTCACGCGGAATTGCTGGTAGGTGTGCATTAACAGTCTAGTTGAAATACATGGGTTGGCAGCATCGAGAATTCGGGGGACAATTTTTCCTAGATAGATACTGAGTCTTAGTCCACGGCAAGTAGTCCCTAATGTAGATTCTGGTATGTGTAGAATTGCTGTAAGGGTTGCATTTAATGTAACGTGGTCAGTATAATACATACATACATACATACATATATGCATGCATGTATGCATGCATACATACATACATACATACACACATACACACACATACATACATACATACATACATACATACATGCATACATACATACATACATGTACATGCATGCATACGTACATACATGCATGCATGCATGCATGCATCTATACACACACACACATACATACAAGCATGCATACATACATACACACATACATACATACATAAATACATACATACACACACAAACACACATACATACATACATACATACATACACACACACATACATACATACATACATACATATATACATATATATATATATATATATATATATGTATTTACATATATGCACAGGGGCGGATCCAGCTTCCCAATTTGACGGATGCACCATCAGATTATTGAAAGATCACCATATATTGTCTTCATTTAAATGCCGGATTGGGGGGGGGGGGGGGGGGGGGGGGAGTTTCTACATTTCATGAATTTAGCAGGTAACCTTGTTCTTACTTCTTCTCTTGTGGGTATTGTACATTGTTAATCATTTAGTAGTGCATATGATCTTTGTGAAAGTTTCAGTATTTACATGCTGTACAGCAAAACGATGACATGTATATTTAGAAACGGAAACTAATTAAATCGGACAATGGCGCACATTCAGTTCTGACACGTCCCTATGCCAAACTTTGAGTTAAACACCGCTATCTTCTGGGTGTTCTGGTAAATTAGGGGCCTACACACTTAACCCTGCCACTGGCATGCTAATCCTGATACTGTAGAACACATATATGACGCGTGTCCCAAATATAGCGAATTGGGGAGTTTTCGCATCATAGCGTATCTTTATGTTAGCGACGGTAGCCGCCGCTGACAGCGCCAGTACAGTAAGAAAAAAGTACAGCGTTTTTATATATAGCGAAGTGGAACCACACACTATGTATGCTATATATAAACAGACGCTAACATTGTGTGTTCTACATTATAGCATGTCGCCATAGTAACTAGGCATTATTATTTTCCAACACGGACCTGAACAGATGATTTTGTGTACGGTTTTTATATACGGACTGTCGCCATGGCAACGAAAGTGCAAACACTCCACCTCAAGGCATAAATGTTCAAATAACTTAATAAATTCATACTAAATAGGTGTAATTATAATCTTAAGGTATGTAGAAAATTGGCTGGATGTTGCTTTAATTAAATAAATAAATATTTTCTTTTCCCATAAACCCCTGTGGTCAGAAAGCTGTCTGCTTCTCACCAACTAAAGATGGCAGCCAGCTCTTCAGCTGCTGTGTTTGAGGAAGGCGAATTGGCGCTCTACTGGCAGCCAGGGGAAGATGTACACCTTGTACATGTTGATAAAGTAGTCACGCCTCATAGCAGTGGTGCCCATGCTGAATATCTTGTGTCCAGCCTCAACACTGCCATGAGAAAGGAAGTGGCTGGATGCTGGCTACAGAAGCCAGAGGTGACTGACTTAGGAATGGAGGACAACTTTATGACTGAAGAAAACTCTACCACAGTCGTCCCAAACACAGTTCAGGATGTATCCCCAAAAG
>OZ012700.1:28837054-28882054 GCA_963942565.1 Maea johnstoni
AATATTTGAAATAAAAAGGTATAAGGGGAATGGTTTTGGTGCTTCAATAGGGAGTTGATACTCCTACCAATGTATTAAGAGTCTACATCATTGATAATTTAATGTTCTTTAGCTGCTTAACATGTATACCAACCAATTAACTGAAACCCATAATAAAGAATGATGAATATTTCTAAAGTGACAATTCTGTTTAATTTTAAGTTGTTCTATATTTCATTTTAGATATAATGCTCTATGAACCTGAGAGAATAAGTGGCACAGGCCCAATGGATGAAAATCCATATGAATTCATGGAACCGCAGCAGTATGTGATGCTCAGCGGGCAAACTGAGTCCAGACCACACGAGGTATATACACCGTTAGAAGACACAAATGCAAACAGAGAAGTTGACATATATGCTGAACCTGTAAATTTATATGAGGATTTTGAAATGACCCCACCAGGTCTTCCAGCAAGGAAGTCTCACGCAATTCAGAGACCCATTATGCCATTGCCTGGTACTCCAGGAGAAAGGAAAGCATGTGGAACAGATATCAGTCATCAACCGCAAAGGACCAAACCAAAACCTGTGATTGGGCCAAAACCACCTGGCATCACCGTGGACTATGCTAACATACTGACAACAAGAAAATTGACACCAAAAGTGGCTGGTGATTGTGATGGTGCAACTGGAAATAATGAGCATCAATCTACAGATGGGTGTAGTTTGCAAACTGCATCGTTTTCCTCTTTGCAAGAGGTCCCAAAAGACATTTCTCAGCTCTCAGTAGGTCAAGTTGGGGACTGTTTATGCCTACTTCAAATGGGAAACCATGTTGAAGACTTCAAGCGTATGCAAATTGACGGTACACTCTTAGTCACTGTTGATTCATTCATGCTCCAACAGGAGTTTGGTATGAGTTTGTTTTACGCAAATAAACTGATGCAGTTTTGCCGAGGATGGAGACCTAAAGTGGAATAGGCATGTGCGATACAGACTGTGTGAAACATTGTCCAGATTATTTTGAAAAATGTTTTGCTGCTTTAAAGATGGCTAAATCAAACAGGACAGAGAGCTTATATGTATATACGGACATTACAGAGAGCATGAACGATGATGTGAAATGAATATGAAACTCTCCAAAGTAATTTCCCTCTAAAAGTTGGTTACTAATGACATAAGGAATATAAAGATTTTGTCCGGTCAACTAGTGCAGGGAATAAATTTCTGTACTGTACCTGGAAAGTGCAGTCAATTTTTGGTCCATGCATTTATATAGCTAGGGCATTATGTTTGAGGGAAAACAACTAGAAGAAAACACAGGCCAAATTGTGTCTGCGGGTATACACTTAAACTAAGCCCATATACCACTGCCCACCTCCATATTAGAGGTACACTGATGTTTAAAGCAAGCCTGCTATACTGTCGGACCAAGACTGATGCTATGTTTTGGCTGTAGGTGTGCTAAAATGGCCGCTCCTCGATGTCACACTTCCTTTGTGCAGGTATTGGGTGTAGGTGGACTAAATTTGCCGCTCCCAGATGTCACACTTCTGAGATGAGACGAATACTCGTTAGCGAATACTGAACAATATAATTTTCTTTTCATTGGTCACTCTTGCGCACTCCCCTGCCTGAGGCCAGAAAGACATACGTCTGAAGTTTTGTACATGTAGAAACTTCTAAGGTAGCGGAGGATCGAGGGAGGCCACTAAATATAATGGTATACATAGACAAGTGGCGCCCATACGGCAGTTTATCCTATTGTATCTTTGTCAGTGAACTAGTGAATAAAAGGTTAAGAAATGTAAATACTTGAAACTCCGGTTCAGGCAAAACTTAACAAATATTAATTGGACATTGCGGTTGGCCGGCTGGAATACTAGGGGCCTAGATGCGTCTTTACAATAGTTGAGATGTGAATAGACACGATCCCATAGCCATATCATAGCATTGGCTGCATAACAACATACTTGACCAAATGACATAAGCAAAGATGTCATATGTATGAGCAGAGCAATTAGGTTAGCCTCGGAAGAGTATCATGGAATTAGAAGGGGGCAAGGGGACATAGCACAAAGAAATGAGTCGTGTTTCCCTAATAAATGAAATCAAGCATGACAGTATATGTGGTTAAGAGTACAATTATTTTCTGAAGTAGTCATAGATATCTTTTTGATCTGTATGTCTACTGAAAATCTAAGTACTGTGATTGATGAACCTTATCGAAACAATTAACATACCTGTGGAGATTTTGATGGTGATGTGGGTAATTTTGGTAACTAAAGAGGCAAGAAAGACCAAACGAAAGAGGAAAAGATCATAGTTAAATTTGCCCAGAGGTTTAACCTATGCATCGTTAGCATGCCAATGGAAGCAGAGGGCCCTCTTACAACCTTCTCATATCATAATGGGGCATCCTTATTGGACTATAAAATGATGCCAGAATACATGGAAAAACAAATCCTGTCATGTAAAGCTGCAGTGGGTAAACGACTAAATACCTCAGACCACTCTTCAGTAGAAATGGTGTTGAAAACAGGTACACTCAAAAAAGCAATAAACCCAGTACCCTCAAAGGGGATAAATAGAGTAATGTAGAAATAAGGAATAATTACGAAACACCTGTACATAGCATATGGGTTGGTTCTAATTATTAATATGAAGGATGACAGCTCTTTCGGCAAAGATATCATGCTTTGATAGAATTGTGTCCCTAATACATAATGCTGCCAAGAAAGCGCCAACCACAAATTACAGAATGCACCGCAAACCTTAATGGGCTGAAGAATTGAGTTAGTCAAAGAAGGAAAAAATGTATTGGTTTCGCAATTGGAAGGCTGCAGGCAAAACAATGAGACAAGAATGATAAGGTGAAAGAAAGATTTTGCCAAGAGGGTAAGGTTGACCAGTAAAGAGAATGACAATCACAAAATCATAGATGCAGTCAAGTTAGCAAAATAAACAGGAATGCTTTTTTGAAGGCTCCTAAAATGAATGCGGTCTAAAGAAACGAGACATGTCAGTGCTATTACAAATATAGCAGCTAAAGTTGTCTAAGAAATAGACACTATTTAAGAGGGATGGAAAGAGCATTTTGATAGCTTGTGTACTCTAATGCAAACAGAGAACTTTGACCAAGACTATTTCCATTTTGTCGAAGCAGCAGTTATGGGAGCGATGTTAGTGCCGTTTAAGAAGAGTGCTTTAAGAAAGAAGAGATGACATATGACATGATCACATCGGAACACTAGATAATTGCTGGTCAACTTATGGTGTATCCAATATGATAATGAAATGTGAGTAAGTCCCACAGGTTTTTAAAGTTGTGATACAGGTTCTCCTTTATAAAGGGAAGAACACCAGCCCTTTAGATCCAAGTAATTAGAGGGGGATCACCCTGTTATCCTGCTATAATATGCTGTGGGAGATACTTGTGGTGAAAAGAATGGAGAAATGGTGGACAGAAAATGAAATAGTATCAAATATGCAGGGAGCATGCAAAAAGGGTAGCTCATGCATCCACACAGAAACCACACTGCAACAAACTATTGCACATAATTTGGAAAAAGGAAAGACAGTGTTTGGAACATTCATTGATGTGAGCAAAGCATTTGATGGAGATTGGATTGATGGGCTATTTTTTCGGCTGCATGTTACAGAGTAAAAGGTTCCTTGTGGAGACTGCTGTCTGAAACTTATTTGCTTATCAAATATGTTCCAGGAGACAAGTACATCCAATTGGTTCTAGAATGTGCATAAATTGTGACCTGGGAGCTATAGGAACAAAGAGGCCCATTTTGATGAAATGTTTAAAAGTGGAAATGGATAGAAGTGAAATGATTAGTGAATTGGATGCAATAAACCCCTGATTTGAGAGGCATGACTCCCTAGAAGTGATCATGGGTGCAATAACAAAGGGCGTGGATATAAAAACTATGACATTATTCTGCAACACAGGCATGTACAATCTATCACATACTTATCCAGGTCATTAAGTGCAGATATGGGAAAGGATAATCAGAATTAATTCTAAATAACTGAGAGAAGAGTAAGTCGCAAACTAGATAAGGTATTGAAATTATGATGGTAAAATGTGAAGTAATTTTTTGTTTTAGAAAATATGGAAGAAAAGGAGAAAATGTATGTGTGTGTTATGCCTCGTATAAATACAGACACCTGCATGAGATGGGCATTTAGTGCTGAAGTCAAGTATAATGTTTATGGTTTAAATTAACAGACTGTTCAATTTAGTTACAATTACTATTAACCAGAATGTTCAGTACTAAAAGAGTTGCAATTTATTTTTCCAGATTTATTATGTATAACTGCATGATTTTGTAATGTCCAGATTACAGCAAATAAACATACAATACACAGCAACTTGGTGCTTGTTTTCGGTGTAGCTGGGCCAAAATGGCCACTCCCAAAGGCCACATTTCCTCTATGTTGGGACTGGATAATCAAAACCTCAGGAGAGACCTATGAGGCTTCTTTAAAAGTTTAATAATATCTTGGTTAAATCAAATCATGTCATCTGAAGAAAGCTGCACAATCCTACCCGACAAATACCTAATACTATATGCGGAGAAGAAAACATACTAAAGCAATGACTTGAATTTCTTGTCCATTTTGGAATGAAGTTGCCCTAACCCTCTCCATGCTGAGACTACTTACGTCCATAGGAAGTTTTGAAAAATCTTCTAAGCCCTGTCATGTTGGTATTCATTGGAAGGCTTTCAATGAGTACTAACAAATGAGTACCCATATGCCATGATTTAAGTCAAACCTTTTTGCATCATTCTATACTGACCAAATCAACCACCATCAGCCAAACGGCTAATAGTGATGATTACATATATACACTTTCAAACTTTAGAATATATTTCTGCATCCCCAATATGAAAGAACCTTCAATCAAAATTAAAGCCAATGCAAAATTGGTTCAAACAAGGTTTAATTCGAGTAGGATATTTGCTAAATATAGTTAAGACACTTCTAAAAAGGGCCCATTTAGTTGACAATCGTAACATTCATTTTGAGTTAATTTATTATGAAAGTATTTAAAAGGGCGTAAGGATTTGCCTTCAAATAAATAAGCAGTCTCTCTATAGAGTACTATTTTAAAGGCGTCCCATTAACCAATTAATGCTTAAGAGTTCCTCTGGATCGAAAATACTTTAGACCATAGCTTGAGAGTTTAAAATGATTTTACAAAAAAAATGAAAGTTTTTGGTACTGCCCTAACTAACAATTTTCCTTCCAATATTTTCCCAAGTATGCGTTTGCTTCATCATAGAGTAGTCCAATGAATTAGACCTCGGTTACGCTGGTCGTTTTTATAACTGATGTTCCTATTCCAGCTTCCGAGGTCTAATCCAAATAAGCTAAATACAGTTGCGCATGATTCCGCTAGCTTTCTAGGGCGGAAAGAAAACTGCTTCCAAAAGTACTTTTTTTTGCAAGTTGTTTATACTTAGTTGCGTTTCCAATGTCCTTGATATGTGTTTAAACAATCCGTGTGCTTGGTTGTCAATGTACTCCCTTGTAAATCCGATTTTTGAGGCCTAAAACACGATGACTTGGAGAAGTTATCACGCGAGAGCGTGTTAGTCAAGATGGCGGCCGTCACACACACAGATCAAGTTGAAGTTGATTAAAGACGTATTTGTGCCTATCAAACACAATATTGGACGTTGTGTGGGTGGCGGATTTAGTCATTTTAAAGGTAGGTAACGAATGCCCAGCGTGGGACGTCAGTGAATACCGTTCACTTGGAAAAATCAACGTAAGTGTCCTCAGAGCCGAGTGCTATAGATAAAAGACCACAATTGCAATAAACGTTAAGGTGGCGACAAATCACATCTGGACAGAAATCTCGAGCTGCCTTTATGTTTATTGTAAATGAACTACATCATAGAGTTGCAAATAACAACAATTAAGCATGCATTTCTGGAATTCTACAGAAGTAACTAGTTCTGGGGTAGAACCTGAGTATGAGATATTCCATCCTTACAAACAGTGCTATATAAACATACAAAACATACAAACAATATTCAGTGCTTAAGACCTACAACAAGGTGTGGAGTTGGTATTACTTACAAGCAAGATATCGATTTATGAAAGAGACATAACAGAGAGTAACTCAATTTTCAATACGTCATTAATGAATCTAAAAACACACATAGTTCACAGAAAATCCTGATTAATATCTTCAAAATATAGTCATTTCCTGAAAAGAACGTCAATTGTACCTCTTCCAGTACATTGCAGACATTCTATTCCTACACCAGTCGACCGGACGTCTGACAGTGCCTGGTTGTACAAACACCCAAAGATAATGAGCCAAGCACAGCAATGGCCCACGTTCCTTGCGAATTAAAGGGACTTTCGGTTGTGAGCTCATCTATGCATCCATGATCAGGGAACTGGGTGGCAATTGGGCGTGCGGTCGTGTATTATGCCCGCGCAGCACACGCATTTAGTGCAGGAATTAAATGTCGGCACTGTACTTGGCGCCTATAATATTTACTTTGGTCGCCAACCTTTTGCAAACTGCATTAACTTATTTGCTGCGAAGCGTTTCATTCCAAACTCTCCCATCAACATTTCTGTATCAAGAGTGACCAATAGACCGCCATCTATCTGCATCTCTTGGAAAATTGTGGAGTACTCCGCCATGTTTAAAAGCTGAAGGCATTGGGTGACGCTCTCAACGCTCAACTCACTCAGATCTAGGGGAACCCTGCTCAGTGAGGAGAAAAAGGGGGTTCCATCATTACCCTCTAGAATAGCAGGGGTGCTACCACTCCTACTTCTAGAGAAATTGGGGGTATTTATCAATGCAGGGTTGGGGTTGATCGCCGGAAGTGGGCGAATACTAGCTGTTTTTGCATCTTTCTTGTAACTAGCTGATGAAGTTGGTGTATTCATTATCTCATATGGCCATGTACAGGATTGAGACGACCCACTACTACTACTACTACTACTCCTCTCCCTTGACGATTTATAAGTGCTGTGCCTTGAAATGTCTGCAGGGAGACGAGGTATGCCTTTATGTTTAAGGCTTCCTGATCGAGTCTCCTTTGAATGTGTTTGCTTATTCGGCAACCCAGTATTACAGTAGAAGGTATCACTCCGATTGTCCAAGAAAGGTTCTCTCTCTTTGTGGCCAGTGACCTTCTCACAAGATGAATATCCTAGTGACTCGCTGGATATTTTGCTGGTTCCCATTGGTTTGTTTGGTTTATCTTTGAAATTCAGCCAATTATCATTTGCATTCAATGATGAGGCCATCTTTTCAGAATTCGCTCTTGCTTTCAGTTCTGCCCTCCAATCAGGAACAGGGGCGGGATTTTCCGCAAATGCTGCCATATTTTTTTCCAGAATTTGTGGTGCTCTTCTCTCAGGAAGCGATTCATATTTCTCTGATTTCTCTTCTTCTCGTGGAAACATCTGGAATCTTGTCAAAGATGCAGAACGCAGTGACCCACTTTGTGACTTATAACTAGGTCTTGCTGCCCTACTTCTGTCCACGGAGCAACTTATCTTCTTGTTTAATTCATCCATGAGGACATTTTCTAATTTTCCTGACTTTGACTGCAGTTTTGGTGAAATTGGACAAGACGATGTCCCGGAGGTAGCTTGTATCTTTTTTACACTTCCTGTGCGCTTCGGGGGAGGTTTTGGGGGGCCAATATTAGCGGGGGGGATGTATGCTTCATAGATACCCGACTGAGATCTTTTCAAGATTTCAGCATACGGACCTTTATACTCGTTGCTCGTTGCAACAATTTCTGCGTAAGGGTTTTCATCAGGTTCCTGGTTCCCTAGATGTACATATAAATGTGGCTCCATACAGTCATACATTGGACTTGCTTCTAGAGATGCTTCTTCAACGACTTGCGCACTATACAACATAATTTCTGAAATGTCAAAAAGATGCAAGTATCAATACATATACACACACACACACACATATATATATATATATATATATATATATATATATATATATATATATATATATATATATATATATATATTAATATATATATATATGTATATATATTTATTTTGTTTATTTTTAAGCACACATTTCCCACAAAACAAATTTAATAAGATTAACCTAGTTATTTCACTTGAATTCATTAATGGACTAAAGCGCCATCTATTGACGAACAGGGACACTGGCCATGCTCTATTGATGGAGAATAGTGCCCGGCAATAGTACTCTCCTCCCAAACACAGGCATAATATTCAGAATAGGGGGTCTGTAACTGACCAATCAGAGGTCTAGAATTCTACAAGAGGTATAATATATATATATATATATATATATATATATATATATATATATATATATATATATATATATATATATATATATATATATATATATATAAATATATATATATATATATATATTTATATATATATATATATATATATATATATATATATATATATATATATATATATATATATATATATATATATATATATATATATATATATATATATATATATGCTTGATTTTGTATCGGCCAAATAGAGGGGTTTTCCTACTAAGTATTTTTTGCCTAAAAATACTATACCTTCATTCAGCTTGGGTCTTTGGAAATCCACTTCTGCATCCCTAAGTTGCGCAGCCCACTTCTTCTTAAGCTTCTCAAAATCTGCTCGTGGTTTAGCTAGTAAACTGACGGCAACATGTGCTGTTATAGGTAGATGGAATGGCAGCAATATGGGGTCTAGACGTTTTACTCCTCCTGAAGTCAGTAGGAAAATAAATGGTACTGTATAACTGATTAATTTGGCGTATTTTTAATTTGGTGTTTTTTCTGCGAATGCCCACCAACGACAAATTAAAGATTGCATAAAAATACAGTTTTAGTGTCTTTCAAGGCCGCTGGGGGGAGCTGCGGTTGGCAGCATAGCATGAATTTCACTCCTTGGCGGTCGCGGCTAAAACATGATAAATTGATACAAACATTTCACAAAATCATCATGATATGATACATTGGTTACTTATGATTAAGTTACCAAGATATCATATTATAATTCGCATACTTACCTGTCTTGTTTTGGGGAAACTCTTGCCAGGTTATGGAGCTATTGACCGCTCCAGATAACAAGATGGCGGCGGTCATTGGTTCCTATATCTACATATAGATGGCGTTGTTCTGACTGTTGCAGACGCCAAAATAAATACAGGGAATTTTTTTTTATTTGAAAAAAAAGCCAACCTAAGTACAGCCAAATTAACCAGTTATACAGTATTTGAAAGAATCACGTATGTGATCAAGATAAGCTTAATCTCTCCAACGCTGATTCTACAATTTGTTCAAAAAGAAATTATGCAAAGATTTTCGAAAGCCATCTAGAGCCTGTCATGTAGGTATTCATTGGATAGCATTTAAACCTTTATTTGCAAAATAGGTGTCTGTTTTTCTTTTACATGACTACGAAACACAAATTTTGGAAAATATCGAAAACGATTTATAAAATGATATCTCTCAATTAAGAAACTCCAAATCATGATAACAATAAATGTAATCACTTAAGATCTCTACCTATATTCGATTAATCGTAACACATTTTTCAAATTCAATTGTATAAAGTGGAACGAAATACAGTTCCGACATTCAATTTCTGCACTGAATGCGTGGGCAGCCCGGGCATATTACAAGACCGTGCGCCCAATTGCCAATCCAGTTTCCCGGGCATGGATGCGACCATAGGTTCCTGACCTCACAACTGAACGTAGCTTTGTGTTGCAATTTTCTTCAGTAATATATGTGCTTGGCTTATTTTTTGAGATATTAATAATGGATGTTCGTACGTGTGGCATTGATGAGCTTGGCTTATTTTTTGACATGTTATCCATGTGTGTTTGTACAGCCAGGCACTGGCAGACGTCCGTTCGACTGACCAGTGGAAAAGCAGCCTGACAATTTTTGAGAAATCTTTTAAGCAAAAGCATAATTGACAAAATTATTTCCAGAAAAAATGTTAATCAGAACACTACCAACAACTCTCCCTCAATATTTTATAAAATTATTTCAAATTATTAACTTTTTGTCTTAAAGGGCAAATGCACCATCATGATGATTTAGGTTCAAAATGTGCCTATATGTGTCACCTTTCAAATAAGACCACCCGCAAGTCTGTCCTCCTCAGCACTCCTCAGATATGGCTTATGAAAGTTAGTAAAAAACTAGCCTGAGTCTGGGTATAGAGGCTGCCATTATCAGAAGTGGTGCTTATGAAGTGACTGCCAGCCCTGCTTCTGATTGGTTGAGAGATATCAGTGGCCGTCACTTCCAGCCACTGATATCTCTCAACCAATCAGAAGCAGCACTGGCAGTCACTTCATACCACTGATTGTGCTTAATTGGGCTTAATTGGCCTGCAATGTCAGCCTCCATGCCCAGACTCAGGTGTGTGTGTGTGTGCTCCACTAAAATACCATCGTCTGGAATGTAAATACCATCGACTTGGGGTTAGGAGGTAGTTTTCGCCGGGTACTACGGTTTCCTCCATCAGTCACAACTGGCTAGTCGCGACTTAGCCGCAATATGACAGAAAAGGTGAGGATAAATTCGAAATTTGAAATTCCAGCTATCGTCTGTTTCTATGATACGTTTGAAAATAACTTGGATGTTATGAATGGTTCTACAAAATACGCCATGGAAAGTTGTTGGTAGATTAATTAACTTGTCCTCTCCAATTTTGGTTCTAACTTTTGCCAAAATGATGTCATCAGTGTCGTCTTGGCTGCTTTTAGTAGCTACAGTACAGATATTCGATTCCTGCACCATTCGACCGGACGTCTGCCAGTGCCTAGTTATAAAAACACTCGTTGATAACATGTTAAAACATAAGCCAAACACATAAATGACAAACGTAGCTTGCGAAACAAAGCTACGTTTAGTTGTGAGGTCATCCTTGCATCCATGCCCAGAAAACTGGGTGGCAATCGGGCTTGCGGTCGTGTATTATGCCCACTTATTTAGTGCAGGAATTAAATGCCGACACTGTACTAACATTAACTGGTGTATTACATTGATGCTCAAAGAGGCAAAAGGCGGCCTGGCAAATTTAGCGAAATCTTACGAAAAAAAGGAAAGAATGGGTTTTACGTCGCTTCCAACAGCTTAGTTCATATTTCAACGAGATAGAAACCCAGAACCGATAAGAAATTCCCTTCTCTTTACGAGTAGTTCCAAGGGCTCTTTCTGTTGCAGAGGCACCATAGACAGCCCTCCACAACACCGCACATTTACATAACGGCCATGCCACCCCTCTCTTTTGGGGATGCAGCGGAGACTCGAACTTGTGACCCCAGGCTTGGGAGCCAGGCATCGTAACAACTAGGTCAAAGAGGAATCTTCTATGCACAACATAACTAGGCTTTTTGGAGCAGGAATGTTTATCAGGACACTAACATCATTTCTACCAAAAAAATATTATGTTAAATCAAACTTAAATCCATGTTCATGTCAAAAGTATCATACATCCAGACGACAATTTCTAGACGATATTAGAGTTAGAGTGGGTTAAGACATATCATCTTTCATAGTAGTTTGTATATCTGTTCGTATTTGTTTTGCTTCATGACATCCTTTATCGTGTCAATATATTAGCCACTAATCCGAAATACATTTAGGACACATTATTGTTTTCTTATTTTGATTGTTTAATTCTTAGAACATTTTAGCGCCTAGTATACTATTAGGTCATGAATGATGAAACCCGCGAATCTCGATCAATCTTCGTCTAAGGGAAAACTAAAAGGGGAGAATCACCATTTCGATACCTAGACACAGTGCCGACGTTTAATTTATGCACTAAATGCATGGGCAGCCCGGGCACAATACGATTATATGGTAGAGATTTTACGAAAGTAGGTCAACAACACGAAAGTAGGTCAACAACACGAAAGTAGGTCAACAGCAGTTGTATTGTAGAGACAGCAAGTGACCCAGTATGGGTGCATCGTAACAATTGTAACAGTTTCTAGAAAGAGTAATAGAGTGCTAAACTATTGGTTAATTTGAGTGCGTCACCAGCATCACAGCCCCCCTATGATGCTGGTGGCTGATTTGGCCAATACAAATATGCAAAAAAACTGAGTAAAAACACTGAAACCCTGGCACATGGTACTGGTATGAGAGTACTCAACAAGAACTATCCAATGGATACCAACATGGCAGGGTGTAGACGGTTTTCGAAAATTATTCCGTCCTTGTGTTCTGGACGAGAGTGTCCCTAGGAGTGGAAGGGTTAACCCATTCACACTCAGAGTACCTGACTAGAAAGTATCGTCAGCTATCATGGTCCAAATGGAGGTTTCATAGACCTTTGCGTGTCCAAAGTGTGGTACAAAGTACATACTACTAATAAAATAAACCCTGTATATTTACATATTTTGCTTTTTTAGGCCAGTTACTGCTTTGTGTGTCTTATAAAAGTGACACTACAGCTGCTATATCTTCTATCTTCTAGGAAAAGTCATCATCAGCAAATTCTGACATAAATTTCTGGGTGTCCAAACTGTCAGAAAACAGTGTTCAGGGTGTCCAAATGACACGCTAGACGCATAGGCGGCTAAGCCCCTGTCAGCTATTCTCACACTTTTGAGAGTAACTTTGGAACGATGCCAAAGTTCTCAAAATATTTGAAGGAGAGTTGTTGTTCGGCTTCAGATTAACATTTTTCCTTAAAATACTTTCCAAAAAGTGCTTTTGCTCGAAAAATATTATCAAAGTTGTCGGGCCTGTTCTGACCGCTCTGAGTGTAAATAAGTGATTTTACCTCTCCACATGCCTTGTTTACCTCTCCAATAGTAATGTCATTGCTGTAGTGGTCCGGAGAATAGTAATAAGATTCATTGGCAACGATAATTATACCTCGATCCTTGCCATGGCGATTGAACAGTTCACGCATTGATAATTGTTCATCAGACCAGAGGATTTGCTCCCAGATATCCATGGTCTTTTGAGGCTTCGCTGAAAGTATTGCATAGGTGAATTAGACCAAATGTGGTACAATATCTACTACTACTACTACTATTTCTACTACTACTACTACTACTACTGCTACTACTACTACTACTACTACTACTACTGCTGCTGCTGCTGCTGTTGCTAGTGCTGCTGCCGCTGCTGCTGCTACTACTACTACTACTACTACTTCTACTACTACTACTACTACTACTACTACTACTACTACTACTACTACTGCTGCTGCTGCTGCTGCTGCTGCTACTACTAATACTATTGTTACTATTATTACTACTACTACTACTACTACTACTACTACTACTACTACTACTACTACTACTACTACTACTACTACTACTGCTGCTGCTGCTACTACTACTACTGCTGCTGCTGCTGCTGCTGCTAGTACAACTGCTACTGAGGCTACTCCTGTGACTATTTTTGACGCAGTCATAAAAAATATTAAATTTCATAGCAAAAAACTAGATATCATGTTGAATTTCAAAGTCGCTATTTAGTACCCAGCGAAAACCACCGCATATCCCAAGTCACTGGCAACATCCTCACTTGCCCCGGCATGAATATGAACCCGGGCAGCAGTAAGAGAAAGTAATACACAATCAGTGGCAACATCATATACCACACGGCCATCAGGGCAGGTCAAATACTACTACTACTACTACTACTACTACTACTACTACTACTACTACTACTACTACTACTAACTACTACTACTACTACTACTACTACTACTACTACTACTACTACTACTACTACTACTGATAATAATAAAAATGATATACTACTACTACTACTGCTATAACTGATTATAATAATGATACTAATGATAACAACAACACCAACCACAACAACAACAACAACAACAACATAATGTTGCTTCGTGACACGTACGCTTGGTATGTGAAGCATATATATATTTCTGCGATCCTGAATGATGTGAACAGTTGTACATGATGAGATAATTGTACATAATTGTATTTATCGTGCTTTAGCGATCTACATTTATGACTTCCTGGTTGTCACTGAGTACTGCATTTGGAGGTGATGTCGTTGTGCCCTCATTCTTGTGATAGTATCTTTGACATGTAACAGTTATGAAATTCCTAAAGAGTTATCAGATATTCTTTGATAGTCAGAATCCCTAGTACATTCCGCTGTTTTGTTTATGCAGATGCACTCAGCTAGACATATGGGCCCATTAATGCTTAGTAGTTCCTCTTGAAAGTGTGAGCTGAATTTTTTTAAACGCGGGATACAAGATATCCGAGAAATGAGTAGGCCACCATTTTAACCCATTAATGATTAAGAGTTCCTCATAAAATTCTCGTCTGGATCCATGATACTTTCAATAATAACTTTGGAATCAAGAAGAATTTTACAAAATATTTGAAGGAGAGTTATTGGTAATGTTATGAATGACATTTCTCTATCAAATATTTTCACAAATTTGGTTTTGCCTTCAAGATTTCAGCAACATTGTCAGGCTGCTTTCAGCTGCTGTTGGCATTAATGGGTTAAATATGTGAATGTTTAGGCACGATAAATCACGAATGTAGGTCAATTAGAAGATATATCATTTTGCCATTTTAAAACCTACGGCTTGCATAGCAAAAGAATGTTATAACCAGAATTGATCAGAGTTTTCCACATTTACACTGGCTGTGTCAAATAATGGCTGGTTTCGATTCCTGCTTGATTCATGTGATCAGGTTGCCAGTGACTGTGGGTTGGAGGTGTTTTCCTGGCTACTCCGTTTTCCCCCAACATAAAAAACTGGCTAGTCAAGATTAAGCCTTAACCCATTAATGCTCACAGAAGCCAAAAAACGCCTGACAATTTGGGTGAAATCGTGAAAGTGAAAACAAAATTGGCAAAACATTTCAAGAAAAAACGTTTATCAGGACACTACCAACAACTCTTCTCCGAATATTTTGTAAATTGATTCTGAATTCACAAGTTATTGTCAAAAATTGTATAGATCCAGACGATAATTTCTCAAGGACCTCCTAAGCATTAATGGGTAATACTAGTATGGCAGAATAAGAACCATCAACTAAATACATCATTGATTAAAAATATGTGTATGTATTGCGTCTTGATATTTTCGAATACAAATGTTAAAATTTGGTGTGAAATACTAGAATGTGACAATGAGGTACAGCGCAGATATTTCTTTCCTGCACTCAATGCGTGGGCAGCCAGGGTAGAATGCACGACCGCACGCACGATTGCCACCCAGTTTCCTGGGCACGGATGCATTGATGACCTCTCAACTGAGCGGAGCTTTGATTCGCAAGCTACGTGGGTCATTGATGTGATTGGCCTATTTCTTAAGATGTTAGCTATGTGTGATCGTAAAACCAGGCACTGACATACGTCCGATCGACTGGTGGATAAATAATATGTACTGTCTAAACTGAATTTCAGCGGTAATACATTCAGCTGTAGTTCGGCTGCACAAGTTCGAACCACGACCATGCCCTTTCTTTTTCAAAAATGAACAGCACCTTTTAAAATATCAGTGTTGTCCATATTTCCTTCACAAACTGCTTTCATATGGATTTACAGTTTAGATATGTCACTTCAAATAAACCAAAGAGTCCTTCTTCGAAAGACCACCTCTTCAAAATCTGCTATCGGAGAATTTTAACCTATGAATGCTGCCATTAGCCAAACGTTGTTCGGGTTGAAGAAATATTTCAAGGAGAAATGTCATTCAGAACATTGCCAACAACCCTCCTTCAAAAATATTGTAAAATCATTCCTAATTTCAAAGTTATTGTCAAAAGTAGCGGAGGTCCAGACGACAATTTCTAGATAAACTCACAAGTATTAAAGGGTTAATAGGACAACATTTCATGCCTGGAGTAACATGGATAAAACATGCATGTGCGGCCAGCATATTTCGAGAATATACCGTACACAGAACTGGTCTTTCTCCTTCTTACATGAATGGCAAAAAGGTTAAGATAAACAATTTTTAAAAATTATAATTAAATCAGGATTCTGTGTGTTTGCATTTCTGAAGAAATGATAAAGATGAAGTTTTCCAAAATGGTAACGAAATCAGGTTTATGTTTACTTGTATTTTTGAAATAAGGATAAAGATGTTTTCCAAAATGGTAACTAAATCAGGATTTTGTTTATTTGTGTTTCTGAAGTAATGATTATGATGAAGTTTCCAAAATGATAACTAAATTAGGATTCTGTTAGTTTGTGATTTTGAATATATGTATATGTGAATGCATGTAGGAATATATGTATTGAATGTATAATAAGTAAAGAATGTATTTATAATCAATGTATTATATTGATGTTTCTAGAAAACGAATTGCATACTCACCGATTCCCTAGTGTGTTTTCAACAGCCTGCATGTGTAGATTGTCTCGATTGCTCAGACCTAGTTCCAAATATATACATAGAGTCCCTGTCATGATTGTTAAATAGCTGACAAGATAATTGCGTCAATTATATTGCTTTGGCAAAGCTATGGAGAGATAATATATAGTTTTACATGGCTTTTTCATTACACTACTTTTTCACAGTCATACAAAGTACTTTTAGTGACACACATCTGCTCAGAAAAAAAATTACTTTGAAAAATGCGGATATGTATATACTATTAGTGAAATTAGAGAAATACTTCTCAGAGACAAATCTACAACCCTCTTCCTGATTGTCTTCTCTTACAGTACACACATTTGATACCTGCACCAGTTCAGTTGAGAGGTAATCCCTGCCCAGGATACTTGGTGGAGATCGTGCGTGCGGTCATACCGGGGGGGGGGGGGGGGGGGGGCACCCTGGTACAGAGGGGGGCCGCACCTGCGTTACGTATTTCGCGGAAGAAGGGTATTTTTTTAAGACCTCCGCATGTCCGCGATTTTGTCAAAGAAGGGTACTTTTTTGTACCCAGGTACGAAGTATGGGGGCCAAAATCCCCTTACAATCCACGAAACATTCGCGGCTCTGACGCCGAGTGACTCCCGAAGTGACTGGGCTTCCGAGTCTTCTGCCGCCACTTGCTGCCGCTTAACACGCAGATGATTATAAAATCTAAAGTTAAAATACGTGTTCCCGTTCATCCAATATCAGGGGCGGTCATGTATCATGCCCAGACTGCCTACGCATTAAGTGCAGGAAGTGCATCTTTATGATTGATACGTGGCATTGTGGTTACGATGCGTGAGGTCGTAGGTTCGAGTCTCCGCTAGTTCCCAAATAGCGGGTTGGCCTGGTCGCTATATAAATGTGCAGAAGCATCGTTTTCGTAAGTTTTGGGTAATTTTTTGACATTTTGCATCAAATTATATTTTGACGAGTTTTCTTGGAATTTAGGTACTGAAATAAAGTAGTTGTGTGAGTTTTTGTTTTCATATAAGCTTTAACGTTTTGTTGTCAATATCTAATTTTACGTATCAATTAGCAGCAAAACCTAAATTTTGAAACTTAGTATGTGTATCATTGGTGTTCATTTTGGTAACTGAAAGCTCTCTGATCAGTTCGAATAAACAAGCAATTCACGTAGAAAGAATTTATGAGAGTTTATTCTGGCAAATATATTTCTGAAACCAATCATTTCATCAATCAAGCCTGTAGCATGACACAACAATATGTTGTAAAATGGGCTTGGGCTGCATCAAAAATATACTTTTTAAAATTCTCGATACCTTCACATTTGTGTTCAGTGAAATGGGTTAGGGATTGCTCCTTCCACTTTCACGTTTCAGGAAATACTCTATACATAACCAAACATGATGAACTACATTCAGAATTTGGAATAAATCTAGAGAGGCAAAGTATAACTGAACAGAAACACATCAGCATTATAAAAAACTATTACCTTGTTTTCAAGGTATCTACATGTAATATGAGTACAAAGTAAAGGTTTAAATGCTCACGAAGCATCTAATATGAGTACAAAGTAAAGGTTTAAATGCTCACGAAGCATCTAATGTGAGTACAAAGTAAAGGTTTAAATGCTCACGAAGCTCGATGATAATTCTGCATTCCCCTTCAAATGCTGTCACAAAGTTACGCCCGAAACAAATTACACATGCGCACATAGCAATCATCTATCTAATTTAACTTCCGGGACAGAGAATTCTGTATCAGTGTGTTGCTCACGCATTGCCATAAACGCTTTTGCGACATGGAACTTCACAAGCTATTAGGGATGGTGAGTGTTCCAGATGTTAATTCTTGCGAAGGCAATTTATCTACTTGGCTTAACCTACATGTGTAAATAAAGTTGTAAAAAGAACTAAGAACTAATGAAACAGCTTCAAACCCTTTCTTGTAGGTCGTTATAAATAGCTTACCTTATAGAGATGCTAAAAAATAACACCTGTTTCATGGACCAGGAAGAAATTTTAACAACACCATTATGGTACAGCAATACTGTTCAATAACAATTGAACAGACAGTGGCACGAAAAAGGTATAATGGTTGTGTGTCATCTAATAGATGTTTTAATGATATTCAAACTCGTGAGATGATCACTCAAACACACAATATCAACGCAAAATTCTGTAATAGAATGGCTAGCACAACTAGGCTATACCAACTATATTCTTTCAGTAGAACACATTCTTCTTGGAGATTTGGAGATTTAGAAAAGCAAGCCCTGTTCAATTTTATCGTGCTAACTTTGAAAAAAGGTATTTACAATGCAACGAAATTACATATAAACATACACAAACAACAGGTTATTAATGATATGAAACATTTATTATATGAAGAGATACAATGCAAAGCATAATTAAAATGCAAGCATGGGTATCTTTAGCTAAATACACAGAGAACAACCAGTAATAGCATATGTTATGCGAATAAGTGAATGTCTCATAACCATTTTTCCTAATATCCTATGTACATTTATACATCAGTTAACTAACAATTTTACTATTTATTTCAAAACAACGATACTACATCCCGCCGCAATGTACCGGTGCTATGTACTTGCTTTTTAATCTTGTTGTGTTCCATACGTATGTATTGTTCTCTACCATACCATTTGTTTTCGTATCAAGTCATTATTTCATAAGAATGTATTGCTAGCTACTATTTTAAGTGTTCTCATAACAGGTGAAGGCAACTAATTATATATCACATTGGAATGTAATCTCAAGCAGGTGATCTTCCATATTTGTAATATATACACATCATCATATCGTATGTACAAAGCGACATGCAGGAGAAGAAAAAAAACTTAAAATGAATACGTTGTTAAAAATTTACTTTTAGTAAAGTTTTTAATCACAGGTGAACAAGCCAATAGGAATCTTAGCAGATGCCCTTATCATATGCAATTTAGTTTCTGTAAAGGATACATGTCATCTTTCACTTCCAAATGGAATAATATATCCCCATTAACCATTCAAACAGTGATAAGAAATTTGGAAATGGAATTATGTACACAGTTATATCTTCTAGAATATTTAGCTTAAATCCTTCCTAGCCAGCTGCTTTAATGTGGAAGTGGGGTTTGTTATTCGTTACAACTTCATTTTTCTGTCATAGTAAGAACATGAGGGATGAGCAATGGTTTAGAGGTTAGGTCAACTGGCTCCTGAGCGTGAGGTTTCACTTTCAATTTTCCACTGAATTCCCATAAGCGAGTTGGCCATGTTGCCATACAAATATGCAGCGTTGTAGGGACCTGTCTACAGCGCGCTTGCAACAGAAAGACCCCTTAGGCCAAAACAAAGAATTCCTTCTTTGTTCTGGTATGACCATGGCTGTAGAAAGCAACACAAAAAGCAAATGTGTCGTTGACATGTGCCATTGTTAGAGTAGGACACTACAAGTATTACCAAGAGGACCATTTACTAACACCAAGTCAATGGTAACTTTGTCGTATGCAGAGCTGAGCTATTGGGGTAGCCATCAAACGTGAAGCATTTTGGAACATGTTTCACACAGGCTAGTACCACTATACAAATATGACATCCTAGTGCTTTATCTTACTGAACAAATCCCACAATGGTAAAATGTCAAAGTTCTCGCTGACAATATCAAAGCACTGCTGGTCGCCCATGCAAGGCAAAAGACCCTTTGCTGTTTTGGATGAGTCACATATGTCTGATGACTCCCAATTTCCCTGCTAGGCGTCACCAGCTGGAGGGAAATGTTCATGAGAAGTCGGAGAATGTGTACTGAGGGATGTCACATTGATTGCCTCCTGAGCACAACAGCATGGAATAGTGAACCTCTGTTAGCCAATCGCCACCTACGATCTTCATATGAGGGATAATAAACCAAATATGCAGTGGCTATCATGCTGACTTGAATGCTGAATCCAGTTTCCAATCACATGTTAGGGCAAGTAGGGATTGGATTCATTTGAAAACCAGAGCAACGGTTAAATGTCTTTATATTTCTTGCTCTTTCTCTTTAATCACCAAATATTAGACGGAAATTATTTGGACAGTTTCATATTCATTCCAAATCAATGTCCATGCTACTGGTTTCATCTTTATATACATATATGCTTTTCATCCTGTTTGGCTTAGCCATCTTTGAAGCAACAAAACGTTTTTCAATATAACCTGAACAACTCTTCACACAGCCTGTACCGTACATGTCTATTCCACTGGTCTCCATCCTTGGCAAAATTGCATCAGCTTATTTGCATGAAACAAACTCATGCCAAACTCCTGTTGGAGCATGAATGCATCAATGGTGACCAAGAGTTTACCATCAATTTGCTTACGCTTGAAGTCTTCAACATGGTATTCCATCTGCAGTAGGCGTAAACAGTCCCCCATCTGACCTACAGACAGATGGGAAATGTCTTCTGGGATCTCTTGCAAGGAAGTAAAAGATGCAGCCTGCAAACTGCATCCATCTATGACTTGATGCACAGTATTGCCAGTTGCACCATCACAATGACCAGCCACTGTCGGTGTAGATGTTCGTGTCTTGGTCTCGTAATTCATGGTGACACCAGATAGTTTTGGCCCAATTGAGGATTTTCGTTTTGTCCTTAGTCGTTGGTGACTGGTATCTCTTCCAAGAGCTTTCATTTCTCTTGGAATATCAGGCAATGGGATACTGGGTCTTCGATTTGTGTGATGGTCCCTTGCTGGAACACTTAATAGGGTGTTCTGAACATCCTCGTATAAATTTACAGGTTCAGCATATATGTCGATTTCTCTGTTCTCATTTGTGTCTTTAAATGGCTTATATGCCTGGTGTGGTCTTGACTGAGCTTTCTTGCTGAGCATCACATATTCATATGGATTATCAACTGTTGGTTCCATACCACTTCTTCTTTTAGGTTTGTATCGCATTATATCTAAAATGAGATATAGAACAATAAACTAAAATAAGAATATTACACTTGAGTGAAAAGGCTACACCTACACATCCATGCATGCTTAATGCTCTGGTCCCACTGTCAAAGTTCAAGACAAGAACTTGAAAGAATTCTTGTCAATTCTTGGCAAAAACTAGAAACTGGAGCTTCCCAAACGAGCTAGGACTAAACTACGCCTGTCCTAGGAAGAAGATGACAGTTTAACGATTGTATGAAGACAATCACAGAATATATGAAGAAGTTGTGAGACTATTTTAAATACTGTGAGGAATGTATTAGTAAAAATTAAGAGCAATTTACGACTTTAAATATTGTACTAGGAACATAAGGATACTGTGGTATGAATATACGAATAATTCACAATACTATACAGCTGCTGCAAGACTATACTAGCAATGAAATATAACATACAAGATTCAATCAACTTCAAATATTTCATTGTTTTCATTTGGTATAAAGTCACATGATACTACGTTGACCTATTTTTTGCTTCTGCCGTTTGCAAAATACTCTGTCTGTTCTTTAAAAGCCACATTACCTCCTACTTTTACTCCTAGAACACCATGAATCTGAGGATATGGCTAGACATCGACTGTGTTCACCCAAAAGGTACTGGGTGAAGCCATGGCTTTTAATGTGTCCTTTATTTGGACAATATGAAAACCGTTTATATGAATTACATAGAGAAGATAGTAAAGGTTACCAGAACTTCCTTCGTATGTGACCTGAGTTGTTCAATAAACTGTTTGAGAGAATTGGCACCCTAATAATTAAGAAGGACACCTTCTATCATAAACCTGTGGACCCTGGACTAGGAGTAGCTTGTACACTTATATATTAGGTATATGACCACAGAAAATGAATATTCATCCCTTTAATTTGCATTCAGAGTAGCAAATAATACAATTAGTAAATTTGTTCCTGAAGTGGCTGAGGTCATCATTACAGTTTACCATGATGAAGTTATGAAACTTCCTGACAGTCAGGAAGACTGGAAATAAAATGCAAATGTATTCTCTAAAAGATGTAACTTTCTAAATTCTTGCCATTTCTTGGTATGTTCTGCTTGGGGTTCTTGACAGTGGGAAGGCACCTTAAGACTTTGAATGAGCCTTGTGATATTGCATACAAAAGCAACATATTTCCATTGTGCATGATGAAACGTTTTGCAACTAGAAACGGTTGTCATGATCAGTTTACCCTAGTGTCAGCCTTTATACTTCAAGTGTGCAATAGTGCAATCCTTTACAAATATATTGTGGCGTGTTCAAAACATACTCGCTTTTCAACTATTATTCAAATATCATCATTTATTATTGCAAATAGTAAGTGGTAAATATTTTAAGTATTTGTGTGATTTAAGAAATTTAACGTTCATCAGTTTCGTTATAGGTTTCAGTTAACTGGTTGGTGTTTATGTCAAGGAGCTAGATAATCTAACAATATCAATAATGTCGACTTTTTAAATATCAAATTTACATTGGCAGACCATGCGTGTACTCCAGGGCCTGATATTATAAAGGAAGTTAAAATTTAGCAGGGCAAAGCCGGAAAGCAGGTTTGTTCACCCACTGCTAGTGGTTAGAGGAAAATGGGTTGCACAAAAGGAAGAGTAACATGTCCACAGGGGAAGAGGCTGTCCACCTGGCAAGGCCAGTATTAAAGCGAAATTAGATTATTCTTAGCCACATGCCTGGCCTCAATCTAGCATAGCTACTAGGCTTTACTCTATTTTACTTTATAAAATAGATATCAATTCTCACACCTGCATCGCACCTGTAGCCTACTGTTGAACATATAATTAATCTCCACAAGTTATAATATCCAAATATGGCCCCTGGTGGCGCATTGAGGAACTGACAACAGTGACTTCTCTTTTGACCTGCCCTGCAGTTTAGAACCCTTAAGTTCTGTTTCTATTTTACTTTTTGATTAAGGAATGTAAAACGATCAACTTTTTTATCTTATTTTACATATCCAAAACATGCTGTAAGCTCTTAAATGTCTACTAATATCAACTTAAGGTAAGCATTTTTGAATGGCAAAGGCACCTATTACCTACGTATGCTTAGATCTCAATGCAGCATTCGTTCTAGGGATAAACTGGATAAGACTATCGTTTATCTATAAATGACATTCAGGCAGAATATTCTAATAAGAGGGTATTTTTTTTTATCATATTCGACGCTATACATTTGTACTTGAGGAGATACAACATTGATTGATAACAAATATGCCCCAAGTTCTCATAGATGCTGGGGAACTGTTTGGAATGTATTTGAACAAAGGTTTTATAAGAAAAAATTAAACATTTCTACAATTTAAGTACCAATAAGTGTATGTTATCTCTCATATATGGTGGTTACAACGGCTGTTTAATGGTGAGCGATACGCTAAACTACTCACTAAACCTACCTCTTGGTAGGTTTAGTGAAAGTGGCTGATGATGATTTGGGCGCATTTATCCCACCGTTTAGGCTATCCCACCTTCTTGCAATCTGTCCTGTAGACCTAGGGCAACGTTCACACACTGCTTTGCTAGCACTGCCCTTATGCACCTCAACAGTAGGTATTCTGTTGGTTTGCTTAAATCAATGGTAAACCACCTTTATAATATAGGGCCCAGATGTTTATGGGTGAATCCACAATCAAACCTGGCAACAAACACTTTAACTTACCTTCGTTCAAATCCACACGAGTGTAATCCACATCTTTAAGGACATGTCTGTATCTCTTCTTCAAATCTTTAAAGTCTTTGTCTGTACCTTCTACAACTCCAATGGCTATCTTGAACGTAAGAGGCAGATACAAAGGTATTGCAAACGGATCTACAAGTACCTTTCCTGTATAAAATAACCGATGTAAAAGTGCATCATTATTCCCTATATATATATATATATATATATATATATATATATATATATATATATATATATATATATATATATATATATATATATATATATATATATATATGTATATATATATATATATATATATATATATATATATATATATATATATATATGTATATGTATTTGTATATATATATATATATATATATATATATATATATATATATATATATATATATATATATATATATATATATATATATATATATATATATATATATATATATTCTTACATGCTTATATATTCGCCTCCGGACATTTCCTCCCAAATAGCCATCTTATCCCGTTCAACACTATATATATATATATATATATATATATATATATATATATATATATATATATACATATATATATATATATATATATATATATATATATATATATATATATATATATATATATATATATATATATATATATATATATATATATATATATATATATATATACGTGTAGTTCCAGTAGAAAGAAGGTCTATCTGACATGACTGCTACCGTGGTGCACTATTCAGAACTGTTACATAATTATTTGTGGATGCCATAATTTAGATGTTGTCTCATCTGAAAGGTGATATCTATAAGCTTATATTGAAATTAAAACATTCACATGGTTGACTTACTTGATATACAATAAAGGTCTGCATAGGCACCTGGTTAAACATGTATTCCGTATTCAAGTATATAGAAACAATAATTTTGTGTTGAACATATCATCATAGATAAAAACATGAACAAGATTTACCTGAGAATGTTGAGTTTCCAGACCAGTATTTCTCCTCATATACTTTAAGAATTTCCATGTCCCCAAAAGTGGTTTTATCCCGTCTATCGTTTCCAACATAGAAATCCATATTCTTGTCCGGCATCAGAAACTTCACCATTACAGGTAAAGTGCAAGTATCCACTATAGTAGACAAAGTCATAGGAGACATACCTGGAAATGTAGGTCACCAACTATACACATATATTATGTTACTTATTCTAATGAGTTAAGAATTATGTTTATCGTCACTTTTCTAGTTGTGACTAGCCAGTTGTACGTGGGGGAGGAGACTGCAGTACCTACTTAAACCTTGGCTACTTTCTCACATACCAAGAGACAGCGTGCAGTCATAGGTATTGCCTTAGACCACTGGGCTATCGGGGCAGGCCTTTACTCCAGTGAGTAAAGTAGAGGTTGTGGTTGTAGTAGAAGTAATAATAATTGGAATTTATATAGCGCCTTTTCCATTCATAAAATGTTCAAAAGTGCTGCACATTGTCATAGTTTGAGTCATAGTCCACAACGCCTCAATGGGCAAGCCTGAAAAGGTGTGTTTTGAGACACTTCTTGAAGGCCTGACATGATGTAGAATCCTTCAGGTGTTGTGGAAGCGCATTCCATAATCTCGGTGCACTAATGGAGAAAGCGCGATCTCCAAATTTGAGTCTAGTCCGAGGCTCGTCCAGAAGGCCCTTTGCTTCTGATCGTAGATGGCGTCTGGGTTTATAAGGCACGAGCAGCTCCTTGATGTACTTAGGTGCAAGCCCGTTTAGCGCCTTGTATGCCAGCAGTAGGACCTTAAATTGGATGCGGAATTTGATTGGTAGCCAGTGAAGCTTGATAAGAACAGGTGTGATATGTTCATACTTCCTGGTTCTCGATACTATCCTTGCTGCACTGTTTTGTAGTCGCTGCAGCTTTGCAATCAAATCCTGTTGTATTCCAATTAGGAGAGCATTGCAGTAATCCAAGCGAGACATCACCAGTGACTGCATCACTGTTTTTGTGGCATCTTCTGTTAACACACGTCTCGCTTTTCCAATATTTCTCAGGTGAAAGCTAGATTTTTTGACAACACTTTTGACATGGGGTGCAATGATCAGCTGAGAGTCAAACATAGCTCCCAGATTCCGCACAGGCTCAGATGCAACAGACACATCAGTCCCCGCCACAGAGAGTGACTCAATGTTCAGTTCAGCTAGGTGTTTCTTAGAGCCGAATAGAATGATTTCAGTCTTGTCATTGTTGAGTTTCAGCTTGTTCTGAGACATCCAGACACTAATGTCACACAAACATTTCTCAAGATTTAGGATTTCACGTTTGACTATTGCGTTATCACTTGTCTTTTTGAATGATAAACAGAGCTTTGTGTCATCAGCGTAGCCATGATTGTTCAGACCGTAGGATCGGATTAGCTGTGCCAGAGGTATGATGTATATTAGGAACAATAGTGCACCCAACACAGATCCCTGTGGTACAGACCACAGGATTTCCTGATTTTCGGAGAAGTCATCATTGATTTTAATCATCTGTTTCCTGCCTAGCAGGTATGATTTGAACCACTGTAGAGCAGTGGTTGAGAGCAGCGCTAAGATCGAGTAACACAAGGATCGCAGCCCCACCCTGATCGAGAGTGCGAAGGATGTCGTTCTGTACCCGCACAAGTGCAGTCTCAGTGCTATGACATGCTCTGTATGCCGACTGCATGGGTTCATGTAGCTGATTGATAGTCATGTAATTTGTAAGCCTTGCAGCAACTACCCTTTCCAATACTTTTGACAAGAATGATAAGTTGCTTACAGGACGATAGTTCTTGAGCACCTCCGGGTCGAGATCAGCTTTCTTCAGTAACGGAGTGACTAATGCCTGTTTCATGGAGTCAGGCACGTCGGCACTCTGCAATGACAAATTCACTAAAATCGTAACCATTGGAATAAGCTTATCTACCGAGTCTTTCACCATCCGAGTGGGAGCGGGATCTAGAGAGCAGCTCTTAGTCGGTGATTTTGCTATGATTTTGCGAACTTCGCTTTCAGTCACGGCCGAGAAAACGTTCAGTGAACATGTTAATGCCGGGGTAGGTAAATCTAACTGGTGTCTGGAGAGATCTGGCAGCTCTTCGCGTATCTTACATACTTTGTCAGTAAAGAACACAGCGAAGCGGTTTGCCAATTCTTCTGTTGATGCATGCTCAGGGAGTTTCATCTCACTCCTTTGATGTAATATGTCTTTGACAATGTTACTGAGGTTTTTTGAATCAGTGGAGGACTCAGCTATCAGATTGTTGTAGTAGTCCTTCTTTGCTTGTAATAACATGTTGTTAAATTTGGTCCTCGCAGTTTAAACAGGTCATAGTGGACAGTGAGGTTGGTGTCTCTCCACTTCCTTTCCCATTTCCTCTTTTCACGTTTTGCACCATACAAATCATCTGAGAACCATGGTTGTTTTGGTCGAATTGTTACCATTTTCACTCTTGCTGGTGCATGCTTGTCAAGTACCGTTGTTAGTGCAGAATTGTAGTGATTAGTCAAATCCTCCACGGAGCAGCCTTCAGCATTACCAGGTTGTAGAGCGTCCTTCAAGTCCTCTCTAAAAATGGTCATGTTGACACTGCGGAGTTTACGCACTGACATCGGCACCTGGATCGGACGTGGTTTAGGGTGAGACACATCACACAGAATGAGGTTGTGGTCAGAGAGCTGGTCTCCAACCTTCCACTGACTTATAAGATTCTCATTGTCCCTGGTTATGACCACATCAAGGGTGTGTCCCGATTTATGGGTTCTGGTTGTGACATGCTGCTTGTAATTCAGGGTATCAAATAAGTACTAGTGTTTGTATTAACGGTAGCAGTAGTAGAGATAGTAGGAGCAGTAGGAGCAATATTACAATAGAAACAGTAGTAATAGTAGTAGTAGTAGTAGTAGTAGTAATAGTAGTAGTAGTAGTAGTAGTAGTTGTAGGAGGAGGAGAAATACTAAGAGTGGGAAAGAGTGATATGTAATAGTTGGAGGAGGAAGAGGAGGAGGACTTAATATGAATGCAGTCAATTCAATCAAAATCTAATTTATCACTGTATACACTACTTCAAGGACAGTCATAGTAACTATTGTTTCTTACCTTGCCAGCCTCTCAGTACCTGCACAGGTAGGGGGTAAGTAAGTGGTATACTAGCATGTCTTCCATGGCAGTCTCGAACAAAAGCTCTCTTCTGTGACACCCACCTCTTGATGCGTATCACCTTAAAGAAGATCAGGTAAACTCAAAAATGATCGGAAATCTATTACACCTAATATATGACAATGCAATATTATGACAATTATAAAATATGTTTACATAAGCAAAAAGTAAAAGTAAAAAGACACATTTAATTAGTTAAAATCTTCCACTTCGATGGTATACAAGTTTAATTCCCTACCGTTTCTGCACTGACTGTATCTAGTTCTCTAGACCCAGAGAACCCATTAATAACTTTGACAATGATGGGAAGGTCATTGCTATAACTTGTAAACAGTTGTCTGTTGGTCACAGAGTACGATGACCAGGTTAGCTCCGCTCTCCTCATTGTTGTGATGGTGTTACGTCAAACCTACAATTAATGGAAAAGGCAATGCTCTTAACCCAAGTCTCAATAGAATGCTCACATGGCCGCACATTTACACACAGACTATTATGTTCAAGCTGTCTGAGATTCTCAGCTTACCCCCATTGCCATGTCATATTTGTTATATGTGTGTACTGTAAGTATACATGTATGTAACTACCTATGTACGTATGTGTGTGTATGTATGTATGCATGTCTGTATGCATGTCTGTATATCTGTATGTATGTATGTATGTATGTATTTATGTATGTGTGCATGCATGAGTTATACTGACTACGTTACATATAAGGGAACACCTACAGGAATTTTAGACTTACCAGAAGCCACGTTAGGGACTTATTGCGCTGAACTAAGACTCCGTATATATTTAGGAATAATTGACCCTTAAATCCCAGATATCTGCAAACCCATGACGGTTGGACTAGATTGTTAATGCACATCTATGTGCACTTCCAGGTGAACACTACGGCAAATACATGGGAGAGCACTTTTTTCAAGTGAAAAGTATAACTATGGACTAAAACTGTGACTTAATGAAATTCTTTTAATAAAAAGGGCCATCATTGTGTTCAGGAACCTCGTTTATTAACACACCATATCCACCCATATCACGTTAATTTGTATGCCTCAACGTACACATTAAATATCCAAAGACAGGGAATTCATCCTCAGGGACGGAATATATGGAAATTGGAATTTGGTTAATTATAGCTTTTCATGCATTATCTCTAAATATAATTTTGTTTATCGTACCTTTTTATATTTGGATTTTATACTTTGGGTATTTTAAATTGGAAAATGTACCAATACGAAATTAAAACATATTAATATAAATTTGTACTTAACTAGAAAAGTACCTGTCCTGCGGTAACCATGACATTTCTTTTAATAGCAAAAAAATATTAGAGCACCCACAAATCCGTGCAACCACACACTTAAGGCTACCTAACCTATTTATCAATACTTCAAAAAGCTTGGGAAACAGATGCACCATTGATAAAGAAAATAATGGGTTATTAAAACAGCCACAATGAAAAAGATAGGGGTTTGTCCGTTAGTGAAATTGCGTATACTTAATTCTATTCAATTCTTCTCATAACTATATTCGCTTTGCAATATGCATATTTTCGAAATATAAGCACGGCTAACGTATGTTATTTGCATTCATCCTATTTTGGTTCATACATGTTAAAGATTTATGTTATGGCTCTTCAGCCAGATTGAACTACATGTTCATAACTTTTTAAAGCTAGTATTACCGAGGGTATCGTAGTTGAGAAATCGCATAGTATATAACTGTGTAAGCAACCCGTGCTTGAATATAAGTCTTCATAGAACCCTGATTCGGATACCTTGTTGCAAAATTTTTACGTTGAAAAGTTAACTGCTACGTACCGTACTACATTTGGGCACATATCCTTAGTCAGCCCTTGTTAAAACGACTGTATTCTCAAAGAAATAACGTACTACGTACCGTATTGCGAGTTACACCTTTATGCGGTGATACTAGCTCAAAGTTCCTCGTCGTCCTGCTCTGTTAAGATAGCTGTCCTTGAGAAAAAGATAAATAACGTCACACGTCAGGGGAGGAGCTTGCCTTTAATGCATGCAAGACAACCATAGGCATTTGAGTGAGGAGGGAGGGGGATGTCCTCTACATGTACATGTATCTGTCCTAGAAAAAAAGATGAATAACGTCAAGCGTTGGAGGAGGCGCTTGCTTTCAATGCATGCAAGACACCTATAGGCCTTTGGGTGAGGAGGGACCGGCTATATGCTATATAGGGGCAAACTGGAACTACTACTACTACTACTACTACTACTACTACTACTACTACTACTACTTCTACTACTACTACTACTACTACTACTACTACTACTACTACTACTACTACTACTACTTACAAAATGGGAATAAGCAGTGAACGCGTATAAGTATTGCTACACGGGCATGGTTTAAAGTGATACATGCAGGGAACCCATAGGCCGTTTCCGCTAGTCTTCAATCATGGTCTTATTTAATGACACGGTGATGCTTACAAACTGTTCTAACCCTTTAATGAGAGTGATATATTATGTCATGTGATTGCATGTTATTCCTGATGTCACTTCCTCCACAGCCCTCGGCCCAAGGGGTGTGGGCCAATGTTGACTTTGGGCCCTTCAGTTTCTAGTCAGTGCCTTTCCCATTTGGTGACAAGGCTCATCCTCGGAAAAGCAGACACATATCTCTATCAAAATCGGATGGAACATGTAATGAGTTTTAACATTTTGGTGACATAAATGGTGAGAATGATTATTCAAAAATAATAATAACTTGCAAGTGTTGTGGCGTCAGGCCTGCATACGATGATGCCAAAGTGCACGCGTGTCATTATGGGTTCTGGTGATTTAGCAGCTCAAGATTGTCCCTATTTGATGTAAAATGCGCTAAAAATGTTCAATGCCTTCGTTAGCACTGTAATTAGTACCTATAGATTTTAATAGCGAATCTTCGTAAATCAGGCCCTGGGTGCAAAAAACATGATCAAACCTCTTTAATTGCTGCGGTTAGTAGTTATTTCTATTTGATTTTGGAGCAAAAATAAAGCCTTATTGACTGATCCTGAGGGAGATATTGGGATTTGGCTGAAGGCTGCCTGGCAGGACTGAGGGCCGTATCCTGGCGAAGGCCCAAAGTTCATGCCTCCCTAAGGGTTAAATGTTTTCCAAAAGCATTTTCTGTCAATTTTCATTGATTCTGGCCCGTCTATTGGCGTCATAACCTAGTTCCTTAGTTCATTACTGTCCAGTTAATGCCCTAAGATGCTGAGTATAACATTTCAGTTTTACCCTAAACTTCCTAATTAAAGGGCCATAAAATGTTACTAACTACTCTGCCATCAAACATATACAAAACAAGTATCTATGACTATATAACACCCCAAACATAAAACAATATTAGCCATACGCATTGTTCACGTTAATATTATGAGGTTTTGAAATGATGTTTTCATCTTTTACTATTTCCAGTTTTTATTACGGACACAACTTCACATCTTTCTTTAGGACACTCATTTTGTCAAGTGTGATGTGATGGTTTTATGGTCCCTTTTAATCAAATTCCATAAGAAATTAATAGTACATTTACAAGGTTAAGGTTTAATATAAATAGACATCAGTTTCCAATCTAAAAGTTTCCAGACCTTCAGACAAATGCTGTTATATTTAATGCAATTTATTCTGATATCAAAGGTTGACTGTATTTCGTCTAAGGATAATATCATTTATGGGGAATCTAGCAACGCTACCAGATTTAAAATATCTTTCTCAAACCAATCATTTTTGAGTGAAATATAGATTTTGTTATTAAGCCAAATTAATACAGATATTGAAGCTTTCTTATCACATCTTTCCAGACTGTATTTGGAGTCATTTCTATGATTCCCTCCAAGTAATAAGGACTGTATATAAACGTGTCTTCTAGTTTAAACTCCCTGGTGAAGATGTCCTATTTGCTTTTCAAACTAAAGAATTCTATTGAGCCAACTTAACTTTAAAGTTTTGTAGAACAGATTGGTGTTATGTAGTTTTAAACCACCGTGATATACCTCTCCCTTTTCTTACATTGTGAAGGTCTGCCGGTCCACAAAAAGTTAGAGAAGGTAGTGTCAATTTTGTAATGCAGAGATACTTTGGGCTATGTAGAGACAGAAGCATCTGGGGGTCTTGTCACCTTTCCATAAGGAGTTGAATTGCTGGTTTGCCCAGCTCTAACTGGATCAGATAAGTGTGTTAAGTTAGTTATGCAATTGTTATTTTGTTAATGCAAACTGTACAGATGACTTGATCCAAGAGAACACGAGTGAAACGTAAAACAAGCCAGAGATATTTGGAATTAGAATATATGAACGTTCTGTTCTTTATGCAAACGTCACAATTTGCCTAACTTCCATCTTGAAATAAGTACATCTAACCCTTTATACTTAATAATAAACACATGGCAATGTGGTGAGATTGTTCAAATTTATTTCAGCAAAATAAACCTTTTGCATATTGGAAAGTACTAGTATATGTGTTGCAGGGCATCTCGATAAACACATTTTATGAATTAATAACTCTTTGTTATCTTACTGTTCTTACTAAAGCCATTTATTCTTTTTATCAAATCATTACATATTGGTTGTCTCATACATATCAGGTATAGAATTATGACATAGCGTCATACACATCATCTCTCAATAAAGTTGTTATAATTCATATGAATTCATAGTCTCTTTAATTTTAAGATATTAACTTCATCATGGAATTTACTCTTACACAAGGTCCTATCCTTAATATATTTCGATTTAAAAACTAGGGGTCAACCATCTTGTTTTCATGCAGAACACTTCAATATTTCAGGAAGTTGCTGAAGTTACAGAACAAATCTCCGCACTTAAAAACTTAACACATTGATTCAACATCGTGTTAATGCATAAATATTCCAGTAGGGGTCTTGATGATTATAAACATCTCTATTGTAACAAAAACAACTATAACAACCATCATTTTTATTTCAGTCACAATATTGGTTTAGATTTTCTATGTAACTGACATGTATTGGAACATACGTTTAGACCAATATCACACATGCCATCCCCCCCCCCCCAATTCTCAGAGGTTTAATCTAGAAAGTAAAAGTCTAAAGGCTTATAAATTGAATTACCACACTCCTTGTACGCCATTATTCTCATTGGCTGACAGACACATTACCAGCCACTTTCACCATGAGGGCAGCGGGGCTACCACAAATACAGAACAGGCTTCAAGAACCTGATTCAATATAACCCTTTTTGTCTGCCTCGTACACCCTACCCCACTACCCCTGTTCGGTCGAGTTGAGACAGGATTGTTACATCAATATTACTATTTTTATCATTAATATTATTATCATTATTTTTATTATCATAATCATTTTCACTATTATTATCATTATCATTATTATTATTATTATTATCATTATCATTATTATTATTATCATTATCATTATTATTATTATTATTATTATTATTATTATTATATGTTCGTTATCATTATTACTGTTAATGTCACTATTACATACCCCACAACAATACTATGTCAAAGTTCTCGCTGACCATATCAAATAACTGCCAGTTACTGATGCTGGAGAAAAGGCTGCTGTTTTGGATGAGGTCAAGCACACAGATAACTGAGGACTAGCACTTTACCCACTAGACGTCACCAGCAGCTGGAGGGAACTTTTCATGAGAAGTTGGAGAATGTGTACTGGGGGGTGTCACATTGATTGCGTGTGAGCACAACAGCATAGAATGGTGAATCCCAGTTAGCCAATCACCATTCTGATCTTCGAGTGAGGTAGAATAAACTCAAATGTGCAATGGCTATTATGCTGACTTGAATGCTGAGTCCAGAATCCAATCACATGCTGGGGCGAGTAGGAATTGGATTCATTTGTAAAGGGATCAACCATCAAAAGTCTTTATATTTCTTACTCTTTATCTTTAGTTACCAACTATCATAGAGTAATTACTATTGGAGTTTCATATTAATTTCATATCAACGTTCATTCTATCTGGATCGTCCTTATATACAAATAAGCTCTCCATCCTGTTTGAATTAGCCTTCTTTGAAGAAGCAAAATCTTTTTCTTAATAATCTGAACAACTTTCACACCATGTACCATATAAGTCTATTCCATGTTAGGTCGCCATCCTTGGCAAAATTGCATCAGCTTATTTGTGTGAAACAAACTCATACCAAATTCCTTTTGGAGGATCAATGCATCAATAGTGACCAAGAGTTTACCATCAATCTGCATATGCTTGAAAACTTCAACTTGGCTTTCCATTTGAAGTAGGCGTAAACAGTCCCCAATCTGACCTACTGACAGATGGGCAATGTCTTCTGGGATCTCTTTCAAGGAAGTGAAATATGCAGCCTGCAAACTGCATCCATCTATGACTTGATGCGCAGTATTGCCAGTTGCACCATCACAATGATCAGCCACTGTCGGTGTAGATGTTCGTGTCTTGGTTTCATAATTCATGGTGACACCAGATGGTTTTGGGCCAATTGAGGATTTTCGTTTTGTCCTTCGTTGTTGGGGACTGATATCTCTTCTGCATGCTTTCATTTCTCTTGGAATATCAGGCAATGGGATACTATGTCTCTGAATTGTAAGGTTTAATGGGGTGTTCTGAACATCCTTGTATAAATGTACAGGCTCAGCATATATGTCTACTTCTCTGTTCTCATTTGTGTCTTTTAGTGGCATGTATACCTTGCGTGGTCTTGACTGAGTTATCCCACTAAGCATCACATATTCATATGGATTATCAACTATTGGTTCCATACCACTTCTTCTTTTAGGTTTGTATCGCATTATATCTAAAATAAAAAATAGAACAACAAACTAAGATTACAAAGAATGGTATACTTGGATGAAGAGCCCAGACCCATACATCCATACATGCTTAATGCTATAGTCCCACTGTCAAGAACCAAGACAAGAACTTGGAAGTATTCTTGTCAATTCTGGGCAAAAACTAGAAATTGGAGCTTGCCGAACGAGGTAGGACTAAACTACGCCTGTTCTAGGAAGGAAGGAATTAGAACAAGGTAGGACTCCAATGAATGTACTATTGAAACCATAACAATACTGTATTAAGAATATACTACGACTGCTGTAAAGCTATACTAGGAATAAAAAATAACATACAAAAATCAATGAACTTTAACTTTTTTATTATGTCCATTTGGTTTCAAGTCACATGATACACTGACCTACTTTCCACTTCTGCCATTTGCAAAGTACACCCGTGCTAGCACATTGAAGTATGGGTGATCTGGAACATCACCTGGCTCTTGAAGAGCAACATTATCTCCTACTTGCTGCAGCTTTAATCCTAGAAGAACCTGAACTCGATAATATACCTAGATGTCGACTTCGTACACCCAGAAGGTACTGGGTGAAGTCATGGCTTTTAGGGTGCCCCTTATGTGGACAATATGAACACCTGTTATATGAAATACATAGAGTAAAGGCTACCAGAACTTCCTTTGTATGTCACCTGAGCTCTACAATGAACTGGTTGAGAGGGTAGGTCCTCTAATCACCAAGAAGGACACCTTCTATCATAAAACCCTTGACCCTGGACTTTAAATGGCCTGTACACTAAGATATATGGCTAAAGAAAATGAATATCCTTCTCTTCAATATGCTTTCCAAGTAGCACGTAACACATTAAGTAAATGTGTTCCTGAAGTAGCTGAAGCCTTCATCACAGTGTAGTTGGATGAAGTTATGAAACTTCCTAATAGCCAACAAGAGGGGAGAGAAATAGGTAATGGTTTCCTAAAAAATGGAACTTCCATAACAGACTGGGAGCCATTGACGGCAAGCATGTAGCAATCAGATGCCCACCTAAAGCAGGATCTACCTATTACAAATATAAACAGTCACGTCTTATCCGCCGATATAATAATGAGTTCATACTGAGTGCATAGTACATTATTCTTCATTCTCAGGAATATACCATGCCTTTAGGAAGATGTATGCACCCAAGAACAGAGAAGAATCAACAAGAATCAATAAGAATTGACAAGAATGTAACACTAACGAGTTAAGAAGGTGTTACAACTGTACTGGGAACAAAAGTCATTGAAGCGTGCTACAAGAACTGCCAGGAACGTTTTGAACGATTAAACATTTTCTTGGGGTACAACAACATCCAATATCATACAAAGAACATACAAAGAAAATACGAGAACCAACAAGAAACATGTCAAATTTTAACAAGAACTGAAAAATTTCTAAATTCTTGGTGTTTCTTGCTATGGTCTTCGAGACGTTCTTGACAGTGGGAAGGGGGTTTAAGACTTCAAATGAAGACTTGTGATACTGCATACAAAAGCAACACATTTTCATTGTGCATGTTGACACTCTTTGCAACTAGAATTGGTTGTTATAATTATTCTACCTAGGTGTCAGCCAGTTATTTTAGTCTGAAACTGTGCACTATTACACTACCTTCCATATTTGTTGTGGCATGCTTCAAGACATACTTGATTTCAACTATTATTCAAATTTTATCATTCATTATTGCAAATCGTGAGCGGGAAATAAAAGAAATAGAGAGGCTTTGCTTTGAACAATCTTTCGCACTATTGGTGTGATTTTAGAAATGTTCATCATTTTTTTATTATGAGTTTCAGTTAATTGGTTGGTACATATGTTAAGTATCTGGATAACATAACAAAATCGATAATGTTGCCTTTTCAAATATTACGTTTACATTGGAAGACCATGCGTGTATCCAGATGCGTGTATCCAGGTTAATCAGCAAACAAAGCTGGCAATATCTTTACTTACCTTTGTTTATATCCACACCAGTGTAATCTACATATTTAAGGTAATGTGCGTATCTCTTCTCTAAATCTTTAAAGTCTTCGCCTGTACCTTCTACAACTCCAATGGCTATCTTGAACGTAAGAGGCAGATACAAAGGTATTGCAAATGGATCTACAAGTACCTTTCCTGTATAAAATAAGCAATGTAAATCAGCTTCCCCTATATATATATATATATATATATATATATATATATATATATATATATATATATATATATATATATATATATATATATATATATATATACCGTATTTTCGCGCGTATAAGACGCACCCGTATATAAGACGCAGCCCTTGTTCAGGCCATTAAAAAGATGTATGGACCTTAGCTCTGTGTATAGTACGCACCCCTCTTTCGGCCCATGTCTCTAGCTATTTTCAAATTACAAATGAAAGAAATGGAGGTCATCTTACTAACTAGCATTGTATTCGGACAAACATTACGTTGATTGTAATAAGGGCTTGGACATTCATGCAGTGTATTGTAATTATTGTTCTTAAAATAGAACCGGCTGGACAGGTCCGATATAACAAACAACAGTTGAACAGTGCTAAACATGTTAGAAACACAATAGAAATGAAATCATACCCGAGCCTCAATTCTGATACGGGTTGCAGTAATGGCTGGTCATCGATTTGTGATCTCTTTGTGGCCTGGGCACTCGATGTAAGAGACCTCTTATTTCTACACTCGTATATTGGACGCACCCCCTTTTCATACCCCTGCGTCCTATGTAAAAAAGTGTGTCCTACACGCGGGAAAATACGGTATAAGATATATGCGTGTGCGTGTGTGTGGGTCTGTGTGTGTGTGTTTGTTTTGGTACGGCCCAGCCCCCAATAATATTCAAATGACTTATAGTAGAAAGCAGGCCTATCGAACATGACTGCTACCATGGTACAGTATTCAGGACTGTTACTAAGTCGCTTGAGGACGCCATAACTGAGGAGTGGTCTTACCTGAAAGGTGATATCTATAAGCCTATATTGAAACTGAGGCATTCTCATGGTGAACTTCCCTGGTATACAATAAAGGTCTGCATAGCCGCCTGGTTAAACATGTAATTTATGTGTGTATGCTCTGCGTGTGTGTCGTAGTATTCACATCTAAAAACAATAATATTGTGTTCACATATCATGATGGATAAAGACATGAAGAAGATATACCTGAGAATGTTGCGTTTCCAGACCAGTATTTCTCCTCATATACTTTAAGAATTTTCATGTCCCCAAAATTGGTTGTATCCCGTATATCAGTTCCAACATAGAAGTTCATCTTCTTGTCCTGCATCAGGAACCTGACCAACACAGGTAAAGTGAAAGTAGCCACTATGGCAGACAGAGTCATAGGTTCCATACCTGGAATGTAAGTCAGCAACCATACACATCTATCATGTTACTTATTCTAATGAATTTTGAATTTCGTTTATCAACATTTTTCTACAACGTTATGACTAGCCAGTTGTGAGTAGTAGAGGAAACCGCACTACCTGATTTAGCCCTGGCAACTTTCTCACGTACAGCGAGCAGTCATTGGTAATGACTTAGGCCACTAGGCTATCAGGGCAGGCCATTTACTCTAGTGAGTAAATTAGTAGTAGTAGTAGTAGTAGTAGTAGTAGTAGTAGTAGTAGTAGTAGTAGTAGTAGTAGAGATAGTAGCAGGAGCTGCTTTCCACGCCATGTTGAGAAATGTCATGCTGTATCAATATATGGCACTACAATAGGTCAGAGAGGAATGTTGAGAATATGCATATATATTAGAGCTGCACTCACCACTCACGAACTCGAGTGGCTCGAGCCCTGGGGCAAACTCGCCGAGATCGAGCTGATATGTTCAAATCGTGAGCTCGTCTATGTTGGGAACACAAACGTAACACAGAGCACCTAACACACATTATTAACATACATAACGTACTGCTTATCGCTGCCATGTCTTCTTTACAATCTCCAATGTATAAATTCAAGCGGTGTTGAGTGTTATACTGAACCTTGTACCTCACCAGCACGTTTTAAAATCAAATAAACATGGCAATGTTGATATATTTCCGCCAATAAATATTTATCTTTTAATAGCTGGCCTGGAAAAAAAGTATGTTTTTGGAAAATCGGAACGTCCATGAGCTCATGAGCTCACGAGTCAAAGGGGGGGTGAGCTCATGTGTTGATCTCCCTCCGTGAGTGCAGCTCTAATATATATGCAAATAACCACTTATGTGATGACTGTATTTTCAAAATAATTAAATAGTAGTTGACAAGCAAATCTTTTTCCATTTAGTCCAACGAGGTCTTCAAATTCTTCAAGGGCACCATAGACATTCCTTGATAATGCTGCATATCTGTATAGCGACCAGGCCAACCTATAGTAGTAGTAGTAGTAGTAGTAGTAGTAGTAGTAGTAGTAGTAGTTGTAGTAGTAGTAGTGGTAGTAGTAGTAGTAGTAGTAGTAGTAGTAGTAGTAGTAGTAGAAGTAGTAGTAGTAGTAGTAGTAGTAGTAGTAGTAGTAGTAGTAGTAGTAGTAGTAGAAGTCATAGTAGTAGTACCTTTAGTAGAAATAGTGAGAAATAATGGAGGAAGAGGAGGACTGAATATTAATGCAGTGAATTATATCAAAATCTTATTACCACAATATACACTACTTCATGGACAGTCATAATAACCACAGTTCCTTACCTTGCCAGCCTTCCAGTACCCTAAGAGGGAGAGGGTAGGTAAGTGGTATACTAGCATGTCTTCCATGGCAGTCTCGCACAACAGCTCTTTTCTGTGACACCCACGTCTTGATACGTATCACCTCAAAAGGAAGAATAGGTAGATTCATAAATGACCGGAAATCTAGGTACAACATGCAATAGTATATATTAATCATAAGATATGTTTATATGAGTAAAAAGTAAAAGTAAAAAGGCACATTTAATTAGTTAAAATGTCCCGCTTGGGGGGTATAAAAGTTTAATTCCCTACCGTTTCTGCACTGATTGTATCTAGTTATCTGGACCCAGAGAAGCCATTAGCGACCTTGACAATGATGGGAAGGTCATTGCTATAACTTGTAAACATTTGTCTGTTGGTCAGAGAGTACGATGACCAGGTTAGCTCCGCTCTCTTCATTGTTATGACGGTGTTAGGTCAAACCTACAATAAAGAGAAAAAGCAATGCTCTTGACCTAATTCTGTACAGAATGCACACATGGCTGCACAAACACACACACACACATATACATTATAGTCCGTGAGTTGACGTCAGGAGATCAGGATATATTGCTGTTTGGGCTTAACCTGCTTGGGTTTATCAACGTGGTAGCCAAGTTGCATGGGACTATTGAATTTTACCACAATTTGCTTTAAATCTAAATTTTAGTGTCAGAAGTCAAGTGATTTTGAGAAATGCACCCTATGTGCAATATTATACCTCTTTTATGACATGATGCTGTTTTCCTGTTGCTTGCATTCCTCTTGCTTAATGATTTCGACCATTCGACATATGTGAGGGAGTCCCATCCATTATCAGAAGGGAAGCATAGGACATTCTTGTGCCACATGCATGAGACAGTTTTGTAACATATATTGTAACTGTAACTCACAAAGACAAACACACATTGTTGACAGGGAACAATCAAACCATAACACCTGATTATCAAACACACTCAATAGTTCCTCCAATAAGCCTTAAAGGCACAACAATGAACACCTGTTATTTTTCAGTCTATCTAGGACAGATATCTCAACGGAGCAGAACGACGAGGAAGTCTGAACTAATATCATCGCATAAAGCTGTAACTCAATACACGGTGCGTAATGCTTTATTTCTTTGACTATAGGGAGCATACTAGCTATTCTTGGTGACTATGCAGCCTTAAGGTCGGCACGGAGCATTCAAACTACATTGTCTAAATATAAAGCTGTATCAAAAGTTGAACCGAACGGAAACCCTCCCAAGACGCATAACGATGTATGTATTTTATGTATGTGTGTGTTATGCTGACCATGTTACATTTAAGAAAACCCTACAGCACTACATCACTTACCAGAATCCACGTTAGGGACTTATAGCCGTGGACTAAGACTCGGTATCTATTTAGGAGATTGTGCCTCAAATTCAAAATGCTGCAAACCCATGAGGTTGGACTTGACTGTTAAAGCAGACCTACATGCACTTTCAGGTGGACGTATACATGGCGGAGGACTTTTTTCAAGTGAAAAGTGATCTTGACTTAAGGAAATACATTATTAAAAAGTCTCTGTTTTCGGTCATGGTGTTCAAGAAGTGTATGACCTAATTATAAAAACACTGTCTTCAGCCATAAACGTTAATTGTACGCGCTAAAGTACCTTATATATCCAAACACAGTATATATATATATATATATATTCGAAGTATGGCTTAATGTACGTCATTTGCATTTATCCTAGTTTGGTTCATACAGGTGAGAGATATACTGCATATATTTTGACCATTCAGCATCATTTAACTATTTGTTTATAACTTTGTAAAGCTAGGAGTATTAACGAGGGTAGGGTAGTTAAGCAATCGCATAGATAACCGTGTAAACAACCTGTGTTTGAATATTAGTCTCTAAAGAACTGTGACCCAGATACCTAGTTGCAATGTTTTTGTTATAATGAAAAGTTTGCTTCTACATACCGTACTATTATTTAGGTACAGATCCTTAGTCGGCCCTTGTTAAGAGGACTGTATTCACTGTATTCCTCCCTATGGTCAACGAAATAAAGCATTACGTACCGTACCGAGTTACAGCTTTATGCGGTGATACTAATTCAGACTTCCTCATTGTCCTGCATTGTTAAGATATCTGTCCTTAAAAAAAAGATAGATCACATCACACGTCAGATGTGGAGCTTGCTTTCAATGCATACCGGGCGGCTATAAGAATTTGGGTGAGCAGGGGCGGTTGATGTCCTCTATAAGGCAAAATGGGACTACTATTACTACTACTCCTCCTTCTACTACTACTACTACTACTACTACTACAACTGCTACCACTACTACTACTACTACTACTACTACTACTACTACTACTACTACTACTACTACTGCTGCTGCTATTACGCCTACTACTAACTGCTACTTCTAGTTCTACTACTACTACTACTACTACTACTACTACTACTACTACTACTACTAACAATATGGGAATAGTCCGTGATCGAGTGCAAGATGTTTAGTTTAAAGTTGTATCTACCTAACCTTGTTGAGAATTGATGAGCCAACTCACCAGGTCCCAGTATCAAAGACAACACAACCATGTTTCTACACTGAATCCAATATGGCTTCTGCCAAGCCCCTTTTATTTTACCTCTAAGTTGGGAAAGCAATTAACAATCACATGACCACATGCAAAAAAAATAGAAAGCCCACCACCTAGAACCTTCAAATAGAAACACTGCATACAGCACAGGCCAAGTAATATTAGTTGACATACAAATATATAGGTGGCAGCACTGGTCACATTATATTACATAACTAATATTTAAACTCACTTGATAATCTCCAACAGCCCTAGTATGGTATAAAGTAATATGATGAGAAAGCAAAGCTTTAAATGCTCGCACAGCTCGATGATATTTCTGCATTCCCCCTCAAATGCAGTCACAAAGTTACGAATTTATTATCTGTGACGAGATTCTTTACTTGTACATATTGGAAACCCCTTAAAATGTGCTTTATATTTGTGCAATAAACCACACAGTACGAGTGGCGATTGACCAGAAATATTGATGGCAAAAAAATATGATTTCCACCAGATGCAAAATCGTCATTTCGCAACAGATTTCAACAAGAATTAAAAGACACATAGTATTAATTTAGCGGTTCTAACGATATAAACCCCATTGAAATCGATCCATGGAAAGACGAGTAGGCCTAACTCATTTTCGCTGCGTCGTTCACTGCATAAACAAATGCGCTAGTGGTGAGATATGGCCGTAGATGGCGCCATGATCGCTTTTCGCATGACGTCATTGCACGTGGTAGTATTCCTTCCTACCGTGACGTCATTTGAATGCCATATTCCGCCGCTAGCGAGCGCCGTTTTTTTGCCTAATCTTCGGCCGTCAAAATGTAATTTAAATACAATTTAAAGGTAACAATCCAGATTTATTATTTGATTAAACAATATTTAAAACATGACAAGATTTGGCGTAAACTGGTTCTCCAAACGTTCAAAGATAATATGTAGAAATAACATGCCAAGAGGCTGTGTAGCCAAGCTACTTTCAGCTGTGATGGCAGGGGCCTGCAGACACATCCATAACCCTTGATACTTGGAACCCAATCAGGTATGCAAGGATATATATTTCCAATCTGCCTGGGCATTCAGTGCAGGAATTTAATGTTTGCACTGTACAAACCAAACCAAATGTGGAACATGTTGGAACATGCTTCACACAGGCTAGTATAGCATAGTATAGTAGAGTAGAGTACGTTATTTGCTGTAAGCATATATGTTACAAAAGAGGTACGTCAACTTATACAAAAATACAAATCAAAATACAACTAAACATAACTTGTAAAGAAAATCAAAACTTCTAACTTTGGAACTAGAACAGACGCAACCAAAAATAAATAAATATAAAGCACAAAGATAGAGTGTACTTGGATAACACAAGTGAGATATTGATTGGTGTCGCCGGACAATTGGTCATGTTATCATGTTCATTCCACACAACGTGTTTCTATCTCACTAAAATTAGTAGGAAGTGGAGTATTAAACTGAGCACTCCTGCTCCCCGCACAAAAAGCATGAGTATACTTCATAAAACACGTGTCAGTGTGCTCAATAAAGGAATACCAGGTTCCTAAACGTGGAGCAACCTGTGTGGAGCTAGAGCAGAGTACCACAACTCAAGTGTGCAGTGGCTTTCATGCCAACTTGGATGCTGAGTCCAGATTTCAATCACATGCCAGGGCAAGCAGCGATTGGATTCCTCTATTAGCCAGAGGAACGAGCAAAAGTCATTATATTTTTTGCTCTAGATTGTTAGTCACCAACTAATATATTAGGGATAAATTACTTTGGGGAATTTCAATTCATTTCACATCACCGTTCATGCTACCTGTGCCTTCCTTATATACATTATAAGCTCTCCATCTTGTTTGGATTAGCCATCTTTGAAACAGTTAAACCTTTTTCTAAATAATCTGAAAAATGTTTCACACTGTCTGTGTCGTACATGTCTATTCCACTTAAGGTCTCCATCCGCGACAAAATTGTATCAGCGTATTTGCATGAAACAAACTCATACCAAACACCTGCTTGAGCCTAAATGCATCAATGGTGACCAAGAGTTTACCATCAATTTGCATATGCTTGAAGTCTTCAACATAGTTTTCCATCTGCAGTAGGCGTAAACAGTCCCCAATTTCACCTACTGACAGATGGGAAATATCTTTTGGGACATCTTGCAAAGAGGTAAAAGATGCAGCTTGCAAACTACATCCATCTGAGGTTTGATGCACATTATTGCCTGTTGCACCATCACAATCAACAGCCACTCTCAGTGTAAAGTTTCTTGTCTTGTTTATGACAGAGTTTATGGTGATACCAGATGGCCTTGGCCCAATTGCAGGTTGTGGCTCTGTCAATTGTGGTTGGTGACTGATATCTGTTCCAGAAGCTTTCATTTCTCCTGGAATATCAGGCAATGGGATACTGGGTCTCCGAATTGTATGAAGGTTCCTTGGTGGAACACTTGATGAGGGATTCTGAACATCCTTGTATAAATGTACAGGTTTAGGATTTATTTCAACTTCTCTTTTCTCAAAAGTGTCTTTTAATGGCATATATACATGGTTTGATCTGGGCTGAGTTCCCCTGCGAAGCATCACATATAACTTGGGTTCCAGGTAATCATATGAATTATCATCTGTTGGGTCCATACCACTTATTCTCTCAGGTTCGTAGAGCATTATATCTAAAAATGAAATATAGAATATCATACTAAAAATACA
>OZ012700.1:28894554-28901771 GCA_963942565.1 Maea johnstoni
CCTAATTGCATGATTAAAAGAACTTGTGAATTTGTAATTATCATTTAGAACTAAAATAAATTTCTTACAAAAATTGAGAACATTTGATCTTATTTTTATTTCAATAGTTACTCAGCCACTGAACCCCAACGTTGTTATAGCGACATCAACCACATATTCTTTTTCACCGTTTTGATGGTTACCAGAAAGACATTTTATGAGTAACCACAGCAACAGTTGGTATGGTAACCACTTCCCTATAACCAGAACCTCCCCCTCACAAGGCCCAGTTTACTACATAAGCAGTCACCATGGAGATAGTAACCATGCCAACATATGTTATTGTGAGTTACCTCAGCAACAGCTCTTTTGGCTAACATTTTCCTGTCAACTCTATCTTGATCAAAGCCAGTGACTATATTTCATACATGCATTTACAAAACAAATTTTCAAATCTCAGCTCATTCTGTTACTGAATCAAAAGTAGCCATTGTAACCATAGAAAAAGTTGCCAGGGCGACAACTTACCTGTCTGCATTATCTCGACCACAGCCAGTATTTCATCAAACGCATTTACAGAGATTTATAAACTAAGCTCATATTGTGACTGTGACTACATCAAAATTTACCAGGGTAACCATAGCAACAGTTGCCAGGGCAACAACCTACTCGTCAGCATTATCATCGTTATTGCTAGTATTCTATCCATGTTTTACAAAGATTCATAAACAGCTCATACTGTGATAGTAATTACATCAAAAGTTGCCATGGTGACTATATTAAAAGTTGCCATAGCAACAGTTGCCAGGGTGAAAACCCACCCGTCTGCATTATTTCTCCCATGGCTAGTATTTCATCCATTCATTTACAAAGATTCATAAACTCAGCATATACTAAGACTGTGACTACATCAAAAGTTGCCATGGTGACTACATCAAAAGTTGCCATGGTGACTACATCAAAAGTTACCATGGTGACTACATCAAAAGTTGCCAGGGCGACGACCTACCTGTCTGCATTATTTCTCCCATGGCTAGTACTTCATCCATGCATTTACAAAGATTCATAAACTCAGCATATACTGTGACTGTGACTACATCAAAAGTTGCCATGGTGACTACATCAAAAGTTGCCATGGTGACTACATCAAAAGTTGCCATGGTGACTACATCAAAAGTTGCCATGGTGACTACATCAAAAGTTGCCAGGGCGACGACCTACCTGTCTGCATTATCTCGACCATGGCTAGTATTTTATCCATGTGTTTTCTGGAGGCGACCAGGCCCTGCAGCATCAGGATCTTGAAATATTCAAACATATCGCTTCCCAGTCCTCCCATCACCTGGAAACAACAAAACAGCATACCCTCTCATCAATGTGAATAATAATTCTAACCCATTAAGGTCTTACGACATTTTTAGAAATCTGTTTAATTTTCCTGATACTTTGCATGAGGAAAGTACATAGCACAGTGATCTTCAAAACAACTTTAATTCATGGGGTCATCGGATTAGTTTTTTTTCACAGATTTTTGAAAATTCTCCATCCAATAGGATAAAGAGTATCTTCAATATAATAAATTGATATTCAATACTTATCAGACTAGTGCTATTTTCAAACCCTGCAAAATAGAATAGTACTCACCTCTACAAATTCATGCGTAAGTTTGAACGGTGAGTTCTCAAAGCCCATATTCTTGCCAGGAGAGTTGGACAGGATGAAACCAAAGTCAATGTGAATGATGTGACCAAAGGAATCCAACAGGATATTGCCATTGTGCCTGGAATAAAAAAATAATTCCACACTAATATTTCAATTCTTGAGAAAAAAAAAGGAAAAGAAAGTCAGCCAATATCTCCGAGAAACTTATCCAATAATGTTGTTGTCTTTACTCATAAACACTCAGCCAAAAGCTGCCTGACAATTATAAAAAGGTCTTCAAAAGTTAAGGTCATAAAAAGTTGAAGTCACTGAAAGTAATTCTCTAAAAGTAAAGGTCGTCAAAAGTAAAGGTTTGAGAAGTAAAAGTTGTCAAAGGTAAAGGTCACCAAAAGTAAAGATTTGCAGAATTAAAGGACATCGAAAGTAATTGTCATCGAAAGAAAAGGTCATCAAAAGTAAAGGTCATCAAAATTAAGTCATTGAATGTGAAGGATATCAATAGCAAAGGTCATCAAAAGTAAAGGTCAAGGAAAGCAAAGGACATCAAAAGTAAAGGTTGCCAAAAGTAAAGGTCATTAAAAGTGAAGGTAGTCAAAAGTTATGGTTGTTGAAAGTAAAGATTGTCAAAAGTTAAGGAAATCAAAAAGTAAAGGTTTGCATATGAAAAAGACAGTGGAGGTAAATATCATCATAAGTAAAGGTCATCAAAAGTAAAGGTCATGGAAAGTAAAGGGTCGTCAAAAGTAAAGGTCATTGAAAGGTAAATGTCATCAAGAGTAAAGGTCATGGAAAGTAACGGTCGTAAAAAGTAAATGTCATCAAAAGTAAAGGTCACAGAAAGTAAAAGTCCTTTTAAGTAAAGGTTGTCAAAACAAAAGGTCGTCAAAAGGAAAGGTGACTGACCTGTCCTTGACCTGCATGAAGTAGCTGACGAGGCAGTAGCCGGCACAGCTCTGGACGAAGTTCCTCTGCGCCTCGAGGAACTCCTCGCTGTTCGTCGGCCCAAACTCACGTATGAAGTAGTTGAGAAGCGACATCTGGCTGTGTTTTTTGATCTGGTGAAGCGAGACCGCGTTGATGATAGGCTCGATCATCCCGCTGTCGTGAGACGTGACTAGAATGTTGTACGGCTTGATCCATAGCGGCACGCGTTCAAGCTCCCAGATGTTCTGAAATGGAACACCACAGGTTTGTTACTAATGATAGGCATAACACAAAACATTTTCTCCAAAGTCACATGCCTAAGATTCCAGATGTTCTAAAATTAAACATCACATGTGTGAAAGGTATAACGCAAAGCGTGTTGTCCAAGCTTTCATGCCTAAGCTTTCAAATGTTCTATATAGAACACCACAAGTTAATAAGGAACAACGCAAAACACATTGTCCAATGGCACATACTAAGCTACCAGATTTTCTAAGATGGAACACAGCATGCTTGTAAGGTATAATCACAAAATGTATTGTACAATGGCACATACCTTAGCTCCCAGATGTTCCAAAATGGAACATCACATGTTTGTAAGGTATAAAGTTAATGTTGATCTCTGCTTTATATATGGAATTGCGTTTTAGACAGGCATATAAAAAATCCTGGCTAAGACCCTGACACACTCAGGGAGACACACACGCATGCACGCGCACACACACAAACAAACACACATATATTCATATATATATATATATATATATATATATATATATATATATATATATATATATATATATATATATATATATAATATATATATATATATATAAATTATATATATATAAATATTTTTATATATATATATATATATATATATATATATATATATATATATATATATATATATATATATATATACACACACACATATATATATATATATATATATATATATATATATATATATATATATATATATATATTTATATATATATATATATATATATATATATATATACATATATACATATATATATATATATATATATATATATATATATATATATATATATATATATATATATATATATATATATATATATATATATATATATATATGCATATATTTATATATATACATACATATATGGAATCCTCAATAACAATATTTCATACCTTGAGTTGTTGTAACACCTGATAGGCCAGCAGTTCTTGCCGAAGATCGTCTCCACATTTTACGATGACGGAGAGAAGTTTCCAGTTGGGGTTGTGCCCGTAGGGGGAAGTCTCGCGTATTCGCCGGACCTTCTCTTCCCAGGGTTCCTTCAGGGCAGCTGCGGACGGATCCTCGGGATCGCGCTACAAGATATATACATGCTGGTTATATATGTACATGTAAAATCAATGGCAAGAAAAGGATGAAAACCATCTAGAAATTAATGATAGTTCATGTCCTGCAATGTACTGTAATGGTAAAGTATAAAGTATGTATATATTCAAACTTGGGTGGCTAACCCAGTGAGAATGTTGAGAAAAAAAATTCAAATTCTGACAAAAAAAAATAAAAAAATAAAAAAATAAATAGATAAATAAAATAAAATTCTCACCTCAAACTTCGTTTTAGGCGTGGCAATATTTTCCGAGAGCCTCCTTCTGATATCGCCGGCCGCGATGTAGACGGGGTCCTTGCTGTCGCTGCTCGTAGAACTCTCGATGGAAAACTCCGAGATGGTGTCGCTCGACTTGGACTTCAAAGCAAACTGGATGCGTCAGAGCAAGAGAGAGAAAAGGGGAGGGGCTTATCTAGGGTATCGGCAGGCAACAGCAACAGCAACGACAACAACAATCAATGGTTGCCGTGGAAATAGAGGTAGGAGGGACGCAATCACTGTAGCAGTAACAGCAGAGGTAGCTTGGCGGAAGTAGGAAGTAGAAATGACTAAAGCAGCAGGGCTGCTAGAAATAGCAATAGAAGTAGTAGTAGTAGTAGTAATAGTAGTAGTAGTAGTTGTAGTAGTAGAAGTCAAAGTAATAGTAATTGTAGTAGTAGTAGTAATAGCAGTAGTTGGAGCATCAGCAGCAGCAGCATTCATAGTCCTAGTCATAGTAGTAGTGGTAGCAAATGCAGAAGTAATACTAATAGCAGCAGCAGATGTATATCATATCTGTCAAGATTTTAGTAGAGGTAGCACAAAAAGATAAGTACATGCTCAATTCATTATATTGCAATAGCTTTGTAATACAGATTGCACACAAACGTCACTGTTGTTTCACATTAAGGCCACTCCAATTGAATTACTTGTCTTACGAGCTTTTTTGAAAAAAAAATCCTGTCAGACTCCAAAAAAAAAGAAAAAAAAAGTCACCTTTGGTGTCTTACGGACGAAAGTGGTTTTGAAATTTTCTGTCAGACGCCAAAAAAAAAAAAAAGAAAGTGAAAGTTTTAAGAATATTCTTTGTAAGGGTGATTCAACCAACTACAGGAAGCTATCATTGCTGTAGTAGAGCCTCAGACTTTAGGAGGTATACCTCCCACCCTTCAGGGTACAGGGATTAATTGATTGATTGATTTTATTTAGTTGAGAATAGGTTGGTAGAAACGTATCCCTACCAGTCCTAGTCGGCAGACTCTAAAAATTTTTTAGAAAAATAAAAAAAGTCGCATTTTTCAACTTTTTTTTAAATTCCAAAATGGCCCATTTCCTACCTCCTGAGCACGTAAGACAAGTAAATAAATTGGAATGGCCTAACCTGTTTTAAACACCAGTGGTATTGGCCAGAATTTAGTAACTGTGTGCCCAAAACTGGCAATTGTAAAATTTATGAGCATACTATTTTTAAAGGTATACCACAGTTTATTCAGATTACAAACATAGATATGTATCTATAATTAATGAAATTGAAGTGACTTTGGGATCAGGAGGTGGTTTTCGCCGAATTCTCAGCTTTCCTCCACTACTTACAACTGGCTAGTCATCACAAAAAGTGAGAAAAATCAAAATTCAAAAAAGAAAAAAAAATTGTCCTAATGTAATTCTGCTATTACCGCTTATACCTGTATTATATTGTCTTGAAAAAGTAACCAAAATCGATTTTATCAAAAAAAAGAAAGAAAGAAAATGCCACTATGTATTTCACTATTATTTCATGTATTATATCGTCTTGAAAAAGGAAAAAAAATAAGAATAAATAAATAATTGCCACCATGTATTTTCACTATTATTACCTGCATAAATTATGTTGTATCGAAAAAAAACTGATGAAAACCATAGTTCCTAGAATGTATTTTCAGTATCATTACCTGTATTATATCATCTCCCTCGAGGGACCAGCAGTCGCCATCATCGTAGCCGTTGTGGTGATTTCCGTAGACGCTGAATTCTATTGGACGAGGGGACCCCTCCGCCGCCTTCTGGTAGTACACGCTGAGGTCCTCCTCAGAACGGGTATAGCGCAGGGTGTTTTCTAGCACCTTGCACGGTACGGGTGACGTCTGAGGGTGGTCGCATTCTAAGACCTCCACGTAAATAAGGTAGGGTGCCTGAAGAAAGAAAACAAAAACATCATTGTTTCCACGAATTTATTTTATAATTTTTTTTTTATATATATTTTTTTGTCGCTTTTTCTTATTTCCAAAATATAAGCATTCTTATTTCCACAATTTTCAAATATATATTTCTTTATTTCATTTTTCGTCACTTTTTTTCATTTTACGACTAATATATTAATTTTCAATAGACAGAGTGGGGATTTTGCATTAAAATACAAAATATAATATAATGCTTTTCAAGGTAGAGGGTCAAACCAATTGAATCGGATTATCAAATTGTAAAATACTTTAAAAAATTTGGAATGGATTATGAGTTTCACAAAATGTGTGAACAAATTTGGAAGTTTTAATCTACATTTCACCTTCATACATTTTCTCAAGGATGCCTGACCGATACTATATATAGGTAACATATCACTCACCTTTTCTTTAGAATTGAGGACCACGGCCTGTGTGTGGGGTACCCTGACTATATGGTGGTCTATACAATGTATGGGTAACCATACCCTTGCTGGCAGATTTAAATTCAGCATGGACAGTTCTGCTATGAGCCGGGCCGCTGCAAAACAAAAGAAAATTATATTACTATTTTAGAAATCGAAGTATTGTATCGGTAAGAATTTTCTCGATTATCGAATCGCTAAATATTTCTTACCGATGATAGCCCTAATGTATGTATGTATGTATTTATGTATGTATGTATGTGTGTGTGTGTGTGTGTGTGTGTGTGTGTGTGTGTGTGTGTGTGTGTATGTATCTATAATAATAATAATAATTGGAATTTATATAGCGCCTTTTCCATTCATAAAATGTTCAAAAGCGCTGCACATTGGCATAGTTTTAGTCATAGTCCACAACGCCTCAATGGGCGAGCCTGAAAAGGTGTGTTTTGAGACACTTCTTGAAGGCCTGACACGATGTATATATATATATATATATATATATATATATATGTATATATATATATATATATATATATATATATATATATATATAGATATATATATATATATATATATATATATATATATATATATATATATATATATATATATATATATATATATCTATATATCTATATATATATATATATATA
>OZ012700.1:28901971-28963909 GCA_963942565.1 Maea johnstoni
CCACCACCAGACGGCAGCACCGCATCTCTACCCAGACTTCCCATGCTACAACTGCGCGGCATTGGATTTTTAGACGGGAAGTCGTCTTCATCTGATAGCAGAATTGAGAATTGGGACAGAGAACCAGAGTGTATAATATTTAAGCAACTTAACAAAAATCTATTAGTAAATTTAACCCATTTATGCATTAGAGGCATCAGATTTTTAGTTCTAGTCGAGAAGACATATTTGTCTGATAGCAGAATTGAGAATTGGGACAGAGAACCAAACAGTGTATTAATATTTAAGCGACTTAATAAAAAATCCATTAGAAAATTAAACCCTTTCGTGCTTTAGAGGCATCAGATATTTAGTTCTAGTCGGCAAGACATCTTCATCTGATAGCAGAACTGAGTATTGGGACAGAGAACCAGACAGTATCATTAATGATTAAGTGACTAAATATAATAATCCATTAGTAAATAAGAAAATCCATTACTAAATTTAATTGTCGTCTGGATCTAGGATCTATGATACATTTGATAATTACTTTGGAATTTGGAATGATTTTACAAAATATTTGAAGGAGAGTTTGTTGGTATTATTCTAAATCACATTAAAAAATCATTGTTTCCCTGTGCTTTGGAGGATAGTATCCTCAGCATAAGGGTTTACTACCCCAACAGTTTGAGGGATCCACTGTCTTTACAATAAATTGGCTACTGTCCAAAAATAGTAGTTTTAACCTTATTGAGGTATAGGCATGACAAGACATTATCTTCCAAATTTGTGCATAGAAAAGCATATATAACCAGGCAACAAAAAATAGCAGCTAAATGATACAGAAATAGCTAAAGGGTGAATGTTGTATGATCTCTAGCTTAGATACCAAAAATAAAAAAATCTTAAGATTTTTTATCAAGATTGACATGCTCATAGCTTAAAAGTTGTTTTGTGTTAAAAAGAAAATTATGTATAGAAATCAAAATCTGCTACCAAATACCCAGCAACTTTTTACTTTCAGTCATAGCCAGGATTTTAAAACAAACTGGGTGCCCAAAATTGGCAATTGTACAATCTTTGGGTTGTCCTTTTTTAAAGAGAGGCCACAATATACTAAAATTAACACCATAAACATGTATTTTACTTATTTTAAATAAGGTATATAATATCCATGATATACAATGCCATGGGAATTATATTGAGGCGAAAAGAATTCAACTACATGTATTTGCTTGAAACCTTTCCTCGTGAAAATATTTGGGTGTCCTAAAGGGTGATATTTGATGGTTTTGGTGTCCAAATGACACCCAGAGTCCCTGCTGGCTACGGCTATGCTTTCAGGTGTGTATTCTTAATTCAACCCTACTTAAAACATTTAATGGTTGATGCTTACAGCAGCCAAATACTGCCTGACAGTTTTGATGAAATCTTTCAACTAAAAGCATACCTGGGAGGAGAAATGTTGATTAGAACACTACCAACGAATATTTTGTGAAACAATTCTTATTCCTGATATATGTGTCAAAGGCAGGGTCTAAGCCAGGATTTCAAAAATAACCTGTCCAAAACAGCAATTTCAAAATTCCCGCCCGTCCAGATTTAGCTACTCATCTACTTCAAATCCTAAACTCAGCTACAATTAATTGCCTCGTGTGTCATGAAGGGCAATTTACACTTCAGCTTTTTCATAGAAGATGGTTTTGTTAGGAAATATTTGTTTATTACACCTCAAAAGTCAAAATTGAAAAATCTTCATATCAATTTTTGCCTGTCCAAACAGGAGGTTTTTAGGAAACTACCTGTCCAAAAGACAGGCAGGACGGGTGCTGGCTAAGTCCCTGGTCAAAGGTGTCCCAGACTCAGACAACAATTTTGAAGGAGCTTTTAACCTATCAATGCTCCAGAGATCTTGAGTTAAAAGCAATTTTAAGAAAAATATTTAACCCTTATGCTGCTGGTGGCTTATTTGGCGATACAAAATAATACAAAATCCTGAAAAATGGTCGAAACCCTGGCAAATGGGTACTCAAATGAGAGTGCTTGGCAGAGAGCTATCCAATGAATACCAACATGACAGGGCTGGCTTGGTTTTTAAAAAATTTAGCGTCCTTGTATTTAGGACGAAAGTAGCCTCAGCATTGAAGGGTTAAAGGAGAAATATCTATTAGAGCACTACCAACAACACTCCATCAAATGTTTTGTAAAATAATTCAGAATATCCAAGTTATTACCAAAAATATGATAGATCCTGACGTCAATTTCTTGAGGAACTGCTTTAGGCATTAATGGGTTAACCCTTATGCTGTGTGGTGGCTAATTTGGCCATTACAAAATGACACAAAAAACCTGAAACCCTGGCACATGGTACTCATCTTAGATTAAGTACTCAGTGACAGCTTTTTAATGAATACCAACATGACAGGTTAAGATGTTTTCAAAAATCTTTACGTGCTTTAGAAGAAAGTAGCCTCAGCATTGGAAGGGTAAAACATGAATTAGTTTAAGGGTAGTGATTTTGGTTAAAAATGTCTATTTTGGTTAAAGTGTCAATTTTTATCAAAATGTCGATTTTTGGCTAAAATGTCGATTTTAGTTAAATTGTTAATTTTGGTTAAAATGTCGATTTTGGTTAAAAGGTTGTGACCTTGACCTACCTGTTGCATCTGACCTTGACCTCTGATGGGTTTTCTTGGTTGGGGAGAGCGGGCTGGTGGGGCTGGCAGGAGGCGGATAGGGGTTGGTAGGGCTCTTGGGGATCGGGTGTCGAAGCTCCTCGCTAAGGATCATGTTTTTCAGTTTGACGCCCTGGGAGTTTTTCCATGATGGCTTGAGAACGTCGGACGAATACGCGCCGAGGATCCAGGCCGCTTCTATGGAGAACGCAATACTACTGCGACATCTGAAAGGATACATACACAAAAACTGTATGAAATTCCATGTGGCTTGTTAAGAGATATCAATACTAGTGCGACATATAAAATTATACATACACCAACAATGTATAAAATTCCATGTGGTATGTATACCACTATCTCTATCTCTCTCAGTCCCTCACTCTCTCATTCCCTCTTTCTCTCTATCAAAAAAAAACTCTTTCTCTGCCTGTCTCCCTGTCTCTCTCTCTTTCTCTCTCTCTGTCTCTCCCCTCTCTTAATTTCTCTATCTCGCTCTCTCTTTCCCTACTTCTGTCTCTCTCCCTCTGCCTGTCTCTCTCTCTGTCTCTCTCTCATTCTCTCTCTCTGTCTCTCTCATTCTCTCTCTCTGTATTCATTCGTTCCTGCGTACACCAAACCACGTACATATCTCCCTTCCCCCCTCTCTCTTTGTCTGTCTGTCTGTCTGTCTCTCTCTCTCTCGCTCTCGCTCTCTCTCTCTCTCTCTCTCTCTCTCTCTCTCTCTCTCTCTCTCTCTCTCTCTCTCTCTCTCTCTAGTCTGTCTCTCTCCCTCCCCCTCTCTCCCCTTTCTTAATTTCTCTCTCTATCTTGCTCTCTCTTTCCCTACTTCCGTCTCTCTCTCTCTGCCTCTCTCTCTCTCTCTCTCTCTGCCCCCCTCTCTCTCTCTCTCTCTCTCTCTCTCTCTCTCTCTCTCTCTCTCTCTCTCTCTCTCTCTCTCTCTCTCTCTCTCTCTCTCTCTCCCCTTTCTCTCTCTCCCTCTCTCTCTCTGTGATATCTTACCTGTGGACGAGGTATGGGTGAATGGCTTCTGCGACGTCGTGCATATGTATGTACATGTTGAGGATCTGTGGCAGGTACAGGTCCACTTCCTTCTCATTAAAACTGAACATCTTGTTTCCTGCAACGAACGAAAAACAAAACATGCACCATCAGTAGGGGTCCACACCGATATACCCGTACCGTGAGGGTACCGATACCCCGCCCGAAAATACCGGTGATAAACCGTATAAATAGTAGCCGGTACTATGAATAAAACGCCTCGCTGCTGATATAGCAGGCAAGGCGGAAAAGAGTGCAGAGACGCGGGATCAGCGGGAAAATACATCGCGATCGCGTCATCCAGTGCCGGCCGCCATTGAAACTGCACTACGATAGACACTAACGCGCGCAGTAGTACTTGGAAAAGTGTGGAGAGGGCCACGCTATGTATTTTACATGGTGCTAGTCCAGCCCCACCACACTTTTCCAAGCACTAACGCGCGCGACAGAATTTCGAAAACATCGACAAAGTAAAGAAAGTAACCAGTATCGATACTGTTAGCATACCGGAACCGTATAAAAAATACCGGAACCGTACCATACCGTATAATTTTAACGGTATGGACCCCTAATCATCAGTAGGGTTGGACACCGTTAAGAACTAATCGCTGTGGCATCGATATTGGTACCACAAAACAACACAGTATTTTAACAGTACTGTTAACGGGTCATGACCGAACTGAATCAAGTCTTACTTGCATGGTTATCAGATGACCCGGGACCTAAATTCTTCAAGTCGCATAAATGGGTCATAAGGCATTAATAAAAGAAATTGTTTGTTTTCTGTAATGACCCCCCCCCCCCCCCCCCCAAAAAAAAAAATAGGGTAGGCAGGTAAGTAAAAATAAATTTGGATTATTTTTTCCAAAAAAAATGTGTGTATCATGCACCTTTTGTGTTGATTGAGAGTTGGAAGGGCGGAAAAACTTAAGGCTAGGGAATTTTCTGAATAAAAACTTGTTATGGTTGGGGTACAGGAAAAAATCATCTTTTCTTTTAGGCTTAAGTAGTTCACTTACCTATATATGTTTGTACACCGTGCTCCTTGGAATTAAATAAATAAGTAATAGCGATTGACATATCAAACAGTTTCGACTCGAACAGTCTCAGCAGCCATGACTGTTTTCCAGGAGGATTCCGGGATTTCACTTTTTTACGCCCGCTCGGCGGTTTTTGTAACTTCAATTCTGAATCGTCACTTTCGCTACAGTTTGGTCCCACCTTCACTGGTGTAACATCCAAAGAGAGGCTGCTAGTATCCGGTCGAGGTTTTGCCGTTTTTTCATCCACTGCGGGATCGGAATTTGTTTCATTACTATCTATCGTTTGATTGGCTATCGCTCGACACATTGCGGCAATTTGCATGTGGTCCTCGCCGTTTACGATTTTCCTACCTTCTGATTGGCTACTGGACATATTGGAGCAATCTGATTGGCTATCGGTAGTGTTTGTGTCTGAAGCAGCATTATTGATGCCGTTTATATTTATACCTCCTATCACAGAAGAGTTACTCACGCATGTGTCATTTGAGATATTTCGGCTTTCCGTTTGTTCATCATTCGAAATCGCGTTTTTACAATTTTTGCATTCCGATTGATCACTATCTCTCTCACACACACAACTATCCCTTCCTTTAACAATTATATCCATTCCATCTTTGGAATTCAAACATATTCCATTTTCTTTGATCTTCGTATCCACTGTTGCTTGGCAATGGTTAGTGTTGCCATGACTACTGCATTTTTGTTTACCGGTCTCCTTGGTGATGATGTTGGCATGGCAACCGTCGCTACCCCCGTTGAGCATGTTGTCGCGGGAGTTGGACCGACTGTGCGTGTGTACCTTGACCATTTCGGAGCTGTGTCGTGGCGCGATATCCTCCTCTGATTGGTGCGAGGAATCCTGCATTATGATTGGCTACTGCTTCCTCCAATCAGCTCGAAGAGGCAAAAAATCAAAGCCATACTCGTGGTCTCCAAAAACAGCAGGACTCATTCCTACAAATACACAAAGGGCAAAAATAAGTGTGAGGTTCAATATCTCATTCAGCAATAACTGCAAAACGGGTATATTTCCCGTACCTTTATTTAAAGAAAAAATTACCATTTAGGGAATTTCCCATTTTTTTAGATTTTTCCAGCCCGCACACATCTGTCACACCATACCAACACAAATTGTTAAGAAACTATTTTCAATTCTACTGTTTTGAACCCATTTAATAGGTAAATTTTGGGAGATTAATCCCTTGTTAATTAATATTACACGATTTTACCCATTAACACTCAAGAGTTTCTCCAGAAGGTGTTGTCTGCTACTCTCATACTTTTGGAAACTAACTTCCAGGAATAAAGCCATAGTTCACAAAATAATTGAAGGAGAGTTGTTGCTTGGCTTCTGATCAACATTTCTTATTCAAATGTTTTCAAGAAAATGCTTTTGTAAGTAGAATATTTCCGAAATCACCAGGCGCCAACTGGGTGCCTAAAATTGGCAGTTGTGAAATTTTTGGGCTTCCAAATTTTTAAGAGGGATCACAATATACTCATATTTTAACCATAAACATGTATAAATTCATCAAGATAAGGCATGATATCATTAAACAACATCATGGGAATATTATAAGGAGATGAAAAAATTTAATTATAAGCTTGAGATTGAGATATTTAGAAATTCCACACAAATTCTTTTGGGTGTCCTGAGGGGTTCTTTTAAGGGTTTGGGTGTCCAAAAAGGCACCCAGACGCCCTGCTGGCTAAGACTATGAGCATAGGGATCGGATGTTCAAATAATGGTGCCCAGTTTAAACCCTTTATCACTCAATGACGCAATAACTCGTAACATGAGTGCAGCTGCACTTCCTCAGTAGCGAGTTATTGCGTCATTGTATTTGTGCACTTATTCCTACGAAGCGAGTTTTGGCGTATTTTGGGTACCACGATCTTAGATCGCTGGTACACAAATGATTGTTAAATAAAGATACAATATTATTGCCCTTACCTTTTAATCGTAATCTATAGTTATTTAATGCTTATTTTCGGACTCGAAGTCCGTGATTTTCGGCGGGAAAACTACGGGAAAACCCCCTCCAAATATGGAAGTCATGGGGAATTCCCGCCAGTGACGTCGTCGTGTTGTGGCGTCCTTAGCAACACACGAAACCATTGATATTCTCCCGTGTTTTTTCGTTGTTTTCTGCCATCAAATGGCTGGTTTAAACCAGGATAATTCCGATGAAGAGTGGAAGAGGATCGACTATCGTCCCCTTCACGATCCATGGGAATCAGACGATGATATCCCACTCATTTAACCACTCAACAAAGACGAAACTTGCCGAGGTGCGTTATTGACCGTGAGTGCGTCAAGCGCAAAATCAGACAAAAATCAACTTTTAAGTTAATATATTCTAAACACAAATAATATCATATTTAACGAAATGAAAGATACAATAAAAAATGGAAATTACCTCGTTTTAAACTTGTTTCTTAAAGCACTGCCTCCCTATGCACTGCAGTGCACTACGCACTGCGCAAAAATGTCTCTGAGGAGTAACCCCCTCATGCAGTGCAGGGGACATGGCAACATTGTTGCGTTGAGTGATAAAGGGTTAATAGGGGTGCGCAACATTCTCCAACTTTCTACGAGATACTGATCTGGTCTTGAATGGGTTAAGTTATAAATTGGGGACAAGCCATCTATAAAACCCACCTGAAAATACTCAATACAGTTGACCATCCATTTACAATTTTTGTAAAAAATATATGATATCTAGTACTGGATATTTCGAACACGGGATGGTATCCGCTACCAATTTTACAGTATGTACAGTATTTTAACAGTACTGTTGAAGGTACCATTATTGCATCATTTCCTTATAAATTATCTTGTGAATAGTCATGTTTAGGATCTTGGACAATCCCTAATAAATGATAGGTTAACAGTGGTTTATAGTATCTTTGAGAGTACCCTTTAAGGAATGAAGCAGTATGATACAGTACCTTATTGAAATAACTACTCGGCACTAGTGGGTACCGATACCTCTAACGGAACATCCAACCCTAAAAATATATGAACGAGAAGTATTTCCCAACTTTCCATCACACCTATCATCTGGGGCTTACCGATCATTCTCGGAAATTCTTAAACCACCCCTAGGACTTTGGACCACTATAATTATTTTGCAAATAATCAATGGGAAATCTGGGCGACCCTTGATCTATCGTCATTTGCGATTCAACCAAAATGAACCTAACTGTAAATCTTTCTGATACGTCAATGTATTTTCAGAAAATATGGGGCCACCCTGAAACCCATAAAAATCCTAATTATTAAAAAGTGTCCCAAATTACGGAGAATTAACGGTAAATGGGTTAAGACCTCTAGAGGTTATTGGAACAAGCCATTTATAAACCACCACCTGACACATAATCAATAAAATTGACATCCATTCCAAATCTTTGCTCTTTACTCTTCTCTCTGTGTCATAGGATATCTATCAGATAAATATGATAACCATTTTAACCCATCTAAGGCCTAAAAAAAGAAATTGTTTGTTTCCTGTAACGGTCCGAAAAAAATTAGGGTAGGTAGGTCGGTAAACATCTTTTTTTTTTTTTGCTTTATTTTTTTGGTCAAAATTGTGTGTTTTATGCATGTTTTACGTTGATTATGAGTTGGGAGGGCTGAAAAAACTTTAGGGTAGGGATTTTTTGAATAAAAACTTGTTAGGGTAGGGTTACAGGAAACAAACAACTTTTTTTAGGCCTAATACTGATGCTTCTTCCGTTAAAAAGCACAAAGGCGCAAATATCTTTGAAAACCTTCTAAACCCTGTCATCTTGGTACTCATTGGATAGCTCTCGCTGAGTACTCTCAGATGAGTACCCATAAGCCAGGTTTTCAGTCATTTATCGGGTTTTTGCATCATTCTGAAATGACAAAATTAGCCACCAGTATATTAAGGGTTAAACAAGGGTCAGGCTTTGGCTAAAAACTCTGGGAGACCACACAACTTCTGGTTCTTATCACACACCAACATCTAATGCCCTAGCTTTGCTAAGGCCTAACAAAAGAAATAGTTTGTTTCCTGTAACGGTCCGGAAAAAAATAGGGTAGGTAGGTCAGTAAAAAAAAATTTGCATTATTTTTTTGGTCAAAAATGTGTGTTTTATGCATGATTACGTTGATTGGGAGTTTTGGAGGGCGGAAAAAAACTTAGGGGTAGGGATTTTTTTGAATAAAAACTTGTTAGGGTAGGGTTACAGGAAACAAACAGCTTTTTTATTAGGCCTAAATCCTGTAGTCCCACAGGTAGTGGTATTAGGTTGAGATATGTTAGTAATACCTAGTAATACAGTTTTTATTCTTTTGTGCTCTCGAGCAACATATTGATAGGAATATTGATTGAAAGTATATCCAGGAAGTGTGTGGGAGTATTATACCCTAACTGAGGGTCAAATCTTATGGTAAACATGCAAGCGATGATAGCAGACTTTTATGTTTATCTTGTATGAAGGTGTAGAAATATCACTCTCATTCTGTCTCCCTCTCTCTCCCTCACCTCTCTGTGTCTGTGTGTCTCTCTCTGTCTCTCTCTCGTTCCCTCGAATGGGAAAATTTAAGTATTGTATCGTTCAAGTTTTCAATATATAAAAGGGACTAAATTGCTAGCTGGAAACCTCCACATGAAAGACTGAAACAGGATCGTATACCCCATGGGGCAGTAAAAGATCAATCAATTACCGGGCTACTTGTGACTATAACTCTAGTGGGTCTGTCAGTGAAGCCGCCTACTCTGCTATTACCAGTGACAGCGGCGTGCGAAGGCGATCGATGGTTGCCTCCTTAGGAAGCTTTCTATCTCACTCTCTCCTTCTCTTTTTTTTCTCTCTCTTTTTTTTCTCTCTCTTTTGTCTTCTTTCCTTCTCTCTCTCTTCTCGTTTCTTCTCTCATTCTCTATCTTTCTTTCTCGCTCAAACTCTCTCTCTCCCCCCATCTCTCTCTCTCTCTCTCTCTCTCTCTCTCTCTCTCTCTCTCTCCCTCTCTCTCTCCCCCTAATTCTCTCTGTCTCTGAGACTCTCTCTCCCTAATTCTGTCTGTCCGTCTGTCTCTGCCTGAGTCTCTCTCTCTCTCTCTCTCTCTCTCTCTCCTCTCTCTCTCTCTCTCTCTCTCTCTCTCTCTCTCTCTCTCTCTCTCACTCACCCTAAAGTATCGCAATTGAATTGTCAGAGGTACTATTCTAATTATACAGCATTTCCAGCAACCAGCATTGAATTGGACCTTTCATTACAGGATGTATATTATTATCTTATTTACTGTTCACATCATTGGAAGATTTCCAAATCAGCTAATTACCTTAATTGACCCAGCATCAGCCATAGGGCCAACCTGTCAATCAGGCTAGTACATCTGTAGGGATATCTACAGGAAAATTTCACACTTCTGCATATACCATTTTTGACCCTTCCAATGCTAAGGCTACATTCATCCAAAGAACAAGAACACAAGCATCTTTAAAAAGCCATCTAAACCCTTTCATGTTGGTATTCATTGGATAGCTCTCACTTAGTACTCTCAGACGAGTGCCCGTATGCCAGGGTTTCAGTCATTTCTCAGGTTTTTTGCCTCATTTTGTATTGGCCAAATTAGCCACTGGCAGCATAAGGGTTAACTCACCACTGCCCAGCACAGTGTCTTAGTCAGGATTTAGAAACTAGGTGCCTAAAATGGGCAGTTGTAAAATGTTTGGGCGTCCAAATTTTTAAGGGGGATCACACTATACTCATATTTCAACCATAAACGTGTATAAATTCATCAAAATAAGGCATGATATCATTAATCAATGTCATGGGAATTATCAGGAGATGAAAAAATTCAATTATAAGCTTGAGATTGAGATTTTTAGAAATTCCACACTAAAGAATTTGGGTGTCCTGAGGTTTTTTTTTAAGGGTTTGGGTGTCCAAAAAGGCACCCAGACGCCCTGCTGGCTAAGACCATGGCCCAGCATCTTACGCAGGATTTGGAAACTGGTGCCCTAAATAAAATGGACAACTATTAATTTGTGGGTGTCCTATTTTTCAATGTCAGAGAGCACAATATAATTATTCCCAGATTACTACCATAATCATGTTTTTACTTAGTGAAATAATGTTAAATAATGTTACTATTCTTTTAACAATTTTATGCTTGAAATTGACATTTCAAAAGAATTCCACACAAAAATATTGGGTGTCCTTAGGGATGATTATTGAGGGTTTAGGTGTCCAAATGACCGCAGATGCCTTACTGGCTAAAACTATGGCCAAGCCCAGAAATATTTTGACAGGTGTCATTGGAACCTAGGATACTCTTGAAAATAGCTTAGGAATAAATCATAAATTAATGATTTAACAAAATTCACGTTGGGTACTGTTCAGGCTTAACCCATTGGCACTCAGAGCGGCCAAAACAGGCCTGACTATTTTGTTGATATTTTCCTCCCAAAAGCGTTTTTCTCAAAAATATTTGAAGGAGAAATGTTTATTAGAATATTACCAACAACTCTTCTTCAAATATTTTGTGAGAATTTGCTTTATTTTTAAGTCATTTTTAAAAGTATGAAAATAGCAGACGATACTTTCCTGGGGAACTCTGAGTGTGAATGGGTTAAAATAGGTTAAATATTTCCCCTGATACGACTTACACTGCTATGACTCATGCCAACTCAGGGAATTCATTCATTTCTCATGAGCATGGGACATACTGCCAAGTGAGAAACCCATATTTAAACAGACTTCACCATTTGAAGTGCACCTGCATGGTCCTGCTAAAAATGATATATTTACAAAATAAATATTCTTATAATGTCAGCATATAATCTAGGCTAGCTACAAGCCCTACTCTAATCAGCAACAATGTAGCAACCTCTCAATTCCAACTAGGCCAAACATGTCATAAACAACTACCCCCAGCAGCTGAAGTTGAAAAAAACAACTTAGTGTTGGCCCAGCTTCAACCCATGCCCCTTCTGAACTTATTTTAAGCAAACTTTAAGCAAATTTTGGGCATCCTCTTTTTCACGATATACTCAGATTTCAACAACTTGCTTTTATTTACTCATTAAAGTAAGGCATAATATCCTAATATTGAGGTGAAAGAAAAATCATATGCTTGAAAATGACATTTTAAGAAATTACTCACAATTTTTGGGGGGTGTCCTGAGGGTGACTTTTGAGGGTTTGGGTATCCAAATGACACCCAGACGCCCTGCTGACTAAGACTATGAGCCCAGGGCATACCCTAGTTTCAGCACTGTTGTGACTGTAACCAAGGGAAACGACTATAAAGGAATGACATGATTGGTTGTTTGTAGTTGCTTTATCTTGGTGAGCGCAGAGACAGACTGACCTAGTATCACAGGGGCACTAAACATGAGAAGGGGTATATATGTAGTGCTATGTGTAGTTCAGTGGTACAAGGCCGAATATTACCTACGTTCTATTCCCCTCTCTCATGCAGCCAGCACATGGCTCTGAGAGAGAGAGAGAGAGGGAGAGAGAGAGAGAGAGAGAGAGAGAGAGAGAGAGAGAGAGAGAGAGAGAGAGAGAGAGAGAGAGAGAGAGAGAGAGAGAGAGAGAGAGAGAGAGGAGAGAGAGAGAGAGAGAGAGAGAGAGAGAGAGAGGAGAGAGAGAGAGAGAGAGAGAGAGAGAGAGAGAGAGAGAGAGAGAGAGGGGAGAGAGAGAGAGAGAGAGAGGGGGGGGAAAGGGAGAGAGGGGGAAAGGGAGAGGAGAGAGAGAGAGAGAGAGAGACGAGAGGAGAGAGAGAGAGAGAGAGAGAGAGGAGAGAGAGAGAGAGAGAGAGACAGAGAGAGACAGAGAGAGACAGAGAGAGAGAGAGACAGAGAGACAGAGAGAGTTCAGTGCATGGAACAAGGCCAAATATTACCCACTTCCTATATGTACACCCCTCTCTTCATGCAGGCAGCACATGGCCAACATTAGGCATGGATACTGCTAAGAACAAAACGGTTCAGTATTGGACTGTGTCAACATCGTCTCCCAGCCAAGAACTTACCTTGCCAGCTGTCAGGGAGTCATTTTGACTCCCAGAAAACAGATTCTTGGCAAAGTGACACCTAGTTCGTATATTGTAAGATTTTCGTATTTGTTGAGTTCAATGAAATATTTCAAAAGTTTCACGCATACAAGAAAATAGGCACATTAAGTGATGTAAAGATGCAAACTTTGTCTTCTATAGCAATATATATAGGGTTGATATGGTTATTCCTGTATATAGGGTAACTGAATTTTGACCCCAAAATATCATAACTTCTCAGTTTTGACTTCCTATTTCTAAATCCTGGGTAAAGACCCTGCTCTAATTTCAATCAGCCATTCCTACACAGGTAAAAATTGACAGACCCGTCAACTATTACCTGTATTGGCCATATTCAGATGGCATCCCTTGTGGACAGATGGCACTTCAAGGAGAAATGTTAATAAGAAATTGTAACTAACAACTCACCTCACATTTCAGGCCTGCAACTGAAAGACCCCTTGGAACTATTCCTGAAAAGCAGGTAACTTCCCGGTCCCAGGTTTCTATCTTATCTTAATATGACCTTACTTCCTTGATAATCGGTTCGGTATACCCACTCTTCCATGGCTCCAGGTTTCTATCTCGTCGTAATATGACTTAAGCTGTTGAAAGCGACGTAAAAATCCAATTCCTTCCTTACTTCCTCCATTCCTTGATATTAAATAATCAGTTTGAACAGTATATATCCACTGTTCCCTGGCTTTCCATGCAGCATGGATGAAGAAATTGTGGAGGGATGTCTAAGGTCCTTCTGCAACTGAAAGATCCCTTGGAACTATCCCTGAAAAGAAGGGAATTTCTTCCAAGTTCAGGGTTTCTATCTCATCACAATATGAAATTGACATAAAACCCATATTCCTTCGAGATTGAGTACACAGAGTCACAGACCTTACTTTCTTGATAAGCATCAGTTCAGTATATATATCAACTGTTCCCTGGCGTTCCTGCATAGACAGTGGGAGCAGGTACTAGTATCTAGACCAGGACTGATCTGCCACCGAGAAGCAGCAATAAATATTCTGCATCTATTACCAGGCGACGATAACGAGTGAAAGTCGCAAAAAAGACAATCCCCTTGGCGCTTTCCCCTGCTTGGTATGCACGCTACTCGCTACCCAGACACTCAGCGCTATTAACACTTTCTTTCCAGGATAACCACTGAGCCTCCAGAAACTGGAGAAGGGAGACAAGAAAGGAAAGAAAGACATGAAAACGGAAAACCTCAATTATCAGGCAGCGACAACCAGGGATAGTCACAAAAAGACAATCCGTTTGGCTCTTTCCCCTGCTTGGTACGCACGCTACTCGCTACCCAGACACTGACTCTCACCTCAGCACAGCACCATTACGCTTTCTTTCCTCTAGCGACTGAAAACCTCTTTTACGAGGTGGTGACGATGAAAGTGACAAAAGTCACAAAAAGACGATCCGTTTGGCGCTTTTCTCTGCTTGGTATGCATGCTACTCGCTACCCAGACACTCAGCACTATTAACACTTTCTCTCCTCTAGTGACTGAAAACCTCTGAACTGTTCTCGTTAGTCCCTGCTTCTATTACGACGACGAAGAGCGAAAAGTCGCAAAAAGACAATCCCCCCAGCAGTTTTCCCTGCTTGGTATGCACGCTACTCACTAGTCGCTTCTCAGACCCTGTCTCTCATCACAGTGGTATTAACACTTTCTTTCCTCTACAGAAAACCTCTGCACTGTTCTCGTTAGGCGAGGCCCCTAGTCCCTGCATCTATCACAACGTAGAGAGAAAAGTCACAAAAAGACGATCCGTTTGGCGCTTTTCCCTGCTTGGTATGCATGCTACTCGCTACCCAGACACTCAGCACTATTAACACTTTCTCTCCTCTAGTGACTGAAAACCTCTGAACTGTTCTCGTTAGTCCCTGCTTCTATTACGACGACGAAGAGCGAAAAGTCGCAAAAAGACAATCCCCCCAGCAGTTTTCCCTGCTTGGTATGCACGCTACTCACTAGTCGCTACTCAGACCCTGTCTCTCATCACAGTGGTATTACCACTTTCTTTCCTCAACTGAAAACCTCTGCACTATTCTCGTTAGGCCAGGCCCCTAGTCCCTGCATCTATCACGACGAAGAGAGAAAAGTCGCAAAAAGACAATCCGTTTGGCGCTTTTCTCTGCTTGGTATGCACGCTAGTCGCTACCCAGACACTCAGCACTATTAACACTTTCTCTCCTCTAGTGACTGAAAACCTCTGAACTGTTCTCGTTAGTCCCTGCTTCTATTACGACGACGAAGAGCGAAAAGTCGCAAAAAGACAATCCCCCCAGCAGTTTTCCCTGCTTGGTATGCACGCTACTCACTAGTCGCTTCTCAGACCCTGTCTCTCATCACAGTGGTATTAACACTTTCTTTCCTCTACAGAAAACCTCTGCACTGTTCTCGTTAGGCGAGGCCCCTAGTCCCTGCATCTATCACAACGTAGAGAGAAAAGTCACAAAAAGACGATCCGTTTGGCGCTTTTCCCTGCTTGGTATGCATGCTACTCGCTACCCAGACACTCAGCACTATTAACACTTTCTCTCCTCTAGTGACTGAAAACCTCTGAACTGTTCTCGTTAGTCCCTGCTTCTATTACGACGACGAAGAGCGAAAAGTCGCAAAAAGACAATCCCCCCAGCAGTTTTCCCTGCTTGGTATGCACGCTACTCACTAGTCGCTTCTCAGACCCTGTCTCTCATCACAGTGGTATTAACACTTTCTTTCCTCTACAGAAAACCTCTGCACTGTTCTCGTAAATCCCTGCATCCATCACAATGAAGTGTGAAAAGTCACAAAAAGACAATCCGCTTAGGGCTTTTCCCTGCTTGGTATGTACGGGACTTACTACCCAGACACTGTCTCTCATCCCAGTGGTATTAACACTTTCTTTCATATAGCGACTGAAAACCTCAATTGGCAATTTTGGGTAACCAGTTTCTAAACCCTGAATAAGGCCCTGAGTGTACTTACTGTACCTATTATCTCTTACCATTGGTTATAGTATCAAAGACATACATACTTAGATGTAAACTCCATTCTCCCTATTAGTATGTGTTATATGTGCTGTGTCGTTTACAAATCACAGATGCTCTGTAAGCAGATACCGGATGTACGTCTGATTTCTCTGGTTAGTAACAGCTGCAGAATACATAAATATTGAAGTGTCACTTCAATAGCTGCATCACAGTTCAATGTACATATACATATGTAACTCATGGACATGTGTTAGTGCTGTATACCTACAGTGCCAACATTTAATTCCTGCACTAAATTCATAGGTAGTCCGGCAGGGTCAACTGGGTGCCTAAAATTGGCAAATTTTGGGGCGTTCTATTTTTCAAGTTGAGAACACTATATATATATAGGGATTACAACCATAAACAATTATTTACTCATTAAAATTAGGCATTAGGTGAATAATATCAGGCCTCAAAGCTTACTCAAAATGATACTGGCCCTGTAGGACCAGTAACACCTAGCATCTACTGGTCCTGCAGAACAGTGGTGAAAATAGACAGTAGCCCACCGGTCCGTTTCTACTAAAAATTTGAACGGGCTAGTAAAAGTCTATGCTTACTTGCCCAGAAAGTCTGCTAAATATTCTGACCATATTAATTTGGTAAGCATCCCATCCAGTTTCACATTTCTCCAACATTAGATAATAGCTGTCACAATTCATAAATTTAGCACAACTAACTATGAATGTTCAGTTATGAAATGGCTGTAGGCTAGCATTTTGGTTATCAAAGTGATATGGACCCCTAATTTTTCTGGTGGACCACTAAACTATTCATTTTGATGGACCGTTTGACCACCAAAGCTTAGCAAACTGTATTCAGCAGTGGCAGAATGTTTACTGGTCCTACATTTTTTCTTTATCATAACAAGAAAGAACATTGCATAAGATTCACCACAACATTTATCTTTATAAATTTTATCTTCATTTATTTCAAAAGCAATTGGGGACGTTCTCAGGGGGAAACTTTTTAACCCATTCACACTTAAGAGTTCCTCTAGAAATATTGTCTGCTATTTTCATACTTTTGGAAATAACTTGGGAATAAAGCGAAAGATCACAAAATACTTCAAGGAGAGTTGTTGTTTATCTTCTGATCAACATTTCTCCTTCAAATGTTTTCCAAAAAATGCTTTTGTAAGGAAAATATTTCCAAAATCGTCAGGCCTCTTTTGGCCGCTCTGAGTGTAAATGGGTTAACAAGAATGTCTTTAAATGTTTACTGGCCCTGTAGGACCAGTTGAGATTTTTTTTTACTGGCCTGAAGCTGTTTTTGGGAATTTTTACTGGCCTGCGGCCATAGGTTTACCATTAGCGTTGAGCCCTGAATATATAAAATTAGCTACTTGAAATTGACGTTTTTAGAAATTCCCAAAAAATAGTTGGGTGTACTGAAGAGAGATTTTAGACTGTTCTTTTGGTCCCTTGGTCGCAAAATGACCGTTAACTTTGGACTATGTACGTTTGCTCTAGATAAACATGGTGATTGATCAATATAGTCACAGTGGTATTAATCACTGGCAGGATGTATCAGAATACAGATAGGGAAGTCACAAAACACTAGGTCACCAATAATAAAGTCCATAATCAGGGTCTGACACTTAGATTTCAGGCTTGAGGCAGGAAAAGGTCTTTCGATAAAAATTAGTGGTCAGAAACAGGATTTCTGTAAATTTTCATACAATTTTGGGCCACTAGACTGAAAAATCTAGGGGCCCACAGCAAAATCTAGCGGCATATGCCCCCGGGCCCCTGGGAAAGTCGAACCATGATAATGGTTAGTAGGGGCTTAGATGAATAAAACAATGGATAAGGAGCGAGAGACCAATTACCATATGCATTTTATTGAAGACCTGGACTATCCAGGGGTTCTCGAATCTTGCCAAACCTCGCCTCATTTCTTAAAATATCAATTTCAAGCATATAATTGAAGTTTTTCCACCTTACTATAATTCCCATAACATTGTATATCGTGGTCTCCCTTGAAAAAGATGATGCCAAAAATTTTTACAATTGCCAATTTTGGGCACCCACTTTCCAAATCCTGGCTAAGAGTCAGACCCTGATACAAATCTAGGCTAAGTATGCAGAAGTAAAGCCCCTTTTCCACCCTGCTGACCAGAGGTCAAGCTGGTCACATGATATGCCACCATCACCATGATATTCCCCTGAGGCCACTCTGACCCTACATCTCTAGAGAGATGTAATCCACACGCCCAGAGATGGCCCTGCTAAGGGTGGCCACTTCAAAACAACATCTCAAACAGAAGCGAGCTTGGACATAAATGAACGTCATCACTTTCATGGCACCATTTAGCCTTCATGTTATAAATATCAATTGTACATATTGTATAAATATGTATATTAGTGTTGGGAATCACTCCTAATTTCAAAGACTGATCATCAGTCTGTCAGAGTGATCGATGATCAGTTTTATAATCAGAGATGTTTTGTTTCTTTTAGAAATGTGGAAATTACTTCATTTGTCGCCCCCCCCCCCCCCCCACACACACACACACAGAGTGTACTAGTTAGCCTCAGCTCTAAGGTCCTGCAGCTCACTTACTATACACATAGTGCCCTTCCCATCCACATACCAGCCAGCAGTGCAGTACACACACCCATACCACACAGCAAGCACTGTCAGCATCTCTTCTTCTTAAGTACACAGACTGGCCAGATCTATATGAGATCTTGGACGTGCACTGATATGTATCCATAGTTTTAGCCAGCAGGGAGTTATAAAGGGTGATTTTTGTAGCACTACCCTAAGGACACCCAAATTTTTTGTAAGGAATTTCTTAAAAAGTCAATCTCAAGTATATTATTAAATTGAAAATATTTTAAGGTTAGGGCCCCGAAAAGGTCTTTTGATAAAAAATAGTGGTCAAAAACAGGATTTCTGGTTGATAAACATACTATTTTGGGCCCAGCTAGTCTGAAATATCTTTGGGGCCACAGCAAAATCTAGGGGCCGCATATGCCCCGAGGAAAGTCGAACCCTGTTGGGCACTCAGTTTCTAAATCCTGGTCAAAAGCCTGGTTAATCTTGTTATCCTATTAACTGCTGGTTATTTACAGAACTTTACATTTCGGAAGGGGGGTTCTAATCCAGGGTCTTAGCCAAGATTTAGAAACTGGCTGCCCAAAATTGGCAATTGTGAAATTTTTGGGCGTCCATATTTTTAAGGGGGAGCACAATATACTCAGATTTCAACCATAAACATGTATAAATTTATCAAAATAAGGCATGATATCCTTATACAATGTCATGGGAATCATATGGAGATGAGAAAAATTCAATTATATGCTTCTGATTGACATTTTAAGAAATTCCTCACAAAAATCTTTGGGTGTCCTGAGGAGTGCTTTTTGAGGGTTTGGGTGCCCAAAAAGACACCCAGACACCCTGCTGGCTAAGACCATGTTCCCATTTACATTTCGGAGAGAGGGAGTTCTTATCAGAATTGGGCCCATCCCCTGTACATTCCAGTAGCACCCATGGCTATGATCACTATCACTATCACTGAAGGCATGTGATATGCGTGTGTGTACTCTAGCACTTCAGACTGCTCTTGTTCCGCTCCAGTTCAGCCAATCACACTTAGGCTTATCCCGAACAAATGTCGTCTGGATATTTTGTCTTTTTCGAAAATAACTAAGTAATTAAGTATGGATTCTGAAAATATTTGAAGGAGAGTTGTGAATTGAATTCTGAAAAACATTTCTTATTCAAATATTTTCAGAGAACACTGAAATATATAGTCACTCGGTTTACACCTGCAGTTATCCTTCAAGTGTTGTCTGGATCTAGCTTCCTTTTGGAAATAACTTCATAATAAAGTATGGATTCTGAAAATATTTTAAAGGAGAGTTGTCAGTTGTGTTCTGAAGAACACTTCTCATTCAAATATTTTCAGAAAACAGTTATGTCTACAGTTATTCTTGACAAACGTCGTCTGGATCTATCTTCCTTTTGAAAATAACTTCATAATAAAGTATGGTTTCTGAAAATATTTGAAGGAGAGTTATTAGTTGAGTTCTGAAGAACATTTCTCATTCAAATATTTTCAGATAACGAATGTCTATAGCTATTCATGACAAGTGTCGTCTGGATCTAGCCTCTTTTTGAAAATAACTTAGTATTAAAGTATGTATTTAAAAAATATTTGAAAGAGAGTTGTCAGTTGAGTTCTGAAGAACATTTCTCATTCAAATATTTTTCTGAAGGGGAGTTGTAGTTGAAGTTGTGATCAACATTTCTCATTCGAATCTTTTCAGAATTATCCCTATGTTGAGTAAGAGGTCACCAAAAACCGTAAGAACTCTCTTAAGAAACAATGTTGTACTTCATTGTGTAAAAAGAATAACCAAAAGATAAACAATAATATATATATAAATATTAATAATAATGATAATGATAATAATAATTAATAATAATAATAATAATAATAATAATAATAATAATAATGATGATAAATATAATAATAATAATATTTTTGAATAAAATTGTCCATGGTTTTTGTTCAAAAAGATATTGAGATGATACCTAGACATGTTCCATTAAGAGAACAGAGATTTTAGTATTGCAAGCTGAAAATTTAGTTTATATAACAGCTGAAGTTATGCTGATACCCCAAGAGCAAGTTGTATGTGTGGGGTAGCAGGTCTTTCCTATTGCCAGTATATAGAGGGTAATCAGTACAGATGACATTTCTCTGGCACACTGTGACAGTGGAGTAGGTTAACAGGTCATTGACACCATGAATACAGAATACATATAGTTTATGTTATCACAAGTTTACAGTGAAAGTGAAAGGCAGAGAATGTTTCTAATTCTCAAACAACAGCTTAAAAAGTCATTAATTCATTTGTGCCTGGAGAAGACAAGTATTGTTCATGGTACCACAACTGTAGGGTCTAGATAAGCCAGTATTTAGAAACAGCTTTTTAGAAAAGAAGACCACAATATACTCAGAATAGCAATAAGACATAATTAATACCCTATTTAAACAATGTAATGGCAATTATATATTATGGTGGTACCCACCTCAATTATATGCTTGAAATTGACATTTCCAGAAATTATTCATGAAAAAAAGTGGGTGTCCTGACTCCTGAGTGATGAGTTTTTGAGGGGTTGGACACCCTGACCGCCTCATAGACTTGTTGATCATTGCCCTGACTTTTCACTAGCCCAGTAATGCTAGATGCCCAACTATTCTTCTATCCCTAATGTATTTGCAAACTTGATGCCATTTTTTACCTGTACCCCTAGCGGGAGTCCATTTTTATCAAGCCTTGAGTAATCGAGGATTAGCGTGGAAATTATCCCAACCCCACATTTCCCTTAAATGCATCCAACCTTTAAGTATTCATTAGATATTTTATTCAGAAATTATTTGGTTCAAATTCCTAATATATTACTTATTAGTAATATATACATATACCCGATATACCTTGAATACTTGGTACATACTATATATCATGAATACTTGGAATCTGGGCCACCATTATCATTTTGCAAAATAAATACAGAGAAATCTGGGATTGCCTTTGATTTGATTATATTACAGCAAATAAACATACTACTTTGATGGCTGATGGAGATTTCTTAAAAGTAATATAAGTGACATAAACAATATACATAAACACAAATGTATGTATATTCCTACGATGTTTATCAGTCCATGAGTATAATAATGGCTTCCGTGTGATACATGAGATAGGATGGATTGAATAAAGTTGGTGGGTAACAGCTGATCCTCTGCTGTTGTGAGGATTATGATAAGAGGGCAAAAGGTAGAGTTCAACATAGATATGATATGTACATTAAGATTAACCCATTCACGCCAGCAATGGCTGAAATAGCCATTTTGTTGATATCTTCCCTAATCCCTATAGTATATTTTATTGTGGAAATAACTCAAGGAGAATTATTTGTCAACACCAACAAATCCTTTTCAAATTTTTATGAAATGGTGCTCGACTTGTTTCTAAGATAGTCCCAGATAGCTTAGGGATCGGCACCTTTAAAACTTTCACAATGTGATATTGATATTTCCTTAACGATATGATAGCTTAAAAATATTTCTCCAACCTCTCAGAATCTAAATTTGTAAAACTAAGCCTGGTCAACTCCAGAAATTCCACTTTATATAACTTTGTGAAATTCTATGAGTCAGTCCATGGGAACTATATAAATGTGATGTTGATATTTCCTTAACAATATCGCTTAACAATATTTCTCCTGCCTCTCCACAACTAAAATTTGTAAAACTAAGCCTGGTCAACTCCAGAAATTTAACTTTATATAGCTTTTTTAAATTCTGTGAGTCAGTCCATGGGAACTATTCAGGTGTGAAGGGGTTAACCTTAGGATTGACTAACTGACTATCATTATGACATCACGAAAGTCCTGACCGTCTTATCATCTTGAAAGTAAAAAGTCCACACTGAATCACAACTAGCACTTGGTATTAATCAGTATCAATACAAGTTTATGATTGTTTACAAGTAGTTAAATGTCACTCTTTCGTTAACCAAGACAGCAATTAAAGTTGAAATAAATGCATACATTGAATCACACTAGAGAGGGGATTTGTTTTAATTCAGCACTAGCCTGTCTTTTGGAATGGTAGTTTCCTGCAGACTGCTTTTCAGACAGACAAAGATTTTTACATTTTCATTATGACTTTTGGTGGTAATATTTAAATAATTTCTCCCAATCCATCATCTAAGAAATGAGGCAGAATTGCAAGTTGTCGTTTTCAACCAAATAGGCTGTAGGGTTAGGGTTAATGTAGTTGGTAAAAGGAATTGAAGCTGAGCAGTTTCCCAAGGGCATGTGCCCCTAGGTTTTGCTGTGGGCCCCTGGATATTCCTGACCCAAAATAGTATATACATGTATAACAATCAGAAATCCCATTTTTATCAAAAGACCCTTTTGGGCCCCTATCTGGAAATCTTATTGTCAGACCCTTGTAGCAGTACTTACTGGGTACTGCTACAGTGCTACATGTACTAAAGTAGGGCAAACACTACTATGCATGTAAACATTGACCATGTGATCACCAGCATAATATATTCAGAAATCCTGTTTTTATAAAGAGGCCTTTTCTGGCCCCTATCCGGAAATCTTATTGTCAGACCCGGCTGGGAATCTGTACTAAGTGCTGCTACATACATGTACTGAAGTAGGGCATACCAAACACTGCCAATTTATTGCATGTGAACATTGTCTAAATATGATCACCAACATAATAATCAGAAATCCTGTTTTTATCGAAAGGCCTTTTTGGGGACCTTCCTAGAAATCTTAGTCAGACCCGGCCGAGTAGCTGTACTGGGTACCGCTACATGTACTAAAGTAGGGCATACCAAACACTACCATGCATGTAAACATTGTCCATGTGATCACTAACTGGCCACATGCTGTTGAAGGGAGAGACCCAATGTCAAGGTCGTTTATGTATGATGAATATAAATGTCTTCCTGCTTAGTCAAGATAATGTTGTCACAAAATCAAGTTTTTCGTTGATTCATTTCAGCTGCAGAGAGTCACCAACTATCCTCCTCCGCTAACGAAATACCAGCATGCGATTTATCATTAATCATAAATGACCTACTGCAAATAGGTTCAACTTGATAAAGGCCAGAGTTGACATGTAAATTGTAAGATAGGAAATGATCAATATTCAAAGCTTAAGATAACAATTTGTGGGTGATCATGATAGGAAGGAGACACCAAGGCAGCCTTATCACTTAATTCCAATTGTAGATTCGTTGGTTGTAAAGGGAATTGTAAAAGGGATTAAATACCCCATGTAATGGGGTAGAACACTAATGAGGGCACCGCCTCTCTAAGTGCACTTGCACTTGAAGTGGCTGGGGCTTCGTATCAGCTGGAATTTGGGCTGAAGCCCGTACCTCAAAGTGGGTCTCAATTGGTTAAACTGCAGCATCTACAGACAGCGCTGTGAAAAGATGATTGCGGTTTCTATAAAAAGAAGTGATGTCGCTCAGAAATGGGCTTTTTCAGATTGAGTTAAGCGACGTTTTTTGTTTTGTTTTCACCGACTCTTTTCTCTGGGATTTGCCAGGCGGCGGTGACTCATCGGGCTGCGGTCTGGGTACGGTCGGCACCCGGGTAAAATCGGGTGTCGATAACAGAAAAAACTCAATCAACAAGAACTTTCAATACAGAGATCATGGCAATATCTTTAGCTTTGAAAACAGTCTTGGAAACGTAAGCTCCCCGAACGAAAACATATATTTCTCTCGACACGATCAAAACATTTAAAACCCTGGAATCGTGGATGGGTACCAGCTTCGAACAAAACATTAATTTCGTGCAAATTAAAACACGTTGAGCATTGTAAACTCACACTTATATCATAAGAATACTTGACTTTTGAAATTACTCACCGGTTGTAGGTATAATGATCGTCCTCAAATGATATTTGTTGTTATTCCTGCGAACTCCACTGTTCAGAGTCGCTCCTGCGCCACCATTTTGGGAGACAAGCCTCTTTCCGGAAATGACCTACGTCATACACTCGTCCATTGACTGCTGCGATCTCTCCATCTCCAGGTAAATCCAAAATGGCGGCGGTGCAGAAGGCTCTACGTTTCTGTGGAATGGTAATCTGCTACTCCTACAGAGACTTGTCCTTATAAGAAAACTACGCCAAGTAGACAGGAATAAACTATGGTGAGTGGACGCACTGCACAACTCAATTTAGCTGCACGACATGTCCTAGTTTGTGCAGAAAAGTGCTCTTAACTTATGCAACATTTGTAAACATGCTGCTTCATGTGAAAATGTTACACATGAGTCTGACTTGTTGACCTATCTTGCTATTCACTGAAAATATTGTTTGGTCATGCCTGATGATAATATCAATCCATTTCATTTTTTGTGTAAATTTCAATTCCTAAAAAGGAACAATTAATGATTAATTTTAGTGATTTGATCAGTGTTTTTTTGAAATATTAAACTTAATTTTTAGAGTTGTTCACAAGTTGTTTACAACTGGGAGTTCATTGACCCTCTATTGGAGGGAGTCTATTTCCCTCATGAACACAACATCTTAGTAGAGACAAAAATTTTCAGTGTCGCTAACTGTTTATAGTCAAATTGTATTTAGAATGGTTCGCTTAGGAGTTCAACATACATGTACATTTATATACTTGTAATTTTAACTTATATGAGCCCCCTTCCCCGCCCCCAAATATATCCTATATAATTCCGATGATTATGGTCGTGAGATCAGCCTTTTAGGAAGCCTGAAACAAAGTTTTAGGTTCATCCGCGCGCCACAGAAAACAACACTTGAAAGTCAATACTGCCCGTGACATATATGAGGCCTAAAAAAAGTTGTTTGTTCCCTGTACATAACCCTAGCCTAACAAGTTTTTATAATTAAAATTCATAAAAATTCCTACCCTAAAATTTTTTCAGCCCTCCCGACACAATTATCGAAAAACATGCATAAAACACACATTTGTGAACAAAAAAAAACAAAAACATTCCTGACCTATTTACTACCCTATTTTTTTTCGGACTGTTACAGGAAGCAAACTTTTTTTTTTCTAGGCCTTAGCAAAAGGAGGCCCATAGTCAAATATAAACAACCCACCTAAACCCAATCAAAACTATCGGGAAACGCACACACTGACACAATTTTTGTATGCAATAGGTTCCAAACACCCTCAAGAAAACTATATACAATTCGCCTGTTGCAAGATAAACCCCTATATTTGGTGGCCACAATCATCCAAAAATAAAGTTTTTAGTTTCTTAATGAGATGCACTTTTTCTGTTAGCCTAGCATGTGTAGTTTGATAATTTGATATGGAAAAGATAACTTAAGCCCCATTCTCAGAGAACTTGAGTGACATTTTACCCACCTTGAAGTGCTCTTCGGACGGGACAAGTGAACTATTTACAGATGCAAAGCTGTAAATATGTAGACAGAAATTGTTTGATATTTAGTTTTAAGTCTAGAAATAACTTTCTATTACTATTTGTAGGTCAAAATGATGTCTATCACAATGGATACAATGCTTTTATGATTTTGAGATTGCACAAATATGTGTTTTCTACAAATCTTACAATGATACTAGGACGGACAGTGAAACAAAACACAGTTTAGGAGCAACTATTTTCTCTGTTATTTCTCAATGTAAATAACAAGAACTAAATTACTAAGAGACAACAATAAACAGTTGCAGGAACATGTTAAGACAAGAATTTATTAACATATCAGATATGGTTATTGCCCTTTAGGAGCTCTTGGGACGGGACATCTGAACTCTTCGGACGGGACATCATCCCTTTCCTAAGGCACAAACTGTACTAGGGGATGGTATTTCTGAAATCATGGTGAATGGGAAATACACAATTTCCCTACCTTTTAAGATTGAATTACTGTAGTAAATGTGTCAGTAGGGACATTATAGCTAGTATATGAATCATTTGAGGATCATTCAAAACTTCAACTTAAGAGATGGTTATAATTTAATGTAGAGGTTTACCAAGATCAGGTCTGAAGAGCGTACTCATTGGCAGGTAATTCACATACACATTCACATATATATATATATATATATATATATATATATATATATATATATATATATATATATATATATATATATATAGTATGTGTTTATTAGATAGAATGGGCCATTTGATCAATAAATACACCTGTTGACTACCAGTGTTGAGATGAAGGTTCTTGAAAATGGGTACAATGTAAGCTGGTGGACTTTCACCGTGGTAGAATATATCCTGAATACTTTTAAATGAGACCCCCCTAGAGGGGTTTGAATGAAACCCCTTTTAGAATTCAAAATGTTCATCTTCCTGTCAAGAATGGTTCCTTTTCTTAAACTTTGCTTCAAATCAATAAGAATATCAGTATCTCTCTTTTAAAACAAACCTCCTCATGGGGTACAAACTCCGTTCAAATAGATCCTGGTACCATTCCTATATAGCTGTGGTGTCACTGATGTGATGATTTAAAATAAATTTGAATGAATCACTGTGCCCTTGATCTTAAACAAAGTGAGCACTGCATACATACACTTGTATATTTAGTAATGGACAAAATATCAAAGTTTTGCCTGGAATATGTTTGGATCCATCCTTTGTACTTTTCTGTATCTTGATTATCCTTTGGGAATGGAATGAAAATTACACTGCACAATAGTGCATATCCCTTTTTATCTGGAAATCTTAAGCCATAAGTGCAGTATCATAGCAATATTGCTTGACCGCCAATATAAAATCATAAAAACAACCTGCCTGATCATCTCAATACATACTGAAAAGGCTATCTGGTGGCCGACACAAAGTCCCAACACAACCAAGTGATGACATCACAATCTATAAATAACTTATGGGTCTACCCTATACAGATGCTTTCTTTAAGAAGTAGAAGTATGATGGGTGGGAGGGGGGGGTGCCAGTACCAGTTGAAGTTATAAGGTTAGTCTCTCAATTTTCCTACAGAACAATTAAACTCTTAAAAGGTGTTCAGACCTGACAGTCATGAAATTGAGAAATATATACTTTATTTTGCTAAAAATGACCTTTCAAAATAAGATGCAGCCAGGGCTCGACGTTAAGGCTAGCCCCGTAGCCCCGGGCTAGTTATTGAAAGTCAGGGCTAGTGAATTCTATCTGTGAGTAGCCCTGAGGGGCTAGATAGAATTAGAATATCAGCGCTTAGAAAAAAATGAAGCTCACCTTTGGCTCTGCATACCTTGATGATAATTTAACTCAATTTACCACAATACGCTGTATTCTTTTCATGTTATCAACAGAGGCTATGATATCAACAGAGCTCGCTATTTCAAAAGAGTTGTCATTAATATCAGGGCTAGCAAAAATATTTCAGGGCTAGTAAAAGTTTCGGTAACTAGCCCTGCATAAGGGCTTATGCTGGGCTTATGAAGTTTTTTCTTAATGTTGAGCCCTGGCAGCTCAATTGAAATTTATGAGATAATATAAGTATGCCAATTGAGGCCATGAAAGTGTTGAGGTTATGCCGGTTGTCTTATATATATATATATATATATATATGTATATATATATATATATATGTATATATATATATATATATATATATATATATATATATATATATATATATATATATATATATATATATATATGTGTGTGTGTGTATTCACACTGTACCTAAGATGTGAATACTTATCTCCTCAAGCAGAATACACCTCCCCATGATATTACGCCCGCCCCTCTGTCCTGCTCCCCCCCCCCCCACCCTCCCCTATGACCTTTCCCCAAATCTCAGCAATTTCCTCCACAATCCCATCCACCCCTCCTGCCCCCCTCGAAAGGCCTCTCAAACATTTATGGCCGCATAGGCTTAATACAGCCCCTTCTGCCTATATTTGTGTGATCGGTACCCTATATAATTTTGTCTTGAAGAAGCTCTTCGGACGGGACATTGTTTTTGGCATCACCCAATTGCTTCCAAATGAACTATAAAAGATATTCCCTGTATGGGTACTGTACCATCATCTGTGTAATGAACCATGAACTGTCTAATTGTATCATTACATAGTTTTAAGGCACCTAGTTCACTTTTAACATCTTATAAACTGACTATTCAGTTCCCCACCCAGAGAGCTCTTCGGACGGGACAAAACCCCTTTTCCAAAAAAAGGGATTTTATTATATTAAAAAGTGTTTGATGATTTTTCTTTTTGGATGATCTTTTAGACAGGATAGACACCCTCACATGAGTAAAGGAAATATGCAAGAAAATACTAAGCCCATCCCATAAGTGAACAAATAAGAAAACTCTTCGGACGGGACAAATTATGTTTCGGAAACAGTAAATTATTTTTTCCCCTAGGAAAATGAGGTGTTCCAAGTATTTTTGTGTCATGTATGTAGGCTACTCCAAGGGACCTTGTGCCCACTACCCTATTTCTTTGAAATCTCACTACCATTTAGGAGAACACATGGCTCTTCGGATGGGACAACCTTGTTTCGGAAATTCATCTGAGGAAATATAGTTGGTTTCCCACAAAATACAGTTGAACATCTTTAATTATCCGCATGGTTTTTAGAGAGGTACGACATTAGTTTATCAGAAAATATCAAAATTACTAATCTCTAATAGAGGTATAGAAGTAGTATACTATCATGCATTTACCCTTTGAAAAAAAAGGTAAAAATGTTACATAAAAACATGAAAATGGCAAATAACCTATCTCTCTGCCAAAAGGCATCTGGAAAAGGGCACTTTGGCAACTGCACAACTGATATCTGCCTTAATGTTTGATACATGACAAACCCCTAAGTTGACAACATTTGTCAACATTATTGCTGTCTACTTTTAGACAAAATTTGTCTTGGCCATTTGTTACAGCCTATTTTGGCCATTTTGATACATAATTTACTCATTTTTTCTAATATAGGGTTGATACACACCAATGATATTATGTATCAAAACTTACCTCACTTGTCCCTATGTATTGGCATTAGGTACCAGACAGAATATTGTTTTGATCTAGATTTGGGTCTATAAACACCATTTTAGGGGGTTTATCTTGCAACAGGCGAATTACAAGTTTGTGATTGCTTTTGGGAAGCTGGTAGGTCCGGACTATATTATTCAAAGCATCATATTTTCAAAGAAATTATGTTATATCATATCCAGAAAAAATTTAAAGGTATCTATAGATCCTCACCTTCAGTATGAAAGAGTTGATGAACCTCAAATTAATCGCAGTATGGATATATTAATTTAGACAAAATTTGCCAGCACAAATGCAAAGTTCTAAGCTGAAAAATGACTGAAACCCTGGCACTGGTTCATCTGAGAGTGTACTCCGTGATAGCTATTTAAACTTTTAAACGGTACCAATATGACAGCATTAGGTGTTTTTCAAAATTCTTTGCATCTTTGTGCTTTGGACAAAAGTAGCCTCAGCATTAGAAGGGTTAATGTAGACCTGTTAATATCTGTCTGAGTATCTCTATCAATTATGCATGGAAGTCTATGCATGAGTGATTCTCTCTTTTTCTATGGTTATTGATCTTCCAGTGGCTGAGTATTTTACTGAGCTTTTCATAAAATATATACAATCATAGTCGGAATATTTCCTATAAAGATCTCTTTCGGCATAAACCAATTTGATGATGGTTAAGATGGAGTTATTGAGATCTGGTTGTGCTTGCTACAAATACTGGCCCTTTATTCAAATAACTTTGCTGAACACTGAATTTAAGTCATAACAAATTGTGGGGGAGTTGGAAAAATCAAGATCCCATAATTACCAAGAGACAGTAATACACCCATATCTGGATTTCACATAAAATTCCCACTAAATCTGTGTGCTGTACTTATATCTAGCAGTAGGACTAGTTAGGTAAGTACTATCTTTCAGGAACTCCATATTTTCCATTCAGTTCCCCTAGCCTAGTATATACTTACTATTACTTAGTAGGTGTGTATTGTATTTACTAATCTAATGTACCCTTATTATAGATTGATCAAGAAAATGTCATTTTAGGTCAATAATTTCAAATAGGAAACTGTGGTCCTATTCAGGTCGCCACCAAAAACTGCTTGATCAATTGCTGACAACCTGAGTGACCAATCGACATATTGCGAGCTCTAACTATAGTTACTACATCTAAGCATAATTTGCGCAAACAAGTGCTATGACCCTACCTAAACCTAAACTAACAGTGGAAATTGTCCCTATTCAAACTAGTAACAAGCGAACATTAAATACAAATATAAAATACAGGTAGTCAGTAGGTACCGACATTCGCGAATCTTCTGATAATCCCGATATGACAACTGATATTTCACGTGGATATATTTTTGCCAAACTTGGCAAGCTATAATGCAGCTCAAGCAATCAGAGAATGCTGCGATATGAGCATAGGCTCGAGCTTGCGATTAATCGTATGAGCTCTACCTATGTCTGACTGTCTTTGTTTCTCTCTGTCTCAAGGAAGGTGCATCAGAAGAACTTGTTGAGAAGGAAGAGTGTTCTTCTTCAGCCTCCGAGTCTGAGGGCGAGCCTCCAAACGCAGACCAATACCAAAACCGTTTTTTAGCAGTATCCATCCCTATGCCTAACCCTGTGTTTCTCTCTCCATTTCCAAGAACTTGCATCAGAAGAACTTGTTGAGGAGGAGGAGTCTTCCTCTTCATTCTTCGAGACCGGGGACGAGTCTCTAACAGTTTTGTTCTAAGCAGTATTTCAGCCTTATCTACCCCTATGTGTCTAACTCTCCCTTTTTCTCTGTCTCCAGGAAGTTGCATCCGAAGAACTCGTTGAGGAGGAGTATTCTTCTTCGTCCTTTGAGTCCAAGGACGAGGCTCCAATCGCCAACGTCTAACCTTTTTGTGCTAAGCGGTATTAAAGCAGTATCTATCCCTATGTCTAACTCTGTTTCTCTTTGTCTCCGGGAAGTTGCATCAGAAGAACTCGCTGTGGAGGACTCTTCTCTGTCGTCCTTTGAGTCCGAGGACGAGCCTCTGAGAGCTGACGTCTAAATTTTTTGTTCTAAGCGGTATTTAAGCTGTATTTATCCCTATGTCTAACTCTTTGTATATATATGTATGCAGGAAGTTGCATCCGAAGAACTCGTTGAGGAGGAGGAGTCTTCTTCTTCGTCCTCCGAGTCCGAAGACAAGCCTCCAAAAGTCGACATCTAATCATTTTTTTCTAAGCAGTACCTAAGCGGTTTCTGAGTGGTATCTAAGCGGTATCTATCGCTACATGTCTAACTCTCTGTCTCTCTCCGTCCTCTCCAGGAAGTTGCATCCGAAGAACTTGTTGAGGAGGAGGAGTCTTCTTCTTCGTCCTCCGAGTCCGAAGACGAGCCTCCGAATGTGGACGTGCAGCTGGAGCAGTTCCGTCAGCAGTGGCAGCAGGAACTGCAGCTGAAGACTACGCCCTCTGGTGGTGAGAATGGGAACCAGTCAGACGCAAGTCAGCCTACACTGGGCATAGAGGAGCAGGTGAGTTATGCTTCACTTATCAATGCTCAAAGATAGGGCAAGGAATCGCTTAGAAATTTCAGCTCGATTAATCACCTAAGTTTGAGAGCGATTAATTATAATGATTATATTTTATTTTATTTTTTTAATTTTCCTTTTTTTTATTTAAATTTTTTTTAAATTTTACTTTTTTTTATTTACTTTTTTTTTTCATTTCATTTTTCAAAAATATGCTGGCACCACACCAAGAAGTTCACCTATTTTTAAACGTTAATGTTTTGAAAGGTTAGACTTGTGAACTTGAGTTATGCATTTTTTTAAATCTTTATATTTATTGTGTTGTTTCACCAATAGATGTCAGTACCAAACAGATTGTTCATTTAGTATGTTGTATTCTTAATAGATGGCAGCACAGACCATGCAGCACTTAATGTCCAATATTCAGTCAAAGCTGCCTGTATTTTTTGCACTACTTAAACTTGAATTTTGATATGTAATCAACTTTTTGCAGTTAAATTATATATTTTCATAACTGTTTGTTTTTCAGGCAAAACTATTTTTCCTGCAAGGGGTGCAAGCCGAACAGAATGGTTTTCTCGATAATGGTGAGTGATTATTGTTATTTTCATTGTTCTTTTTGATTTTTGGTTTTCAAGTTGTTATCTGATAGCAACTTTAATATCTTCAATATCATCCTTACAATAAGGTAAAATATTTCTACCATTTTCTTAAAATTTAGATTAAGTTTTGTCCAAGGTATAAGAATGTTCTAGTGTGTACCTAAAAGGGGTTTGGAGTCTGAACAAATGATGAATGGGAAAATAAGAGGAAGAGGATTGCTAAGACTGTATGCATCATGTGTTTATCTTTTGCAGCCATTCATTTCTATCGGCGCGCGATTCAGCTGGTGCCCGATATTGAGTTCAAGATTGAGGAACTGCGACGCAAGAAGAAGAGACGATGTAAGTACTACCAGCGTAAACAATAGTCCCGATAAGATTAATCAATATATAAATATATATATATATATATGTATATATAAATATATATATATAAATATATATATATATATTTATATATGTATATATATATATATATATATATATATATATATATATATATATATATATATATATATATATATATATATATATATATATATATATATATATATGAAAATGGAAAAGTTAATTGATTAAGGTGGACCTAAATAGCGCAATGACCAGACTGGTAGACACATGCGATGGATAGTCTCAGTGAAACTAGCAATGGCATGGACTCAGGGTCTTAGCCGATATTTGGGTGTCCAAATAGAGGTTTCATAGACTTTTGCGTGTCCAAAGTGTGGTACAAAATACATACTACTAATAAGATAGACCCTATACCTTTACAGATTTTGCTTTTTTAGGCCAGATACTGCTTTGTGTGTCTTATAAAAGTGACACTACAGCTTCTACATCTTCTATCTTCTAAGAAAAGTCATCTTTAGCAAATTCTGACAAACTTTTGGGTGTCCAAACTGTCAAAAAACTGTTCTGCGTGTCCAAATGACACGCTGGACGCATTACGGCTAAGCCCCTGCATGGACTACCTGATGAATGCATATGTAATAATATAGAGTTGTAAATACTCCTTCCTCTTTTGACATTGATTGAATTATTTTTGATGTAGATTATGTTCTATATAATGTGATTATTTATCTCTTGTTTTCTGATTTATTTGAGTCGGTCCCATTGTAATGATTTTCATGCTTTTTCGCGTGGTCAGTAGAATTATTATTATTAATTATCATTAGCAGTAAGGTAGCTGCTAAGGACAAGTGTGTACTAAGCAGCTTCCGATAAGCTATAAATAGACTAAGATGGCCGCTGCCAGTAGCCCCAATGCTTATATGATAGGATGTGTTTAAACAGCAAGATACTTCTTGTATGAAGGTTGGCAGTGGTGGGAACTTGGATTCAATTAAAAAATACTCTAAGAAACTATTTGTGCCTATGGTTCATTCATGGTGTAATTGTCCTTTAAGGCCAAGTAAAATTAATATCAAGATTCCGGGGACCCGACCGACCCTGTCAATTACCCCCGAGCTTGAAAATTTTATTACCGCACTCATTGTTATGCTGCCGGGACATGGTAGAATCAAAGCCATAAACAGTAAACGGGACTGCATTTATCTCCCGCTCAATCTCCACAGGGAGCGTTGATAGTTTTATGGGAGGCCTGTGGTCACTAGCAAAGATAAGTGTCCACCCAGCCTTTGTTTGTGGCCCAGTACTGATATTATACAGAGTCAAATGCTGTGTGCTGGGTAGCGACCACGATGTCAACATGGATACCACGTGGTGTACCACAAACTGGGCCGATGACCCGAATGTCGTAAAATGTCATCTGATAGGCCAATCTTTTATACACGTTCCTGGCTGTGTGTTTCAGCTTTGTGGTTAGGAATGTGGATAACTACCAGTGTGATTCATGGAAGGGTTTCAGACAGGAGGGTAATTAAAGGCTGATCTTTTGAAATATGTTACACATTTACCAGCTTTTACATGGTATGTTAATATAATTCAATGTGTGATGTATGATTGCTCTCTCTCTTTTACATTTCTGTGTCTTAAAGGGAAATGTTTTCACTTATACTCCAAGCACTATTATTATTATTATTATCATTATTATTATTATTATTATTATTATTATTATTGTTATTATTATTATTTTTACAAACATTGGTTAGTGAGTGCCTCATGGTAGGGGTCTTGCACTTACAAGAATTAAAAAAGGAGATTGATAATGATCTTAGTCCAAAGGTAGTGCTGCCATTTTTTTTACACTTTCCAAACCTACTTTTACAATCTTGTACATTATTTTTTGGCTCATCAGGCACATCAAATGCCTAATGCTGTTGTGATACACATTGAACAGCATGCTGAAAAGTGCATTAAGATATTTTTTATGCATGACATTTGTACATGAATAAAAAAAGTTTATTCTTGAAATAAATGAAGATAAAATAAATAAAAATAAATGTTGCTGGAGAATTTTATGCAGTGTTTTTTTTCTTGTTATGTCAAAAAAAAACTTTGTAAATAGTTGACATTTACTAGAAAAATTTGTAGAACCAGTAAAATTTTGGCAGGACCAGTAGATTCTAGGTATTAATGGTCCTACGGGGCCAGTAACTTTTTGAGTTAGCATCGAGCCCTGAAGTTGATAACCCAATTTGTCTCCGTGGCAGCAGGGAGTTGCATCTCCACAGGTTAGAATAATACAAAAAGTGATACAGGTGCTGTGTTTTCAAAAAAAAAAATAATAATAAAAAAAAAAAAATGCCTACCTACCTACCCTCTTTTTTCTGGCCATGTCCCCTGAAGCGTACTTTTATTTTTATTTGGCCTAACTTTGAGATGTACATAATCCTGGGAGATATAGGCAACACCTTCCAATTTGGCTCTATCACTTGTCGAACACCATTCCTGTGCAAATAAGCTCTTAAATTAGAGCCATATTTTACAATAACGATATTTTTTGTTTCTCTTGCAGCCCGGCAGGTTAGCGAGTGTTCAGTAGACAGCTCGTAAGTATACATCGGTTTAATCTTTTCTCTGGGGATAGGTATCAGTTCTCAATGGAATACCAAGTACCGATATCCAATGAGAAAAACTATCATATAAAAAAGTTAGATATCATGCTATAGTTTTAAAAGTTAAGAGCATTTATAAAGTGACATTTTTGCAACTTGGCAAGATGGGAAATTCTTGAAGCTGCAAGTACTATATACGAGGCATCCCCCCAAAAATGCAATCCTCCTCTTTTCTCAATATATTTTCAAAACATATTAAGTAACATCAAAAATGGCTTCATGGTTACATAGAGGGATATCTTAGGGATGTCCTGTTGAAGTTTCAAGCAAATCCGTTCATCCAAGTGAAAGTTGTGATGTAAAGTTTGACCCCCTTATCATTTCATTCCAACGCAATTTAAAACCTATGGTGAAGACTGGTTTTTCATGTCAACTCGCCAGGATCCAGAGCAGAATACTAAAAATAGCTTGGTCAGTATGCAGGTTTTGCATTGGAAATTTACCTTGTGTTGGAGTGAAATGATAGTGGTCAAACTCTAACAAACTCTAACAGCTTTGACATGGATGATCGGATTTGCTTGAAACTGCAACAGGTTTTCTCTAAGATATCCTTCTATTTAACCATGAAGTCATTTTAGATGTTATTTAAGCTGTTTTGAAAATAAATTGGGAAAAGGGGAGGATTGCATTTTTTGGGGGTTGCCCTGTATAACCAAATTAGGTCTCTTGGAGGCAGGCAATATTGTTGAAATACTGTTTCGTCATCAATTTTTTTTAAAGGAAATATCAATATGGTATTGTATCATATTGCATCGATTTTAAAGGTGCCTGCACCTCTTAACCCTTATCCTGCTGTGAAACCTATAAGCACTGCTGCACACCACGAAAATTGTTGTGGTTAGCAGGATAAGGGTTAAAGGTATCCAACCTTGCCTGAGAGCTTGTTATTTCTGCCAATGACCATTTGCCAATTTATAAGTAACATATGCTAAGGAAAGCAAACCTCGGCATAGTATATTATATTGTCTCTGTTTTTTGCTTGGTATTTCCATTATTTCAATTAATTGCTTGTGGTTTTTCAGTGGCTTTGGGTCCTGCAAACCTCGGCATAGTGTATTATATATTCTCTGTCTTTTGTGTTGTATTTACATTATTTGCCTGTGTTTTTTCAGTGGCTTACCTGAACAGGAGATTGAGAACTTGCTCCAGCACTTCAGCCGACTCAAGGCCTCTGACAGCGCCATCTGTACTCCGGAGCGGGAACAACGGGTACGCTATTCTTTACTGTAAACTCTATTGTTTCGGAATCGGTCAAAATTTTAAAGATCGATCATCGGTCCATCAGAGTGACCAATGATCGACTGAAAATCAAAGTTGTTTGGGCCCTGTTACCTTGATTCAGATATTCAATTTCCGGCACATCGATCTGGTCTTCCATGCAGGGTCTTAGCCAGGATTTCAAAAATGCCTGTCCAAAAAAGCATTCTCAAAATTTTTGCCCGTCCAGATTTAGCTACTTATCTACTTCAAATCCTTATACCAGCTACATTTGATAGTCTAGTGTGTCAAAAAGGGCAATTTACACTTCAGCTATGTCTTAGAAGATGGTTTGTTAGGAAAATATTTGGTTATTACACCCCAAAAGTCAAAATTGAAAAATCACCATAAATTTTTTTGCCTGTCCAAACAGGAGGTTTTTAGGAAACTACCTGTCCAAAAGACAGGTAAGACGGGTCCTGGCTAAGTCCCTGCAGTTCCATGATTGCTACGCCACCACATGATCGCACCACTTTTGAGCAGTTTCATTCTTTATCATAGCATGAATTCAAAATTATTCCAGATGTAAAGCTCTTGTGCATAATTCAGGATATTCATGACATTTCTGTTGTAATGCTGTAGCACTATTTTGCGATGAAGCTCATGAGACAATGCGCTGAATAGCGCTGAATTAACCAATCAGCTAGTTGGTAGTCCAGTGCTCTCACAATATGCAGACGGCTCCACAAGGAAGCGGTCATTGTTGATAGTAAATATGACCACATGTGTCACGTGCATCACACTTTTTGACCAATGCCTTACATTTGAAATAGTACCGGTTCTGGTGGCAGAGATATAATCGCATAGCTATTAGGTCAATGTGTGCTATAGAGTGCTATAGATAGTATATAATATCCTCCTTGTTTCAGATGACTCACATCTCCAAACTGCCGGTGGAGCTGATCATGATAATCTTCAAGTGGGTCGTCTCTAGTCAGGTCGACATGAGGGCTCTGGAGCAGCTAGGAATGGTGAGTAGCACACCCTTGATTAGGCTGGAGAAATCATCATCATTCGTAACTACAGCTCGGACTTGCCGCCAAAAAATTGCCCCATCAATCGCTGAAACTTCTAAGCTATTAATCAACATATTGCGAGCTCTAACTATATTAACTGCATTGTTGCATAATTTGCACAAAAAAATTATATGACCCTACCTAAACCTAAACGAACAGTGGAAATTGTCCCTATTCAAACTAGAAACAAGCGATAATGAAATACAAATATATGATACAGGTAGTCAGTAGGTACCAACATTCACACATCTGCTGATAATCCCGATACGACACCTGATATTTCACGTGGATATATGTCCGCCAAACTGGGCGAGCTGTAATGGCGGCTTGAGCAATCTGAGGAGGCTGCAATACAAGTGTAGACTCGAGCTTTCGATTAATTATAAGAGCACTATTTGTTACATAGTTGTTTTCAGTGGATTTTGACTCTGGAAGGGGTCCAGATCAAGAATACGCCGGGTGCTACTCAGGGCATCCTTGAGGAATTCGAGAAATCAAAGATGGCAGCCAAGATGGATGCCAAATAAGTAAAATGGCCATAACTTACTTGATTTTAAACCTAGAATGATAATTCAAGGGCACCACTGAAAAACAACTATGCACCAATTACAAATTATTGGAAATACCTCCGTCAAAGTCAGTCTCCTTAATATAATAGAGTAATAATAATAATAATGATAATAAAAATGATTATAATAATGATGATGATGATGATGATAATAATGATGATAATCTTTATTTCACGAGGGTAACATAGTCAAATACGAGATTTGATTTTCACTGTGGCCCTCATAGATTTGAAGTAGAAATGGTTTTCTGAAACTAACTTTAATTTTTCCTGTTGTTTTCTAGGTTTGTCGGGGGTTTTACCTGTGTGCCCGCCTTAACTCTCTACATTGTTTTTTTCTAGGTGTGCCGGGGTTTCTACCTGTGCGCCCGGGACGAGGAAATGTGGCGCCTGGCGTGCCACAAGGTGTGGGGCATCAACTGTGGACGCCCCAAGGCCCACGGCGGGATATGGAGGAACATGTATATTGAGCGACCGCATCTACACTTCAATGGTACGCAATTGCCAACCTATACCATTAAATGATACCCTTACCGAATGAAGCTTGGAATACTATGGAATTTCCAGGCTTTTCTAAGAAAATTCTAGGAATATTCTAGGAGAATCCCAGGAATTTTCTAGGAAAATCTTTTCATTTATTTCCAATGACACTGTATAAAGTTATATGTCTTAATATCATACCTTATTTCCATAAATATTTATTTGTCCACGGTAGTGATTAGGGCTGGGCTCGATTGCCAAGACATCGAGCGCTCGAAAAAGTCTCATGATCGATACTCACCACCTTCTGACATCGAGCGATGAACTCGATACACTCCCCCCTAACCCAACCTCATTTGAACCACTACCTGACAGTTTAATCCCCCCCAAAAAATCACAAGAGCTTACCTTGTGCTTTTATTTCTCAAAAAAAATGCGGTGCTAAGGCGGCTGCCATTAAAACTGCACTGCGATAGACACTAGCGTGCGCGGTAATGCTTGGAAAAGTGTGGTGAGGGCCAAGCTATGTATTTTACATGGTGCTGGTCCGGCCCCCACCACACTTTTCTTAGCACTAATGTGCGCAACATAATCGAATCGAGAACATCGACATCAAAAAAAAAGTAAATTAATAGGATTGCAAAAAATGGCTAATGAGCACAGCCCTAGTAGTCATCAGAGTATATTGTGATCTCACTTGAATAATAGGACGCCCACAAAGTTTACAATTGGCAATTTTGAGCACCCAATTTCTTAATCCTTGTTTAAAGACCCTGCTCTTGCACATAAAGTTTTCGGCAATTCCCACCACTTATCCTCATGATTTTTTCAGGTTGCTACATTTCCAAGACGACGTATTTCCGCCAAGGCCAGCAGGGATTGGACAGCTTTTATCGGCCATTTTTTCAAGTGGACTACTTCCGGTTCATGAGGTTCTTTCCCAACGGTGAGTATTATTGAAAAAATAACATTTTACATTTTTTTCAATAAAACTGTGGTATTTAAAAAAAAGATAAATCAAAGTAGCAATGAGAGATAGCTAAAAAGTTCTTCTTTCAGGAAATATATAGCTCACTGGGTGTAACAATCCCCTGCAAGCTGCAAATGAAGAAAATGCTAGCTGATGTCCCTAGTGCTGGACCCACCTCAACCTTTTTGCTGCTGGTGGCTAATTTTGCCAATACAAAATGAGGCTAAGACCTGAAAAATGACTGAAACCTTGGCACATGGGTACTCATCTAAGAGTAAAAGAGTCATTAGGATAACCAGGAATTTAGTGTAACCGGTACGCCAAGGCATTTTAACCGGGAAACCCGTTTCGCTTGAAAAAAAATGTTTTCATTTTTGAACTGTTATGGCACTCTGAAATAGAAGGGTTGTTCCACCGAATTGCAGGCCTTAGTTTCAAATTTGTGTTTTGAGAAATATGCTCATATATGAAAATGATTTTCTTAAATGTTTGCCGACTACAGCCCACTCTAATTGACAAAGGTAATTTTTCCTAAAAAAAATATTTAAAAACTGTATTGTTTCGATTGATCAAAACTGTTATGATATCATTTGCATTTAAACGATCTTCACGCCTAGGTATTCGGTATTGTCCTAGGTATTTGGTATTGTATCCCTACCCGTATCTAATTTCCTGTATCCTATTTCCTAGGGGTGATGTATATGGTAACTAGTGCAGATGATCCGTATGCCATCATCCCCAAACTGAAGGATACAAGACCAAATATCCAGGGTCTGCTACAAGGTCACTACAGGATCGCAGGGAATAAGGTAAAAATGTTACCCTTTCTTATACCCTTTTTCTGCCCCATACCCATCTTCTACAGGGTCACTATAGGCTCGCAGAGAATAAGGTAAGATACCCATCTTTCATCCCCTTCTCTGCCTCCATCCCCACCTTCTACAGATTCACTACAGGCTTGCAGGGAATAAGGTAAGAGTGCTTACCCTTCTTCTCTCCCTTCTCTGCCCCCATCCCCACCTTCTACAGGCTCGCAGGGAATAAGGTAAGAGTGCTTACCCTTCTTCTCTCCCTTCTCTGCCCCCATCCCCACCTTCTACAGGCTCGCAGGGAATAAGGTAAGAGTGCTTACCCTTCTTTCTCTCCCTTCTCTGCCCCCATCCCCACCTTCTACAGGCTCGCAGGGAATAAGGTAAGAGTGCTTACCCTTCTTTCCCTCCCTTCTTTGCCCCCATCCCCACCTTCTACAGGCTCGCAGGGAATAAGGTAAGAGTGCTTACCCTTCTTCTCTCCCTTCTCTGCCCCCATCCCCACCTTCTACAGGCTCGCAGGGAATAAGGTAAGAGTGCTTACCCTTCTTTCTCTCCCTTCTTTGCCCCCATCCCCACCTTCTACACCATGACATCATTCTTCGTTATTCTCTGTCTATAGAGCTTGTCTTTTCTTGTACTTTGCATAAACAAAGCAATTTTCTTCCAAATTAACATCCGGTAACTTACGAAAACTGACGGAACATTTTTCAAGGTATCAGTGTATCTGCTCATGCATTGCCATAAACGGGAGCTATTAGATTGGGTAGTCTGCGATCTCAGAAGAAACTATTAATCACCTATCTTGATGTGATTTTTATATCTAAAGTTCTTTTTCATTTGAATATCACATTAGGCCTAGAAAAAAAATGTTTGTTTCTTGTAATAGTCGGAAAAAAAATGGGTAGGTAGGTCGGTAAAAAAATATTTTGCTTATTTTTTTGGTCAAATATGTGTGTTTTACGCTGATTGGGAGTTGGGATGGCGGAAAAAAACTTTAGGCTAGGGATTTCTTTGAATAAAAACTTGTTAGGGTAGGGTTACAGGAAACAAACAACTTTTTTAGGCCTTATGTTTGATACAAACATTTGCTACAGTTCATTTAATATTAGAATGCATGTCTTGGCTTGAAATTAGCTAAAGCTGGGGACCCATGGCTCCGTTGAACTCCCCTTCGGCTCCCTCTAGTTTCTGCAGGGAGCCCTAAGATGCATTGTTTGATAAACAAAACACCTTTACGAAGCTTATGAAGATGAAGTTGGGTTCCCTGGACTGGGATTAAGCATACTGTCCATCATAGCCAAAAGTCTGTATAGTGGTCTGTCATATCAAAGTTCACCTGTATTTTAGGAATTTAAAAAAAGAAATCTATCCTAGAAAGGTACATTATTCTGCGTGTTTATTTCAGGTACTGGCCATTCTCAAGAGGAAGGAGCAGCCCGATAATTCATCCAAATACCGCTACAAACGCCGGCAACAGGAAAACCAAAACCGACCAGAACAGACCTTCCACCTGGTGAGTGGCGAGAGAACTACTCATGCTTGGTAGCTAACAAGCATGAGTTCGCAGGTTAACCCTTCCAATGCTGAGTATCTCAAATGTATGAATTTTGCGAAATTGGGCAGAATTTCACGGCCACTACATACAAAAACAATAGACTTTAAGACAACTTACCTTGTTCCACCATAAGTCCGCTCGAAAGAGTTTTCTAGAACTTTTGTAAAGTGACAGGCTAGCTCCGTGTCAACACTTAAGACTAAACAAATCTATTGTGCCATATTTGGTGCTCCAATTCTCAATTGCAAAAATGTTTGAATTGTTAGAAAATTACTCCCCTAATTGACACTGATCTGATTCTCTTTATTTGCAGGAACTGAACATGAATAATGTTGGTCGAAAGAGATTTTCTCAGCTGGAGTGGGAACACTTCTCGGTCCAGACACAGTACAGGTGAATATAGCCTTTAACCCTTTCAATGCTAAGGATATTTTTGCCCAAAGCACAATGATGCAAAGATTTTTGAAAACGATCTAAACCCTAATTTTGAAACTTAATCTATTTGATGGTGCATCTGCCCTTCAAGCAAAACTTTATGCAGGTGAAAACCCTTAATTATTTGCTTGAAATTAACATTTTTAGAAATTCTCTTAAAATATCTCTATCGATCTATCTATCTATCTATCTATCTATCTATCCATCCATCAATCCATCCATCTATCCATCCATCCATCCATCCATCTATCCATCCATCCATCCATCCATCCATCCATCTATACACACACACATATATATATATACATATATATATAAATATATATATATATATATATATATATATATATATATATATATATATATATATATATATATATATATATATATATATATATATATATATATATAGATAGGTATAGGTAGATATAGATAGGTATAGGTAGATATAGATAGATATAGATATGGACATATATTTAAACATATATATATATATATATATATATATATATATATATATATATATATATATATATATATATATATATATATATATAATCATGTATATATTTATTTAAAAATATTTATTTATCCCTTATTTCTTTTCAGGGGCAGCAGCTCAAAGAGTTCCTCTGAGTTCCATCTATCGGAGGAGAGCTACCCTCCCCTACGGTTCTCCAGGGTCAAGAGCTACTCGGCCACAACAGACAGCCCCCTAAAGTAGACGACGGAAATCATCACTATTGATGCTAATAACACAGCAAAATACCAGGAGAGCAGGGTCACACGCTTAGATTTCAGACTAAGGACCCGCAAAATGCCTTTTGATGAAATTTAGTGCTCAAAAACAGAATTTCTGGTTATTAACTTATTATAATACTGTGTTGAGTCTCTTGTCTAAAAAATCTAGGGGCCCATAGCAAAATCTAGGGGCATATTTTGGGCCCCTATTCTGAAAAATTTGGGGGTCCACAGCAAAATCTGGGAAAGTCAAAGTCTAAGCCTTGTGGGGAGGGATGTCAGGCACCAACATAAGTTTCAGAATTAATTTACCAAACTGGACAAGTATTTGATGATTTTTAATTGGCTCAACATGATTTTTGGCTTGCCTGAAACGAGTTATAACATGTGCCAGAATGGCATGTAATATTTATCATGAACATTTTGATTTTATGATTTGAAAACCATTTTCTTTTTATTTTGTTGCATTGTTTGCATATTTCTTGGTATTTGTGCCATTTCCTACCTAAACACATGTAGTGTTCAGAAAATCTGGCAAGTATAAACTAAAATGTACGTGCTCGAATGCCCTTTTTTTCAAAATTTTCACTTACATGGGGGAAGTACTTTTGTTGGTGCCTGAGTATTTCTCCAATTTCATAACTAAGATGTTAGCTTACATCATTATCTTATATTTCTGTCTTGACCAATAAGATGCTAGCTTACATCATTCTCTTTTATTTCTGTCTTGACCAATAAGATGCTAGCTTACATCATTCTCTTTTATTTCTGTCTTGACCAATAAGATGCTAGCTTACATCATTCTCTTTTATTTCTGTCTTGACCAATAAGATGCTAGCTTACATCATTCTCTTTTATTTGTCTTGACCAATAAGATGCTAGCTTACATCCTCTTTTATTTCTGTCTCGACCAATGAGATGCTAGCTTACATCATTCTCTTTTATTTCTGTTGTGTCCGATGAGATAATAGCTTAAATCACTCTTTTATTTCTGTTTTGACCAATGAGATGCTAGCTTACATCATTCTCTTTTATTTCTGTCTTGACCAATAAGATGCTTGCTTACCTATGTTGACAAATAGGGAAGGATTTTCCTTATTTGGTATTATTATTTTCAGTCTCTACCAATCAGATGGCAGCTTTCAGAAAGCTCTATTATCATTCTTATTCCTGACCAATCAAATGCTAGCTTGCATCATCCTGTGTAATACAAGCAACACTGATTGGTCCAGCAAAAGAATCCTCTTAAAAACAAGTCCTAGTATTGTGAAATACTTTTTTAATGACTCTCCAATGTGCGCAGCAAATATCTTAAAGCATTGTTATGTATATAAGCCACAAATGTAACACACTGTTAGTTATGTATTATTTCAAGTTTATTTTGTAGAGCTCAGGTAATTTCATTTTGATGAACATTTAGGAAAAAGTATCCCAACTTGCCTTTTATCGAAGATCGCCAATAACTCTCTGGTTTTCTCCACCCTTTACGACTGGCTAGTCACGACTTGGTTACAATATTACAGAAGGGGCTAAAGGTTAGCATCTATAAATTTTCACAATGCAGTAACGATATTTTCTTAACAATACAATATCGTTAAGTTATTTTTTGATGATACTGCCTGCCTCTTTGAGAACTAATTTTGGTAAATTTAGCACTGTCAGATCTGAAATTTTGCTAAGATGTAGACGAACTTCCTTTGCTCTGATATGTCCAGGTAGAAATTAAGTAGAAATATTTTAAAACTTAAGCGATGCAATACAATACTTGACCTTTTCAATACTATAGTTTTTCCCATTCAATACTGGTATTTTGTATCGTATTAAGTACTGGTACCTATCCCTGGATAAAAATAAAGTCCAAAGTTCAAGTAAAAATTGTGCTCTCCCTGAACGTTCATCAAACTGAATACACCCCGTTTCAGCCAATGGCATTGATTGCAAGCTCTTAAACCTGTCGCCTGTTATATCAAACAAAGGTCCGACTATTTTTGAGATATTCCTGACAAAAGCAATATTTTGAAAACATTTGAGGGAGAAATGTTGATCATAAGTCTATCAACAACTCTATCTTAAATATTTTGTGAATTTTGCTTTATACCCAAGTTAGTCGGTTTTACTGAACATGAGTTAGCTGATGGGTTTTGGCTAACATGAGATAGCTAGTGGGTTTTGGCTAACATGAGTTAGCTAGTGTGTTTTGGCTAACATGAGTTAGTTAGTGTGTTTTGGCTAAGATGAGGTAGCTAGAGTGTTTTGGCTAAGATGAGTTGGCTAGTGGGTTTTGGCTAACGTGAGTTAGCTGGTGTTTTAGCTAACATGAGTTAGCTAGTGGGTTTTGGCTAACATGAGTTAGCTAGTGGGTTTTGGCTAAGATGATTTAGCTAGAGGGTTTTGGCTAACATGAGTTAGCTAGTGTGTTTTGGCTAACATGAGTTAGTTAGTGTGTTTTGGCTAAGATGAGGTAGCTAGAGTGTTTTGGCTAAGATGAGTTGGCTAGTGGGTTTTGGCTAACGTGAGTTAGCTGGTGTTTTAGCTAACATGAGTTAGCTAGTGGGTTTTAGCTAACATGAGTTCGCTAGTGGGCTTTAGCGAACATGAGTTCGCTAATGGGTTTTAGCTAACATGAGTTCGCTAGTGGGCTTTAGCGAACATGAGTTCGCTAATGGGTTTTGGCTAACATGAGTTAGCTAATGGGTTTGGCTAATATGAGTTAGCTTATGGGTTTTGGCCAACATGAGTTAGCTAGTGGGTTTAACTGAACATGATTTAGCTGATGGGTTTTGACTAACATGAGTTAGCGAGAGTGTTTTGTCTAACATGAGTTAGGAGAGTGTTTTGGCTAACATGAGTTAGCTACTGTGTTTTGACTTACATGAGTTAGCTAATAGGTTTTAGTGAACGTAAGTTAGCTAGTCGGCTTTAGCAAACATGAGTTAGCTAGTGTGTTTTGGCTTACCTGAGTTAGCTAGTGGGTTTTAACCAACATGAGTTAGCTAGTGGGTTTTGGCTGACATGAGTTAGCTAGTTGGTTTTGGCTAACATGAGTTAGCTAGTGGGTTTAAAACCAACATGAGTTAGCTAGTGTGTTTTGGTTAACATGAGTTAGCTAGTGTGGTTTTGCTAACATGAGTTAGCTAGTGGGTGTTAGCGAACATGAGTTAGCTAGTGGGTCATGTTAGCTAGTGGGTTTTAGCTAACAGAAGTCAGCTAATGGTTTTTAGCTAACATGAGTTAGCTAATGGTTTTTAGCTAACATGAGTTAGCTAGTGGGTTTTAGCTAACATGAGTTAGCTAATAGTTTTTAGCTAACATGATTTAGCTTATGGGTTCTGGCTTACATGAGTTAGCTAGTGGATTTTAGCTAATATGAGTTAGCTAGTGGGTTTTGGCTAACATGAGTTAGCTAGTGGGTTTTGGCTAACATGAGTTAGCTAGTGGGTTTTGGCTAACATTAGTTAGTGAGTAATGTTAGCGAGTGGGTTTTGGCTAACATGCGTTAGCTAATGGGTTTTAGTTAAAATCAGTTAGCTAATGGGTTTTGGCTAACAGGACATGAGTTTTCTGGACCCATCATACTTTAAGAAATAACTTTGGAATGAAGCATCAATTTGAAAAATAAAGAGTTGTAGATAGACGTCTAACAAACACCTCTTCTTCAAATATTTTCTAATTATTGCTTTTGTTTGAGAGATACCACCAAAATAGTCGATGCGTTGTGGCCGCTGTGAGCATAAATGGGTTAAAATAACCTATTAAGTTTGTGTTTGACCATGTAGATATATGTACGCCCCACCAGTAAGTTCATTTTAATTTGTAGTTGTAGCTGGATGTGAATTTATTTTCTTAAGATTTTTTTTTTATTACAATTAGGTGTTAACCCATTTAAGCCTGGATATTTCCTTGAGAGATATTTCATTGTCCTATAATACCTTGGTAAATATCTTTGAAATGTATCAGATTCACAAAAGTTTTGAAGGTGAGTTTTGGTTTCGATTCTGATCAACACTTCCCTTTGATTATTCATTTTGGAAAAATAAGCTAGTCAAGAGGATATTACGAAAACAGTTGGGGCGATTTTGAGTAATATAGGCAGGAGTGGGTTAGCCCTCATGCTGCTGGTGGCTAATTTTGCCAATACAAAATTATCCAAAAATACTGAAAGATGACAGAAACCCTGGCAAATGGGTACTCATCTGAGACTACCCGGCGAGAGCTTTCTAATGAGTACCAACATGACAGGGTTTAGATGGTTTACAAAAACATTTGCGTTATTGTGTTTTGGAAGAAAGTAGCCTCAGCATTTAAAGGGTTAAGGATGATATCTTGTGATTTCTCAGGCGTAGGCAGTTTGAGTGATCACAGGAGTAATTCAAAAAGGTCATAGAGCAAAAGTTTGGTAGGAAGTTCTTACTTTTCTACCCACTGACTTAGATGTACTGCTGATTTTCACTAATTTCTAGTGATTTTAATAATTTTATTAGCAATTTTCAGTAATTCTTTTAGTAATGTTTTAGTAATTTTCAGTAATATTTTAATTTTCAGTGAATTTTGGTAATTTTCCGTAATATTCTAGTAATATTCAGTAACTTTCAGTAATAAGGGCAGTTTCCACTCTTGTGTTTGTAGAACAATGTATCTTTCACAATTTCTTCTAATTCGCACGCATTTGACCACCTCTAGCAGTGTTGTTTTCTGAGAAAGAAAAAGAGAGTTTATATAAATGTCAAGGAACGAAGACCTTTTCATAACATTTTAATTTTTAAGCATAACTTCAACCTGTTAAACTTCAATTTTAGACATTTTTGTTTTACCTAAAATTTTTGTCAAACTTAAGCCTTCAGAAGAATAGTATTGATCACCATTGAACGAATTTTTAACCACTGGTGCTGCCAACATTAATTTTTTTTAAGAATTGATATAACATATTAATATATTAATATTAATTTATAACAATTAAAACTTTGATGTAAATATCTAGCTGGTTGTTTACAATATGAAAATGTTCCATTTTCTAAATCTTGAGATGTTATTTACATACCAATGATGAGAAAGACTAAAGTTTCTGCCATTATGAATATCAAACCATTAAATGGCTTTAGTCAGTCACATTATTAGGAGTTCCAGTTGTGTTTATGCACATTTTTATAACAAACCAATTAATGCCCTCAGCTACCAAAAATAGCCTTGCAATTTTGTTGAGAACTTTCTTAGAAAAGAATTTTAGAGAATGTTTTAAGAAGAAATGTTATTATTCCTATCTCAACATATTCAAGTGAGATGTTCTGAAATAGGCTATAGGCAAAATTTCTCCTTCATATGGTTTCTGAATGGTGTTACATAGTTTTAATGAGAAATATCAAAATGATACAGAATTTTTTGGTTCTACATGCATGAATCTGTAAAATAAAAGCCTCATAATCGAAAACTAAATATTCATATCTTTTCTGTTCCTCTCCTGTACCAGTGCTTTCCTCACATTTTAGTGTGCAATTTCACCACCAGGGGGTGGCCCAGATTTAGTACTATGAAGAGGCTGAAGTACTTTCTTGGTTGTGCAAGAATCTTTTTAATATTTTATAAAGTAGAGGTATGATTTTGCCAACTTGTGCGTAAAGGACACAAAATAAAAAAACTATTTTTCATGTATTATATGCTTGGTATACTGCTTGAAGAGAATAAAAATTTGACAAAGTTGACATAATTATTGTTGTTTCTGGGACCACAAATGTAAGGGGATAGTACACCCAAGAATCATTACATGTTATACTACAATAAACTGATGATAACATTTCATAATGACATGATTATGATCACATTTGTATGGTGATTTGCCATGCAAGACTGAATAAAAATGATTCAAAAAAAAAGAAAAAAGAATCATTACCTACCGTAATGGAAGAGCATGTTTCAAGGATTAAAATGAACCCTCATTTGCAAATATGCTCGATGGTTATTGAGTAATTGTAATTCAACTCTGCAGTAAACAGCATATCATGGGGGCACCATCTTATTTCTTTTTGTACTGTCACAACTGTAGTAATGCCCCATTAAGTAGGGTTCACTAGAAGCAGGAACTATATATATATATATATATATATATATATATATATATATATATATATATATACATATATATATATAGTTCCTGCTAGAAGGAAGTTCCAGCTGAGAAGTTGATACAAGGCAATCATGGCCCCATCCTTATCTGATCTAGATAGGACTGAACTTGCCAATGAGAGCTAAATGCAAAACTATACTAAAAAACTGTTTGGCTGCTTAAACTCAAAGTTTTCCATCAAAGGGCTTCTGAAATTTAGAGCAATTATGTATATATATATATGTATATATATATATATATATATATATATATATATATATATATATATATATATATATATATATATATAATATGCATATATATATATATGAAGAATATATATATATATATATATATATATACATATATATATATATATATATATATGAAGAATATATATATATATATATATATATATATATATATATATATATATATATATATATATATATATATATATATATATATATATATATATATATATATATATATAAAGTATGTAAGAAAGTAACAGGACTAAAATACGCTCATGTGCACTAGACTGTGCAGAAGAATACTATTTACTACTGGTACAATACAAACTTTTCATTCCTGTACCGATCGACCGGACATCTGCCAGTGCCTGATTGTACAAACACCCATGGATTACATGTCAAATAAATAAAACAAACACATCAACGACCCATGAAGCTTTCGAATCAAAGCTTCGTTCAGTTGTGAGGTCTTCTATGCATCCATGCCCAGGAAACTGAGTAGTTATCGGGCCTGAAGTTGTGTACCATGTCCGGACTGCCGCCCATTTAGTGCATGTGACGTGGCTGAGGGACGATGAGCTACAATACATATATTTAATTCCTGCACCAGTCGACCGGACGTCTGCCAGTGTCTGGTTGTTCAAATACCCATTGATAACATCTCATCAACGACACACCGCTCGCGAATCAAAGCTACGTTCAGTTGTGAGGTCATTCATACATCCATAACCAAGAAAATGGGTTACAATCGGACGTGGGGTCGTGTATTATGCTCAGGCTGCCCACGCATTTAGTGCATGAATTAAATGTCGTCACTGTATGTAAGAAAGTGACAGGACGAAAATACGATGATTTCCACTAAACGGTGCATGCGTTACAGAAAAATACTATCAACTGGTAATTTAAATTGAACAGATTCCCTACCATTCCTACCCCCCCCCCCCCCTTCCTTACTACCACCGCAAGGGAGGGGTCCTCCCGGGACCAGTATAAAAAAATAACCCCCTCCCGTCTAAAAATGGAAATTTGTTGGCCGATTCAGATAATACTTGACTGTTCCACTTCAAACTTTCGTCTTTCTTTCTGAAAATAAATTAAGATTCACAAAATATTTGAAGGCGGATTGTAGGTTAATTTCCTATAAACATTACACCTGCACGCGTCTTGTAAAATATGCAGTTGTCAGTAGGTTATTGCGAAAATCTTTAAGACATTTTGGTCACAAAAGGCATCATATAGGTTAATTATCAAGAGACAGCGAAATACCATTTAGTAATTACCTTGAATATTTTTCAAAATATTAAATTGTTATCAAGATATGTTCATGTATTCCAGATCGTGTGTACATTCAAAAGAAAATACCATTGTGCACCTAATTTCAGTGCCCTGTGTACTTAATAAATCTATATACTGACTATTGAAATTCCAGCATGACAGACTAGAATTAACCCATTAATGGCCACAGCGGCCAAAAGCAGCCTGACAATTTTGATGAAATCTTACAGGTGAAAGCATAATGGCAAAGGTTTTTGAAGAAGAAATGTTGATGAAAACATTACCAACAGCTCTTCTTCAATTATTTTGTAAGATCTTTCTTAATTTAAAAGTTATTGTCCAAAGTATTATAGATCCTGACGATAATTCCATGAGGAACTCTTGAGCAGTAATGGGTTAAAATGGTGGCCTACTCAATGCTCAGATATTTTGTATCCCGCCTATTTTAGATTCAGCGCACAAAAATACCAAATATTCAAATATTACATTGTCTGCCGGTAGTGAACATCTTGGGTACATTCGGTACAATTGTGGGTACACATGTGCACCACTGAAAAAGGTAGAGTACCCTAAGAACCCTCCAAAGGCACCCGAGATTATTCCGCACTACGTGATCATGTTGCTGTAGATGGTCTGGGGTGTTAACCCTTTGAGGCTCGCAGCGCCCAAAAGTAGCCTACTAGAATTTGTGAAATCTTCGAGACAAAAGCAAAATTGGGAACATATTTGACAAAGGAAATGTTAATCAGGTCACTACCAATAACTCTCCTTCAAATATTTTGGAATACAATTCATAATTTCAAACTTATAATCAAAATTACCATACATCCAGACGACATTTTTCAGATAAAATCTGCAGCATGAATGGGCTAACGGTTGCTGTCAGCATCAAATCGTCAGCAAACAATAAAGACGTGTTCAAACAAACAATAGAACTGTTACAGAGCAGACGAATCCCTTCAAGTTCCTGAGTGGATCTTGTAGGGTTTGTGTGTAGAATGTTGCTGACGACAACAGTACCGGCTGAATCAAATAATCATGTGCGCACTAAGTCAATATATGTATGTATGTATGTATGTATGTATGTATATATATATATATGTATATATATATATATATATATATATATATATATATATATATATATATATATATATATATATATATATATATATATATATATATATATATATATATATATATATATATATATATATATTATATATATATATAAAAATATATATTTATATATATATATATATATATATATATATATATATATATATATATATATATATATATATATATATATATATATATATATATATATATATATATATATATATATATATATATATACGTATATGTACTTATATATCTATATCTATCCATCTATCCACCCATCCATCCATCTATCTATCTATCTATCTATCTATCTATCTATCTATATATATATATATATATATATATATATATATATATATATATATATATATATATATATATATATATATATATATATATATATATATATATATATGTATATATATATATATATATATATATATATATATATATATATATATATATATATATATATATATATATAGATATATATATATATATATAGATAGATAGATAGATAGATAGATAGATAGATAGATAGATAGATAGATAGATAGATAGATAGATAGATAGATAGATAGATAGATAGATATATAATATATATATATATATATAATATATATACATGTATATGATACTACTACTACTACTACTACTACTACTACTACTACTACTACTATAATAATAATAAGATAGTAATAAAAATAATAAAGTAATGATAATGATTATATTGACGATAACAACAACAACAATAACAACAACAACATTGATAATAATAATAATAATAATAATAATAATAATAATAATAATAATAATAATAATAATAATAATAATAATAATAATAATAACAAAAACGATAATAAATTGATACTTTTCTTTCCCTCTCCCATGAATTACACTACGCTAGACAGTACAGCCTTGGGGGAATCCCCCATTCTTGAATAGGCTTTACATTGAATACCTCATAAGAGTACGATAGCCATTGACACGCGTCTACCCACACTCCGCCATAGACGTGAGATGATTCATCCAAGGATGAATAAGATTAGGATCTAAGGTTTATGTTTGTTTGTGGCTGTGATATACCATAGCCTATATAGGGCAAGCATTGTCCAAGGCCGTACCCCAAAAACCCCAAAATACCCATCCCTTTGGCTGCATTCCCCCGCTCGAGCTTAAAGAATAGTGGAGCTAGAATTCTATGATAATTCTTAACCCTTATGCTGGTGGTGGCTAATTTGGCTAATTTGGCCAATACAAAATGATGCAACAAACCCTGAGAAATAACAGAAACCCTGGAACATGGGCACTCATCTGACAGTACTCAGCAAGAGCTATCTAATGAATATCAACACGACAGGGTTTAGACTCTTTTCGAAAATATTTGCATCCTTGTGCTTTGGACGAAGGTAGCACTGGAAGGGTTAAAACAACATAAAAAATGTGCATAAATTGGCAGAAAAAACAGTTTTTGCTCAGTACTTGGTTTGGTTTTCTCAATACTTCTCCTTCAAATATTTTCTAAATTGTGCCTTTGTTAGAATGATACCATCAAAGATGTTTTTTGTTTTTCGTCTGCTGCAACATGAATTGGTTGAGGGCACGAGAACTCGCATGACCTTAATAGTCGTCTGCTGTAGTCTGCATCTAGTCGTCTGCCTCCCCTTCATAAACTGAATCAGGGGAACCTTTAATGTCGGCTAGCTGTTTTATTAGCTACCGTCGCCATGGCAACGCTTTTTCGTTTTGAATTCTTGATTTCCTAATTTGATTATATGATGTATAGTGAATACAGGAAATCTTGGCAGAGAAAATTACTAGCCTCAATGTAAATGATTAGCGTATATTGGGCAACTGTTGAAGCCTTAGTCGGCTGATATGTTTGTGACGTCACTGTCTAGCCAACCAAAGGGGTTCCTTGTCTCCTTTCCATTGCTCTCCAAAGCAAAGGTAGCTGGAATCGAACAATTAACCCTTATGCTGCTGGTGGCTAATTTGGCCAATACAAAATGATGCAAAAACACAGAAAAATGATTGAAACCCTGGCACATGTTACTCACCTGAGAGCACTCAGCGAGAGCTATCCAATGAATACCAACATGACAGGGTTTAAATGGTTGTCTAAAAGCTTTGCGTCCTTGTGCTTTGGACAAAAGTAGCCTCAGAAGGGTTAGGATCACATAACTCCGTGACAACCAATCATTAAATTGCATAAGAAAGTCACGTGACCACAAATGCATGATGGGAAATCCTTAACGACATGAAACCTCTAATTGTTCGATCATTGGAAAAGCTATCTGTATTCTACACATTTAACCCTTATGCTGCTGTTAACTAATTTGACCAATGCAAAATGATGCAAAACCCCTGAAAAATGGCTAGAATAGGGTTTAGAGGATTTTCAAATATCTTTGCCTCCTTGTGCTTTGTACGAGAGTAACCTTAGCATTGGAAGGGTTAAATATGGGGGCGCCTCCATGCGTGAGCGGTCTAACGCAATTTACCCAATGTGTACAATATTGCCCCTAAAGTATGCCTAAAGTACCAGTACTCAAAGTGTTCAATGTTCGCGAATAATCCGTCTGAATAACCATCTGTTGTATCATTATTTAGGGCCTTCTCTGACGGCCGTGTGGTCTAACGCGCCGCCACTGACTGCACGCTCTCTCACCACTGCCTGGGTTCGAAATTCGGCCTGGGCATGTCATGAAGTTGCCAGTGACTTGGGGCTAGGCTGTGGTTTTCGCTGGGTACTCCGGTTTCCTCCACTGCTTACAACTGGCTGGTCACGAATTAGCCACAATTGGCATACATGTGACGAAAAACGAGATTCCAAAAATTCCATCATCATCTAGATATATTATACAAATATCGACTGATCCCGAGGGCAATATCAGGTTATATGGACCGAGGGAGAGCAATATTGCCCAAGGCCGAAGGCCGCGGGCAATATTGCTCTCCCGAGGTCCATATAACCTGATTTGCTCGAGGGATCAGTCCATATTTGTTTTATTATATGACCACTGACAAATGGAAGAAGCATTAATTACACATCAGACAGATTGTTAAGAAACATTTTGATTAAACTACCACTATCAGGTGGCTTCCAAATGTTCAATCAGAAAAGTTCCGATGTTATCAAATCCCTCCCTCATTTTTTATATTTATTTATTTTATATTTAAAAAAACATATATATATATATATTTTTTTATATTTAAAAAAATAATAATTTAATTTTAATTTTTTTTTATTCTTAATTTTTATTCTTTAAATTTCATTTTTTTTTTCATTTTTTTTTTAATTCTTAAATTTAAATTAATTTTTTTTTTCATGTTTTTTTTTCATTAAAAAAACCACAACATTATTTTTATTTTTTGGTGTGGGGGGGGGGGGGCAAAATGGTGGCCGGTCATGTCACAGCCCATCTGCTTGGCTGTTGGCATGCTGGGAAAATCTGGGGGTGTGTCACTATTCTGACACTCTCATTGGATGGTGTGCCTGATCAGTCAATATTGCCAGTCCATCAACTGTTTTGATGGACTGGTTGGGAGATATTCCCTAGTATAGGAAGTGGTCGTAGCCTGAATTAACCAATCAAAAGAGAGATTGGTCAGTGGTCATATAATAAGTATATTTATTGACTTTAACTTGCGTTACAAAATTACATACATATAATATATAACTTTCAAAATATTTGACCTCTACTAGCCTCTCAAGGCATAAGAACAGGCATTGGAGACCATATTATATAAAACCTTTGAATTCTATTGCCAAACACTACTTTAGTGGCTGTCATATCTGTCATGATATCATTAATCATTTCTCATTCCACGTGGTATGACTCTAGATACTGTTCAACTCCTCAACCGAAACCAGTACCCCACTTTCTAGGCCTGTATTTATCACATACATACTACTAGTATTCCAAAAGGTTTGTTCATTTCTTTTTACCCACATGGCCAAAATCTTCCGGCAGGGGCTCCCCCACAGCCCAGCGGTCTCACGCATTGCAAAGCGACTGTTCATTGTCTCTCATCACTGAGGCCCTGGGTTTGAATTTTCGTTCTAGGTATGTGAGAAAGTTGCCAATGACTGGCGGGAAGTCGATGACTTTTCCTATATGACTTGAGAAGAGACTATTGACCTTTTGGCCTCAGCATTGCACCTAATGTGTAATTTAAAACACTTCAACAAACCTCCAGCGAGAAAGGAAGGGCGTGCCCTTTTCATTGTATGTCTATTTAACAAGGGGCAAGTGCGGAAGTTGTCAGTGACTTTGGGTTAGCTTTGGGTTGTTTTCGCCAGGCACTCGGGTTTCCTCCACCACTAACAACTGGCTAGTCACGATTTATCCGCAATATGGCAAAAAGTGACTAAAAACCAAAATTCCAAATTCCAAAAAATCTATTCAACAAAAACACCATATGTTGGCACCTGTTGTATAGTATAGTATGTGTATCGACTGCATAAGAAAAATACAAAGACATACAGTACACTGTGTATTTTAATCTGAGATGTAAAGCTGGGGTGTCTGTCGTATTTCAATTTGATGCCTCGATCTGAGAAAGTCAGGTATTTAAAAGACAATGCCAATAACACCCTTGGTTTAGTGCATACATTCTGACAGAACTTATAAAATAAATAAGATCTTAAGTCTAATCCTAACTGTGCAAGAGGATTCCGTTAAAAAGTGTCATCGGGGTTTATAATATCTAAAAAAATATATAGCCGCTGTCGTTTTACATAATATTCTACAATGTATGTCACTTTCGCAATCAGCAATGGTACATACGATAAACTGAATAGTTGAGAAAAGGGTACTTATAACAAGGAAGATATAATGGAATGAAAAACGGTATATTTCTTTCGATTATACATATAAAATATCACATATCGTTTTATTCGTCTGAAAGAAAATAATGAAGAAATAATGGAATGAAAAACGGTATGTTTCTTTCGATTTTACATATAAAATATCACATATCGTTTTATTTATCTGAAAGAAAACTCATTTCGAGACAGACTACTGATAGCCTTGTTTTTGAGAAGGTATTTAACTTGCTTGGTGAACGATTTGGGTGCAGTATACAAGGTATGTCCAAGGACAGACGAGAATAAATGCATTTGCTTGATGCATAAGAGTGCATTGTAGAGTGCCGACATTCCTGCACTAAATGCATGGGCATCCTGGGCATAAAACAGGACCTCACGTCCGATTGCCACCCAGTTTCCTGGGCATTAATGCATGGATGGCATCACAGCTGAACGTAGCTTTGATTCGCAAGCTACGTAGGTAGATCATTGATGTGCTTAGCTTAATCTTTGACATGCTATCCATGTGTGTTTGAACATCCAGGCACCTGTAGACGACCAGTCGACAGGTGCAGGAATTAAATGCCTGTACTGTAGTACACAACTTTGAACTTGTTTTGGGAGAAAAAAAATAGGTATCAAATTTACCTGATACATAGTGTGCGTCACAATATGCAGCATATGACCATATGTATAGACAAAAGGGATGGTACCTAAATTCCACCATGAATAAAACATAGACCCAAATAGTTTCTAATGGTATTTGCTACAAAACCTCGAGTTAAACCCAAGCACAAAATTGAGGCACTAGGCCAGGAGTGGCCATTTTAGTCTATTATAGCTTATCTTGCAGAGGCTTGTGCACATAAGACATTAGCAGCTACCTTACTGCTCAATATTCGGGTCCGTTAGGGGGTATTTAACCCTTCCAATGCTGAGGCTACTTTCGTCCAAAGCACAAGGATGCAAAGATTTTTGAAAAACATCTAAACCCTGTTAATATGGTACTCATTAGATAGCTCTCGTTGAGTACTCTCAGATGAGTACCCATATTCCATGGTTTTGGGCATTTTCCAGTTTTTTTTGCATCATTTTGTATTGCCCAAATACGCGACCACCAGTAGCATACGGGTTAAATAACAATATACTTCTTGTATGAAGGATAGCAATTTGGGTTTAAGTAGAAAATACACCAAGAAAGTATTTAGGCCTGTGTTTTATTCATGCTGTAATTGTCCTTTAATGTGCTTGATGGTAAGTGTACGTTCCAATAAACAATGTATGGCCATGTTTTTGGACAAAAAGAATAACTATCTCATCTGTACTTAATGCAGAGTGCGCAATGAAATACACAACACAGCATATAGTAGTACGTTAAGATATCAGATGTGCTTGCTGCATCGCGTACGTTACAAAGTACATCAGATGGCTTGAGTTTTGCACAGAATAAGGTTATAGATTGCATAGAAATATCCAATGCATGGCTTAGTTTTTTGATCGAAAAGAATCAATCACATTTGGTTGATACATATTTTTTGACAAAAGAGGAAATATTAAATTTGCCTTCAGCAGAGTGTGCGTTTTTGGACAGATGTAAATGTATTGCTTGCAGTATACTCTATATGGCCCAGTTTTCGGACTGGTATGAGGGTATTGATTGTAGTAAACAACCTACAATGTATGGCACAGTAGTGCTGAAAACAGTTTGCTAAGCCTTGGTGGTCAAACGGTCCATCAAAATGAATAGTTAAGCGGTCCACTAGAAAAATTAGGAGTCCATATCACTTTGATAACCAAAACGTTACCTAGCAGCCACTTCATAACCGAACATTCATGGTTAATTGTGCTTTGAATTTATGAATTGTGTCAGTTATAATCTAATGTGGAAGAAATGTGAAACTGGATGTGTGCTTACTAAATTAATGTGGTCAATATTTAGAAGACTTTCTGGCCATGTTAACATAGACTTTTACTAGCCCATTCTGATTTTTGGTAGAAACGGACCAGTTGGCTACTTCCTATTTTCACCATTGGCACAGAAACGATTAGTTTAACTCTTTATGTGCAAGATATGATATTTTTCAGGGGAGACTCTAAGTAAGTACAGTGCCGTCATTTAATTCCTGCTCTAATTGTGCGGGTATCCCGGGCATAGTAAACGACCCCACGTCCGACTGCCACCCAGTTTCCTGGGCAAGTATGCATTGATTACCTCACAACTGATGTTAGCTTTGACTCGCAACATACGTGAGTCATTGATGTGCTTGGTTTATTTCGGCAGACACATATTCCACGTGTCTTTGTACAAAAAAGGCACTGGCAGACGTCCGGTCGACTGGTGCAGGAATTAAACGCCTGCACTGTATGGAAGGGTTAGCCCATTCATGCTTTAGAGTTCCTCAGGAAATTTCCTTATGGATCTATGACATTTTGGATAATGACGTAAGGAAAGATTTCACCAGTTATTTGAAGAAGATTTATTGGTAATATTCTACATAACATTGCCCCATTCAAATAATTTACCAATATTGCCTTTTGCCTGAAATGTTTTATCTAAATTGTCAGGCTGCTCTAAGCATTAATTGGTTAACCCTTCCAATGCCACGCACATAAATGCTTTTGTGGTAAATTCTTTTTAAATTCTCTATACCAATAAGCATAGATGATTTTTGATAGGAGTTATTGTATCAAATTCTAAAATTGGTTGCCATTTTTCTTCAAATTTATCTAATGTATGTATGTATGTTTATTGACTATGCCACAATGCATAAAAAATACGATACAACATGCGTTATTACTTACAAAATCATAATATATGAGAAACAAAGTAAACATATGGATACCGCAGGCTCTGTGTGTCTATCCTTTAAAGAAAAAATACATAGAATGCTTAAGAAGGTAACAGTGAGTTAAAGGCAGATTAAGTCCACCATAGGAAAGTAAAGCAACTAAACGAACAGAACTTTAACTCATATATACACTCATTGATTGGTTATTCATTGTCCTTTAAACCGGTCATTGTAATGTTAGCCCAATATTCATTTTGCATTTGTATTTTTAACCCATTAATGCTTGAGAGTTCCTCTGCATGTTTTTGTCCGGATCATTTAATATTTTGACAATAACTTGGGAATTGAAAAGTACTTCACAAATACTTGAAGGAGAGTTGTTGGTAGTGCAATAATGATTATTACACCATGACATATTTCCCCAATTATTCTTCTGCTTACACGATTTCACCAAAACTGCCAAGCTGCCTTTGGCCGCTGCGAGCATTAATGGGTTAAGCATGTTCTTCATAAACATGTTTGATCGACATTTCACCAACTATTTCCCGTTTCCTGTATATCAATTCTCTTGCGGCAGCTAGAACCGTATTTTTGAGTAGGCCAGTGGGAGACATTCCAAAGATTTAATCAATTTCTGAAAATTTTGTGAAGTTGTTCAATTTGGCTCGCATCCAATCTTCAATCTGTCTCCATGAGTATAGTACAGTACAGACATTTAATTCCTGCACCAGTCGACCGGACGTCTGCCATTGTCTGGTTGTTCAAATACCCATTGATAACATGTCAAAAAATAATCCAAGCACATCAATGACACACGTAGCTTGCGAATCAAAGCTACGTTCAGTTGTGAGGTCATTCATCCATGACCATGAAACAGGGTTACAATCGGACGTGCGGTCGTGTATTATGCTCGGACTGCCCACGCATTTAGTGCAGGAATTAAATGTCGTCACTGTACGTTCTGGCACTACAGGTAGGCATGTGTTATCATTTCAAGCCCATCACAGAAGAAACAGACATTTGCATGTTGAGCAGTCTCTTGAACAGTGTCTGTTGTAACATGCAGTACAGATATTTCATTCCTGCACAAATCGACCGGACGTCTGCCAGTGCCTGGTTGTACAATGACGCACGTAGCGTACAAATCAAAACTACGTTCAGTTGTGAGGTCATCAATGAATCCATGCCCAGGAAAATGGATGGCAATCGGGCGTCCGGTCATGTGTTATGCCTAGGCTGCCCACGCATTTATTGCAGGTATTAACTGTTGGCACTCTGCCTGGTGTACCATATAAGAACATGCAGTATAATGCGCGCAAGATAATCAAATTCATTAAAAAAAGAGGCTGGTCACCACTCTAAAAGTTCCTTCATAGCTTGAAAACTAGGCAATTCGCTATCAGAATGTTTTGGTCGATTCAAGGTTCATTTAGATATGTCACATGACTATGCTGGACCAAAGTTGTATTAGATCGTCATACATGAATTACCTGGCACTGGACAATTTATGTATCTTTAATGACAATGTCCATTCAAACGATTCAGATGAGAACTGTGTAAACACACAAAAATATGAACAATCAAAAACATAAATTCCCATCATTCTTGCTTCCTCTGGCTTATCCAATGAGCAATCAGGATCTGTACCATATGAACGGTCATTAAATCTTCATAATGCCCGCCAGCCCAGGGCATTAAATCTCACAACAACACCCTCCATCAAAATTATAAATCAGGCAGTGGCATGCCTTGACAGGGACACATGTCAATTTACCTAAAGACATTTTGTGCCTATGAAATGGTCAATATTTGAACTCTAACATTTTACTGTAGTATGGATATTTTACTCTCAGTTATGTATGTAATCTTTGTGGAATGAAATTTGTAAATGGTTTTACTTAATTCTTAGCACATCATATTGGGTTAGATCAATATTCCAATAGTACTGATGTAGGAGAGCAACAGTAAAAACCTTAATGACTCTTCAGCAGGGCAGTATGTGTATTCAAGGTCTCAGTCTGGCCAGGATGCCTACAGCTGTACATTATATACACATAATGCCCTGCTGAATAGTCATTAAGGCTTTATTAATATTTGTCATAAGACTTTTGTGGGGAAAATTGCAATTTGGACTCACAAGGGTTAAAGCTATGTTGGTCTGTGTGTCTATACTGTGGTTAATAATGTAGCCTGCCTCTCCTCTGATCTGCGGGATATATTCCCTTCATCTTAATGTTGCGTGAATTGAGTCAGAGAACCAGCTCTACCGGCTGAGGCTCGCGTGCGCTTTACGACCAGCCCTGTCTCATCGTG
>OZ012700.1:28969109-29001607 GCA_963942565.1 Maea johnstoni
ATACACACACCATATAACATCTTTGCGAAACAGATTCTCTAAACAAGGATCACAAAATTAACACCTCAACCAAAACAGATGCAACGGAGAATGCGTCACATTTGCTACTAACATTGTCGAATTTTGCATAAAGGAAACTTGGACTGTCATCTTCCTAAAATGATATTCTAACAGAACGGACTTCCTATAGGAGGGTCCAACACTAACTATTGAGTGAAATGGCGCAACCTACAATGAGTTTTCAGTGTCGTTGGACACTTCAAATGGTTTCATGCTGGGTTACAAAACAACTCTAATGCGTAGTATATTTGTCACAGGCTTTTTCTTCCTGAAAGTTGTTGATGACAAGTTCTAGAATCATCTGATTAACCCGAACATAACGTAAGGAGTTAAAACTTTAAATGGAGGCCTACCTTTGTTATAACTTCGTTGTAACCAGCCGGTGGTAGGCGGGGACAGGTGCCGAAGTAAGGGCACGTCTAGTTGATTATCTGTTTCCCATGTCCAAGGTACTGAAAATTAGGGTCGGTCGGTCGGGTAAAAAAAAAGGAAAAAAAAGGCAGAAGTACCTATAATAGGGTATCAAATTTCTTTATTTGTGACAGAAATGCTGCCAATGCCATGGCAAGAAGTACAAATATGTGTACATGATGTTCATGAGACACATTTCCCTCTGTATTATTCTTCAGCTTGTTCATACAGAAAATTGTGCAGATTTGAAAAATGTTGAATTCGCAGGCTCCATTATAAATAAACGATGTCAAAATCTCAGTTTTTTGTACCCTGAACTGTACAAACAAAAACAAATTTATATAGACTTTTTTTATTTATTTCATTCAAAATGCAGTTCTCAGAAGAAAAAAAAGCTCCTCTGGACAGGGTCGGTCGGAAAGTAGGGTCGGGCCCAAAAATAGGGTCGGTCGGGACATGGGAAACAGATAATCAACTAGACGTGCCCTAACCGACAAAAACACTATACATCCCCTTATCATTACTATTCTTCTCACCCACCTGACCCTACCTAAATTGAAGTCGGGGATATCGTGAGAGTTCCGCACAATCTGTATTGTATTGTATTGTACCTTTATCGTCTAAATCGCATAGGATTCTAAAGTACAAAACAAAAGCAAACCAAAAAAAACAAACATAGAGCAAACATGCTGACAAAGTCTAAGAATTAACCAAAGTTTTAACGTAAGAGAAACGACAAAAGATAAATCAAGTCTTGATAATTACGCTTGATTATGTTTTGGCAATGATGCAATTTGTAACTTTATAGCAATGCATTCGACTGTCTAGCGTAGTTATCCAACTTTTAACTTTTTCCAGTTATTTGATTGAATAAAAGTGTTCAAATATAACTTTATGAAAAACTTAAATGATTTAGAATATATGTATTGAAAAAAAACTTGATTTTGTGATTTTTTCGGATTTCCTTACTCTTTACACGTCTGTGGGTGACTTCCTATTTTGTTTTATAAAAGCTGCTGCTGCTACTGAATATTAATTGACGATAGTTCTGGCTTTGTTAATAGTCGACAGTGATTGGACCATATGTTCGAAAATTCTTTACTTTGCCTACACCACGATATAAAAAAATCATTTGCACGTAGGTAGTTATATGAGATTTCTCTCTTTGCATTTATATACTGTATATATATATATATATATATATATATATATATATATATATATATATATATATATATATATATATATATATATATTAGTAGATACTTATTTATATGTAGATACCTTTTTATATGTGTATACCACACTTGTGAGGGTAAATGTAAAAGCTGGTGCTCAGTCTCAATTCCAGGCTCTGACTGAAATAACTAGAGAAGATACTGCAAGGAACTACAGACTTTTCATTAAAAATGTGTTTTTGATATAAGGGCAATCAAGATTGCCGAAATGGTTATAATATAGATAGTGCAAAAGATTTATTTTCTTTATCAGTAGTTTATCTGTTTGCCAAGCATCGTGAAATATTGATGCATATGTTAGGTAACCTTAAGTGTGTGGTCGCCCTGCTTCTGATTGATCGACAGATATCAGTGGCAGTAAGTGACTGCCACTGATATCTCTCGACCAATCAAAGTGGTGCTAAAATTTGTGCCCTGCCCTGATAATGTCAGCCTTCATGTCCAGACTCAGACCAGTTTTTTACTCTTTCATAAGCCATATCTGAAGAGTGCTGAGGAGGACAGTCTTGCGGGTTGTCTTATTTGAAAGGTGACACGTATAGGCACATTTTGAACCTAAATCTTCATGATGGTGCATTTGCCCTTTAAGTATGAATTCATGGAACAAGAGTTGTTGTTTTGTCTTATTTGTACATTTCCCCCATTTGAAATTCCCTAAATTTACCTTTAATAAAGAGATATCACATGCATGGGGTGAAGAAGTCAACATGTACATGGCAGAACAAAGAAATCTCCTTTAGGGATAGGAATAGTTTTGGATATCATCGTTGATTGTTGACCCCCAGCAACCGATGATTAAAGATACTGTAAATCACTTAAATATGGCGTGAACATTATATAGCGCAATTATATTACTGCCATGGATAGCGTGATCTAAGTATAGCGGTGAACGGGAACAGCAGCAGAAAGTTCTATTAAGAATTTGATAAAGACGGGGATGTTATTATAGCGCATATGGGCGGAGCGCTTTTATCGCTATCTTAGTGTTCCCGCTATACTTAAGTGATTTACAGTAATTGGTTCAGCATCGTTTTTCTTGTGTGGACTCCTAGCGCTGATGAATCGGTGACATTCATATTTCGTATTTTCCATTCAATATTACTATATGCCAGCAGCCTCCCCGCATGGCTTGTCTGCTCTGTAAAAATACCTCCACTTACAAGAATAGTCAATAGTACACAATAGAATAAAAACATTAGAACACAATGGTCTACCGCGTGCAGGAGCTTATGAAGTCAAGTACAGCGGATTGATCTCCTAGCGGCAGCCATGTTTGTTATTAAATAGTTGCCATGGAAACGTGCAATCGAATACTCTAGGGTTTCTCTACAAATATAGTGTGGATTGAGGGGTGGGGACTTTTCTACCCAAAATTCTTTAGGGAATCCGACGTGGCCTAGTGTATACAATGATCAGCTTTTTGTCTCTAGAGTTCAATGAGATTGACCTATTTCTTCTCCACCTGATGTGCATTCGCAGCCGCAATGTCTCCGCACAACTTTGCGTGTCCTACCAAAATATTACACCCTAAATCCAAAGGTTCACCTCTTGAATTGAGTCTTTTTGGATCCCCAAGCGGGTTGACCTGGTTGCTATATACATGTGCGGTGTTGCGGAGGGCTCTCTATGGTTCTTCTGCAACTGAAAATCTCCTTGGAACTATTCGTGAAGAGAAATTTCTACACGGTTTTCCGGGGTTTTCTCTCGTCGCGATATGATCTAAGCTATTGGAAGTGACGTAAACCCCCATTTCTTCCTTCATTCCCAAAATTCTTTCGCAGTCAATCTCACCCATTTCCGTTTGAACTCACCTCGACTTGAACACAGACACCAGCATTCTGAAAACTGTGTGTAATATCAGACGAATGTAGGGATCGACTGGAAGCGGGCAGATCTTTTGTTTGGCCTAGCTGATATACCCTGCTTGCAGCCAATGAACATGCTCTATTTTCTTAACCCATGTCCTAAATGACCCAACTTCAGCATTAGTGCGGGATTGTGTGTCACACAGGGGAAATACTGATATACCCTGCTTAGAGCCAATAGGCATGCTCTATTTTTCTTCAGCCAGGTCTTCAATGGCCCAACTGCAGCACAAATTACACTGCAGGTGCCGAAAAACATGTAATACCAGGTATTTTCCTGGCGCTCTGGCCGGGAAAGAGTGAACTATTGATACCTGGGCTTCACCCCTTGGCTCACGATACGAGTACGACACACTCCATTCTCCAGCTACTAACCACATGCCTGTGTTCAGGGGTCCTAGGTATTAAGGATCCTGTTATTGTGCTAAGTGCTGGGTTTATGGTCTGCTTGCGTGCTGTTAGCCGGGGCCGACTCTATTACCCAATTCATGCACTGATATTTTCTGGTAATGATAGATACCATAAAGTCAATAGCAAAAAGTGAAAATATTAGGGTTTGCACATCGCTGTCGGTTAACGTGCTTCTTGCGACGTCCACCGGACATCTTCCAGTGTCTTGTACAAACACCCAGGAAATAGCAAGTCAAAAATAAGCCAAGCATGCCCATGATCCACGTAGCTTGCGAATTAAATGTGCGTATAGTTGTGAGGTCATCTATGCACAGGAAACCGGGTGACAAGCGTGCGTTCGTGTATTGTGGCCCAGGCTGTCTACGCGTTTGGTGCAAGAATTAAATGTCGTCACTGTAATTAAAAAGATGTAAACAGATGTGCGAGGAAACTTCTTGCCTTGTCACACAAATATTGCGCAGTTTAGTAGGTACAATACAGACATTTAATTCCTGCACCAGTCGACCGAACGTCTTCCAGTGTCTGGTTGCAAAAACACCCATGAATAACATGTAAACAAAATAAGCCAAGCATATCAATGACCCACGTAGCTTGCAAATCAAAGCTACGTTCAGTTGCGAGGTCATCCATGCATCCATGCCCGGGAAACTGGGTCATAATCGGGCGTGCGGTCGTGTATTATGTCCTGGCTGCCCACGCATTTAGTGCATGAATTAAATGTCGGCACTGTAGTTAAGCGGTCGGTGCTTAATATAGATGACAGCTGATCAAATACGTGATTAATCTCTGTCTCAGAAAACGGATATTTTGGTAAAATATAATGATATTAAGCTTTCCCACAAACTAAGGTATCGTAGTCATATGGGAATATTGTCAGCTGCGATGACATCCAGTATCCGCAAGCAGTAAATACTGACAGTTGTACAAATAGGTGACACACTCATCAAAGTCATATACATGGTCAATCGAAAGTATGGTCTTTCGCCCTGAGATGGCCCAATACCACTTTTCCAAAGAAATTGGGGAGATATTCATTTAGACCTAGATACCATATTCTCTAATCTAATTTGTGCTTTCAGACTTAAGTATGTCATTTTTATGACCAGGTATAACGGGTATGAAAGTATTATTCCAAGTGTATGTTTATGATATTTCTTTTATGCATGCACGATGAAATAAAATAAAACATGCAATGTTTGCAGTTTTTTTTTACAGTACATAGATTGTCTGTCTGTGCAGTGCCAACATTTAATTCTTGCACTAAATGCGTGGGTCAGTGTCGAAAAGGGAAAACATTGGCCAGCCAAGCTTGGGGAAGGCAGTCTACAGATACTGGTGCAGCCCTCTGCCCTATCTGGTCATCGTTTTAAGCCTGCCTGCCTGCCTTTGGGTCTGGCTGTACTGATAAAGTGCAGACATTTAATTGCTGCACCAGTCGATCGGACGTCCACCAGTGCCTGGTTGTACAAACACCCACGGATAGAATGTCAACAAAATAAGCACAGCAATGACCCACATGGTTTGTGAATCAAAGCTACTTTCAATTGTGGTGTCATGGACGTGTGGTCATATTTATGCCTAGGAAACAGGGTGTCAATCGGGCGGGCGGTCGTGTATTTTGCCCGGGCTGCCCACGCATTTAGTGCAGGAATTAAATGTCGGCACTGTATGGTAGGAAGTTCCCTGTGATCTGTATGCTATAATATCCCTGTACAGGGCAGGGGGGTGAACTGGGACAACTTGATAAAGATTGAAACCAGGACAAACCTCTTCCCAATTGTGAGTAGAAAGGATAGGAGATCTAAAGAGCTGTGTATCTGCCTCTTGAATACACAGTCAGCAAGAAACAAAATTGAAATCATCAGGAATTCAATTATTGAGCATGATATTGACATGCTGGCTATGACTGAAACTTGGCTAACTTCAGCAGCAAAGGATGAGCTATTTATCAAAGGCCTGAAGATAGGTGGCTATGATTTATTCAGTGTGCCACGTAAAGGAAATGGCGGATATGGAGGAGTGGCAATATTGTATAAGAAAAATCTATCAGTGTTGTCAAAAACCTCATGTGAATTCAGCAGTTTTGAGCATTGCGAGGTTACTGTTAATACAGGCTCCAAGCAACTTAATGTCAATGTGGTCTACAGACCACCTCCATCGCAAAAGAATAAATTGACAAATAAGATGTTCTTTGATGAATTCTCACCATTCATGCATGACCGGATCTCTTCCACTGGCCATTTCCTGCTTCTGGGAGACCTCAATTTCCACCTTGAGGATAGGAATGACACTGAAGCACTCAAAATGAATGACTTATTTGATACCCTGAATTACAAGCAGCATGTCACAACCAGAACCCATAAATCGGGACACACCCTTGATGTGTTCATAACCAGGGACAATGAGAATCTTATAAGTCAGTGGAAGGTTGGAGACCAGCTCTCTGACCACAACCTCATTCTGTGTGATGTGTCTCACCCTAAACCACGTCCGATCCAGGTGCCGATGTCAGTGCGTAAACTCCGCAGTGTCAACATGCCCAATTTTAGAGATGACTTGAAGGACGCTCTACAACCTGGTAATGCTGAAGGCTGCTCCGTGGAGGATTTGACTAATCACTACAATTCTGCACTAACAAAGGTACTTGACAAGCATGCACCAGCAAGAGTGAAAATGGAAACAATTCGACCGAAACAACCATGGTTCTCAGATGATTTGTATGGTGCAAAACGTGAAAAGAGGAAATGGGAAAGGAAGTGGAGAGACACCAACCTCACTGTACACTATGACCTGTTTAAAACTGCGAGGACCAAATTTAACAACATGTTATTACAAGCTAAGAAGGACTACTACAACAATCTGATAGCTGAGTCCTCCACTGATTCAAAAAACCTCAGTAACATTGTCAAAGAAATATTACATCAAAGGAGTGAGATGAAACTCCCTGAGCATGCATCAACAGAAGAATTGGCAAACCGCTTCGCTGTGTTCTTTACTGACAAAGTATGTAAGATACGCAAGGAGCTGCCAGATCTCTCCAGACACCAGTTAAATTTACCTACCCCGGCATTAACATGTTCACTGAATGTTTTCTCGGCCGTGACTGAAAGCGAAGTTCGCAAAATCATAGCAAAATCACCGACTAAGAGCTGCTCTCTAGATCCCGCTCCCACTTGGATGGTGAAAGACTCGGTAGATGAGCTTATTCCAATGGTTACGATTTTAGTGAATTTGTCGTTGCAGAGTGCCAACGTGCCTGACTCCATGAAACAGGCATTAGTCACTCTGTTACTGAAGAAAGATGATCTCGACCCGGAGGTGCTCAAGAACTATCGTCCTGTAAGCAACTTATCATTCTTGTCAAAAGTATTGGAAAGGGTAGTTGCTGCAAGGCTTACAAATTACATGACTATCAATCAGCTACATGAACCCATGCAGTCGGCATACAGAGCATGTCATAGCACTGAGACTGCACTTGTGCGGGTACAGAACGACATCCTTCGCACTCTCGATCAGGGTGGGGCTGCGATCCTTGTGTTACTCGATCTTAGCGCTGCTTTTGATACAATCGATCACTCCATCCTTCTATCTAGGATGGAGTCAGTTCTTGGAGTTAAAGGATCTGCTCTACAGTGGTTCAAATCGTATCTGTTGGGCAGGAAACAGAGGATTAAAATCAATGATGACTTCTCCGAAAATCAGGAAATCCTGTGGTCTGTACCACAGGGATCTGTGTTGGGTGCACTATTGTTCCTAATATACATCATACCTCTGGCACAGCTAATCCGATCCTACGGTCTGAACAATCATGGCTATGCTGATGACACCCAGCTCTGCTTATCATTCAAAAAGACAAGTGATAACGCAATAGTCAAACGTGAAATCCTAAATCTTGAGAAATGTTTGTGTGACATTAGTGTCTGGATGTCTCAGAACAAACTGAAACTCAACAATGACAAGACTGAAATCATTCTATTCGGCTCTAAGAAACACCTAGCTGAACTGAACATTAAGTCACTCTCTGTAGCGGGGACTGATGTGTCTGTTGCATCTGAGCCTGTGCGGAATCTGGGAGCTATGTTTGACTCTCAACTGATCATGGCACCCCATGTCAAAAGTGTTGTCAAAAAATCTAGCTTTCACCTGAGAAATATTGGAAAAGCGAGACGTGTGTTAACAGAAGATGCCACAAAAACAGTGATGCAGTCACTGGTGATGTCTCGCTTGGATTACTGCAATGTGTGTGGAATGGCAATGTCATTCCGTGGCATTACGGGTCCGCAGCAGGCACCCACAGCGCGCTTGTTTCCACTCGCTGGTCCCTGCTCACACCTTTCGCAGCTTGGCTCATGCCGGGCTGTCGCGTGCGCGCCACGTGCAACCAAGCACTGCTCAAAGCCAACCAATCGTAGCCCGAGTACGGGTCCCAGGCACGCGAGCTGTGGCGGGAAACATGTCGATTTCAGGCCACGCGACACTGTCGATTACACACGAGGCCACTTAACAGGCAATCAGTCAGCGTGATCGCCGGTGTAGCCTACAGCGCTTCCCTCCTTTCCTCAGAGCGACCATTTCACCGTTCTTCTTTCACAATGCCACGACATTACAAGTGTAAGAAATGCGGCATCGAACATTCACCTCCGACAGGCAAGCATTGCCAACAACATGCCGATTCCATAGGTGCAGCAACGGATCTACAACCACAGGCGAACTCACAGCAAAATGCTGATCAAATGCTAGCACTCATGTTGGATATGAAAACAAAAATGGAGGGCATGGAACAGAACATGTCAACTAAACTCAACGGAATGGATGACAGGATTGTACGAATGGAGGAGAGAGGCGATCATGGCCAGCCAGAACCGAGCACAAGCCGCCAACAACCACAAAACACTGAACAAAACGACGGAGCATCACCCGTGTCACTCCGAGCTAATCTTGAGCTTATGGCCCAAGCCGCGGGCAGAATCGCCCAGCTTGGAACAGACGATGATGACATGGACAATACATCTTTATTCCGGCAGAAAACACAAGGTAAGAAGTCTGGGTCAAAACTCATGCCTTCTGATACAGTGGAGAAACAAATCGACTGGCCCCACATGCATGTTAAGCGGCTGGTCGCCGGCAGGAGGAAAGACGTGGCCTTTGCCGACCTCCGAACGGACGAGTTCGCATTTGGTTACATGCAAATGCTCCTCTCACCTAGGAGCCAAATGGACAGGGAAACAATGCTTCGAATCTTTACCATGGTTATGCAGGACTCTATGGATTATTCATGGAGTAATGCCCGCGCTTTCTATGAGATGGTGGGCATAGCGGTCGAAAAGAAAGAGCTACAATGGGGAGACAGCGACGCAATACGGGAAATGAGAATGACTTATTCTCGGGCGGTCTTCCCGGACAAACAGGACAACAAGGACAGTAAGGAGGGCCCGAAGCAGCTGCGGCAGGCGCCGCCGGCGATGAAATGCTGCGTTGCTTTTCAACGTAAAACCTGCGAGCAAAACAAGGATCACACCCCATTTACTCACGCATGCAGCTACTGTCATAGAGTGTGCGGGGCTCTATGCAGACATGCCGAGGATGACTGTATGCGTAAGATGACGGACGAGTCAAAAAACGGCAAGAAGAGGGAGTCTTAGGGCTTCCTCGACCCAAAAAACAGACGGATCAAGGAGATCTCGACGGTCGTAACAGTGCAGACGGAACACTGAGGGGGGAGGTTAACACAACATCTTTCTCAGCCAACGCATGCAAGGAGCATGGCATACCAAAAAACGGTACATTGTATTCAAATACTCCAGGTCATGACCTGGACGCACCGGACACGGAGCCGGCTACAACGATTACAGGGGGCACGGATATTAATAGGCTCATACAGGGCCTAGCCCCACAGCAAACTTCAATGCGGAGCTACGTGACATCTACGACGACGTAGCCCAACACGGAACATATAACTTTTTAGGGGCCCAACGCAGGGTCCCCAGCGGGTTATGCATAGAGGCTTGGAAAAAGCATCTAGAAGCATACCATGATCGACATCTAGTGGCCTTCCTGGAATACGGATGGCCCATTAACTTTGACCGGAACACACCAGTCCAGTCAACATTTCAAAACCATGGGACGGGGACCGGCTTCCCAGGCGATCTCGATTTTTATATAAACACTGAGCTGGGACATCATGCCTTGGCCGGCCCGTTCGCAGGACCACCGGTGGTCCCAATGCACATTAGTCCCCTAATGACCCGTCCGAAGAAGGACGCGGCCCACAGAAGGGTAATAATGGACTTATCTTGGCCCCCGGGGGCAGGGATAAACATAGGGATAGACAATAACTATTATTTCGACGGCCCCATCGAAACCAAACTTCCTACAGTAGAGTTCATGGAGTGCAGACTATTGACATTGGGCAGAGGGGCTTATATGTTTAAAACAGACCTAGCGAGGGGTTACCGTCAGCTAAGGGTTGACCCCCTGGACTGGCCCCTTCTAGGTTTCAGCCACGACGGGTCGATATACATGGATATCTGCCCCCCCCTTCGGCCTGAAAACATCGGCGATGTTCATGCAGCGGACATCGGAGGCTATCTGCTATTTACACGGTAGGGCAGGTTACTATTCACGCTCTTATCTAGACGACTTCGGGGGGGCCGAACCCTCCCTTCCAGAGGCAACGTCCGCCTTGGAATCACTACAGGGTATCATGAAAGAACTGGGGGTTGCCGAGGCCCTCCATAAGGTGTGCCCACCAGCACAATCCATGATCTGGCTGGGCATACTTTTCAACTCGCTCGACATGACAATGAAGATTCCCGACGAAAAAATGGCGGAAATCGGGCAGACATTACAGGAGTGGAGGGGGAAGTCTAGGGCCACTTTACGCGAACTACAGAGCCTAATGGGGCTCCTTAACTTCGTGGCCAGCGTCTCCCCCCCAGCTCGCATCTACACCAACAGGATATTGGAGGTGCTCCGCGAAGCCCCCACCAGAGGAACAGAAACACTCTCTCTGGGATTTAAGAGAGACCTAGACTTCTTTGTGACCATCTGGCCACAGTACAACGGGGTCAGAATACTAGAGAAACACGATGCTGAGTGTCAAGGCGAGCTAGAACTGGATGCTTGCCTGACAGGATGTGGGGCATACATAGGCTCGCACTATTACAGCGAGCCCTTTCCGACCGAGGTACTGCAACAGGAGCACATCATAGCCCATCTAGAGCTCCTTAACATTGTGGTGGCGACGAAGGTATGGGCACGATCGTGGGCCGGACAACGCATCAGGGTCAATTGCGATAATACGACCGCTTGTCTCGCCGTGCAGTCAGGTCGCTCCAGGGACTCGTTTATACAGCGATGCATCCGCGAGCTGTTTGTACTCTGCACTATCAATGACATTGAACTACGGGCCGTACACAAGCCAGGCGAACAATTACAGAGGGCAGATGCGCTCTCCAGGGCTCACTGTAGCCATACTCATAGACTGCGGGTAGCCAGGGATCCGGCCATACAGGCCGCACACAGGGTGGCAGTACCTGCAGATACCTTCAGGCTGCAGCAGGACTAGTAATGCCTTAGGCAACTTATAAACAATTAGCGTAATAGACTATGTTTACAATGCCCTTAAGGCGGTTCGCAACTGGTTTCGTTGAGCAAGTGCGCCATTTAAAAAATTGTCTATGTAACACCAGGGCCACTCTCACACTTATAGCGAGCCTCACTGGCTAAGTTTATACTTTGGTACAGGTACATGATTGTGCCGGGTCACTGTTTTTTCAGTTTTTTACATTGCATGTATAACAACGGCAGTTAACGTGGCACCACCTTAAATGTGTTTCTGTCGGCTCACACACGTGTGTTATTCTTTTGCGGTTAAACTTAAGTGGGCCACATGCCGGTTAATAGGTCATTTGAGCACGGATCGCATACGGTCTCGGTCTCCACAGCACTTCGGTGTCGGTATATTTTATTAAAACTCTGGGTTTTTCTAATGTTTTCAGATGGGAGACGTTTAGACGCTGCCATGCTACAACGTAGAGGTAAGGCCTTCAGGCCGGGTACTCAGGCCAACCATAGGTCGGTCGCTCAGCTGTACGCAGCTTTCGCTTTGCACTTTCAGACCCCAGATTTCCCGGCCACGGTCTCCTCCCTACTTCTCTTTGCGGAGTTCCTGCTTCGCACGTATAGGGCACATCGTTCGGTGGTCAACGCCCTATCCTCACTTAGAACCTTCCACCTAGTACGGGGTTTGCCGACGGACGCTTTCGCAGATTATCAGCTTACACTCTACAAGAGGGCACTCCCCCTGACGGTACGCCATGTGCCCCAGGGGGCAGCCCCTCTTCCGTTCCAGCTCCTAGAACAACTATGCTCCCTAGCGGGGGCCCAGGGACCGGCGGGGGTGGCCTTCGCGGCCCTCATGGCGGCCACGTTCTTTTCAATGGCCAGACTTTCGTCCTTAGCACCCCCTACAGGGGGGGACCACTATGACATCACTAGGTTCCCCACTTGGCACGACTTGACGCAAGCACCTAACGGGGTGACTCTGCGCATCAAGTGGGCCAAGAATAGGCAGGAGGCGGGCCATTCCATAGCAGCCCCCCCTGCTACCCTTGGCAGCTTCCCCTGCCTGCCCGGTGCAGTTGTTCAGTCGGCTCGCAGCACAGCGCGCAGCTCACAACCCAGCGGCACCACTTTTCGGGTTCCCAGCTATTACGGGTGCCTCGTCGGAGCCACAGGCTTTCTTCACAGCACCGCTGGCCCGAGGGTGGCTGGCTTCGTTGCTGGCACATCTGGGACAGGCCCCACACGCCTTTTCTTTCCACTCCTTTAGGAGGGGGGCGTGTCACCTGGCATACGGTCAGGGGGCCACTGTCTCGGAGGTACAGGCACTGGGAGGGTGGAGGAGCGATGCCGTTTCGCTTTATCTCCCACTCGACGCGGCTAGGGGGAGGGCGGCGGCAACATTGGCCGCGGCCTCCTCAACCACTACACACTAAACTTTTGGGCCTTTAAAGCTTCTTTACCGGGAGACAACAACGCTCCCACCCAAATATTTGGGCCAGGAACCCTACCTTAAGCCATTCCACCACAATTCCCACTTCCCCCTTTTATGCCCCCTTGCGCTTTCAGCTCCAGACAGGGAAAAAGCGGGGTCGAAACTGGGCTGTTGGGGGACACACAATGGTCAGCGGTATTAACATGTATGGTGTTTTGAGGGTTAACGGTGAAGAAGTTGGGTCACTAAACTGATACATTGTAGCGAGTATAGCTCAGGGTTAAGTTGGGCGACCTACTTGCGTGACCCAGTTAGGGTTATTGTATATACTTGTTGTTGTTGTTATACCAGAAAATGTTGCTACTTTAATCGATACAATGTTGCAATTTTGTAAATGTTTAGAATTTGTATTAAATCGTTCCTTTCCGCATTTCCGTGTTTGTTGTTGGACCTTTAATGTGTGTGGAATGGCAATGTCATTCCGTGGCATTACGGGTCCGCAGCAGGCACCCACAGCGCGCTTGTTTCCACTCGCTGGTCCCTGCTCCCACCTTTCGCAGCTTGGCTCATGCCGGGCTGTCGCGTGCGCGCCACGTGCAACCAAGCACTGCTCAAAGCCAACCAATCGTAGCCCGAGTACGGGTCCCAGGCACGCGAGCTGTGGCGGGAAACATGTCGATTTCAGGCCACGCGACACTGTCGATTACACACGAGGCCACTTAACAGGCAATCAGTCAGCGTGATCGCCGGTGTAGCCTACAGCGCTTCCCTCCTTTCCTCAGAGCGACCATTTCACCGTTCTTCTTTCCCCACCCACCCTCCCCTTTTTTTTTAAGGAACTTGACTGGTCAAGTACATCAAGGCCAGGAACCCTACCTTAAGCCATTCCACCACAATTCCCACTTCCCCCTTTTATGCCCCCTTGCGCTTTCAGCTCCAGACAGGGAAAAAGCGGGGTCGAAACTGGGCTGTTGGGGGACACACAATGGTCAGCGGTATTAACATGTATGGTGTTTTGAGGGTTAACGGTGAAGAAGTTGGGTCACTAAACTGATACATTGTAGCGAGTATAGCTCAGGGTTAAGTTGGGCGACCTACTTGCGTGACCCAGTTAGGGTTATTGTATATACTTGTTGTTGTTGTTATACCAGAAAATGTTGCTACTTTAATCGATACAATGTTGCAATTTTGTAAATGTTTAGAATTTGTATTAAATCGTTCCTTTCCGCATTTCCGTGTTTGTTGTTGGACCTTTAATGCTCTCCTAATTGGAATACAACAGGATTTGATTGCAAAGCTGCAGCGACTACAAAACAGTGCAGCAAGGATAGTATCGAGAACCAGGAAGTATGAACATATCACACCTGTTCTCATCAAGCTTCACTGGCTACCAATCAAATTCCGCATCCAATTTAAGGTCCTACTGCTGGTATACAAGGCGCTTAACGGACTTGCACGTAAGTACATCAAGGAGCTGCTCGTGCCTTATAAACCCAGACGCCATCTACGATCAGAAGCAAAGGGCCTTCTGGACGAGCCTCGGACTGGACTCAAATTTGGAGATCGCGCTTTCTCCATTAGTGCACCGAGATTATGGAATGCGCTTCCACAACACCTGAAGGATTCTACATCGTGTCAGGCCTTCAAGAAGTGTCTCAAAACACACCTTTTCAGGCTCGCCCATTGAGGCGTTGTGGACTATTACTCAAACTATGACAATGTGCAGCGCTTTTGAACATTTTATGAATGGAAAAGGCGCTATATAAATTCCAATTATTATTATTATTATTAAGGTAGCATCTTGAAATAAGCAGCTTCTTGCATTTCTTAAAAATCTAAGCAATATTTCAACTTATCATCAAAGACCTTTAAAAAGTCCAAACATTACCTTTTGTAATTTGAAGGGCAATTTTTGGTTGTGTTCTGATTAGCAGACCTGCTTGAAATATTTCCTGAAAAATGCTTTGGTCTCCAAGAAAATACTGATATAGTACATTTTCAAGCGCAACCTCCCATGTAACTGACCTTTATGCTTCTTTGGAAAATTACTTTAGAAATGAGCATGAATTCACAGAATGTTTGAAGGAGTGTTATAAGCATTTCTCCTTCAAGTATTTTGCATAAATATCTTGTATTTAAATAGTCCAGATATTTTAAGAGCTACAGAGCATCTGCATGTTAGTCAGATCCACTTCTCTACATGAACAACATCATGTTCTATCTACATTTTCTTCAGCCAGTGGTGTACATCATTTGCATGGTTTTCATCAAACATAAGGGTCAGAAAGACCTTGAATATTTACAAACATGTTCTACTTCCTTTATACATACAATTGGAATTGGTCAATTTACTTGATCACCACTACCTAGATAAATATTCATATCTTGCATTGGACCAAAATGGCTTCACTGTTTTGGTCGCTTCGCTCTTTCTATTCAAAGGATATTTTAGGAAAACATATTCTATTGAAACATGATTATTGCCACACAAATCTTCAAATCGCCTTTATTTTATATGATTCCATACGTGATATCCATAGTAGGTTCATGCCTCAAGCTGATGGATTGAAAATTAAAAGCTTTAGCTTTTGTGCAGATTTATGATCACATTAGAAATATATAACACCAGACTGGGGTAATATATTTCTGTAACATGTGAATATGAGAAGCATGTTCAGTATTTCATATGCCTCATGCTTCAACATTCATGACAGCTTTGACAGGCATGATTTCGTATACTTTAGAGAGATATCACACACTACATATTCTTTTAACTGGAGTGTTAATGCATTGGAACTATCGAGATTCGCATGTTTAATTCACGATTACGATATAGAGAATGAATGTGCGAAAATGCGACAGCTTGGACAGGCCTTATGTTGTATAATTTAGGAACACTGTCACTCAATGCATATTCTTTACACCATGGCGTTAATGCATTGGGACTATCGAGATTTTTATGTTTTTTTTTCTTGTCGCGATGACGATATAGATGTGCGACAGCTAGGACAGGCATGATGGTGTATACTTTAGGGAGATATCGCACACTACTTATTCTTTACACTATGGTGTTATTGCATTGTACGATGGTGCAGGTGTGGACTGCAGAAAAAAATCCCGCGGTGTTTCTGATATACGACAAAAGAAGTTTTTTTAAAATTATTTTCCATGGTTTTCCAAACACAGCAGAAACAAATAAGATATTTTTTGTCGTTTTCCAGAAAAAAGCGGATTAAAAAAAAAAGGTTCTGCCATTCTCACCTGCACCATCGTAGCATTGGGACTATCGAGATTTGCATGTTTATTTTTCTTGTCGCAATGGCGATAGAGAGTAAGCGGATTTTAGATTGATCACTCAACCAACTTGACATAATCCATCTAAGCAGAGAGGTGTTGTTATTGATTTCACTACTTAACCAATTAATGCTCACGACAGCCAAAACTGACAAATTAGGTAAAAGTTTTTAGACAAAAGCTTAGCTGGGAAAATATTTGTAGGAGAAATGTTAATCAGAACATTTCCAACAACTCTCCTTCAAATCTTTTATAAAGCAATTCTTAATTCCCAAACTAATGTCAAAAGTATCATAGGTCCAGACGACAATTTTAAGAGAAACTCATTAATGGGTTAACCAAAAGCCCTCCTGGTACCAAGCAGGAAGCGCATTGGACACAATGCCAGCAGGAAAACATGTGAACTACATAGCCCGCAGGGCCCATATTTTTCATGGTTTTATTTTTCCTTAGAGCATATTATCACGGTACATAGGGAATATTATTTTCCAACGGTGTTTAAATGATAATGATGATTGTGATAATAATGATAATGATAATGATGATAATAATAATAATAATAATAATAATAATAACAATAATAATAATAATAACAATAATGATAATGATAATAATATATATATATATATATATATATATATATATATATATATATATATATATATATATATATACATATATATATATATATATATATATATATATATATATATATATATATATATATATATATATATATATGTATATGTATATATATGTATATATATCATACAAATGTTGCACTGTTGCACTCTGAAAAATGATAATGCGCCATGAAAACTGTGCGCTCATATTTCTAAGGTGATTCATCTCCTATAAGCAATGTTACAGTTTTGCCATATTTAGGCTAATTCGTGACTTGTGGCTACGCAAGGGAATTTCTTTCCGTTTCGGAGTTTCTATCTAGTCGCGATATGTGATGTATAATCCCTTTTCTTCCTCCCTTTGTATCAAACAACACCTGGGCATGTGAGAAAGTTTCAAGTGACTTGGGGCTAGGCGGTGGTTTTCGCCGGGTTCTCCGGTTTCCTCCGCTACTTACAACTGGCTAGTCACGAATTAGCCACAATGGGCATAAATTTGACGAAAAACGAAATTCCAATTTCCAAAAATTCCAACAACACATTTTAGTGAAATAAAACCGGAAACGCTGATCAAAAGAAGGTAGGAATAGAATACGACTTTTTAGTGGATGAATCACTATATAAATACGAGCGCACAGTTTTAATGGTGGATGAGACCATTAAAGGACAATTACAACATAGGCCCACATAGTTTCTTATAGTATTCTCCGCTTAAACCCTAGATCCCACCACTGCCTACCATCATATAAGAAATATATTGCTGTTTAAACACATCCTAAGAGTATTCGTTTAATTTCTTAAGAGCATTTCCACTTAAAATATTTTCTGAAAAATACTCCGGTCAAAACGATATTAAGGTGATGGGTACCATTGCAAGCTAGGTAAAAGGCCCGTCCAAAAACACACATCATTGTATCATAATCATAGAACAAGGTGTAACCAGGTTCCTGAGTGTTGTCAGGTAGATAATATCATAGCCAACCGTCCTTAGTCAACCCATATTCTATTTCATTTCAATATTTACAACTTTTCACTCAAATGACATAATCTCATTACTTTACGCAAGTGATTGTCGCTACAGGTTTACAGATACCTTAGGGATGTCATTGACTATGCCCAACAGAAAGTACTTTTTTGATTCTTTACTGCTAAAGATTTTTACGGGCCATAATATTCGAAAATGTTAGTGAGATATCGTGTGTGTGGAGCCTATAATCCAGTGGCGGTTTAGCAAGGATAGTCCTCGTTGATCCCATGTGGCCTAGGAACAAAAGACAGTTGTACAAAGACACACCTCAGTGGTCGTGCGTCACAGTCAAAACAAGGCGAGTGTCCGGTTTGCTGAAAATACTAGTAGTTGAAAATTTTATCTAGCTGTACGAGCCTAATGCACTTGGGGTCAAGATTTTTCACTTGAATTTTAAATGATATGGCCTGTAAAAATCTTCAGGAGTAAAAAATAAAAAAATAACTTCTTATTGGGCATAGTCAATGATATCCCCTAAAGTAATTTTGAACCTGCAGTAAGTAACCATCACCTGCGTAGGTAATGTGATTATGTCATTTGAAAGAAAATTTTGAAATTTTGAAATAAAACAGAATATGGATTGAATAATGACAGTTGGCGATGATATTCTCTACCTGATAACACCCATGAACCAGGAGATACAGTTATAGGATTATGCTGCTTTGATGTGTGTTTTGGGATGGGGCTTTTAACTGGCTTGCAATGGTACTCATCACCTTAATAAAGTAGTCGGGCGTTTTTGGCTGCTGTGAGCACAGATGGGTTAACCACAAATACCTGGATACCGGGCGTAATATGTGACGAACAATATGCTATTGTTTAACTCCTAATGGTTTGATATCTTGTTTGATTATGAGGGTTGAAAGCAAAACAGACCAAATGATAAAAACGGAGAAGATGAGGCCTATAAGGGTATCACTCGCTGCGAATAGATACCCCTATATAAAGGTAAAACACATCTAACATGGGTATATTGGTAGATAAAAAGAAGTTTGATACTTTCATTTAAACTGATTTGTGTGTGTGTGTGTGTGTGTGTGTGTGTGTGCCTTTGGGGGCCCTTTATCAAATTCACGCCCAGAACAGCCAAATCAAGCCGGACAATTTTGAAAATATCTTTTTAACAAAAGCATATTTTGGAAAATATTTGAAGGAGGAATTTCAATCAGAAGCTGAACAACAACCCTTCTTCAAATATGTTGTGAACTTCTGAAAGTTATTTTCAGAAGTATGAGAGTAGCAGACGATACTTTTTAGAGGAACTCTGAGTGTGATTGGGTTAAGAGTTTGGCTACCCGCCTAATACATTTAAGGCACTGATGCTGGTGACTCACTCAAAATAAGACAACTCCTATTTTAGCACTCCTGTCCCCTTTCTAACAAGATAAGGCACATGGTTGTATATGTATATGCTGTGATTATGAATCATTGGTGTTTAATTTGTTAGCGTCTTTGTCGATATTGCATTGTTATGTATCCATTTCTCTTTTTTGTTTATATAGTGCCTTATTAATCGCAATACTCTCGATCTGATACAACTGATTGACCCCAATGAATGGAGACAATAAAAAACAGGGGAGGAGAGAGTAAACAGCCTTGCTTTAAGCCAGAGCTAACATTGAAAAATCCTGACAACAGCTTATCTCTAAGGTATCCATCCTTCCCTTCAACCATGAAGTCATTTTTAAAGCTGTTTTGAAAAAAATGGGATAAGGGGAGGATTGCATTTTTCCCTGTATTGTAGCATATGTTTATTGACTATTCATACAAAAGAACAAAATCACATATGTTACATTGATATCTTTTTAATAGATCATAAAGTACAAATATGATTAACTTGAACATGTGGTACAGACATAAAATTGTTCAACAGCTTATCATATGATATGATGGAACTATATTAGTATTAACGGAAAGTTATTATGATAGCCATACAGTGTTGACATTTAATTCCTGCATCAAATGCATAATAAGCGACCGCACGCCCGATTGTCACAAAGTTTCCAGGGCCTGGATGAATGGATGACCTCACAACAGAACGTAGCTTTAATTCACAAGCTACGAGGGTCATTGATGTATTTGGCGACGAGTATTTATCCAAAATCAGTGGTGTTTGTAATTTTTCCCCTTTTGTGTTTTGCATTTTTTTTTTCGGTATAATAAAACAAATATGACATTCCTGTGGGGTGTTCACCAGGAATAACTTCCCCGAGAGAGAATTGTCGGCGTGTCATATTTGTATAATGTAGCTAATTTGAATCAGCGTACTCGTGAAATCAAGGCTGTGTCATTGGCCCTGTTTTAACCCTAAAGGCCCGTTCCCACATCTGCGATCTAGTGTAGCGGCCGTACAGCGACCGCAGTGAATTATAAATCGCTGCGTGGTCGCTGTAGATTGACCCAATTAATGTGTGTAGCGACCAGATCGTTGAGCCCTTTCCCACATCTGCGATCTAGTGTAGCGGCCGTACAGCGACCGCAGTGAATTATAAATCGCTGCGTGGTCGCTGTAGATTGACCCAATTAATGTGTGTAGCGACCAGATCGTTGAGCCCTTTCCCACATCTGCGATCTAGTGTAGCGACCGCACAGCGACCGCAGCGAATTATAAATCGCTGCGGTCGCTGTGCGGTCGCTGTGCGGTCGCTGTGCGGTTGGTACACTAGATCGAAGATGTGGGAAAGGGGCTTAACCGAACTTTCCATAGGTCGTTAGGATTAACAGGTACGTAACGAGTGAGACGATAGCATAACGATTATTAAGATGGCACAGCGACCTCATCGATGGCACAGCGACCTCACAACGACCACAACGACCGCACAGCGACTGCATTGCGGACCATTAGCTATCCAGTGCCCTACTTTTTCAACAGCGATTTTTTGAGCATGTTCAAAAAAATCGCAACAGATGCTCGGCCACAGCGACCGCCTGCGGAGGCGTAGCGACCGCAACGACGGCGTAACGGACCACACCGATCTACGTTCCGACCGCACAGCGACTGTAGCGATTCATAATTCGCTGCGGTCGCTGTGCGGTCGCTACACTAGATCGCAGATGTGGGAACGGGCCTTTATGCTGGTAGTGGCTAATTTGGCCAATACCAATTATGGCAGAAAAAGTGACGAAAATCAGTGACGGAAATTGAAACTCCAAACACAAATCTAAATATAGTTCTGACCAGTAGAAAACGGCGGTTCTTCATATGTCAGGTCTATAATACCCCCATGATTTATCATGCCCCATTATAGGGTGAAAGGCCGCTGCAGTACGTACAGGCATTTAATTCCTGCACCAGTCGACCGTACGTCTTCCTGTGACCAGTTGTACAAACACCCATGGAAAACACGTCAAAAATATAAGCCAAATACCGCAATGACCCTCGTAGCTTGTGAATAAAAGCTACTTTCAGTTGTGAGATCATCCATGAATCCACGGCCAGGAAACTTTGTGACAATCGGGCGTGTGGTCGCCTCTTATGACCGGGCGTCCCACATATTTGACGCAGGAATTCAATGTTCACACTGTAGATCAAATATCAATTATCATATTACTATGATGGAGTGCCTATTTGACAAGCTATATCACCAAGCTGAGTCAGTGGTTTTATCTTACCTAAACACTACCTCTTCCTTGTGGACTATCTATAACATAATCGGGCTCTGACTCACTGACTTGTCTAAAAGCTCAGATGAATAGAACATGGATTGGTCGCCACAGGCCAGTAACCATATGACCCCATTATGAAGACCTGGCCACACTCAATCTCACCGAATCTAGTCTTATTAGTGTGTCGTCACTAGGAGACAACGATCAATGAGGTCCTTCGTATGTGTTTACATTATAGAGGTGGTTACTCACGCACATGCGCAGAACGCACCTCTTGAATGGTTGTCGTCAATATCTGGGCTATGAGTTGTATCGAAGCAGTTGAGCAATATCTGCTCGTTGCGTATCCGGCGATCGACATTCGTGCTAAAACAAACAGTGGGATTAGCATGCAACAGTGCAACAGCTTAACCCATTCACGCTCAGAGTTCCTCTAGAAGGTATCGTCTGCTACGTTCATACTTTTGAAAATAATTTCGGAATAAAACATAAAATCAGTAAATAATTGAAGGAGAGTTGTTGTTTGACTTGTGGTTAACATTTCTCCTTCAAATAATTTCCAAAAAATGCTTTTGTTAGAGAATATTTTCAAAATTGTCAGGCCTGTTTTGGCCGCTGCGAGTATTAATGGATTAATCAATTTATAGCTGTAGCGGCCAAATGAGACCAGACTATTTAGGTGGTATATCTCAATAACAAAATCTTATTGCAGAAAATATTTGAAGGAGAAATGTTCATCAGAACTTAACTTAAATGTCTCTAATACTGTCTAAAGATCAATCTATCAATGGTTCGTGGTACAATACTTATAAACGTTGAGGGTAACTAGTCATAAACCCTATATAAGCCAACTGTTGAGTTAGCATAATGTAGTTACTTTTTCTAGGAGTTTGTCTCTTTTTCTTCATTTTTGATACTTCGGCTTATTACCTGTATGACATTATCCTTATCACCTTAGTTTACGGTTATGTTTATGTTTTTTTATATATTTTCTCTTGTTCATCTTTTGTAACATGTCCGAGTTTGCTATTACCAAATACAATCAATAACTATACGATACCATACGATGTCCTACAAATAGTTTGTGAAGGAGCGCCGTTCTATGTGATGGCCGTGTGGTTTAAGGCACTGTCACTGACTGCGCGCTGTCTCTCACCACTGTGTGGGTTTGAATCCCAGTCTTGGCATGTTAGAATGTTGCCAGTGACTTGCATATATGTGACGAAAAACCAAATTCCAAATTGCCGTGCTTTTAATAAATTTTCAAAAGTAGCTCTGATCCAGAAGAAAACTTCAAAAAGGGGTCTTGAGTATAAAAGGGTTAACAGGAAGTCACCAGTGACTTGCATAAATGTGACGAAAAACCAAATTCCAAATTGCCGCGCTTTTTAAGAAATTTTCAAAAGTATCTCTGATCCATACGAAAACTTCCGAAAGGGGTCGTGAGTATAAAAGGGTTAACAGGAAGTTGCCAGTGACTTGCATAAATGTGACGAAAAACCAAATTCCAAATTGCCGCGCTTTTTAAGAAATTTTCAAAAGTATCTCTGATCCAGACGAAAACTTCAAAAAGGGGTCGTGAGTATAAAAGGATTAACAGGAAGTTGCCAGTGACTTGCACAAATGTGACGAAAAAACAAATTCCAAATTGCCGCGCTTTTTAAGAAATTTTCAAAAGTATCTCTGATCCAGACAAAAACTTCCAAAAAGAGGTCGTGAGCACGAAAGGGTTAAGAGGAAGACGTGATTTCTCGAGTGCGGCTTACATGCATTATCACCAGACTATATTTGCATTACTCTCAAGGCATATTTGCATAGATAGGGGAAGCGATGTCAACTAGTCATACGGGTCATTTAGAGCTTAGGCGACTGCCACGCGGTTTATACATGTACACAGTACATGTATCATGGTGTTCAATACATATTTGATACAAGTCATGTGGAACGTATTACACTCAAAGAGAATACTCTGTTGAACTATGAATAGGTCTTCAATCCGCACTGCAGCTAAACCTAGATGAACAGACCGACATCCGTGAGAGTACAATAGCGCTATTGTCCACATAAGACTCGGAGATCCAGGTTATCATCTCAGCTCTACGAGTACTGTAGATAAGTATGGATGACACTTTCATTTGTTTTGATAAGATCTCACGGATGTTTTGATTTTCATTAACATAGCGACTAGCATTGCAAAGATCAGAAAGCTACAAATAGATGTCTCCGGAAAATGGCCGAATTAAGGTGATGAGTACCATTGCAAGCGAGTTAAAAGCCCCATCCCAAAACACACCTCACAGCAGCATTATCATATAACAAGGTGTATCTACAGGTTTCTGAGTGTTATCAGGGAGAGAATATCCAAGTCAGCCGTCTGTAGTCAAACCATATTCTAATTCATTTCAATATTTACAACTTTTCACTCAAATGACATATTCTCATTACTTACGCAGGTGATGGTCACTACAGGTTCACAGTTACCTTAGGGATATCATTGACTATGCCCAATAAGAAGTAATTTTTAAATCTTTTACTGCTAAAGATTTTTACAGGCCATAACATTGAAAATTTTAGTGAGGTTTCTCGTGTGTGGAGGCATAGGAACCCCTTTGATAGTAGTGGACATACCTCGCTGATCACTTCTGAGCACTGGGAACAAAAGACAGTTGCACAAAGATACACCTCGACGATCTCAAGACAATGGCTTGTGGTCAGGATGCTATAAATACGTGCTAGCTATGAGCAAGTGAGGTTACCAAGTGTAGTTGGTGTGGAGATTTCTAACTAGAATTTTCAACGTTATGGCCAGTAAAAATCTTCAGCAGTAAAAAATCAAAAAAATACTTTTTATTGGGCATAGTCAATGATATCCCTAAAGTAACTCTGAACCTGCAGTAACCACCACCTGCGTAATTAATGAGAATATGTCATTTGAAAGAAAAGTTGTAAATTTTGAAATAAAACGGAATATGGATTGAATAATGACAGGTGGCGATGATATTCTCTACCTGATAACACTCAGGAACCGGGAGATACACCCAGGTATAGGATTATGCTGCGTTAAGGTGTGTTTTGAGACTGGGCTTTTAACTGGCTTGCAATGATACCCATCACCTTAACCCATTAATGCTCACTGCGGCCAAAAGCAGCCTGACGATTTTGATGAAATCTTGCACACGTAGAAAAACATTTGAAGGAGAAATGTTTATGAGAACATAGTCAACAACTCTTCTTCAAATATTTTGTAAAATCATTCTCAATTCTGAAGTTATTGTAAAAGGTGTCATAGATCCAGACGACAATTGCTGGAGGAACTCCTAAGCATTAACGGGTTAAGACGGAAATACATAATGTAAACGCATGGTAAGATTGAACCCATTTATCCCAAAACTCTTTGGGAAATATGACATTAAACATGGGTAAAGAAAGTAGGACAGTTTAGTACAGCATACAGGGGTGTCCAAACATTTATTTTAACTCTTTGAGCACAGCAATCTTTGGTAGGTGCTGTTCAACGATCAGTTCACTCTAGGATGAAGAAAAGAATGGATATGTAGCGAGAGACCAATTACTGATATGCCCTATAGTGAAGGGCTGGACTTATGCCAGGAGTACCAGATATGTCATCAGAGCGAGGTCACGTGGGAACAAGGACCAATCAGGGCTCTCGTATCGATTTCATTACAGAGAAACCTTATCTCCACCACCAGCTGGGGATGCTAAGAGCACCAATTTTGGACTATTAGCGGCTACTAGTTGACACTGGTTGAGGCTAGCTTGTTCAGGTTGACCGGCCGGTTTCGAACCCACTTGTGTTTGGTCATCTTGTGTTTTGTCATCTAAGGTTTAATATTGTTACCAGATGACACTACCATATCAGGCCTCGTAGCGGTAGTGAAATTAGATCAATCAATAGCTGGTGTCAATAAGTGAGATTTACGGATTTTCGAGATACAATCTATATCAAAATATCTAAGTGAAACAATAGATGGACTCATTTGATAATGCTTTCTGGAATTTTATTAATCAGAATTTTAAACATTTATCATCAAGTTTCGCTTTGTCGCGGATTTGAACCTTTCCAATGCTGAGGCTACTTTCGCTCAATGCAGAAGGACGCAACGATTTTTGAAATCCATCTAAACCCTATGATGTTGGTATCCATTGGCTAGCTCTCGTTGAGAACTCTCAGATGAGAACCCATGTGCCAGAGTTTCAGTCTGTTTTTTTCCTCATTTTGTAATGGCCAAATACGTCACTTGCAGCATAAGGGTTAAGACCTCTGTCGCACGCAGGTGTGACAGTTTGATACCCCTGACCGTATAAACATGCCAGAGCAATCTATGTGTTACTGACTGTATGCATAGATGAAAAAAAGAATGGATATGTAGCGAGACACCAATTACTATATGTGCTATATTGAAGGCCTGGCTATCGCGAATCTGTTCAGGTTGACCGGCTAGTTTCATATCCACTTCTTTTCATTCATCTAAGCTGCAAGTAAATTTGCAAAAGCAATAAAAAGAAAAAAAGGACCGCCATTTCTATCCACGTGATCCGATAAAACACTTGCTGTCTTTAGTTACTGCTTTTTATTGCATTTTATTACTGTGCGTGGATTTAGTTTGTAACGTACTGTTTGTACCTATAGACACCACATTTGATGTTCTATATCTCAACCGTCTGGGCCCCATATTTGGTAAATGGATATCTTACTCAATACTACAGGGCGTCCCAAAAAATGCAATCCTCCCCTTTTCCCATTATTTCTTCAAACAAGCTTAAGTAACATCAAAACTGACTTCATGGTTAAAGAGAATGATATCTTAGAGATAAACTGTTATAGTTTAAACCAAATATGATCACCCATGTCAAAGTTGTGAGGCAAAGTTTGACACCTATATCATTTCACTCCAACGCAATGTAAAACCTATGGTGAAGACTGGTTTTGAGTGTCCAGCCAGAGCAGCAATTGCTTAACATGGCAGCCTCACTTGCTTGCTCACTATGCTGGCCTGCATTGGAAATTTACCTTGTGTTGGATTGAAATGATAGAGGGGTCAAACTTTGCCTCACAGCTTTGTCATGGATGATCGGATTTGCTTGAAATTGCAAAAGGTTATCTCTAAGATATCATTCTCTTCAACCATGAAGTCTTTTTTGATGTTACTTGAGCTATTTTGAAGAAATAATGGTTAAAGTAGAGGATTGCATTTTTTTTGGGACGCCCTGTACTGTAGTATTCCATTACTGTGCGTGGATTTACTCTGTAACTATCTGTACCTATAGCAACCATACTTGGTGTTCTAGATCTCAACCAACTGGGCCTCTACATTTGTATATTTGGTAACTGCATAGCTTACTCAATACTACTGTACTATTCGATTACTGTGCGTAATTTTACTCTGTAACTATTTGTACCTATAGCAACCATACTTGGTGTTCTAGACCTCAACCAACTGGGCCTCTACATTTGTATATTTGGTAACTGCATAGCTTACTCAATACTACTGTACTATTAGATTACTGTGCGTATTTTTTCTGTATCTATTTGTACCTATAGCAACCATACTTGGTCTTCTAGATCTCAACCAACTGGGCATTTACATTTGTATATTTAGTAACTGTATAGCTTACTCAATACTACTGTAGTTTGCCTGGATAGGTACACTACCTTAGATGAAAAAAACAAGTGGACATGGCCCAGCCTTTCAACATGAACAGGCCAGCCTCGACGATGCGCGGCGTTGTGGCGTGCTGTCTTAGTAATGGTGCCTCTGTAACTGAAACACCTTTGGAACATTTCGCAAAGAGAAGGGAATTCCTTCCCTGTTCATTCTCTCTCTCCGCCCCCGCCCCCCTTCTTCTTGGAATTTGAATTGGCTCACCTCTGCGCAGTGCTAGATATTTACATACAGGCCCACAGCATGGGATGAACGCTGTATATACATATATATATATATATATATATATATATATATATATATATATATATATATATATATATATATATATATATATATATATATATATATATACATACATACATACATACATACATACATACATACATACATACATACATACATACATACATACATACATACATACATACATACATACATACATACATACATACATACATATATATATATATATATATATACACACACGTGTGTGTGTGTGTGTATATACATGTGTGTGTATGTACAGGGCTGTCCATACTACATGTACTATACTTGTGGCTAAAGCTAGTAATCTTGTAGCCATAGGATAGGGTGGGGGGGTGGCATGGACTTCGGATGTGTAATGTTAATAGTAATAATGATGAGGATGATAATGATGATAGTAGTAGTAGTAGTAGTAGTAGTAGTAGTAGTAGTAGTAGTAGTAGTAGTAGTAGTAGTAGTAGTAGTAGTAGTAGTAGTGGGGGTAGCAATCAGTGATATGGATACAAACGGCCTTATTAAGCTTTGAAAATCGGGATCTTCCCCAGAGCTCAACTGTTTGTTAGCCTATAAGGTATCAGTTATACTGGTTTACCTAAGTGCGGATGGCGGGTTTGTGATATGGCTGAAAATAACCCGCTAACCTATTCGCACACGGGCTTGAAGTTGTCTGAACAGAATCCATTTTTTTTGAAAAACAGGAAATTACCTGAAAATAATCTCCACTGTTGCAGTATTACACAACAAAGTGTTATCCATTGTTGAATGGCCCCAAAAATAATCTGGGATGTCTTGTGCTAACTAAATCTGGGCATGCTTAAGTTTGTTCTGAATAAAGATTATCTAACTTTTTAAAATTTTAAATAGTTTTTTATTTAGTTCTCCAGCATGTCAACAGCAGGTACATAATAGGCATGGTTTAAAGGAGAATAGGCATGGTTTAAAGGAGTATTATCTAACTTGCATCCGCAGGTTAAATCCCAGTAGAGCTACTTACAAAGTAACCCCCTTTTTAAATAGTGTAGGCATCCATTCAGGGTTTTCAATCCTTACTGGAAGAGCTAATAAGATTATTCTAGAATGTGTCATGAACTTTTTTTCAACAACACACTGAAAGACCACACCAGAGAAGTAGTTTATGCATTAGAGTTGTTTTGTGGTCCAGTATGATACACTTATGTATACTTGTCTAGTAATGCTGGTAAGTCACAATATTTGTTATTGGCATTTGCGGGGGGGGGGGGGGGGGGGGGGGGGGTGGGGGGTGAGGGTTGAGGAACAGAAGCTTAATGAAAATTTGACACCCCCCTCCAACCATAGTTCAGAATTCGGGAGGGGTGACAAAAGAACAAAATTCGACCCCACCCCCCCACCTTTAAAATCACAATTCATGGGTGGTAGCTGCAAACAAACACATCTGCAATATAAAATGGAATGTAAAGGTTTGTAGCATAGGTCATACGCATGGCAATGAATCATATATGTTTGATGGGGGTATTCTGCTCCAAAGTAAAGCTTAAGTGGGCAACAGTCTGGACGGGGTTTAATTGGGGTTGGCCTGATTTCTAACCGTAAACCTAACCACAGGTAGGGGATTCCAAGATAACAAGTTTCCATGACCTCATAATTCCTGAGGTGTAATGCTGCTGTCCCACATACGAATCTAATGTGCGACATACACGATCTCAAATCTACGATTAAAGCCACGAATTGGCTATAAAATTGGCATTTTCCACATTCGTTAGATAAGTACGTTCAACCACTTTCGTAGGTTGTTGTACCTTGTCGAACATTTGATTAGTGTACGAAAATGTACGCCAATGTACGACAACATACGACAATGTACAACATGTTGCGACAGCATATTCGACAATGTACAACAATGTTCGCCAAAAAATACTTCCCTACGACAGAATTTTTGTCGCACCCAAAAGTTTTACATGTAAAACTTTTTTTAAATTCGCAGCATTGCCTACGAAAACCTAAGACTGACTGCGAACAACCACGATACATCACGACAACACTCGAATAACTACGATTTTCTAATTCGCACCTTGTCGCACCTTAAAATTCGTATGTGGGAGAGCAGCATAAGGGGATTTAGAGACGCCCTTTCTGAGTCGGGCCCTAGACTCGTGCAGTGTTGTCAAGGAGCCGCTCGAATCGCAAAGTCGAGTTATTCATTACGTCAACGTCACGCGACTGCCCAGCCAGGTAACAACAGCCACAGGTAGACTTCGTGGTTGCTATGATATGACAATGGGGGCTGAGCTAGGTGGGTTTTCGATTATTCATCAGCATTGTTATGGAGTGTATGGCACCTAATGGTGCGCGAAATATAGGACTGTTAGTGCTCGAATTAGTTATTCCAGTTCAGTACAGTACCCAGGACTGAATGCAGATGGAACTGCATCTTAATGGTGCGCGAAACATAGGACTGTTAGTGCTCGAATTAGTTATTCAAGTACAGTACAGTGCAGTACAGTTCAGTACAGAGCAGTACAGAACAGTGCAGTACAGTGCAGTGCAGTACAATACAGCGCAGTGCAGTACAATACAGCGCAGTGCAGTACAATACAGTGCAGTACAATACAGTGCAGTGCAGTACAGTACAGCACAGTACCCGGTGTGCGAAATCTTAGATGACCGAACACAAGTGGATTCGAAACCAGCCGGTCAACCTGAACTAGCTAGCCTCAACCAGTGTCAACTAATAGCCGCTAATAGCCCAAAATTGGTGCTCTGCGCCTGCCCAGCTGATGGTGGAGGTAAGGTTTCTCTGTAATGTTATCGATACGAGAGCCCTGATTGGTCCTTATTCCCACGTGACCTCGTGCTGATGCCATATCTGGTACTCCTGGCATGAGTCCAGGCCTTCACTATAGGGCATATATATTCATCCAAGTCACAGGAGAACAGGACCGAACTGAAAGCAAAGCTCACATTCTCACAGGACTGTTTAGTGCTCGAATTAGTCATTACAGAAGTACAGGACCGAACCGAAGTCAAAGCTCACATTCTCATAGGACTGTTCAGTGCTCGAATTAGTCATTACAGAAGTACAGGACCGAACCGAAGTCAAAGCTCACATTCTCATAGGACTGTTTAGTGCACGAATTAGTTGTTACAGGAGTACAGGACCGAACTGAGGGAAACGCTCACATTCTCATAGGATTGTTCAGTGCACGAATTAGTTGTCACAGGAGAACAGAACCGGATTAAAGGCAATGCACACCGTGACATTTTTCTCTTCTGCGAAGCTCGTCATTGCTGTAGGTAAGATTCATGTTATTTGTTCTTCTGTCATAACAGAGAGCTAGATATGGGGGAGATGTAACATAGGGGGGAGTGGGAAGGGAAACTACCATGCACTCTTATTAGTTATTAGTTATGACAGAAGTCCTGTAACGAACTGAAGGCAATGCTTACATTTTCTCTGCTGCGAAGCTCGTCATTGGTAGAGGTAAGATTCGTGTCACTTATTCTTTTTGCCACAAGAGAGAGCTAGATATGGGGGAGACGTAGCACAGGGGGAGGCAGTTACTATGATCGTACGATGATCGTACGATGATCGTACGATAATTGCAAGTCATAAATATTGACTTGCAACTTTTCAAAAATCGGCACTGATTTGCGAACAGGATCGCAAATCAGTGCCGATTTTTTTAGTCGGATCCGATTTTGTATTTGGCCTAAAAATCGGATACGACGATCGCACGATAGGTGAAAAAATCGGGTCCGACATGCCGATTTCAAAATCGTGCGATGGTCGGGCTCTAGTGTGGCTAATACGATCTTAACCCAGTACCGACCTTTTAGACGGAGCCAATAGGCGAAAAATTCGGGTCCGACCTGCCGATTTTAAAATCGTGCGATAGTCGGACCTTATTGTGACTGGGCCTTAAGCTGCCTAAACCCAAAGGTGATACCCAAGGGTATTTAGCAAGAGTGTTCTGCCAAGCCTCACTCGGCCTGCGATTGATGGAAGACAGTCAACTGTGGTACAAGCTACATGGATCCCTCGGAAGCTGTGGTGTATGTGAGACCCTTGGGGTTACTCGGCTCCACCTCGTAACACCTCGGGTATATCACATACACCACATCTTCCTTGGGGTCTATCTATCACTTATTAGTTATGTGATAGATAGACCCCAAGGAAGTTGTGGTGTATGTGATATTTCCCAGGTGTTACGAGGCGGAGCCGAGTAACCCAAAGGAAATCCTATAAACCACAGCTTCCAAGGGGTCTATGTAGCTTTTGTACCACAGTTGCTTGCCTTCCACCAATCAGAGGCCTCGAAAAGTGTAGGGTTATCGAACATAACCCACACTTTTCAAGCCTTTGTTCTCTAAGCTGCCTAAAACCAAAGGTGTTACCCAAGGGTATACTTTTCTCGGCCTGTGATTGGTGGAAGGCAGTCAACTGTGGTACAAGCCACATAGACTCCTCGGAAGCTGTGGTGTATGGGATACCCTTGGGGTTACTCGGCTACGCCTCGTAACACCTTGGGTATATCCCATACACCACAGCTTCCTTGGGGTCTATCTATCACGTACCACAGTTGACTGCCTTCCACCAATCACAGGCCGAGAAAAGCTTGGCTGGGCTATCTTGATCAATACCCTTGGGTAACACCTTTGCTGTTTTGGCAGATTAGACTTAGAGAACAAAAGCTCAAAAAGTGTGGGTTTTGCCACGTAACCTACACTTTTCGAGGCCTGTAATTGGTGGAAGGCAAGCAACTGTAGTACAAGGCAGAAGTGCAGTGCCGAACTGAAGTCAATGCTCACAGTTTAACCTTCGAATCTCGTCATTGCAGGAGGTAAGATTCATGGCATTTGTTCTTCTGTCATAACACTACCAGAGAGTTAGATATTGGGGAGATGTACCATAGGGGGAGGGGTAAAGCAACTACCATGCACTCTCATTAGTTATTAGTAATTGAATAAGGAAAGTACCGAACTGTCCAAAGGCAATGCTCACATGTTCTCTGTTGCGAAGCTTATCATTGCTGGT
>OZ012700.1:29001807-29024771 GCA_963942565.1 Maea johnstoni
ATATTTGTTAAATAATACTTAATTGTTGAGTAATGTTAAAAATGTCAAATGATTTGTTTGCTACAGATGTGAAAGGGTTAACATGAAACTTGTTTGATTATCTTTTTTGGAAGCAGAAAATCTTCCATAAACCAATATTCTCGCTACTCGATCGACCAACTTTATCCTCAGATTTTACAAAAATCAAGAATTAGAAATGCACTGGTAACAAAAATTGAAAACCATCTACAATTATTCGTCTTCAATTCTAATTTGCGCAGCAGGTAAGCATCTCCATATTTGGACATTTGAAGAATCTTGCTCTCCAATGTTACATGTTTTGCGACAGGAACATTTGACGTCAAGTTTGTAGACCCCTTGTGTGAGAAACAAAATCTGGCATTTGTGACTCAAGTTCTCGTAGGAAGATATCTGAAATGGAAAAGAAATGTGATCATTTAGTATATACTGTATAACCGGTATATTTCCCGGGACTTTTATTACCCCAAAAATGATGAATTCAGCTTTTTCCCGTTTTTTTCCCGGCCCACACACGGCTGCACTGATATTAGATTTGGCGATAATGCTACCAAGTGTTTTGCCTCCTGAACATGTCATCTACATAATTATAACTGGAGCAACAAAGCCAACCATGCCAGCTCACTTGGTTGGCTCAGTTGTTCTGCACATTAATAGCACTTTGAGCAGTATCTCACCAGTGCGGACCGGTTCGTGGGCAGGTTTGTGAGAGACAGTGAGTACTGCAAACATGTGTCACTCATTAGAAGAGGCACAATCCCCAAACCTGCCCAGGCCAGTATCGCCATTACTTGATCTAAATGCTTTTTACTTTTGTTTTTATATCTATTTCATAATAATTTATAAATAAATAAATATTTGTATATTATTGGCAAAAAGTATTTTATATAACGTAAAAATTTTATATTGTAACACACACTGTGAATTCTGACGCGTACGCATCGTCACCCACAAACATCATCTGCCACACCATACCAACAAAAACGATTAAAGTTAACGTTTTTATTGTTACCGTCTCGAACCCATTAGGTAAATTCGGGAAGATGAAGTAGACGTTAACATTACCTGTTATACAGTACTTAGTATCATTATATATATATCTATATATCTATATCTATATTTATATCTATCTATCTATCTATCTATATATATATATATATATACATACATATATATATACATATATAAATATATATATATATATATATATATATATATATATATATATATATAAATATATATAGATATATATAGATATACATACACACATATATATAACTATATATGTGTGTATGTATATATATATTAATATGTATGTATATATATATATATATATATATATATATATATATATATATATATATATATATAAATATGTATGTATATATATATATATATATACATATATATATATATATATATATATATATATATATATATATATATTTATATATATATATATATATTTATATATATATATATATATATTTATATATATATATATATATATTTATATATATATATATATATATATATATATATATATATATATATGTATATATATACATACATCTATTTATATATATATATATATATATATATATATATATATATATATATATATATATATATATATATTTACATGCATACACACATACATACATACTTACATACACACATACATATACAGAGCCTGGGTTGACCCCAGGGTATAGCCGGCCAACATTGCAGCCGGCTATACTCTGGGGCTGGAGTTCTGGACTCGTACATCCCTGTGAATTTTTTCCAGTGTATTATTTCTATTTTTCTGAAATATTATTTTTATTGTAGGTTGCTGTTATGCGGTATCTTTGCATGTGCATTTATTCGGGTGAATATATCATTCATTTCTTATTTTTTAATATTTTTTGTTGTCGTTATGCGTTACCTTTGGTAGTGTTATGTTCTGGCTGCCGATGATGGTGGTGCTCGACTCCTGGGAAGCAAGATGGCTGCCCTCGTCAAGATCCTGGAAAACCTCCATACTCAGCGTCACATCCTCTAGGCTGAAGTCTGAAATAAGGCAGGACTAGAATGTCAGTATTTGCCCGCAAATACAATTGTCTCCCACGCTGGGAGAATGAAAAGTTAACCCTTCCAATGCTGAGGCTACTTTTGTCCAAAGCACAAGGACGCAAAACTTTTTGAAAACCAATTCAAGCCCGGTCATGTTGGTATTCATTAGATAGCTCTCACTGAGTACTCTCAAATGAGTACCCATGTGGCAGGGTTTTAATCATTTTACAGGTATTTTGCATCATTTTGTCTTGGCTAAAATAGCCACAAACAGGCCAGCACTACAGTTGCATGCAGCCTAGAGTTCTAAGCTGTCATATGTATTTTTCTGTTTTCAAGTTAGATTAGTTCATATTTATCTCACCAGGTGGAGGGAGGACACAGTTTGAGTAAAACCTCGTTGTTCGAATTTGGAATTTTGTTTTTCGTCACATTTATGCCAATTGTAGCTTTTCGTGACTAGCCAGTTGTAAGTAGTTGAGGAAACCGGAGTACCCGGTGAAAAACACCACCTATTCCAAGTCAAAAACCTCTAGAGATAGGACTAGGTGGTGAAGGCTGAAGTCTAAAATAACAATGCTGACATTTAATTCCTACACTAAATGTGTGGGTAGCCCAGGCATTATACACGACCACACGCCCGATTGATGCTAAGTTTCCTGAGCATGGATGCATGGATGACCTCACAACTGAACATAGCTTTTATTCGCAAGCTATGTGGGTCATTGATGTGCTTGGCGAATTTCTTTGACATATTACATATGGGTGTTTGTACAAGCAGGCATTGGCACATGTAAGGTTACCTGGTGCAGGAATTAGATGTTTGTACAGTAGGCAGAGTAAAGTACAAGGCAAGTCACATAAATTTCAAGTAAAAATGTTAAGGTGGAATAACTAATAACCATGAACACTGGTGGGGGGGGGGGGGGGGGTGGCAACCAGTGGTGGGCCTGCTCTGATGGCCGTGTGGTCTAGGGTGCCGCCACTGACTGTACGCTGTCTCTCACCACTGCCTGGGTTCAATCCCGGCCTGGGCATGTGAGAAAGTTGCCAGTGACTTGGAGTTAGGCGGTGGTTTTCGCCGGGTCCTCCGGTTTCCTCCACTACTTACAACTGGCTAGTCACGAATTAGCCACAATTGGCATAAATGTGACGAAAAACGAAATTCAAATTCAAATGCAACCAGTGGCTATTAAGAGGCTCTTATAAGAGGCTCTTTTGAAAGGATCTTACCTGCGTTATTGATGAGTTCAGCCTCTATTTCTACAAGCTCTCCTGTAGTGTAGATCAGCTCAGTGTCCGGTGTGAAAACTGTTCCATTAACTGCAACTTCTATAGAAAAAATCAACAACACCAAACAGAAAATAAACATGAGAATGACCTCGCAAATAGATTTTCATTTTACCCTTCCAATACTGGGGCTACTTTCATCACAAGCACAAGAACGCAACGATTTTTGCAAACCATCTAAACCCAGTCATGTTGTTATTCATTATATAGCTCCTATTGAGTAATCTCTGATGAGTACCCATGTGCCAGGGTTTCAGTCATTTTTCAGTTTTTTTGCATCATTTTGTATTGGCCAAATATTAGCCACCAGCAGCATAAGGGTTAATGCTTCCCTTATACTGCCTCTAAATAGTTCTAAAGATTACTTTAACACAAACGATAACTTAGAATATAACTACAAGAGGATGCAACATACCGGTACTTATTTCAAATGACATTAAAGGACAAACAAGGATTTTAAAGGCACTTTCCTGGAATTGTTGTTATGATGCAAGCTATAGTATTTCAGAACAGAAAGTAACAACATTCAGGGATCCAGCTAACGCCTAGCCCCAAAGACTAAGAGTACATAATTTTTTTGTGGGGCTAGGGTAATGCTGACTATAAGAAAAGTGATATTTTAAGATTGTGCTCAGAGGAGTATCAAATATTGTACTGTATCTCGAAAGATTAAATTAAATTAAATTAAAAGGTAAGGTACCAATCTCTAGTTACATTGACTAGAATTATTTGGTAAAATAATTAATGGAAAATCTGGGCAGCCCTCTCTCTATCGCCAATTGCCATTTAACAAAATATGGACCTAGCTGTATATCTTGTTGATACCACTTTAAGGTAATTTCAGAAAACATGGGCCACCCTGAGCCCATAAAAATCGTATTTATTAAGTGTCCCAAATTGGTGAGAATTTACGGTAACACACTGTATCAAGCCTAGGGTTGCATACCATTAACACAAAATGATACGACACCGATACCGGTACTGGCGAAACGGTACTAGTGGTAGCGGTATTGTTAACAGCGAAACGGTACCTATGATACTCAAAAAGGAAACGGTGCCTTATAGTACCGACTCTCAATGAAACGGTATGATACCGGTAATTTTCTAAATGAATCTCGGTTCCTATCGGTACCCGAGTACCGGTATGCAACCCTAATCAAGGTCCCAGTAGTTAGGACTGTCATTGACATCCATTTTTTTTCGTTTCGATCATTGACATTTTTGTTGCTAGGATCCCAAGATTCTCACAATACAAAGACATGAAAGTTTTCTCAACATTTTCTGATTGATTGAGTTTGTATTCAAAATTGTTATTGGTGTTGGCTAAAAATGGCAAACAAGTGGTGTAAAAGGCTGAAAAAATGTGTTTACTCTACAATCGATTAATTGGCATAACAATTGACATAATATTTTTTTTGATTAATTGGAAAAATTATGTCGATCGATCGATACTTGTCATATCAATGACAATCCTACCAGTAGTGTTAATGTCAACTCACCCCATTGTATTGGTGATAGTCGTAGAAGCTCCAACTGATGAGGTTTCCATGAGAGATTGTCTATGCAGATCTTTCCCTGATTCTCACCAGATACTTACAGCATGTTAAGGAATTACATAGATACAAAATTCTCAATAAACAGGTAACCTTCCTAAATATCTCCGATAAATAAGGACCGTAAATAGAAAATTTTCAATATACAGATGACCTGCCCCATCTCTGATAAATAGGGACCTTTTCAATCTGTCCAAGTAATATAATTTCAAACAAGACCTGTACTAGGGTGCTAGGTAACGATTACTCTATAATTTTGTAAATTAATGCTTCATTCTGAAGTTATTTTAATAAGTATGGCAGGTCCAGATGACAAATGGGTTTAACTGAAAATATCCCTCTCACAAAAGCAATATCTCGAAAAAAGGAATATTGTTCATCAAAACCATATCTAAAACTCTCCTTAAAATATTTTGCTGATTAATGCTTCATTCCAACGTTATTTTCAAAAATATGTCAGGTCCAGACGATAAATGAGTTTAACTCAAAAGATGAGTCTTTTGGTGATATCTCTCTCACAAAAGCATTCTCTCAAAAATATATTTGAAGGAATATTGTTCATTAAAACCATATCGAAAACTCTCCTTCAAATATTTTGCAAATCAATGCTTCATTCTGAAGTTATTTTGAAAAGTACGACAGGTCCAGACGAAAAAAGGATATTGTTTTCCACCTGATATCCACGAAGCTGGCGACTGCCTGACTATGGACTAGAGAATTCTGCTGGGAGTAGGGACTGTTCGTGCCAAGCCCTCTCGTAGAATGTTGATGGAATGTTTCCTCGGGAAACGGACACTTTCCAATCTTGACTGCAATTCTGAAATGAAATGAATGAGTGTAGATTATGAGATAACAAGAGCGACGCTTGTGTTGTCAAGTGGTGGGTTGTTTTGACGGTTGCTTGGCTTAATTTCTTTTTCTTTTGGTTTTTGAGTGTTATTTGGAGGTTTTGTTCATTGGAATTTCTTTCCCTGCAAATACAAGTGCATTTTTTTCTTGGCCTTAATCTTATTAATATCTTTACTGGGTTTTTTTTTTTGTTCTTTTTTGTTTTAATTTTTTTTTTCATTTTTGGTTTTTGAGTGTCTTTTAGGGGTTTTGTTCATTGGTATTTCATTAATATTTTTTTTTTGGGGGGGGATATTCATGAAAATTTGGTTGTAGTCAGAGTAGTAGATTTTAATAAGATAAAAATTCTCTGGCAGGGGAGGTATAAATCATGACTAGCCAGTTAGTTGTAAAGCTAAGCACTTAACAAATGAAACGTAATAGATGAAACCCAAATTTGAAAATGTAAAGCCATTTGTTTTTGCAAAACCTGCCTCTTTTAGTATCTTTTTCTTTGGGTGTCCAAAAGAGGCCCAGATGCTCTGCTAGCTAAAACACTGGGTAATACCATAGCAATCAAAAGAAAAGAAATCCCTTGGTATCGATACAAGCCCTAGGAAAAGGAGCTGAAAAGAACAAAGTACCTTTTTGTTTCTTTTTCTTTCATGACTGCCGTTTGTTCATCTGCAGAAATGACCTCTGTGCTGTGGGTCGCCATATTCTGCAAATCCAGGATCAGAAAACAGTGTTGAGAACTGAAAAACAAATGCAGAAATTATTGTCAAGTAGACGAAACATAAAAACAACTTCCATTCACTGTATCCAACTAATCGTATTGTTGATCTCTTTGTAGTTATAGTTAATAAACCAAATTAGCCTCTTGCAGCATAATGCTTAACCCATCCAATGCTAAGGCTACTTTCATCCAAAGCACAAGGACGCAAAGATTTTTGAAAAACATCTAAAACCTGTGATGTTGGTATTCATTGTATAGCTGTCGCTGAGTACTCTCAGATGAGCCAGGGTTTCAGTCATTTTTCAGTTATTTTTGCATTATTTTGTATTGACCAAATCAGCCACCAGCAGCATAAGGATTAAAAGCATATATTTATAATGTATAATGAACACAATACATGTAAATTGCTGTCTAGCTTACAGGGTTTTTCCATAATTTTCTGATGCACATTTTCATTGACCAGGATATTTGACTACCCTCATTAAAGGTCCCAAAAACTTGGTATTACTACTTAAAGGAACACTTTTATCTCAAATATTGCTTTGTGGAGTTACAATATGGTACTTTTTGAAATGATACCAGTACCATTACCAGTACCGGTTCCTCTTAACTTAATCTGACCCAACCCTTCCCTGAACGTACCTGTCTGATGGTAAAACGTCCCATTTGGTGAAGACGAAAGATGGCTGGATGTCGACGTTCATACTTATGGCACATTGTCGACAGTAGCCCTCAACGAGGCCTGCGCCCCCGCTGTATTGGATCTTCAGTAGTGCCTCCAGGCTCTACAAATAACCAATCAAAGTATGGATGTCATTGAAAATTTTTGTGATAAGATATATTGATAATTTTTTTTAATAAATTGAAACTTATTTATTTAAATGACTTTATAAATTAACATTTTGTTTTTGATTTTGATATTGTTGATACAATGCATTGATATATCCATAAAAACGCAGATGAGGCATTGATTATGGTTTTCACCATATTGATGGTTTTCACCATATTGTAAGGTTGCTGCCACACTTTTATATTTTTACATCCTCTTGCAATGTGACAAAAAAGTGAGACATGGCAATGTAGAAAAATGCTTTTATACAGGATGTGACTAGCATTGTTGGCAATATTCAGCTTTTAATTTCTTCTCCAAATGTCCGTCTTTCTTTTTTTTCTTCCGATACTACAAAACACTAAAATGTATATTGACAAGTCAAAGCAGGCTGCATAGGAGATATATCAATATATCACTATGGACCACATTGATGACACACCTAGTACCTCAAGAAATGATAAGATACCAATATTTCCTAAGGCCACTCCAATTAAATTACTTGTCTTACGAGGTCCTGAGGCAGGAAAAAAAGTTGAGAAATGAGGGGGGACAGAAAATTTGTGACACCAAAGTCTTTTTTTTTTCTTTTTTTGAGTCTGACAGAACTTTTTTTCCAAAAAAGACAAGTAATTAAATTGGAGTGGCCTAAACAAGCCAATTTCTTAATAATATTTCTAAAGATACTTCCTGCCTCCCAGAGACCCAAAACAAGGTGGTCAGGAAACTGCGAGGACATCTTCACTCAAGCCACTGCGTACCTGTACACCGCTATCCGGGGAACCTGCATTACCAGACTCCTTGATGGGAGAGGACATCCCTCGAGAATACTGATTCTGCGGGCGTAAATCTGAAAATACAATGGTATGATTCGAGTTATACATTTGTAACAGGGCTGATTTGTTGCGACATTATATGTGATAGATGAACCCTTATGCTGCTATTGGCTAATTTGGCCAATACAAAATTATCCGAAAAACCTGAAAAATGATTGAAACCCTGGCACATGGGTATTCATTTGGGAGTGCTCAGCGAGAGCTATGCAATAAATACCAACTTGACAAGGTTTAGATGGTTTTCAAACAAATCTTTGCATGGTTGTGCTATGGAGGAAAGTAGCCTTAGTATTAGCAGGGTTAAGGCATTGTTTTGGCTGGGGTGTGTGTTGTTTATCTTAACCCTAAGGCCTAAGCCTTTTGCTGCTTGTCTCCAAAAAAATTGACTGAGATGTTTAACCCATTAACACTTAGGAACTCCTCCAGAAATTGTTGTCTGGATCTAAGATATTTTTCGATAATAACTTTAGAAATGAGAATGATTTTACAAAATATATGAAGGAGAGTTGTTGTTTATGTTCTGATAAACATTTCTCCATCAAATATATTCATAACTATGCCTTTGCCTGCAGTATTTCATCAATGTTCACAGCGGCCAAAAGCAGTCTGACAATTTTGATGAAAGCTTGCAGGCAAAACGTAATTAGGAAAATATTTGATTAAGAACAATTTATCAGGACATTAACAACAATTCTCCTTCAAATATTTAGTAAAATAACTCTCAATTCCAAAATTATTGCCAAAAGTATCAAAATTCCAGACAACACAGGCCTCAACGCTAACTCAAAATGATACTGGCCCTGTAGGACCAGTATCACCTAGCATCTACTGGTCCTGCAAAATGTTTACTGGCCCTACATTTTGTCTTTAACATAACAAGAAAGAACATATTGCATAAGATTCACCACAACACTTATCTTTATAAATCTTATCTTCATTTATTTAAAAAACAATTAGGGACATTCTCAGGGGAAAACTTTTTAACAAGAATGTCTCCAAATGTTTACTGGCCCTGTAGGACCAGTTGAGGTCTTTTTTTACTGGCCCGAAGCTGTTTTTGGGAATTTTTACTGGCCTGGGGCCATAGGTTTACCCTTAGTGTCGAGCCCTGCAACAATTTCTGGAGAAAGGCTTAAGCATTAATGGGTTAAACTTGTATCTTACAAAATATGTACAGCAAATTCACTGGCTCTGCAGAGTTCATTGGCAGGCCATCTTGAGCCTTAGGCCTAAAAAATATATTGTAAGTTTCCTGTAACCCCCAAGAACAATAAGGGTTGGTAAGTAGGAAAATGTTTTTATCTTAAGAAATATTTTTAGTGATAAATGGTAGGCTCACAGTTGAGCTGTTAATGTTTTTCATTCGGAATACCAAGTTTTTGATTCAAAATGTCATAAAAAGATTTAGGGAAGGGCCAAAAATATAGGGAAGGTAGAGTTACAGGAAACAAACAATTATTTTTTAGGCCTTATCAGGTTTGGGCCCTATCTTTGTTTATCTAGTAGATCTCTGGTAGGACTGTCATTGATATGACAAGTATTGATAGATCGAAATAATTTTTCCAATTAATCGAAAAAAAACATTTTGTCAATTGTTATGTCAATCAAATGAAACACATTTTTTCAGCCTTTTACGCCATTTTAGCCAACGATAATAAGAATTTTGAAGAGAAACTCAAGTATTCAATCATTCAATCAGTAAGTGTTGAGAAAACCTTCATTGTCTTTACATTGTGAGAATCTTAGAATCCTAGCCACAAAAATAGTGTGGAACATGTGAAAATATTCTGCTAGTGCAGTTCTTCAAAATCGAATCGAAATAATCAGAATCGAAAAATAAAATGTCAATGATCGAATCGAAAAAAAAATGGATGTCAAGGACGGTTCTTATCTCTGGGCATTCAAGGGTTAGGCACACTGTCTATTTACCTGGTCTGTCTATAGGCAGGAAGTCGGACAGGCCGTAGATGTAGAGAGTGAAGATGGCCTCTCCGCCCACCGCTATTGGCAGCTGGGAGTGGAGGTTCGCAGAGTTCCACACAAACACCTGATCCACGAAACCTACAACAAATAACGCAAACGGTAAGCAGTGAAGATGGCCTCCCCGCCCACTGCTATCGGCAGCTGGGAGTGAAGGTTCGCAGAGTTCCACACAAACACCTGATCCACGAAACCTACAACAAATAACACAAACAGTAAGCAGTGAAGATGGCCCCCCCGCCCCACCCACCGCTATCGGCAGCTGGGAGTGGAGGTTCGCAGAGTTCCATACAAACACCTGATCCAAGAAAGCTGCAACAAATAACGCAAACGGTAAGCAGTGAAGATGGCCCCCCCACCAACCGCTATCGGCAGCTGGGAGTGGAGGTTCGCAGAGTTCCATACAAACACCTGATCCAAGAAAGCTGCAACAAATAACACAAACAGTAAGCAGTGAAGATGGCCTCCCCGCCCACTGCTATCGGCAGCTGGGAGTGGAGGTTCGCAGAGTTCCATACAAACACCTGATCCAAGAAAGCTGCAACAAATAACGCAAACGGTAAGCAGTGAAGATGGCCTCCCCACCAACCGCTATCGGCAGCTGGGAGTGAAGGTTCGCAGAGTTCCATACAAACACCTGATCCAAGAAAGCTGCAACAAATAACGCAAACAGTAAGCAGTGAAGATGGCCCCCCCACCAACCGCTATCGGCAGCTGGGAGTGGAGGTTCGCAGAGTTCCACACAAACACCTGATCCACGAAACCTACAACAAATAACGCAAACAGTAAGCAGTGAAGATGGCCCCCCCACCAACCGCTATCGGCAGCTGGGAGTGGAGGTTCGCAGAGTTCCACACAAACACCTGATCCACGAAACCTACAACAAATAACGCAAACAGTAAGCAGTGAAGATGGCCCCCCCACCAACCGCTATCGGCAGCTGGGAGTGGAGGTTCGCAGAGTTCCATACAAACACCTGATCCACAAAACCTACAGCAAATAACATGAGAAATAAGCATTGTTTTACAGATACATTTTTCATCTACTGTAAATCGTGCAATATCAACGAGGAAATTATTCCAAAATTTACCTAATGGGTTCAAGATGGTAAAATTGAAAATGGTATCTTAATTCCAATGCTGAGGCTATGTTCGTCCAAAGCACAAGGACGAAATTCAAAACCATCTAAACCCTGTCATATTAGTATTCATTGGATAGCTCTTGCTGAGTACTCTCAGATGAGAACCCATTTGTCAGGGTTTCAGTCATTTTGCAGGTTTTGGGCATGATTTTGTAATGGCCAAATTAGCCACCAGCATCATAAGGGTTAAACCATTTTTGTTGGTATGGTGTGGCAGACGTGTGCAGATGTATATGAAACTCTTTATCGGATCCTATTCATTCAAGGGAGACCGCAATATATTCATAGAGCAACCATAAAGAAACAGGATTTATAGCTTACTTTTTTCCAATCTGGAATCCAGAGAGACATCCACTCTTTCCACAGGGAGTTTCCCGACATTCTTGATAGTAATCTGACATTCGTGACTGAAACAGCACAAAAGAAAAGCATAAGTATAGGGAAGGTACTGCAGATCTGGTTAACTGCTGTGTACAAAATGTTACCATCTAGCCTTTTTTATATATATATATATATATATATATATATATATATATATATATATATATATATATATATATATATATATATATATATATATATATATATATTTATATATATACATATATGTATTTATATATATATATATATATATATATATATATATATATATATATATATATATATATATATATATATATAATTTTCTGATTAGATAACAAATTAAATTTAAAACAACATCTGCCATCCTGTAATAATCAGTACTTTCCTAAAAATAAACACAGTTGTACATTGCAACTATAAGTGGCTTTTTTATTTAAGGCTGGAAGTCTGTTTCTTTAATGATACTTGAAAACTGTGCTTTTTAAACGAAAAGAAAACTACTTCCACAACAAAATGGTGTCTTTTTTGGATCCATTCATATCATTTAGCTGCTGTCTTGAATCTGTTTCTGCAAGAATAATTTAAAGCTCTTTTCAAATACTCCCTAGCTTTCTTACCTCTCTCCTGATTAAGAGCGTCTTGACGGTTGCTCAAGCTGAAGGTTGCTCAAGCTTGCCATTCACAACAAGATTTACAAGGTAATAATGCAATAAAGTACCATTAACATTACCGTTAAAATACTGTTTCTTACCCCTCTCCTGTGAAGAGCGGCTTCAATATTGGCTTTTCAGAAGAAAAAAATCTCGTAAAAATCCAAAATCACAAATTCGGTTAATTTGCACGTCGGATTAATTTTCTATTCTACAGTATCCGAATACTCCCTGGCTTTCTTACCTCTCTCCTGCGAAGAGCGTCTTGACGGCGCTCGTGACGACATTTGCGCTGTCTCCCAGGTTACTGAAGCTAGCCGCCTTGGGCAGGGAGGTCGTGACGTGGATCTGGGGCAGCGGGGGAACCACCGTCACGCTGTATTTACTCTCCTTGATCACATGGAGGTCCCGCAGTCGACAGTGGCTTCTGACGCCCAGCACATGGGTGGTGTATCCTGAAGAAATTAAACCATCATTTAATAACCCTTTCAATGCTATCCAAAAGGATAAGGATGCAAAAATCTTAGAAAATCATCTAAACCCTGCTTTGTTGGTATTCATTGAATAGCTCTCGCTGCATGCTCCCAGATGAATACCCATATGCCTGGGTTTCATACATTTTTGCAGGTTTTTTTTTGCATCATTTTGTATTGGCCAAATCAGCCACCAGCAGCTTAAGGGTTAAATGTAATGCTGCTGGTGGCTAATTATGCCAATACAAAAAACAAGGAAAAAATGACTGAAACCCTGGCACATGAGTACTCATCCGAGAGTACTCACCAAGAGCTATCCAATAAATACCAACATGACAGGGTTTAAATGGTTTTCAAAAAACTTAGTGTCCTTCTGCTTAAGACGAAAGTAGCCTCAGCATTGGAAGGGTTAACCCATTTACAATCAAAGCGGTCAAAACAGGCCTGCCGATTTTGGGAATATCTTAGTAACAAAGGCAGTTTCATTAAGATAGCTAAGGAAAATAATTCTTGTACAAATCTATATAGGCCCCTTTTTGTGTATATCCACCCTGGTAACTGCATATGACACTTATTCCGGCACCCGAACGAAAAAATTAGGGACCCCTTTTTTCTGGAAAATGTTGGAAGGGGGCAAGCCAGCTGACTTTATTCTAAAGCCTTCTTAACCTCTCCAACCTATACCCCCCGCCCCTTCCACGTGCGTTTATACAGAAGAATACGGTACCTCAAACAAGTCCAGTATTTACCTAATACATTGAGTTCCCCGGCATCTTTGGGTGTGCCTAATATCTTGACTGGATACGGCCCAGACTCGGCAGGAAGGGAAAGACTAGCTGGATAAGATTCAAACTCGACACCATCGGAAAGAAGGCCCTGAAAGAAGCAAATATATGCTTTAATAATGTATACAGCGTTAATATTGCAACATTCAACTGCGCACCATCATTTGCTCATACGATTCCTATGCTTAGTTTCATACAACGCACTGACATGAAAGTTTGTCGTTCAAAACCTGTACGCAAAAATTTAACTGCGCATCAAAGACAGCTGTCTGCTGAGCGCATTACTTTATGTGCGCAAAATTAACATGACTAGAGTATTAAATTTCAACCCATCTATTCCTGTAGCGCCAAAAACTGCCCGACAATTTCAGTAATAGCTCTCTAACAAAAGCTATTTTCAGAAAATATCTAAAGGAGAAATGTTAATCCCAAACTCACAAACAGTTTCACTTCAAATATTTTTCCAATTCACCCTAATTATTTAAAAGTTATTTTCAAAATTATCAGAGATCCTACATTTTCCCTGAAATATGCAGGCATGGGTAGGTTGAAAAATAAGTATTACAAAGCTTTGTTCTGGTATTTGTGGTGTTAAGATACAACGCGAGAGAGCGATTATTAATAGTATTATTATTACTATCATTATTATTATAATAATAATAATAATAATAATTGGAATTTATATAGCGCCTTTTCCATTCATAAAATGTTCAAAAGCGCTGCACATTGTCATAGTTTGAGTCATAGTCCACAACGCCTCAATGGGCGAGCCTGAAAAGGTGTGTTTTGAGACACTTCTTGAAGGCCTGACACGATGTAGAATCCTTCAGGTGTTGTGGAAGCGCATTCCATAATCTCGGTGCACTAATGGAGAAAGCGCGATCTCCAAATTTGAGTCTAGTCCGAGGCTCATCCAGAAGGCCCTTTGCTTCTGATCGTAGATGGCGTCTGGGTTTATAAGGCACGAGCAGCTCCTTGATGTACTTAGGCGCAAGTCCGTTTAGCGCCTTGTATACCAGCAGTAGGACCTTAAATTGGATGCGGAATTTGATTGGTAGCCAGTGAAGCTTGATGAGAACAGGTGTGATATGTTCATACTTCCTGGTTCTCGATACTATCCTTGCTGCACTGTTTTGTAGTCGCTGCAGCTTTGCAATCAAATCCTGTTGTATTCCAATTAGGAGAGCATTGCAGTAATCCAAGCGAGACATCACCAGTGACTGCATCACTGTTTTTGTGGCATCTTCTGTTAACACACGTCTCGCTTTTCCAATATTTCTCAGGTGAAAGCTAGATTTTTTGACAACACTTTTGACATGGGGTGCCATGATCAGTAGAGAGTCAAACATAGCTCCTAGATTCCGCACAGGCTCAGATGCAACAGACACATCAGTCCCCGCTACAGAGAGTGACTTAATGTTCAGTTCAGCTAGGTGTTTCTTAGAGCCGAATAGAATTATTTCAGTCTTGTCATTGTTGAGTTTCAGCTTGTTCTGAGACATCCAGACACTAATGTCACACAAACATTTCTCAAGATTTAAGTAGATCTACAGGCAAGCAAGTAGATCTGTTGGGGGATCAGATAAAAAAATGATCTTTACTTACCACATGTGCGATCTTGAGTTCAAAGGGCATGGGGTTATAGACCTGCATGGCCACCTCACACACATCTCCTTCCACCCACTTGAAATCTGCAAATATCAAACAAATACTCAAAAATGAATTTAATTTCTTTTTTAATTTTCAAAGGATTTCATGGCCATCACACACAAGTCTTCCTCAACCTACTTAAAATCTACAAATATTCAACAAATATTTAGAAATTAATTCAATTTTTTTTAAATTTTTGAAAATTTTCAAAATATTTCATGGCAACCTCACACATGTCTCCTTCCACTCACTTGAAATCTACAGATATATTTAAAAATTCAATTGATAATTTAATCTAGATTCTTCTTTAAAGGATTGAAAAATAGGTGCCCAAATTTGGCAATTTCAAATTATTTTGGCATCCATGAAGTGTAAAAATATTTAAAAATTTAATGTAAATTCAAATTAAAAATCTTTGAAGGTTTTAAAAAGAAGATGCCCAAATTTGTCAATTTCAAAATTTGAGGGCATCCTATTTTCAAGGGAAACCACGATATTACAAAGATAAACATGAATAGGCAAAATAGGCCATGATATCCTTATACAATGCCATGGGAATTATATTAATAAGATGAATATGTTAAGTTATATCCTTGAAATTGACAAATACTTTAAATTTATGAAAATAATTATTTCATAGTTAATCATGACATTTCAATCATACAGTCCAAAATAAGTTTTCCTACATAAAATAACCCTTATGCTGCTGGTGGCTAATTTGGCCATTTCAAAATGATGCAAAAAAAAAAGAAAAATCACTGAAACCCTGGCAAATGGGTACTCATCTGAGAGTACTCAGTGAGAGCTTTCGAATGAGTACCAACATGCCATGGTTTAGACGATTTTCAAGAATCTTTGCGTTCCTGTGATTTGGACAAAAGTAGCCTCAGCATTGGAAGGTATAAAAATACTCACCCATCTTTGAGGAGCATTTGATTACTTTGTGTTTGTCGGCAGAGTACTGTATGGGGGAGTAGATGAACGGACTGTTGTGCATCCTATTGCTGTTGGCTTCGCTTTTTAACTTAACTGGACGCAGGTGAGGAGCCAAATTATGCAGCTTAAACGTCCTGCAAGAAAACAAAAGAAATATTCAAATTTTCACACATTAATGCTCACAGCTGCAAAAACAGCAGTCAGGCAATTTTGGCAAAATCTCATAAGCAAACGCATATTTGGTAAAAAGATTTGAAGGAGAAAATTAGTGATATCCAAATGTTAATACATTGATGCCCACAGCAGCCAAAAGCAGCCTGGTGATTTTGGTAAAATCTTGTATGCGAAAGCATATTTGGTAAAAAGATTTAAAGAGAAATTTAGTGATACCCAAATGTTAACCCATCGATGCCCACAGCAGTATAAATCGGCCTAACAATTTTGGAAAAATCCTTTAGGCAAAAGCAGATATTGGAAAGAAATTTATGAAGAAATGTTAATCAGACCACTATTGATAACTTTCCTTCAAATATATCTTTGTTAAATCATTCTTAATTACAAAATGATTGTCCTAGGTATCATACCCTATAAACAGACATTTGGATGGACATTTAAGCATGAATGGGTTAAAGAGTTTTTCTCACAATGATCCATTGCCCATCATAATAAACACTTCTGAGTCCAAATTGGCGAGGTTAACAGACAGTAAGTAATCTGGCAAAAATATGGCAGAAATATGCTAGAAAAAGTGACATTAATCGAAATTCCAATTTTTTCGAGGCTCATCCTTGACACTAGGTAGTCAGGTAAATATCTGGCGGAAAAAATGTCAATAATTGAAATCCTTTTTTTTTTCGAGACACTTACCTAACAGTAGGTAGTCTGGCGAGAGCGACAGGGGGAAGAATAGTTCCGTTCTCGAGCGCCAGGGGCTGAGGCAGACCTTCGCACTTGGCCGTGTAGGACTCGAGAACGTTGGAGATCTCCTTCTTCTCCTGGCTGCTCAGGTAGATAAACATGGAATGTAGGAGCAGGGTCATGTGCCTGGAAAACAACATAAAGAAAACACCGTCAGGAATGGTTGTATGTGTGTGTGTGTGTGTGTGTGTGTGTGTGTATATATATATATATATATATATATATATATATATATATATATATATATATATATATATATATATATATATATATATATATATATATATATATATATATATATATATATATATATATATATATATATATATATAAATATATATATACATATAGATATACATATAGATATTTATATATATGTATATGTATATATATATATATATATATATATATATATATATATATATATATATATATATATATATATATATATATATATATATATATATATATATACATATATATATGTAAAGGTATCTCTATTCATTTTGTCAGAATTTCCAATGAGACATTTAAATCCTCTGGGGAGAGCGGATGGTGTATTCTTACCTGACAGCGATGGCAGGATTACCCATCTTCCTGGCAGCGTAGATGAGCTCATGGAATACTCTCAGCTGTATCACCGGCCAACCACACATCTTATCTAATAAACAAACAAACAAACAAACAATGTGAAGTATTTAGAGCAAGGAATTATGGAATACTCTCAGCTGAATCACCGGCCAACCACACATCTTATCTACAAAACAAACAAACAAACAAACAATGTGAAGTATTTAGAGCAAGGAATTATGGAATACTCTCAGCTGAATCACCGGCCAACCACACATCTTATCTACAAAACAAACAAACAAACAAACAATGTGAAGTATTTAGAGCAAAGAATTATGGAATACTCTCAGCTGGATCACCGGCCAACCACACATCTTATCTACAAAACAAACAAACAAACAAACAATGTGAAGTATTTAGAGCAAGGAATTATGGAATACTCTCAGCTGGATCACCGGCCAACCACACATCTTATCTAGAGAACAAACAAACAATTGAATTTATCAACATCAACAATTAAAAGTATTTAACACATTAATCCCACCTGGGGCATGTGAGAGAGTAGCCAGTAACTTGAGGTTAGGCGGTGGTTTTCATTGGGTACTGCGGTTTCCTCCGCCTGTTACAACTGGCTAGCCACAACATAATATGTCAGATAAAAAACCAATGAAAAACTTAATTCCAAATTTATATGATATTTAGGATGACGAGATGATGAGTAAACCTACCATCCAGATTAAGGGATAATCTATATGGTGGTTAGGTACATGGTCTTAGCCAGCAGGGCGTCTGGGTGCCTTTTTGGACACCCAAACCCTTAAAATGAACCCCTCAGGACACCCAATTTCAATCTCAAGCTTATAATTGCATTTTTTCATCTCCTTATAATTTCCATGACATTGTTTAATGATATCATGCCTTATTTTGATGAATTTATACATGTTTATGGTTGAAATATGAGTATATTGTGATCCCCCTTAATAATTTGGACGCCCTAAAATTTTACAAATGCCAACTTTAGGCACACAGTTTCTAAATCCTGGCTAAGACACTGGGTTAGGATTATGAGATTATGAGTAACTTACCATCTGGATAATCCCTGGGATCAAGGGATAATCTATAGCCTTCGAGTGCCTGAAGGAGTAGGTTATAGCACTGTAGCCATTGAGGTCTCTGATTGGTCGGCGCAACACACTGCATGGCCGCTACGCGCTTGAAAAATGCCGCTTTGCGATTAAAGCCTATCTGACTGTAGAGAAGAGCCAGGGTGCTGTAGCGCTGGATCTGAAAGGAAAAATCATTAACTTAAAGGCATAGTGAACAATAAGAATAGTATCTACCCTTATAGAACAGCCTGTCTCAAGCTTTAAAAGCTGTATCTTAAAGAAAAAAATCACTACTTTAAAGGCATAGTAACCCCCCCCCCCGAAAATATTATTTACCCCAGGGTCTTAGCTGGGATTTAGAAACCGGGCGCCCAAAATTGGCAATTGTAAAATTTTGGGGTGTCCAAATTTTTAAGGGGGTTCACAATATGCTCAGATTTCAACCATGAACATGTATAGATTTATCAAAATAAGATATGATATCCTTATACAATGTCATGGGAATTATATGGAAAAATTCAATTATATGCTTGAAATTGACTTTTAAAAAAATTCCTCACCAAAAAATCTGGGCGTTTTGGGGGGTGCTTTTTAAGGGTTTGGGTGTCCAAAAAGACACCCAGATGCCCTGCTGGCTAAGACCATGATTTGCCCTTATAGAAGGGCCTGTTTAAAGCTTTAAAATGAAGCCTCATTTGCAGCTGTAACCATTCTAGATTTGGAGATTTATCTACATTTGAACATGCTCAACTCAGATGAATACCCATGTGCCAAGGTTTCAGTTATCTTTTTAAAGGTTTTTCGCATCATTTTGTATTGGCCAAATCAGCCATCAGAAGCATAAAGGCCCTACTACAGTTGTGACATAACAGAAAGATACAAGATGGCGTCCCCCATGAGATGTTGATAACAGTGGGTTTCCAGGATAAAAATTCTTGGACACTCGTGCATTTCACCTACCTTCTCTTCATCTGTTAGCTGGAGGTTTATGTAAACAACATTCTGGAGAAATTCCGAGGCTTCAAGAAATTTCTGAAAGAAAAAGAAATAATGATTTCTATCTTCATTGAGCATTATGATAACAATTAGTATAAAAAAATATCAATATGCACCCACTGTATACTGTGTTAACCCTTCCAATGCTAAGGCTACTTTCGTCCAAATTACAATGACGCAAAGATTTTTGAAAACCATCGAAACCCTGTCATGTTGGTACTCATTAGAAAGCTCTCGCTGAGTGCTCTCAGATGAGTACCCATGTTCCAGGGTTTCAGTAATTTTTGAGTTTTTTTTGCATCATTTTGTATCGGCCAAATTAACCATCAGCAGCATAAGGGTTAACATTGTGGCAGTTTGATTAATGTGTACTTTGTGCCAGGGTTTTGGCCAGGATTTGGAGACTGGGCAAGGCTCCACAGTACCTGGCCAACCCAGGTAGTAAGGCGGGGCAAGTTGGACCCAAGATCAGATAGTCCGGTCAGAATTTCAGGTTATGCCACCAATTTCCACGCTTCCCGGTGGGGGCGCAGAAAAAGAAAATTTATTTCCTTGCTGCTTTCCAGTGCTTCGGAGGGCACTGTAAGCCGTCGGTCCAGTCGGCCAAGAGCCTTAGTAGCTCGTGTTTCTTGTAATTGATATACCGACTTAAAATAAAGATAACATTTACATTTACATTTGTCACGGTTGTTGATTTTTTAGTCATGCTTTCACAACAGCCCCACTACCATCTGTAATTTTTTAATGATTTAATTGCTATTTTTGAAAATAGAACATGTTACAAAACAGAATAAAGTATGTAAGAAACATGAGAACATTGAGACATGTCTCTGGCATAAAGTAGTAATAGTTTCTTATTTGTTTCCCTTTGTGGGTGATCATTTTAACAGGGGTAAACACATGCTTTAAAGATAAAAGTTTTTAACATAAAAAATTGGACAGCAATCTCATTTGTAAGAATGAGATCCCATAAATTGTTTAGGCCATCCCCCATTCCCAGCCACCTATAATTAGAGCAGGGGTAAGAATTACATGCATTACTTTTAGGCCCATGTTATGTATGACAAAATCTATAGACCCCTCTGGTGGCATCCAAAGTTAGTGATACACTCCATAATCCTACCTTTTGTCTCTCTTGCATATTACTAGGTCAGAATGGCCAGCAAAATTGTTTTTGTTTTTTCTTGAGAGTCACTGGTTATTATTGTTAGATCTTTTTATGTTTGGATATGTTCGGATATCACTTTGAGATCTCAGAACGTAAGCCAGCAGTCCTGGTAAAAGGGCATTCACTGGTCTGGGATGTGCCACGCTGGCGTAACCAGGGACAGGGCACGACGTTAACTTTTGCAGCAACTTGCCCCGTAGGGCAAGTGAGATTCAATTTTCACTTGCCCAACTCCAACTTTCACTTGCCCTTGAAAAATTGTATATAATAATTTTATAATATTTTGGTTCTGGCATGTGAAAGCATATTTTCTAGGACAAGCTTGGATGGCAGACCACAAAACTTCCACACATTCTCAAAAGTAAACCTGAAATATACAAAATGTTCTTTCCCAGTGGGGCAAGCAAGATGCAGTTTTCACTTGCCCCACAGCTATAATTTACAAATTCTACTTGCCCGGGGCAATGGGGCAAGCACCAATGTCGAGCCCTGAGGGACAATCTATATAGACCTCTCTGGCATAACTGAGGATCTATTTATATCTATGCAGTCACGGCCAGGGATTGCTAACTAGCTTCACCTAAATATCAACAATTGTTATTACTATTATTATTATCATCATTATTATTATTCATACACAATGATATAGCTATATAATGCTACTGGCCTTAGAATAACATATTTATCAGTTCTGCCCACCCAAATGGGGGGATGGCTGATTTTAAGAATAACACTGTCCTATACTAATAGGCTGTTTCCCCAAATAATAGATAGTCAAGTTGGGCAAGTTGAGGGCTTGTTCAGCTTGTTGACATGCCGTTTTTTTCTGTGATTAGATAGTCATGACTATTGGCCTCAGTAATGTAAAACCCTGCTGGGTGCCCAAAATTGGCAATTGTGAAACTTTTGGGCGTCCTTTTTTCAAGGAGAAAACAATTAATTGAGATTACAGCCATAAGCATGTATGTATTCATTGAAATTAGGCATTAAGTCCTTACACAATGTCATGGGAATAATATTGAGGTGGAAAAACTTTGATTTTGTGCTTGAAATTTACATTTTAACAAATTACTCCCCAACATTTTTGGGTGTCCTAAAGGGTGATTTTTGAGGGTTTGGATGTCCTATAAAGGGTGATTTTAGAGGGTTTGGGTGTCCTATAAAGGGTGATTTTAGAGGGTTTGGGTGTCCTATAAAGGGTGATTTTTGAGGGTTTGGGTGTCCTACAAAGGGTGATTTTTGAGGTTTGGGTGTCCTATAAAGGGTAATTTTTGAGGGTTTGGGTGTCCTATGAAAGGTGATTTTTGAGGGTTTGGGTGTCCTATAAAGGGTATTTTTGAGGGTTTGGGTGCCCTATAAAGGGTGATTTTTGAGGGTTTGGGTGTCCTAAAGGGTGAATTTTTGGGGTTTGGGTCACTTACCTGTTGCATAATTAGCACCTTGCAAGCCTTGATACTAGCCTCCATCTCAATCACACCCGCATTCTTAAACTGAAATAGAAAACAAAACAATAAATAAATGAATGAATGCATGAATCAATGAATGAATAAATAAATAAAAAATAAAAAGATAAATATATATAAATAAATAAATAAATGCTGAGGTTAACTTTCGTCTAAAGCACAAGGACACAAAGATTCTTAAAAACCCTGTCATGTTGGTATTCATCGGACAGCTCTCTCTGAGTACTCTCAGATGAGTACTCGCGTGCCACGGTTTCAATCATTCTTCAGCTTTTTTGCATCATTTTGTAATGGCAAAATTAGCCAACACCAGCATAAGGGTTAGATATCTACCCTGAGTCAATTTCAGCATGGGTCTAGTTCTGTATCAATCCCCAAGGGGGAGCCACTAGAGCAGTATTGTTTCAAACCAAAACCCCTTCAGAACAGTGCTGCCATCTATACTTTGAAAGAGACATCAAACCCCCTTACCACCTACAATATCATTTTCTTGCCAGGAACGAGCCTGACTCCCAGGCCATATTTAGTGGTCACCCCCAGGGACCTAGCCAGGACCCGTCCTACCTGTCTTTTGGACACGTAGTTTCCTGAAAACCTCCTGTTTGGACAGGCAAAAATTT
>OZ012700.1:29024971-29077471 GCA_963942565.1 Maea johnstoni
GGACGCAGATGAGGAGCTAAATTATGCAGCTTAAACGTCCTACAAGAAAACAAAAGAAATATTCAAATTTTCACCCAGTAATGCCCAAAGTGACCAAATTATCTTATAAGCAAAAGCATATTTGAAAGACAGAATTAGAGATATCCAAATGTTTACCCATTGATGCCCTTAGCAGCCAAAAGGTAACCTGACAGTAGGAAGTTTGGCATAAATATACCTTGGATGAAGAAAAGAATGGATATGTAGAGAGAGATCAATTACTATATACGCTATAGTGAGGTGCTGGACTCATGCCAGGAGTCACTGAGTGGCGGCAGCGCAAGGTCACGTGGGAACAAGGACCAATCAGGGCTCTTGTATCGATTACATTACAGAGAAACCTGATCTCCACCATCATCTGGGCACCGATTTTGAGCTAATAGGGGGCCATTAGTTGACACTGGTTGAGGCTAGCATGTTCAGGTTGACCGGCTGGTTTTGAGTCCACTTGTGTTTGGTCATCTAAGAATATACTGACAGTGAGTAGTCTGGTGAAAATATGGCAGAAAAAGTGATGATAATTGGGACACGCTTACCTGACTGTGGGTAGTCTGGCGAGAGCGACAGGAGGAAGAATAGTTCCATTCTCAAGCGCCAGGGGCTGAGGCAGACCTTCGCACTTGGCCGTGTACGACTCGAGAACGTTGGAGATCTCCTTCTTCTCCTGGCTGCTCAGGTAGATAAACATGGAATGTAGGAGCAGGGTCATGTGCCTGGAAAACAACACAAAGTAAACACCATCAGAAATGGTTGCATATATTTATATATTCATGCATATACATTTTGCATATATATATATATTTATTATTATGTATATATATATATATATATATATATATATATATATATATATATATATATATATATATATATATATATACATATATATATATATATATATATATATATATATATATATATATATATATACACATATATATATACATATATATATACATATATATATATATATACATATATGTATATATATATATATTTATATCTATATACATATTTATATACATATTTATATACATATATATATACATATATATATATATATATATATATATATATATATATATATATATATATATATATATATATATATATATATATATATATATATATATGTTGTATATGAAGGAAGGAAAGAAGGAATTGGTGTTTACACTGCTTTCAACAGATAGAAACCAGGAACCGGGAAGAAATTCCATCTCTTCATGAATAGTTCCAACGGGTCTTTCAATTGAAATCTTACAGGAAAAGAGGATGGTGTATTCTTACCTGACAGCGATGGCAGGATTACCCATCTTCCTGGCAGCGTAGATGAGCTCATGGAATACTCTCAGCTGGATCACAGGCCAACCACACATCTTATCTACAAAACAAACAAACAATGTGAATTTATTAACCCATTAATCCCAGCTGGGGCATCTGATAAAATTGCCAGTGACTTGGGTTAGGTGGTGTGGTAGGTTTCCTCCACCAGTTACATCTGGCTAGTCAAGACAAAAAAGTGACGAAAAATGAAATTCTAAATTCTAAATTAACCCATTCATGCTTAAGAGCTTTTCTTGAAAATGTTGTCTGGATCTGTGATACTTTTGATTATAACTTGGTATTAACCCCCTGGCTGCGGTTGGCATCATTAGAGGTTGGCGAGAAATCTCGCCATTACCAATGTCAACTACCTTTGCTACGACTGACCAACTTCCGAAAAGTTATTTATTGCTTATTTGACTTAAAACATTTTTGAGTCAATCCGTCAATCCTGCAAATTCCTATGGCATCATTTAGGATTCCTGTAAACTAAGCCTATAAGTTTTTTAAATATGGTCTCACGGATCCTGATGGTGCCATCTTTTTTAAAACTATGCAACATTGCGAACCGTGGCATTATGAGTGTGAGTGTAAAGAATGATATTGAACTTAACTAGGGGTCCACACCGGTACGACAGTACCGTGAGGGTACCGATACAACGGCGAAAAATACCGGTGTCAAACCGTATTAAAAGTAGCCGGTACTTTTTTACCGGTACTATGATTAAAAATGCCTCTCTGCTGATGTAGCAGGCAAGGCGGAAAAGAGTGCAGAGACGCGGGATCAGCGGGAAAATACATCGCGATCGCGTCATCCAGTGGCGGCCGCCATTTTAACTGCACCACGATAGACACTAACGCGCGCAGTAGTACTTGGAAAAGTGTGAAGAGGGCCACGCTATGTATTTTACATGGTGCTAGTCCAGCCCCACCACACTTTTCCAAGCACTTACGCGCGCGACAGAATTTCGAAAACATCGACAAAGTAAAGAAAGTAACCAGTATCGATACCGTTAGAATACTGGAACCGTATAAAATATACCGTACCCGTACCATACCGTATAATTTTAACGGTATGGACCCCTAAACTTAACCTGTACTGTGCGTAACATACCATCTGGATAATCCCTGGGATTAAGGGATAATCTATCAGATGGTTAGGATTATGAGTAACCTACTGTCTGGATAATCCCTGGGATCAAGGGATAATCTATGCGATTGTTAGGATTATGAGATGAGGATTAACCTACCATCTGGATAATCCCTTGGATCAAGGGATAATCTATATCCGTCGAGTGCCTGAAGGAGTAGGTTATAGCACTGTAGCCATTGAGGTCTCTGATTGGTTGGCGCAACACACTGCATGGCCGCTACGCGCTTGAAAAATGCCGCTTTGCGATTAAAGCCTATCTGACTGTAGAGAAGAGCCAGAGTGCTGTAGCGCTGGATCTGAAAGGAAAAATCATTAACTTAAAGGCATAGTAAACAACAAAATAGTATCTACCCTTATAGAACAGCCTGTTTCAAGCTTTAAACGCTGTATCTTAAAGAAAAAATTCACTACTTTAAAGGCATAGTATACCCCCCCCCCCCCCCCCCCAAATATTATTTACCCCAGGGTCTTAGCCGGGATTTAGAAACTGGGTGTCCAAAATTGGCAATTGTAAAATTCAATTATATGTCGAAATTGACTTTAAAAAGAAATCCTCACCAAAAAATCTGGGCGTCCTGGGGGGTGCTTTTTAAGGGTTTGGGTGTCCAAAAAGACACCCAGATGCCCTGCTGGCTAAGACCATGATTTGCCCTAATAGAAGGGCCTGTTTAAAGCTTTAAAATGAACCCTCATTTGCAGCTGTAACCATTCTAGATTTGGAGATTTATCTACATTTGAACATGCTCAACTCAGATGAATACCCACGTGCCAAGGTTTCAGTTATCTTTTTAAAGGTTTTTCGCATCATTTTGTAATGGCCAAATCAGCCATCAGAAGCATAAAGGCCCTACTACAGTTGTGACATAACTGAAAGAAACAAGATGGCGTCCCCCCATGAGATGTTGATAACAGTGGGTTTCCAGGATAAAAATTCTTGGACACTCGTGCATTTCACCTACCTTCTCTTCGTCTGTTAGCTGGAGGTTTATGTAAACAACATTCTGGAGAAATTCCGAGGCTTCAAGAAATTTCTGAAAGAAAGAAAAATAATGATTTCTATCTTCATTGAGCATTATGATAATCATTAGTACAGGTGAACTTGGATATGATGGACCACTGTACGACGAATTTTTGCATATGACGGACGATATGCGTGGTCCCAGTCCGATGTATATCAAGTATTCGTCATATGTATACGACAGATTTTGCATACAACCAATTTTCCTGGTCCCATTGAGTCGTCATGTCCAAGTTCACCTGTATAACAAAATATCCATATGTACCTACTGTATACCGTGTTCACATTGTGGCAGTTTGATTAATGAGTACTTTATGCCAGGGTCTTGGCCAGGATTTAGAGACTGGGTAAGGCTCGACAGTACCTGGCCAACCCAGGTAGTCAGGCGGGGCAAATTGGACCCAAGATCAGATAGTCCCGCCAGAATTTCAGGTTATGCCACCAATTTGCTCATTTGTCGCGGTTGTTGATTTTTAAGTCATGCTTTCACAACAGCCCCATTACCATCTGTAATTTCTTAATAATTTAATGGCTATTTTTGAAAATAAAACATGTTACAAAACAGAATAAAGTGTGTAAGAAACATAAGAACATTGAGACATGACTCGGGCATAAAGTAGTTATAGTTTCTAATTTGTTTCCCTTTGCAGGTGACCATTTTAACAGGGGTAAACATATGCTTTAAAGAAAAAGTTTTTAACATAAAAAATTGGACAGCAATCTTGTTTGTAAGAATGAGATCCCATCAATTGTTTAGGCCATCCCCCATTCCCAGCCACCCATAAATAGGGCAGGGGTAAGAATTACATGCATTACTTTTAGGCCCATGTTATGTATGACAAAATCAATAGACCCCTTTGGTGGCATCCAAAGTTAGTGATACACTCCATAATCCTACCTTTTGTCTCTCTTGCATATTACTAGGTCAGACTGGCCAGCAAAATTGTTTCGTTTTTTTCTTGAGAGTCACTGGTTATTATTGTTAGATCTTTTTATGTTTGGATATGTTCGGATATCACTTTGAGACCTCAGAACGTAAGCCAGCAGTCCTGGTAAAAGAGCATTCACTGGTCTGGGATGTGCCACGCTGGCGTAACCAGGGACAATCTATATAGACTTCTCTGGCATAACTGAGGATCTATTTATATCTATGCAGTCATGGCCAGGGATTGCTAACTAGCTTCACCTAAATATCAACAATTGTAATTACTATTATTATTATCATCATTATTATTATTCATACACAATGATATAGCTGTATAATGCTTCTGGCCTTAGAATTACATATTTATCAGTTCTGCCCACCCGAATGGGGGGATGGCTGATTTTAAGAATAACACTGTCCTATACTAATAGGCTGTTCCCTCAAGTATTAGATAGTCAAGTTGGGCAAGTTGAGGGCTTGTTCAGCTTGCCCGACATGCCGTTTTTTTGTGATTAGATAGTCATGACTATTGGCCTCAGTAATGTAAAACCCTGCTGGGTGCCCAAAATTGGCAATTGTGAAACTTTTGGGCGTCCTTTTTTCAAGGGAAAAAACAATTAATTGAGATTACAGCCATAAGCATGTATGCATTCATTGAAATTAGGCATTAAGTCCTTACACAATGTCATGGGAATAATATTGAGGTGGAAAAACTTCGATTTTGTGCTTGAAATTTACATTTTAACAAATTACTCCCCAACATTTTTGGGTGTCCTAAAGGGTGATTTTTGAGGGTTTGGGTGTCCTATAAAGGGTGATTTTTGAGGGTTTGGGTGTCCTATAAAGGGTGATTTTCGAGGGTTTGGGTGTCCTATAAAGGGTGATTTTTGAGGGATTGGGTGTCCTATAAAGGGTGATTTTTGAGGGTTTGGGTGTCCTATAAAAGGTGATTTTTGAAGGTTTGGGTGTTCTATAAAGGGTGATTTTTGAGGGTTTGGCTGTCCTATAAAGGGTGATTTTTGAGGGTTTGGGTGTCCTATAAAGGGTGATTTTTGAGGGTTTGGGTGTCCTATAAAAGGTGATTTTTGAAGGTTTGGGTGTCCTATAAAGGGTGATTTTTGAGGGTTTGGGTGTCCTATAAAGGGTGATTTTTGAGGGTTTGGGTGTCCTATAAAGGGTGATTTTTGAGGGTTTGGGTGCCCTATAAAGGGTGATTTTTGAGGGTTTGGGTGTCCTAAAGGGTGATTTTTTGGGGTTTGGGTCACTTACCTGTTGCATAATTAGCACCTTGCAAGCCTTGATACTAGCCTCCATCTCAATCACACCCGCATTCTTAAACTGAAATAGAAAACAAAACAATAAATAAATGAATGAATGCATGAATAAATGAATGAATAAATAAATAAAAAATAAAAAGATTAATATATATAAATAAATAAATAAACAACCACAATTTATTGCCTAGACTTGCATAAAAACTGTGTTAAACGACTGCTCCTTTTATGTCAGTCTTTCCAAGTAACCTTTGTCAGTCCCTTGGAAAGGAGTTTAACCCTTCCAATGCTGAGGTTACTTTCGTCCAAAGCACAAGGACACAAATATTCTTGAAAACCATCTAAACCCTATCACGTTGGTATTCATCGGAAAGCTCTCACTGAGTACTCTCAGATAAGTACTCATGTGCCACGGTTTCAATCATTTTTCAGCTTTTTTGCATAATTTTGGCAAAATTTGCCACCACCAGCATAAGGGTTAGATATCTACCCTGAGTCGATTTCAGCATGGGTCTCGTTCTGTATTAATCCCCAAGGGGGAGCCACTAGAGCAGTATTGTTTCAAACCACAACCCCTAAGAACAGTGCTGCCACCTATACTTTGAAAGAGACATCAAACCCCCTTACCACCTACACTATCATTTTCTTGCCAGGAGCTAGCCTGCCTCCCAGGCCATATTTAGTGGTCACCCCTTGTGGATAGATGGTTCTATGGCATACTAGGAGTTACTGTCAGTACAATATTGCGGCAGTTTAATTAATTCACTTGAGTGCTTGTCGTCAAAATCTGAGCTATGAGTTCAGTTGTGCCGAGGCTGCTGAGCTGGATCTGCTGGTTGTGTACCTGGTGGTCGGCATACACTTTTATGTGCACGAAAATGACACAATATACATTAACTTACTGGGAACAAAGTAGCTCATTCGGTTAGGTGTCGGACTAGTAATCAAAGGGTCGCTGGTTCAATTCCCGGCCGGGCCCTTTGGTCTGTCCTTGGGCAAGAGAGTTTATTCCATATTGCTTCAGTCTACCCAGCTGTAAAATGGGTACCTAGCATAAATAAGGCAGTGCTTAGAGAGTGTGCGCTATATGCTGCCAGTTGCTCTGGAATATCCCCCTGAGGATTGAAATGGTTTCCGTGTGTACAGGCCTGCTAGGGGAGGAAGGTCGTGGGAGCGTTTCGGTGGATACAAGACCATAAATGGAATACCTTTAACTCACCCTGGGAACCAGTCTAGGGTTTCCTGGCTAGTGGTATCATATCATAGCAAGTGCAGGGTATCAGGTAGCCTAGATTTCTAGGCTGTCATATGTATTTTTCTGTTATGTTTTTTTTTCTGTTACCAAACACCGAATAGTGTAGGTAGCCACAGTGGTCAATTTAGTTTACATCTATCTCACCAGGATTCAGTTTGATCATGACACGGATAGAGATAGGAGGAGCAGGTGGTGCCATCTATCTACCAAACCTGGTACCACACCACAGTGCTTAGTCAACACATAAGGGAAAGTGAACATTACAGGGACTAGGAGCCTAGTCTAGGTATCAGGGTGTGGGGTCATATATCTGTACTCTGTCAACAATGGGTACTATTGTGTTATCTTTACCTCTATCATTACTACCTGGAGACTTAGGTAAACAGTGCAACTCAAGCACTGGGACCTTTGGTTCCTGAGTGGCCTAGCTACTAGGCCTAACTGTGTTTCATTTTATCATACATATATATATATATATATATATATATATATATATATATATATATATATATATATATATATATATATATATATATATATATATATATACATATATAAATATATACATGTATATATATATATATATATATATATATATATATATATATATATATATATATATATATATATATATATATATATATATATATATATATATATATATATATATATATATATATATATATATATATATATATATATATATATATATATATATATATATATATATATATATATATATATATATATATATATATATATATATATATATATATATATATATATATATATATATATATATATATATATATATGGGACAAAGTAGCTCAGTTGGTTGGGTGTCGGACCAGTAATCAGAGGGTCGCTGGTTCGATTCCCGGGCACTTTGGTCGTTCTTGGGCAAAACAGTTTATTCCATATTGCTTCAGTCTACCCAGCTGCAAAATGGGTACCTAGCATAAATAAGGCAGTCCTTAGAGTGTGTGCGCTATATGCTGCCAGTTGCTCTGGAATATCCCCCGGGGGATTGAAATGGTTTCTGTATGTACAGTGCCTGCTAGGGGAGGAAGGTCGTGTGAGCACTTCGGTGGATACAAGACTATAAACCGAATACCTTTACCTTTACCTTTATATATATATATATATATATATATATATATATATATATATATATATATATATATATATATATATATATATATATATATATATATATATATATATACGTATGCCTACACTTTTTGGCCTACTGTTGGGCATTTTTGTTCACACAAATGCCACACAGAAGTTATATAATGCCATCACCTTATCAGGTGGTACGCGGGGTTCATGTCTCTTTCAGACTATAGATGGCAGCACAGTTCTCAGGGATTACAATAAAAAATGCAATACTGTTCCAGTGGCTCACCCTAGGGGATTAATATGGAAGTAGACATGAACTGAAGCATACTAAGGGTAGAGTGAGAATCAGGAAGCATCCATTTAACCTATTCATGCCTGTAGTGACAAAAAAAGACAGACAAATTTAGTGATACCTCTCTAACAAAAGCAATTTCAGAAAATATTTGAAGGATAGATGTTCCCTAAAAATTAATCTACAACTTTTGTTCAAATATTTTGAAAATTTATGTCTAACAACAAAGTTATTTTCAAATTTATCACAGGTCTAGACGACGACTGTCTACAAGATCTCCAGGCATGAGAGACTTGAGGTGAGTCTATGATATCCCAGGTACTTGAGGTTTCCCTAGATACCATCTACAACAACACAGTAGGTCATGGTGGGGGTGCTCAAAACCACATTCACCTATGTGACCTAGAAATAGAGCTGAACGACCAGAAAACCAGACATCAGAGGGAAGAATATCAGCATCAAAACAATAATAAACATCAGAGGGGTACATACACAGGGAGGGGTCACCAGAGGCCAATTACCATAGGCCCTGTTGTCAAGCTCTTTAAATATGGGACGTCACTAGGTGCTGAAGTTGAAGCCATAGTGAAGACTGAGAGAGAGAGAGAGAGAGAAAGAGGGAGAGAGAGAGCAAGAGAGAGAGAGAGAGAGCTGAGAGCGAGAGAGAGAGAGAGAGAGAGAGAGAGAGAGAGAGAGAGAGAGAGAGAGAGAGAGAGAGAGAGAGAGACAGAGACAGAGACAGAGACAGAGCTATATATACGAGAAAAAGGTGCGCACGCACATGAACAGAATACACCAATTGACAGTGGAACTCTTCTGCACATAGTGTGAAGCAATTCTGCACCCAGATTGCGACCAAAGCACGAGGCTGCGTTCAAAACTATCAGCTAACATTCGCGCGGAGGGTCACGCGCAAGATCTGCTGGCTTCCAATCAATGAAGGACAAGAGAGGATAACAGTGTGAAGAGGTGAGTTTGGATTTTGGATTTTTGTTTTTCGTCACATTTATGCCATATTTTGGCCAATTTGTGACTAGGCCTAAAAAAGAGATCGTTTGTTTCCTGTAACTGCCTGAAAAAAAAATAGGGTAGGTAGGTTGGTAAAAAACTTTTTTTGGATTTTTTTGGTCAAAAATGTGTGTTTTAAGCATGTTTTACGTTGATTGGGAGTTTGGAGGGCTGAAAAAACTTAAGGGTAGGGATTTTTTTGAATAAAAACTTGTTAGGGTAGGGTTTATGATACAAATATATGTATAATAGTACGAAATTGAACACCCATTAACCCATTAATGCTCACAGCCGCCAAAACCAGCCTGACAATTTTGATGAAATCTTTCAGGCTTTAGTACAATTGGCGAAATATTTGAAGGAGAAATGTTGATCAGAACATTATCAACAACTCTCCTTCAAATATTTGGTAAAATCATTCTCAATTCCAAAGTTATCATCAAAAGTATCAATGATCCGGACGGCAATTCCTGGATGAACTCTTAAGTATTAATGGATTAATGCTCGCAGCAGTCAAAACCACCTGACTTTTTGGGTGGTTTCGCTCTAACTATAGCAATATTTAGAAAATATTGGAAGGAAAGTTGTTCATCATAACTCTATCTACAACTCCGGCCTTCAAATATTTTTCAAATTAATGATTCATTCCAAAATTATCTTTTAACCCATTCAAACTCAGAGTTTCTCTAGAAAGTATCGTCTGCTACTTTCATACTTTTGAAAATAACTTGGGAATAAAGGAAAAGTTCTCAAAATATTTGAAGGGGAGTTGTTGTTTGACTACGCGTTAACATTTCTCCTTCAAATATTTTCTAAAAAATGCTTTTGTTAGAAAAATATCTCCAAAATTGTCAGGCCTGTTTTGGCCGCTCTGAGCATTAATGGGTTAAAGTATGAAACATTGTATCACAATGATTTTAAAGGCGCCAATCTCTATCTTGAAATTGTCGTCTGGACCTGCGATGAATATTACAACAACTTTTGAATTTAAATTGATTTTACAAAATATTTGAGGTAGAGTTGTTGGAGATGTTATAATAGACACTTTTCCTTCAAATTATTTGCCAAATATGCTTTGATGGCTAGAAATATCTTATCAAAATCATTGTCAGGCTTCTTTTGGCTGCTGGGAGCAGTGACAGATTAAAAGTAGAGTACATGTATTGCAGTACTTTGCAAAAAAAAAAGAAAATGCATCCTAAATTTCATAACTGTCCTAAAGTTGCAGTGTACATATTGTATCGGCGTACCCAGAGAAATACATCCCCTTGATCCGCAACCCCATAGGCACAGCATGCTAGTACCTAGGTGATGTGCGCCTTGGGTTACGCGGTGTTGCCTGGGGAAGAATTGGTCACGTGATTTTTTTCAGCAGGCAGCAGGCAGCCAATCCTGCGGTACACAGGTTATCTATGACTCATATAGTCAGAGGCAGCGAAATTTGATGATGCATGCACAGTGCCCATTCCCTGTCTACTACTCCCAGGCGTACCTTGCAAAAAATTGCATCCTAAATTCCATTACTGTCCATAAAAGATAAAGTGTACATGTATTGGGGTACCTTGCAAAAAAGAAATTGCATCCTAAATTGCGCGACTGTCCAGGGTTCGACTTTCCCAGGGGCCGGGGGCATATGCCCCTAGATTTAGCTGTGGGCCCCTAGATTTTTCAGCCTAGGGTTCATAATAGTATGCAAAATAACCAGAAATCCTGTTTTTGACCACTTATTTCTATTGAAAGAATTTTTCGGGCCCCTAGCCTGAAATCTTAGTGTCAGACCCTGAATGTCCTAAAGATGCAGTGTACATGTACTGGGGTACCTCATAGAAAAAAAATTGCATCCTTAATTCATGGGTGTCCTAAAGATGGCAGCAGTAGTGACTTACTTTACTGTAATGCATGATGGCCTCCTTGTATTTCTCGACAATGTCGTCTGGAAGCTTGGAATTTCTCGGCATCGTGTCCGTCACATCAACGCCATTTTGAGAACCTCGATTTTTCGTGAAAAGACCTAAATAAAATGTGATATTAGAGAATTATATGAAATGTGAAACCTACTAACCCTTCCAATGCTGAGGCTATTTTCGTCCAAAACAAAAGGATGCAAAGATTTTTGTAAACCATCTAAACCCTGTCATGTTGGTATTCATCTGAAAGCTCTCGCTGAGTACTCTCAGATGAGTACCCATGTCAGGGTTTTAGTCATTTTTCAGGTTTTTTGTATTGGTAAAATTAGCCACCAGCAGAATGAGGGTTAAACAGTGAAAGAGATATAACACAAAAACATAAATATATGTGTGAAAAAAGTGCACACGAGGTTGTAAGAATATATGAATGAGATGTACAAGTATGGTCACACACTGCACACAGAGTAAATAAACTACACAGATTGTACACATATGAACTGTTCACACTGATAATGTTAACAAACAGGGTTTGTAACTTTGTAGAAGCACACAGTGATAAAGTTGGTAGTTATATTTGACAACATGGGGCTGAGCAATCATGAACAGAAATTTAGGCACAAATAAGAACCAAACAAACTGGATATTTATGGACGGTACCTGTATATACAGGGACTTTCATAAGGACGTGCTGTAAAAACACTACCATGCACTCACAAGGAACATCACACATGTACAGAACATACAGAGCATACTTCTTATAAAGGTACATATCATATATATATATATATATATATATATATATATATATATATATATATATATATATATATATATATATATATATATATATATATATTTACATATATATACATATATACATATATAAATATATATATATATATATATATATATATATATATATATATATATATATATATATATATATATACATATATACATATATATATATATATATATATATATATATATATATATATATATATATATATATATATATATATATATATACATATATATATATGTATATATATATATATATATATATATGTATATATATATATATATATATATATATATATATATATATATATATATATATATATATATATATATATATATATATATATATATATATATATATATATATGTATATATATATATATATATATATATATATATATATATATATATATATATATATATATATGTATACACACACATGCGTGTTTCTCTCTCATTCTCTCTCATATTTATATATATATATATATATATATATATATATATATATATATATATATATATATATATATATATATATACATATACATATATATATATATATATATATATATATATATATATATATATATATATATATATATATATATATATATATATATAAATATATATATATATATACATATACATACATACATATGTGTGTGTATGTGTGAATTGCCGGTGCGTGAAGCAGATAGTGCTGATGATATAAGTGCTGTATAAGCTCGTGATTCCATGTTGTATTCAATGGATGCTAGCTACATTGTGTAAAGAGGGATAATGTGGAAAAACTGCGCACACAAAAAGCTTGGTGCAAAACACAGTGCCTATCATACTGAACATCTACACTGATCCTGACAATTTAACCTTTACTGCAGAAAAAGATGGACTATGTGATGTAATTTTATATTAATGTTTATTTAAACATTTTATATTGAATGATTTTTTAAAAAGTTTGTTTGAGGAATAAAATAAATAAATAAAATACATACACAATCTGACATATCTTAACATACCAATTTAATATCTTTTTTTACATAACAATACAAAGTTATCATGTATATGAATGCATGCATATACCTATTCATGCAAAATTTTACATACAGCTACTACTACACACTGATTAAATCAAGCAAAAGTAGAATTCTTATAAACATAATTGCATTTTGGGGGTAAAAACAAGATAAGAGAAGTCTTTTGATGAACTTGTAGTTCAACAGTGAACTCTTATGCAGGGCCCGATGGTCCCGTCCTATTTTTCGAGGGAGACCACAATATACTCTGATTACAACCATAAACATGTATTTAATTATTGAAATAAGGCATAACATCCTTATACAATGTCAGTTGAATTATATTGAGGTGGAAAATCTTCAATATGCTTGAAATTGACATTTAAGAAATAACTCACAAAAAGATTTGGGGTGTCCTGAGGGGTGATTTTTAAGGGTTTGGGTGTCCAAAAGACACCCAGACGCCCTACTGGCTAACACTATGGTACCTGCTATACTGTTAGGCTCTGAATTGCTCAGCTAAACAGATTTTTTTTTCTGCACCTCAGGGGTTAGGCTTCCTCAAATCCCCATAGCCCCATCCAAGAACTCATAGCCTTAGTTTTTGCTGAATCCTGCAATCCTATTGTAGTCCTTACACAAAAACAAGTCTAAAATTGTAAGCTATCTTTTCATTATCATAAATTTTTTTAAACTGTACTAAATGATATCTGATGTGCCAAATGGTGTTCTTCAACAGATCAAATTCTTGATATTCCTCTGAGCATGATGTTAAAATGTCACCAATCTTATACAACCAGCAGGGCTACCAAGGCAAATATCATTGAAGCCCCACACTAGTTTCTGTAGCCTTGGGCTATGGAGCTAGTGGTTAGCTGGACCGGCACTGACACCTAGTACTTATCACACCACTTACAGTAACATGCCTTTTTCTACTTTGCCAATGCTTCTTAACTTTAAAAAGACTTTGAGAAATAAGGTTTGTATACTCATGCGAAATCAATATATAGCTGGATCCACTGAGTGCAAAGCGGATGGATATTTGCCCAGAGCGGGGTTTGGTACACAAGCAGGTATGTCCAAGTCAGGGTCTTAGCCAGCAGGGTGCCAGGTGTCTTTTTGGCAGCCTGGTCCACGAAAAATACCTATGTTGGGGGGAAAAGACACCCTATCTTTTGGTAAGAATTTTGTTTACATACTAATTACAAGTAGATATTTAAAGTTTAATTCTTAAATGATAACTACTTAAGGCATTTGTTGAAGAAATAAAGCATATAATTACTTGATTTGTCAATGTACATGGTCAGTATGATGACTTTTTTTTTTCAGTGAGAGGGTTTGGACATCCTGTTTTCTTGAAACCCCATTTTGGACACCCTGTTGTGAAGATTCTGGCTAAGACCCTGGTCCAAGTATATTTGTACCACTTGTTTAGATATTGTATTATTAATGAAATATCGATACCGTATCATATCAATACATATTTTGAAGGTGCTACTCCCTAGATATTCCTGTTGCATAGTTTGGACAATTATCTTGGACTGGGGGTGAGGGGGGGGGGGGGAATATAGTGACTTACTGGTGTAGTCCTCTTCAATAGAATCCGAGAGATAGCCTGAGACAGGAGTAGGAATACAAGTCGTCAACAACCAAGAAAAGTAGTGCCAGCCTCTTCACCCATTCTTCACATCAAAGAGTTATCAAAATATAGACATTTTCTCTACTTTTCTTAACCCATTAATGCTCGAAGTAGCGAAATTAACATTGCAATTTTGATGAAATCTTACAGGCAAAAGCATAGTTAAGAAAATATTTGATTGAGAAATGATAATCAGAACATCACCAACAACTGTCCTTCATATATTTTGTAAAATCCTTCTCCAATGCAAAGTTATTGTCAAAAGTATCTTAGATCCAGATGACAATTTCTCAAGAAACTTTTAAGCATTAATGGGTCAAAACCTTCTAAAAATTTATTCAATGAAAATATTTCAAGTGGACAATGTCAATATATACTAGAGCTGCACTCACGGAGCTTGATCAACTCATGAGCTCACTACCCTTTTGACTCGTGAGCTCATGAACTCACAGATGCACAGATTTTCAAAAAAAAATACTTATTTTCCAGCCCAGCTATCAAGAAATAAATACATACTGGTGGAGATTTATTAACATTGACATGTTTATTTCATTTTAAAATGTGCTGACAAGGTACAAAGGTCAGTATGATACTCAACACTGCTTGTATACATTGTAGATTGTAAACAAGACATGACCACAATAAGCAGTTATATAAGGTGTGTTAGCTGTTCTGTGTTGTTTGTGTTCCCAACATAGACAAGCTCGGCGAGCCTCCCCCAGTGCTTGAGTCTCTTGAGTTTGTGAGTCGTGAGTGCAGCTCTTATAAATACTTTATAATTCTAGCATCCTTAAAGGTTTCTAACGACCATGGAAAGACAGTCTGATGAAAATTATACACAAACACCTTATTCTAGCTAGCCTATGCAAATTAGAATAAATTTTTTGGCAATAAACGCACCTGATCGCATTCTTGCCTCTTGCATGGCAGAACTGCCACGCTTCACCGAAAACGACGCATTCCTTTGAAACACTGTTGGTCGTTCGTTTCGGGGAAAGGAAACCATCAAGGAAGCAGAACAGATGCCTTCATAAGCCCCTGGAATAGACACATTGAAAATGTGAGCATCATTGTAAAAGACAAAAGGGATTTAAAAGAATAGTGATTGGTACCAGTACACAATTCAGTACTAAATATTGATATCGAATAAGAAAAAGTATTGTATTGTTTAAGATATGTTATACCGATACCGCTTTTAAACAATATAAAACTGCAACCTGGACATCTTACAAAGTTTCTGATGTTGACTGTGCTAAATTTAACAAATCTAAAATGCTGGAAGGCAGGAAATAGTTTAAAATATCATGAAGATATTGTATTGTCAAAATACTGAATCGCAAAATTTTAAAGATTCACTGAGTACTCACCCCCCAGCCAGAGCCAATCACTGGCAGACTTGAGAATATCCAGACACGTCTGATAGTGAAGCAGGGCCTCCCCGGGTTGACCAGCCAATAAACACAGATCACCCAGATGCTTGCGAAGTCGCCCTTGGCAACGCTTTCTGTACGTCCTGAAACACAAAGGTATATAAGCTACAGTTAGTCATATGCATTGTATGAGGTACCTTCCCTGACTGCCATGTGGTTTAACCCATTCACACTCAGAGTTCCTATAGAGAGTATCGTCTGCCACTTTTATACTTTTGAAAATAACTTGAGAATTAAGGGAATGTTTGCAAAATATTTGAATGAAAGTTGTTTTGTGGCTTCTGATAAACATTTCTCCTTGAAATATTTTCTAAAAAAATGCTTTTGTAAGTGAAATATTTCCAAAATCGTCAGGCCTGTTTTGGCCGCTCTGTGTGGTAATGGGTTAAGGCGTTGCCACTGACTGCTGTCTCTGACACCACTGCCTGGGTTCGAAACCTGGCTGGGCAAGTGAGAAAGTTGCCAGTGACTTAGATTTAGGCGGTGGTTTTCCCCCGGGTACTCCGGTTTCCTCAAACCACTTATAACAGGTTAGTCACAACTTAGGTGCAATATAGCAGAAAAAAAATGAAATAAAAAAAAAATGTATTGTATGATTTTGTACCCTTGGAGTCAGTGATATCAGTGATAAGGTACGAATACATGAATACAAGTTTAACCACACTGTAGTTCTCCTTCGAAGTATATGGCCAGTCAAATGATCCACATATCACCCTTTTGAAAAATCTCCTATTAATATTTTTTTTACATCCCCTCTTCCCCCCCCCCCCCCCCCCTTTGAATAACCTGTCTACCCACCAGATGACCTAGTATTCTCTCTGACAACTGCTTTGAATCATATTCCAAACACAATGACCGAGTTAGACTCACTCAGTGAGCGGTTGACAGCTAATCTGACATAGATTTGTCATGCTGCCATTTCTGTCAAATTGAAATAGCGATTACTGGTTCTGACAGCTCCTCATTAAGCTGTTGACAGCTTCTCTGCCGTGCTGCCAGTCTGCTTACAACAAAAGAGAAGCAGTTGACAACGGAAAACCAGAAGTAGCACAGTAGCAGTAAACCTCCCCTCTGAAAAACTTCCCCATAATGGGAGAAATTTTCTAGGAAATCCTTACCACCCACTCTGAAAATCAGCAGTCGTACCTGCAGCAGTCCCCAGAGTCTTTTACCATGAATTATAGTGTTCAGGCACAGAACTGAATCGACAAGGCAATTAATGAATAAGTAGATAACCTCTGTAACCCTGACAAACATTCCTATCAGGACATGCTTTTATAAACTTGAAATCCACAATTATCATTGTTTCAGTGTTCTAACATGAATCGCATAGGTCATGTACTTTGGCCCAGGTCAGGATTGACAATGCACCTGATAATTAGATCAACCATATATGACCTGTATGAAGTCATTGAGAGTTTATGTACACATTTAGAAATTATGTTCCTGTCTTCCCCATAGTATCCTGCACTAGTGTTTCACATGAAACTGGGAAAAAGATGCTGTTTCTGCCAAATAAAGCGTCAGAAATATCCGAAACCTGTTTCCGCCAGGACGTCAAAAACCTGTTTCTGGCAAAAAGGCAAAAAACGCACCTCAGTGCTGAACCCAGTTTGATAAGCCTTGGTGGTCAAACGGTCCATCAAAATTAATAGTTTAGTGGTCAAACAGAAAAATTAGTTGTCTATGTCATTTTTGTTGACCAAAATGGTAGCCAATAGCCATTTCATAACTGAACATTCATGGTTAACTGTGCTAAATTCATGAATTGTGACAGCTATAATCTAATGTAGAAGACATGTGAAACTGGATGTGATGCTTACTAAGGCCTAAAAAAATAAATTGTTTGTTTCCTGTAACACCCCAGGAAAAATTAGGGTAGGTAGGTAGGAAAATGTTTTTATTTTAAGAAATCTTTTTAGTGATAAATGGTAGCCTCACAGTTGAGCTGTTCATGTTTTTCATTCGGAATACCATGTTTTTGATTCAAAATGTCATAAAAAGATTTCGGGTAGGGCCAAAAATATAGGGTAGGTAGGGTTACAGGAAACAAACAATTATTTTTTTTAGCCTAAATTAATGTGGTCAGAATATTTAGCAGACTTTCTGGGCATGTAAACATAGATTTTTACTAGCCCATTCTAATTATTGGTAGAAACGGACCGGTGGGCTAATGTCTATTTTCACCACTTTCAACCTGTTTCTGGCAAGGCAAAAACCGCACCTTGGCAGAAACTGCCAGCCCTGCCCCAGACCTGTGGCACAGATCTGTATTGTTTGCTAACATACCAGCTCCCATTACAGGAAGGGAAGAGCTTGTGAGATAAGCAAGGCTATGTAATAAAAATGGCACTGGGAGACTATATGATAAAATTATTTAATACCTTTATCCTGAAAATGCTAAGAGCAAAGTGTATTGCAAACTATTGATTTAGGTTCCCAACATGATATTGTTCCCCAAATTGTAGGGCTGTGCTTGAGTCCCAGGACATTGAGTGATCGCCAAACCCTCAAGATCGATATTTAACATCTGCTGACATCAAGTGGTGAACTCGATATGCCCCCCCCCCCCCCCCCCCCCCCCCCCCCCCCATTACTTCCCTCGTTTGAACCACTGTGTGAGGCTCAATCCCCGTTATCCCCCCCCCCCCCCAAAAGAAAACACACACAAGGGCCTCAGTTCTTCAAAAAGACAGCTGCGCTAAACCGGAGAGGGCCACGCGATATATTTTACATGGGGCGGGTATTACTGCGCACCAAAGAATCGAATCGAGAAAATCGACATTGATAAAAATTAGTCAATTAATCAACAAAAATTGGCTGATGAGCACAGCCCTACCCAATTGCCAAGGTCTGTGCCAGCATTTCAAAAATGCCTGTCCAAAACAGCAATTCCAAAATTTCTGTCTGTCCAGATTTAGCTATTAATCTACTTCAAATCCTTATACCACCTACATTTAATAGCCTATTGTGTCAAAAAAGAGAATTTACACTTTAGCTATGTCCTAAAAAAGGGTTTGTTTGGAAAATATTTGGTTATTACACTCAACAGGTCAAACTTGAAATCGTTTATAGAAATGTGTGCTTGTCCAAAAAGGAGGTTTTCAGTGACTGTGTGTCTTTTGGACAGGCAGGGCAGATCCTGGTTAAATACCTGCCAATTGCCTACTGACAAGGATAGATTAAAGAGACATTGAACAAAGTCACATCTCAAAACCTGGCTCGAACTTATACAAAGATCAGTCGGCCAAGAGCCCTGGCAGCTCGTGTTTACTATATAAAATTATTACCAACTTGAAATAAAAGATTATCTATCTATATATCACCTGGACTCGTAGCCAGTAGATTTCACACACACACACACACACACACACTCCATAATGACCCAAGTGAGGCACTAATCACACTGCAGGCGTGTTTGTTGTGTAACAGTGTTGATCAACACCTCTTACTGATTGTGGATTGGGCCAAAGGCTTATCACAGAAATGATCTGCCTTGGATTGGGCCTAATGTGATTGTTTTTAAATCCTGGCTAAGACCCTGCCAGCTACTGCTTCTCCCTGATATCTACCTCTCTGGTTCAACAAAGATATCAATAAATGATCAACACTAGTGAGTGGTCCATCTTTAGACTATCACTTTTGAATAGATTTATGACTTATTTGGTATTCCGATAAAAACCCTATCTTTAAAATATAAGAAGCTAAAGTGCAGTACTTAGCAATAAAATTTGAAGCAGCCTATATTTTCTTTTTAATCAAAAATGCAACCATAGCCCTTATTCCTTTTCACTAGGATCGTGAAATTCTTAAATCTTTCATGAATAAAGAAACTCATTTATAGATCATCTTTAGTATCCTAATTCTGCCTACTATAGAATAGAAAACCAAAAACCAGTTGTAAAATCAAAAAGCATAATTGGGAATGGCATTAAAAAAATCCAACACTTAAGCCACCCATTTCTAATAACAAATGATAAACAAGAAGTGAAGAGGATTTCAATAGGTCTAGTATCCCTTGGAAGCATGGAAAAAAGCACCTGGGTCAAAGGTCAAGGTCCAAAGGTCAAGGGTCTAAGGTCATAAAACCAAGGGATTGAATACCAAAACAGGATTCATTGAAGCCCTTATGTACAGTAAAGCACAATTGCACTTCCAGCACAAAATAGTGTAGGTTTCAAACATAAAACTCCAAAGGTGCCCATATGGTGATTACCTAGAATCTTGAAATAATTGATACCTTGCAACAGTTAGTTGATGAAGTTGATCTGAAAGGAAATCAGTTGTTGCGCCCCTAGAAGAAAAATCAAATCATAATGTCAATGCCATTTAATTGATAATGCTAATCGAAAACTTTGAGAAAAAAACCTTTGTGCAACATACAACATGTCAGACCTAATGTCCACAGCACATGATGATCATATGTCAGCATAAGTGTCAGATGATGGTTCATACATAGAAAGGGTGGATACCAACTCAAGTCAGCCTCTGAGAGAGTGCAAAACATTTAAATTGCAAAACACGGCATTCTTTGGACAGAACAAGACTATTAGAAATAAAAGAAATACTTTAATAATGATAATAATAATAATAATAATAATTAATAATAATAATAATAATAATGATAATAATAATAATAATAATGAGAATAATAATAATAATAACCATTAGGCATTTCAAAGCTAGTTTTCCTGGAATTCTAGGGCAACTTCTAAAAACTTTTTGATCTCTATATCCTGAATAAAAATGTGCAAGCCATCTATATTTTTGTCATCTAATGCTACAGTATCCATGGATAGTGATTTATAGTTCTTTTGCAAAAATAGTGGGCCTGACTGTGAATCTGAAAAAAATTGCTCCTATCAGACTAAATGAGACAAAATGCATAGATTGAAAGAAAAGACATTCAAGGAACAAAACAATTTGAGTTCCTCCTTTACATATCAGATATTTAAATTACTTATGATTAGTATATAAATCAGGATACTTTACCTTCCTTCAGTGTCAATCCCGACTAAATCCTTCCTCTCAAACGGTGTCATGAGCAGGGGCATTTTATCCATTTTTTCAGCTGACCTGTCGATGCGCTTACTTTCCAGAACCCAGAAAAGGGAAGCCGCAAAGTCTCTAATGTTATCCTCCAAATCTGGGCAATCCTCAATCGTAGGATAGAACGCCACATTTGTTCGCGTCTTTTCACCACCACCACCACTAGTTCCGGAATAACTAACACCCTGCTCATTATCTCCATGCTTTATATTAGAATTTTTGGAGTCCGGAATTATTTTCGAGCTACCGAAATTCTCCTTTCCACCGACGTCCTTTTGAGTACTTCCCTCGACGTTAACACTTTCTGTTTTTTTCACTGCGGTTCCATCCTCGTTCAGCCCAAAAATGATCAAACGTGTGTTGTAAAGCGTCGAAACATACTGATTTTTGACTTTTTCGTAACCATTGAGAGTTTCGGCTAATTGATCGTCCCGCGTGCATTTTCCGATGCAAATCAATCCGAGGACTTTTCGGTGTGCCTGAAAGTCTCCCCAGTCGTTGTTTTCGATTTGGTACGATTTCTTGAAGCGGAGCCACACACCTCTTTGCTGGCCCGGGATTCTTATGTACTGGAGCTTGCTGATGCGATCGAACGTTCGGTTGAACTGCTTGGCGCGCAGCTGGCTTCCGATGTGCTTGACTAGTACCAGGAGGCTCTGGTGGTCCTCCACCTTCTGCGAGTAATCCGCGCTACTCATGGCAAAGTATGCACTGCTATAAAGACTAGGGTACCATATCATTCATCTGAAATAACAAAGAGAGATATTGTGAGTAATCCGCGCTACTCATGGCAACATATGCACTGCTATTAAGACTAGGGTACCATATCATTCATCTGAAAAACAACAAGGAGAGATATCTGAGGATGTTGCATGATGCAAAAATCTCCATGACATATAAAATATTTTGAGTGACACCAAAAATCTTCAAGACTAGGGTACCATATCATATATCTGAAAAACAACAAGGAGCGATATTTGAGGATATGGCATGATGCAAAAATCTCCATGACATGTAAAATGTTTTGAGCGACACCAAAAATCATCAAGACTAGGGTAGTCAATAGATATTTAAGGAAGAATGGTGGTAACTGCAGTGAAATAATGGAGCATATAATCAGACAAATGAATTAAATGAGGATGAAGTTCTTAGGGAATTAGTGATTCGATTTTCAGCTTGTCTAGTGTGGTTATAGTGTCAATGTTTATTAACCTACTCAATAAAGTCAATATATACTAATTATTCAACCCATGTATGCATACATGTATCAGTCAAAAACACCTGGCTATATTAGAAATATCTTTATGACTAAAGCAATTTTCAAATATTTAATGGAGAGTTTTCATTCAAAACTAAAACTTTCATTGAAATATTTTGTATGCCTAATTTCAAAGTTATTTTCTGAAGCATTCTGGGTACAGACAACAATTGTCAATGAGATTGATTGGGTTAGGTGTTGCCATGGCAAGGAATTGTCAGGGTTTGTAGCATTTTAGGCATCTAACCCAAAGAAGTTTGTCGTAAATTGGGTGGGCACCTTGTGTGTTTTTTCAAGTTTCTCATGAGAAAAAGCTAACCCTTCCAGGCTATTTTCCTCCAACGCACAAGGATGCTAAAATATTTGAAAACCATATAAACCCTGTCATGTTTGAATACAGTGGATAGCTCTCACAGATAGGAGTGTAATCGATACCAAGGAATCGGATGGTATCAAGTTCAACGATTCCATAGAAAAGATCGCTATAAAATCTCATAGAGATCATTCCGATTCCGGAATCGGTAAAATGTTGACACTAATTGACACTTATTTTGTCATATTATTGCAATGCAATAAGATGACAAAGTAACTAGACAAGACCAGTCAGTAGCTCAGTGTGCCAGGTAATCTAATCTACTACCTTAAAATGAAATTATTAGCATGGGAATGTTAAAACAGTGTAGCATCTGATACACTTTTAAACCTTAAATGCTATGATTCTTCCCACTATAAACGTCGGTAGGAATCGGTATCGGAATCGGAAAGAATCGGAATATTTTTTTACCGATTCCGATTCCAAACCTTGGATACCGATCACACTTCTACTCACAGACTACTCTCAGATGAGTATCCATATGCCAGGGTTTGTCATTTTTCAAGTTTTTTGCATGGTTTTGTATTGGCAAAATTAGATACCACCAGGATAAGGGTTAGGAGGTTCTTATCTAAACTTAGAATGACTAAGAAACAATCAACCCTTTATACAACATAATAAAGTAAAATCAATCATAGGCAGCCACTAAGGTGCTGGCAAATTACATGACTTTTGGCAGAGTCCCTTTTCATATATCCAGGGCGTCCTGGCATCATTTGTCACCGAAACCCTCAAAAGTTATGGTAAACGCCTTCAGGAAAGTGAGAACACCAAATCATTTTGTGAGGATTTTCTTAAATTTCAAAATTCAAGCGTTTAATTGATTATCTCAACTCAATATAATACCCATGACATTGTATATATGGACATCATATATAGTGGTACATCATATGATATACAGTGGTCTCCCCTGCAAAGTACCAATAGTTGGTGTCCCTGCAAGTTTGCGCAAAAACATCTATGATTAAAAACTGATCATCATTTCTAGCTGAAATCTGTTGGGAAATGATGATTTTGCAATAGGTTGAAATGGTAATTTTAAGCCATATTTTTGGTCAATCGCTACTCTCATATTGTGTGTTTATTGCACAAATGTCAAATATGAAGCTCATATCAAGGGGTTTCAAATATCTTTCCGCAATTTAGAAGCAAAAAATGCCGATATGGATAACAAATCCATCATTTTGTTACTAGATTTGAAGGGGGAATGCATATAATCGAGCTGCGCGAGCATTTACAGCTTTGCTTTCTCGTCATATTAAAGTTTTGCGAGAATCTAAAGCTTTGGTTTGGTACTCATATTATTGGGGTATTTTTTACAAGAACATTTCAGTTTTGACAGATTGGCATCATGACATCCGATATTCCGATTGTGTTATTGCACTCTCTATCGAGATTGTCAACCTGAAAAATAATTCTTAAGAGAAAGTTCTAATGCAAATAAACGTGGGGGGTGGGGCATTATTGAATTTGTCGTAATCGTACCCTGTTCATTATGACCATAGCAATAGGGGGGCGGGGAGTTTGTTTACAGCTTTGCTTTAAAATAAATCAGGTGAATGTGTTGCCAGATTTCTGGGAGAGTATATTTGAAAAACCATAATAACAAAATGTGTAAAATTTTAGCTTTTTATTCTAAAAAGTATTTTTGTAAATAACAGAAATGACAGGAACAGGCAGGTTTTACTGTGTTGATTTTATTTTTAATCTGTCAGTGGCTATTCCAGAAAAAAAAGATACCTGTTTGCAATAATTTACAAAGTTATGATGCGCTATGTATCAACACGAAGTCAAAAGTTGTCTCAACTAGTTTGCCTGGTCATGAGTATGTGTCCAATTCCAAATGCATCAATTGTGATAAAAAATACTTACATCTTCTTACTCCTACATCCCCTCCATTTTGTCATTACCTTTACGGTCTCGCCAAATCTCGAGATTTTGCGAGACTTTGAGAGTAGGGAACAGTCTGTAATTGCACCGATAACTTAGCAAAAAAAAGTGATTACCTTTAGATCATTTGTCACTGCATTTTTCTAAATTGTATACGATACGAAAAAGTCGTAGTTATACCTTTTTATATCAATTCTGCTTAAATTACCATTTTCAAGGCTGAATTATTGGGTGATGTTAAATTAAAATAATTACACCTCCCGACGAGCAGCGAGTGGCGCCCTCTATCTTAAAAGTAGAGACCATCATTGGCACCAATATTCCGTCTGTGGCAAGTTTGGAAGAAAAGAAGAATGTCCAGATAAACAAACTAATCGGTAAGTATTGATAATATGCATACTAACAGCTTCATCCTTACTATAAACCCGTCTAATCGATCTGAGATTGCAATATAGGGAGGTATACCTAGCACTTGTGTCGCTAGTTTTAATGATCAAAACAAGTTGGAGTTTTGTTTTCATGACATGATGAGCCATCATCATTCAACCAGTGGCTTGGTGCTTGAAGCGTTATTGTTGTACTCACCACTCAGGCCCCTGAAAAGTAGAGAAGTTCTGAAATTGTCACTTTTATGGCCCCTAAAGGACGTTAAGTAACACATCAAATAAAAATACACCAATATGATTCATGCAGGAGTAAAAGAAGTACACAAAACAGGTGGCATGCCCGCCCATTAGTCATTACGCCCCAAATCCCATTACGCTACAGCTCCATTACGTGGCTTTACGCCCCAGATTTTATTTGCTAGGGGACAGCGGCATACCAAGGAGCATGCCTGTCTGTCTGTGAAGCGCACACTGGGGGCGGTCGCCGATCAAATCATTCAGCCTTTTTAGTCTCTCTTAACCGACAGCAGGAACCTTCATTAAATGAAGATTCCTGCCGACAGCAATATATATCCAATCCATACCCTGATGTTTACTTTTTTTTGCTATTGACTATAGTCTGCCTGATCAAAGCTTGGCTGACAGTTTTTCCTCTTTTTTGTTACAAAACTTTACAAGCATCTTAGAAGCACGAAGTCGTGTATGTTTATATATAAACATATTTTTTGTCTCAACTCAGCAAAATGGTGATTTTGCTCATTAGGTCCCATTGTAAAATTTACCCATTAAAAACAAGGCAAATATAAGCCATTTCGTTAGATTTTTGTAACTAAAAGAGGAAAAAACGGTCAGCAAAGCTTGGGTCAGACAGTCTATATATATGGTATGAACATTGACACACCTCCCTACACCTGGCAATGTTAAAAAGATCTTTCTCTTATAGCCACCAAGTTATTCCTAACACAATATCTCAAATAATGGCATAGGTGTTTAAACTTGGATGTATATGGATGCTTGCCTCTAAGTACTTTAGTTTTTGCAATTTCTGTATTAGATCACTGAAAAATGTACACATTTAATTGACGGTATAAGGGTTATTTATCCATCGTTGAACTAGTCTCGAAATGCTGTGCTCCAGAATCGATGGTCTAGACTGAGCTTCAGGACTTTTTATACTTGCACACCCCTGAGTATAAGTAAATGGAGGTACATATTTTCTTAGTACAATCCGTAAACAATGCCAGTGAAACTTATGGACTCATTTGGACATGCTGAACCGGAAAGTTTTCCTGAGTTATACTGTGATTGAAGAATTCGTCATGTCACACATGAGGCCCCTGCCCCATTTTTGTGCGACAATGCTACAGTTGGATACCCCTCCATTGTACAACATTCCTGCGCCATATTTGTGAATTTTCTGCCACTAGCAGAGCGGGGAATAGGTTGTGGGAACGACCTAGCCAAGTATGAAATGGGAGTAGGCCTAAGCGCAGTATGCACTCATGCATGAAGTTCATAGTTTGGAAGTAGTTAGACTTGCTACAAGTCTACAGTGGCTGTTTCCATTGTCTCAATGATCTATTTGTGTGTTGATTTTGGTCAAGGTTTAGTTCTGTATTGATCCACAGGGGGAGCCACTAGAGCTGTGTTTGATAACACAGGGGGGGTTTCCAATGCTTGTGCCGTGTGCAAAAGAATTTCTTCAATGAAAGCCCTTCAGCTGGGCCGTAGCCTCGTAAAAAGCACCAACTTTCATTTGAGACTTATTCTGTCTTGAAATATGAAATTGAAATTTGGGCATTCCCACTCAAGGAAACTGCTTGTACAGGTGAACTTGGATATGATGGACCACTGTATGACGGATTTTTGCATATGACGGACAATATGCTTGGTCCCAGTCCGATGCATATCAAGTATTCGTCATATGTATACGACGGATTTTGCATATGACGGACCGATTTTCCTGGTCCCATTAAGTCCGTCATATCCAAGTTCACCTGTAGTATATGTTTAGGTCGTCTGTTACACTCTGGGCAAATTGATCCCCATGCGCATTTGATAGTATGCAATATTTTTGCACACAGCACAAGCATCTGAAACCCCCCTGTTGATAACACAAGTTTCTAACTGCACTCCCTGAGAACTTTGCTGCCCTCTATAGTTTGATAGAGATATCAAAGCAGCTAGCTTAGCCTGTTTACCAGGTTAGCAAGAACTAGCCTGGATAGAAAGGAGTGTGCTGCCCTCTATAGTTTTATAGATACATCAAAGCTGCTAGCTTAGCCTGGTTACCAGGATAGAAAGAAGTGTGCTGCCCTCTATAGTTAAATTATAGACTTATCAAAGCTGCTAGCTTAGCCTGGTTACCAGGATATGAAGGAGTTTGCTGCCCTCTATAGTTTTATAGACATATCAAAGCTGTTAGCTTAGACTGGTTACCAGGATAGAAAGAAGTGTGCTGCCCTCTATAGTTTTATAGACATATCAAAGCTGCTAGCTTAGCCTGGTTACTAGGATAGAAAGTGTGCTGCCCTCTATAGTTTGATATACATATCAAAGCTGCTAGCTTAGCCTGGTTACATAGTCTTAGCCAGGATTTGGAAACAGGGTGTCCAAACAGAGGTTTCATAGACTTTTGGGTGTCCAAAGTGTGGTACAAAGTTCACACTACTAATGAATTCAACCCTATTTATCTACAGATTTTGATTTTTTAGGCCAGTAACTGCTTGTTTGTATTGTAGAACTACATGTACTCATGCGCACTACATGAAAAATGGCGATAAAATCCAATGCTTCTTGATCGCCTCAAGAACTCTTTCTGTCATAGTTGACTGAAATGAGTATGAATATCGGTAGAATTGCGTGGAACTTGAAGATAAGAATGGTCAGAACGGATATGGATAGTTTTTTTGCGGGTAGACACTCGCAAATGTCCCAAAAAACTTCTGCTGTAATTTTGCTGGTGCAATCGGTCATTTTTTAACACTGGTGGCGTTCTGACTCTACATATGCCAACGAGATCCTGAACATATTAAAAAACGTCCAAATAGCTAAATTAACATAGAAAATCAACATCTAGGCAAATGTAGAGACAGATATTTCGGTCTAATTTTGCATATGACGGACAAATTTTCCTGGTCCCATTGAGTCTGTCATATCCAAGTTCACCTGTTAACGGAAAAGGTGACACCTAAGAATGGAAAATAAAAGTAAATCACTGGCAAGTTGTCAGCTTTCTTGCTATGAAACTAAGCTCCAAAAACACTTCAAAACAAAGTTAGAGTGAGTGCAAGCAATTGTCATAGACTGTCACTTAGTTTTATGCTCTAGACCTCTATTTACTGAAAAAGAGCGAAGAACCGATTATGATCAATAATTGATCAGTAGCCTGCGACTGATTATTAATCAAGAAATTGCAAACAGTTTATTTAGGTCCACCACAGTCATGTGACATCAAAATGAACCTTGATTCGAGCAGAACATTTTTACAGCCAATTCTGGAATTTTCAAACTGTTTTAGATTTGCAAGCCAGGCTCTTTAAATGAATTTGGTTATCTGATAATCTCACTCACATATATATCCATGTATGGTTCGCAAGATAGGTGATGTTACCACAAATGCATATATGGCCTAAAAAGTTATTTTACCCTACCCTAACATGTTTTTATTTTTTTTAAATCCCTACCCTAATGCTTTTTCGCCCTCCCAACTCCTAATCAATGTAAATGCATACAACACACGTTATTGACCAAAAAAATAATTGCAAAATACCTACCCTATTTTTTTTCTGACCGTTACACGAACCAAACAATATTTTTTTCTTGTCCGTGCATGTTGCTTTGGAAGGTTTAAAGTTATATTGAAATTTGTAGACAGTGAATCATGCAATTTGGCCTTCAAGGCTACTTTTAACCCACTTGTGCTTACAGGTTCCTCTAGATATTGCTGTCTGAATCTTTAAAAACTCTGGAAGTAAGAATGATTTTACAAAGTATTTGAAGGAGAATTGTTCATAATGTTTTGATTAACCATATTCCTTCAAATATTTTCCCAACTTTGCTCTAACCTGATAGATATCATCAAAATAGTCAGGTTGCTTTAGGCCGATGGTAGTATTACTAGGTTAAAATCATAGTTTGTAGACCCAGCTTCAGGCTAGTGGTATGAAAAAACTGTGCCCATAAAACTCATGTTGCTAATTATGACACCTGTGCGAGCAGGCTCCCAGTCAGGATATCAGCAGGGCTTGACATTAAGCACTGTCCCGTCGTCCAGGACAAGTGATATTGAACGCCGGACAAGTACTTCTGTTCAGTTACTGTTCCGGCTGACCAGTGGAATTATCAGACGCATAGTACCCCTAGTGAGGCCGGGCAAGTAAAATTTAGCCCGGGCAAGTGAAGGCCTCATGGCACTTGTACGCGGGGCAAGTGCCTCAAAAAGTTAATGTCAAGGCCTGTATCAAAAATGCCTTAACTTGTCCAGCCTGATTTTGGAGTGGAATTTTCCTGAGAAACTCCCTTATAGACAAGCAGTTTTTTCTATTAAGAATGTTCAATTATGCCTTTGAGGAGACAATATCCAACTCTTCTACTTGGGCCTAGAAAAGAAGTTGTTTGTTTCCTGTTTAGAACGGGATATGTAGGTCAGTAATTCAGTAAATTTTTTTTGATTATTTTTTTGGTCAAAAATGTGTATTCTATGCATATTTTACGTTGATTGGGAGTTGGGAGGGTGAATAAAAACGTGTTACCTGGGGTAGTGTTACAGTAAACAAACAACCTTTTTAGGCCTTACAAACCATCATCTTGAGCATGGCAGAAGTGTTAATTGCCCTTGCCCATTGAAATAATTAAGTGTTAACAACTTAACATGCTAATTACGTAATGATAATGCTGATTAAAAATGGTGACTCCTAGTTCAAGGATGGGCCCATTAGTTTTTGTGAATTGTAATCAGCCCTTAGCTATTAGCATCATTGCAATCAAGTGTCACCTGTTTGTAAACACTAGGTGTGGTCCAGGTGTGGTTTTTAAAGGTAGCTGCCGGTAGCCCAAAGATGTTCTGGTTTCTATAGTATATACATAGCACCTTATGGGGACAAAGTAGCTCAGTTGGTTTGGTGTCGGACTAGTAATCAGAGGGTCGCTGGTTCAATTCCCGGCCGGGGCACTTTGGTCTGTCCTTGGGCAAGACAGTTTATTCCATATTGCTTCAGTCTACACGGCTGCAAAATAGATACCTAGCATAAATAAGGCAGTGCTTAGAGCTTGTGCGCTATATGCTGCCTGTTGCTCTGGAATATCCCCCGGGGGATTGAAATGATTACCGTGTGTACAGTGCCTGCTAGGGGAGGAAGGTTGTGTGAGCACTTTGGTGGATACAAGACTATAAACCGAATACCTTTACCTTTTAGTAGCTTTTGAAGATCCAATTGGGCTCTTTGTGGGAAAAACCTTAATTTCAAACCCTGTTGACTCTGGTAGCCCTAAATAGGGTGACGGAAACGTGATAACCTGGCAGAATTACCTGAAAAATGGGCACTATTGTACCAGCATGAGAAGAGACCGTTAAATGTAGAAGATGACCCCATAAACTTTAGGCCTAAAAAAGAAATTGTTTGTTTCCTGTAACGGTCCGAAAAAAATAGGGTAGGCAGGTCGGTAAAAAAAAAAAATTCAAGCAGGGCAGGTTTACAGTTGCACAAAGCACATGCAGCACACCAAAGCAGGCATGTCTAGGGCTAGGTTGTGTGTCATCCCCTACAGAAGAAGAAAAGAAACATAAGAAACAAGTGACAGGAAACATAAGTGACAGGTAACATAACTGACAAGAAGCATGTGACAATGTTAATTACAAATACACAATGTAATAGGTGAATGAAATGTGTTTTTTCAGCATTTTTCCAGGACACCTACTGCTAAATACTAAAAAAAAAAAAAAAAAGAAGATTTACCTACCTACCTACCCTATTTTTTTTGGAACCGTTACAGGAACCAAACAATTTTTTTTTTAGGCCTTACGGCTTTTTGGAGACAATATCCAACTCTTTTACTTGGGCCTAGAAAAGAAAGTGTTTGTTTCCTGTTTAGAACGGGGTATGTAGGTCAGTATTTTATTTTTTGGGGGATTATTTTTTTGGTCAAAAATGTGTAGTCTATGCATATTTCACGTTGATTGGGAGTTGGGAGGGTGAATAAAAACTTGTTACCTGGGGTAGGCTTTACAAACCATCTTCTTAAGCATGACAGAAGTGTAAATTGTCCATTTTGATGGTTATTGAAATAATTAAGTGTTAATAACAACTTAACATGCTAATGACTCAATGATAATGCTGATTAAAAATGGCAACTCCTAGTTAAAGGATGGGCCCATTAGTTTTTGTGAATTGTAATCAGCCCTTAGCTATTAACATCATTGCAATCAAGTGTCACCTGTTTGTAAACACTAGGTGTGATCCAGGTGTGGCTTTTAAAGGTAGCTGCCGGTAGCCCAAAGATGTTCTGGTTTCTATACCCATAGCACCTTTCAGTAGCTTTTGAAGATCCAATTTCCAAGGGCTGTTTGTGGGAAAAACCTTAATTTCAAGCCTGTTAACTCTTGTAGCTCGAAACAGGGTCTTAGCCAGGATTTCAAAAATGCCTGTCCAAAACAGCATTTTCAAAATATCTGCCCGTCCAGGTTTAGCTACTTATCTACTTCCAATCCTTATACCAGCCACATTTAATAGCCTAGTGTGTCAAAAAGGGCAATTTCCACTTCAGCTATGTCCTAGAAGATGGTTTGTTAGAAGAATATTTGGTTATTACACCCCAAAAGTCAAAATTGAAAAATCACCAGAGAACTTTTTGTCTGTCCAAACAGGAGGTTTTTAAGAAACTACCTGACCAAAAGACAGGTAGGATGGGTCCTGGATAGGTCCCTGGCTGCCGGTAGCCCAAAGATGTTATGGTTTCTATACATAGCACCTTTTATTAGCTTTTGAGGATCCAATTGGGCTATTTGTGGGAAAACCTTAATTTCAAACCCTGTTAACTCTGGTAGCCCTAAATAGGTTGAAGGAAACTTGATAACCTGGCAGAATTACCTGAAAAAAATGGGCACTATTTTACGAGCATGAGAAGAGACTGTTAAATGATAAATGTAAAAGATGACCCCATAAACTTTAGGCCTAAAAAAGAAATTGTTTCTTGTAACGGTTCGAAAAAAATAGGGTAGGCAGGTCGCTAAAAAATTTTTTTAGGCCTTATATCAAAGTGAAGCCCAAAGTCAGGGGTATCCAAATATGATATAATTTCCATATATAGAAATCTCAAGGGAAAAATAACCATGTGGGAGATTAAAGACGAGAGAAACCAATCTATTAGGTAATTTCAGTTAAGGGAAAAAAGATGTGGGGGGTGGTGGTGTGATCTTCAGACCCCCCCCGCCAATGATTACCTTTTTCAAAAAGACCCCACCTACAATGATTTTAAAAAAAAATTGAAAGGACCCCCACCATTTTTTTTGAAATATCGGGATTGCCATATACAATGTTATTATATTTTTTGCGATTGCAAAATTGGCACTTCCAGTTGCATTTTTATCTTCAAATTTTGGAAATATGAAAATGAAACAAATGTAAGATTTATGTTCTTACATTTGTCCTCTGTCACATATGAAAAGGATTAGCGATTCAGACAAAGACACGTTTGTAAATTGTTGGATTTGGAATTTTCGGTAAGGTGAAACAAATGTTAGATTTATGTTCTTACATTTGTCCAATGTCACATATGAAAAGGATTAGCGATTCAGACAAAGACACGTCTGTTAAATTTACAATTTTTGGTATGGTGCCTTTCGGGAGTGCCTCCAAAGACAAAAACCTCTATATGGCTTCCCACCACAAGGTGAAGCCAATATTTCCAAGGATTTTTCCTCAGGCAACCTACCTCAGGCAGCTGTTCCCGAGGTATAAAACATATAATGATTAACCCATTCGCACTCAGAGCGGCCAATTCAGGCCTGATGATTAGGGTTGAGAATCAGTTGCAATTTCATGATCGATAATCAGTTACAGCCAACCGATCGATTATCGATCATAATCAGTTCATCGCACTTTTGCAGTAATTGGGTACTATAGGTCTAGAGCCTAATAATAAGTGATAGTTTATGACAATTACTAGCTAGCACCTACCTTAACTTTGTTTTGAAGTGTTTTTGGGGCTAAGTTTCATAGCAAGAAAGCTGACAATATGTCTGTCATTTAGTTCTATATTTTGCCACTAGGTGTCACCTTTTCCGATTATCAGCGATTGCCAGTTTTGTAATCGATTAATCAGAATCAGAGAGGTAAATGATTGATTATCGATTATAATCGATGATCGTCCCAACACTACTGATGATTTTGGAAATATTTTACTTACAAATGCATTTTCTTGAAAACATTTGAAGGAGAAACGTTGATCGTAAGCCCAACAATAACTCTCCTTCAAATATTTTTGAACTTTCGGTTTATTTCATTAGTTATTTTTAAAAATATGAGAGATGCAGCCGTTACTTTCCAGAGGAACTCTGAGTGGGAATGGGTTAAGAATTGATCCACTGCTTGTAAACCCCTACCCTTTAATTACCTGCAGACTGAAATCTGAAACATGACAGCGAGATTTTTCCTATCAATTTTAATAGTGGTTTAACACCGTCCGCATAGTGGGAAGATTCCTGCTGTTTAATAGTAGTGATACTGTAGGGGCGTTTGATAAATAATAAGTACACCGGGGTGTGCCATGGGGGTATCTGTTGTCATCGTCGAATGTTTGTATTATACAAACAAACACCCCCCTCACCACTGTTAATCTTTTTCCTACAACCTCCAACCTACTCCCCAATGATTATTTTTGATCTAAACCCCCCCCCCCACCGATTTTTTTTTTTTAGGTGAGCACCCCATTTCCCTCCCTCCTCAGACAGATATTCCTGGAAGTGTCCATTCTTTGACGGTTATTCCCGTCTGTATACAATTATGTGGTGTGAGATACAGAGCTCAAAATTAAGATTTTTCCAGGGAGCCCAATTGCTTCTTCAAAGGCTACTCAAAGGTGTTGTGCATAGAAACCAGTACATCTTTGAGCTCCCTGCAGATATTTGAGGGAGCTGCAGAAGAAATCAAGGGAGCCCTGGGCTCCTGGCACCCTCTAATTTGGAGCCCTGAGATACATTGTATTGCTGACTGGAACAGCCATCCAAAGGGCCTCCAGGGTTAATTGTTATCTTCCTGTGTGTTCGAAATTAACTAGAGCAGGGAGCCCAAAGATGTATTGGTTTCTATCCACTAGTAGTTTTTGGAGATGCAATTGGGCTCCCTGGAAAGAGCTTAGTTTCGAGCCCTGTTGCCCTGTGATGGCATGGGAAGTTTGGAATATCGTACAATGGGCTAAAGACTAGGGCTGTCATTGATAGGATTTTTTTACTGGTTCGATTATCGCTAAAAAATATTACCGATATGGTACTTCGATCTGATTCAGATTTATGTATCTTTAACTGCTGATCTCTGCATCATCACTACTACTATTGTGCTCATTTGACATGTCGGCAGTTAGCACGTGGGGTGATTCATGACCTCTTGACCTCCCACATATGCGTAATCTGCATCTGTGTGACTTCCGCTCACGTCCCTCCCGTTCTGAGAGCAGCATGATGTTAGCAATCGCCCTGGGTGATTTACACAGTTTCACAACGTTTCTGTGTTTATTTTAGTACAGCGTCACTACCAACTTGATGTTTTCATATGAATCGATATCTTGGGATGTACAAGATATTGATAATCGGCAAGGATTTCTTGCCGGTTCACCGATACGGGCGATATCGATGACAGCCCTACTAGAGACCTCAGGGCTCGACATTGGTGCTTGCCCCGTTGCCCCGGGCAAGTAGAACTTGTGAATTATAGCTGTAGGGCAAGTGAAAACTGCATCTTGCTTGCCCCACTGGGCAAGCATGCTGTGTATATTTCGGGTTTACTTTTGAGAATGTGTGCAAGTTTTGTGGTCTAGCATCCAAGCTTGTCCTAGAAAATATGCTTTCATTTGCCAGCACCATATTCTATTTGGTTTTAAATGAAACATTATAAAACATAAAACTTTTCAAGGGCAGGTGAAGGTTTGAGTGGGGCAAGTGAAAGTCGAATCTCACTTGCCCTACTGGGCAAGTCGCCGCAAAAGTTAATGTCGGGCCCTGGACCTGTTTTTTCTCTGTAAGAAATCTCAAAACTTCTTCAAGAAGATGTCTCCACACACTGAAGACTTCATTGATAGCTTGTCAATCAATTTTTTCGCAATTTATAAATAAAAAAAGTAAAGCCTCTTAGTATTTACCTGTTAATGCGGTCTGACGATTTTGATGAAAACTTACAGGCAAAAGCATAGTTAGTTAAACATTTGATTGAGAAATGTTGATCGGAACTTTACCGACAACTCTCCTTCAAATATTTTGTAAATTTGTTCTCAATTCCAAAGTTAATGTTAAAAGCATTTTAGATCCAGACGATAATTTGAGTAGGAACTTTCAAGCATTGATGGGTCAAGGTAGCATAAATTCTTGGTATGAGCCCTGATGCCTTTCCAGCATTTATTATAACTTATTTCGGGCAAGCCAAAACTTATGTCGGGCAAGTTAAAGTCATTTACTACTTGCCCAGCATGGCAAGTTAGTTCTGAAACTTATGTTGGTGTCTGAACAGCATGTAATCTAAGCGCGCTGACAACATCCTGTTTTTGCCTTGGCAAGCTGCCATGCAGTTGCCTACGGAGAGAGGGAGAGAGAGCAGAGTTGTTGTTGAGCCCTGAGAGGCTGCTGCCAGGGAAAGTAGGTCACACGTTGCTACCCGTAGACTCACGGCTGGCTCCGTCTCCTGCATGCATACGTTGGTTGCGGCCACTGGCTGGGCCCCGCTATCGCATGACTCATTAAGGTTTCAGATATTCATGTTCAGGCAGCGTTAGAGCGTAAACAGCCTGCGCACACTGCACACAGAGCGACGCAGAATTCGAGCCAGACGCATGCCGCGCTAGCTACCGCATCCCAGAGAGGCAGCCTCTTTTTCAACTCTCCCTCTCTGCCGCTCCGTCGATGAGACGTCTACGTCGCAGTTTCTGCAGCAAGAAGGCTTCCATGGATTGTATTGACCGACACTTGGAATGATCATACTCGTGTTGTTAGTTGATCAGTGATATTGTCGATTCGCTGTGGATGTCTACCCGCTCTCTTTCGACGACGCTTCTACGTTAGGGCTGGCGTACAAACAGACAGACGCAGCGTTAGACGCTCGTCCCTCCTGGCTTCCATCTTCACGCATTGAACGCCCAAGTCTGGTATGTCACCTAACGTTTCTCAGCGACATTCTCTGGTAAATGGAGTTGAACGTCGACTAGTTGCGACGGTATTTGTTATTTCTGAGGATATCTACGCTTTCAGTGCAACTAACACTGTGATAACGCAAGCCTCTAATAATGTCTACAGAGCATCATTATAATTCCTCGCTGTTGGGACTCGACATGTTCTTTAAAGGCGTGTCAGCGCAGAATTGGATGAATTCTTACGAGGGTATAAATTTTAAAATTGATTAAATTACTTGTTATGAACTCACATTTGTTCAAATATTTAAGTTTGAAATTAGTATTAGATGTATATTACATAAAAGTAAGTGAGTTGTTCTGACAAAATTTGCGAAGCAAAAATACAATAAATAGGGAGTCCCTAGTCTTGTTCGAACTTGCTGTATCCGTGAATGTATCTAGTATTGATATTTACGGGTCTCACTTCATGTTATTGATTGGCAGGGTGCCAAGAAACGATCAGGCTAGAAATTGAACACTATTCCACCATTTAGAAACAGAGCATCATTATAATTCCTCGCTGTTGGGACTCGACATGTTCTTTAAAGGCGTGTCAGCGCAGAATTGGATGAAATCTTACGAGGGTACTAATTTTGAAATTGATTAAATTACTTGTTATGAACTCACATTTGTTCAAATGTTTAAGTTTGAAATTAGTATTAGATGTATATTACATAAAAGTAAGCGAGTTGTTTTGACAAAATTTGCGAAGCAAAAATACAATAAATAGGGAGTCCCTAGTCTTGTTTGAACTTGCTGTATCCGTGAATGTATCTAGTATTGATATTTACGGGTCTCGCTACATGTTATTGATTGGCGGGGTGCCAAAAAACGATCACGCTAGAAATTGAACAATATTCCACCATTTAGAAAAGTCCTACGAATGCTTTGACTTCCATAAGACTGTTATTTCCCATGTATTCTATAAAAACTCCAGTTAACCCCTTTACAGTCAGCAGATTGAAATCATAAGTCAATGTACATGATTGACCACTTTCAAGGGTATTTACTTCGATACATATAAGTATATATATATTCATATATATATATAAATATATATATATATATATATATATATATATATATATATATATATATATATATACAGTCAAACTTGCCTCAGCGACCACTTCTCTTAAACGACCACTTGCCTTGAACGACCGTTTCAAATCCCCCCAAGGCTATTCCCTGTATATTTTACCTTGATTAAGCGACCACTTGCTTGACGCGACCAACGACCATGAACTCTTATCCCTAAGAGTAAATGGTCCTTCATTCAACGGCCACTTGAATGCCTAGACGCCTTGTATATTGAAAAGGGCACAATAAAAGGATGAACTAATCGGTAAATATTTGAAGGTATATCATTTCTGAGGGTCCTCAATTAATGATATACTTCAACTTTTATTTTTCTGAATTGTTTATTCTTAAAATATTAATGAAGAAATTTTAACTAACGCAGCTAAACATAACAACCTCAATAATTCCAGGTCATTGTTGGAAATTCTTTGTTTTTTCATAACCTCGCTCAGACCCTCAACCCCTTCTTAAGAGACCACCTCTTTAAAAGACCACTTTTGACATTTCCCTTGAGTGGTCGCTTAATAGAGGTTTGACTGTATATATATATATATATATATATACATATATATATATATATATATATATATATATATATATATATAAATATATATTTATATATTTATATAGATATATACATAGATACATATAGATACTAGGGTGAAGTAGTTAATTATTAATCCCAGATTTACAGGCTGTTATCGGTAACATCTTATAGTACAATAAACACCTAGTAGTGTTAGGGTTTTGCCATGAGGAGGAGGGCGTGTCATCTTGGTTTTAGCGGAGAGATCTACCGCACAGGATCTACTGCAATGGATGGCAGCCATTTTGTCAGGTTATTTTCCTCCTGTCTTGCCTGGAGCGAGCTGGTTGGAGAAAACACATGGTATATGTGCATGCAGGCCGCCTTTCCCATGCTTCCCTTACTTCCTGTCAGCCCGCAACCGACAGCTACTCGGGCGAAAATAGGTCAGCTGCCTCCACCATGCCCCTTTCCCTCCCAGGAGTCGATTGTTGCATGGTCGTTAGGCAGAGTCTCTGTGCACTGCATACGGTTGTGACGGTCATGTGACCGTCTTGACGGCATCAGTTGGCACGTATGTCTCACCCTTTCCCTCCCACAGTCTGTTGTTAAGCGGAATCGCTATGCACTATATATACACACAGTTGTGACGGTCATGACGGTTTCAGTTGGCGCGTCACACCGAACTACTAATGAGAGAATGTAGCCGGGGCCGACTCTATTAACCATTTTATATATTTTATATTCTTTGTAGTATATAGTATAAATATCAGATGTAGCCGTGTCGATGCTAGTACCCATTTTATTTATTGATACTTTCTAGTATATGAGTTTAAATATCAGGGTATATATAGTGACACTGTTGTCGGTAACATTCGTTAAGTGGAGTCTCTGTGCACTGCATACGGTTGTGGTGGTCATGTGACGGACAGCTTCAGTTGACGCGTCACACCTAGTTACTAATGACAGAACGTTGCCAGGGTCGACGCTATTACCCATTTTATACATATTGGTTCCTTCTAGTATATAGTATGAATATCAGGGTATGGACATCGCTGTCGGTAAGATAGAATGTAGTACAGCTACATTTGGCGTGACTGACATATAGGAGGTATTTCTATCATGGCGGTGTTGACGGCTTCAGTTGGCACGTCACACCTAGCTCCTAATCTGAGAGAATGTAGCCGGGCCGACTCTATATGAACCATTTTATATATTGATTCCAATAAGTATAGATTATAAATTGATCAGGTTATATAGGGACACTGTTGTTGGTAACATCGTTAAGCGGAGTCTCTGTGAACTGCACACAGTTGTGGTCGTCATGTGACTGACGGCTTCAGTTGACGCTCCACACCTAGTTACTAATGGTAGAATGTCCCTGCAGTTTACACTGTTACCCATTTCATATATTGATTCTTTCTCGTATTTAGCATACCAGTAGATATCAGGGTATGAGCACCGTTGTCGGTAAGATAGAACGTAAACAGCTACATTCGATGTAACTGACGTATTGGAAGTATTTCTTTCGAGAGAAACTGAATTCTGGCTCGTCGCACCTAGCTACTAATGAGAGAGTGTAGTAAAGCTACATTCAGTCTGACTGACGTATTGGAAGTGTTTCTTTCGAGAGAAACTGAATTCTGGCTCGTCATACCTAGCTACTAATGAGAGAGCGTAGTAAAGCTACATTCAGCCCGACTGACATATTAGAAGTATTTCTTTCGACGGCTTCAGTTGACGCGTCACACCTAGTTGCTAACGAGAGAACCTCGCCACAGTCAACACAATTACCCATTTTATATATTGATTCTTTTTAGTATATGGTATAACTATCAGAGTATATGCACCGTTGTCGGTAATAGAAAACGTAGTACAGCTACATTTGGCGTGACTGACATATTTGAGGTATTTCTTTCATGACGGTTGTGACCCCTTGAGTTGGCGTGTCACATCTAGCGACTAACGACAGAACGTAGCCGGGCAGACTCCATTAACCATTTTACATATTGATTAAAATTATATAATATATAGTATGAATATCAGGGTACAAACACCGCTGTTCAAAAGATAGAACGTGGTACAGCTACATTCGTTAAGCGGAGTCTCTGTGCACTGAACACGGTTGTGATTGTCATGTGACGGATAACTTCAGTTGATGCGTCACACCTAGTTATCAATGAGAAAATGCAGTCTGGGTGACTCTATTACCTGTTTTATATATAATGATTCTGTCTAGTATACAGTATAAATATCAGGGTATTGGCACCGTTGGCGGTTACAGAGAACGTAGTACAGCTCCATTCGGCGTGACTCACGTATTGGAGGTATTTCTATCGAGAGAAACTGAATTCTGGCGAGTCGCACCTAGCTACTCATGAGAGAGCGTAGTACAGCTACATTCGGCGTGACCGACATATTTGAGTATTTCTTTCTTTAGTGACAGTTGTGGCGGCTTCAGTTGACGCATCGCACCTAGCTGCTAATGAGAGAACGTTTGGGTTGACTGTTACATGTTTTATATATTGATTCTTTCTGGTATATATTATTAACATCAGGGTATGGGCACCGTTGGCGGTAGCAGAGAACGTAGTACAGCTACATTTGGCATGACTGACATATTTGAGGTATTTCTTTTGTGACGGTTGTGGGTGACGGTTGTGACAGCTTCAGTTGGCATGTCTCACCTAGCTACTAATCAGAGAACGTAGCCGGGCCCGACTCATTTAACCATTTTATTTATCCATTCTTTCTAGTATAAATATCAGGGTGTGAACACCGCTGTCGGTAACAGAAAACGTAGTACAGCTACATTTGGCGTGACTGACATATTGGAGATATTTCTATTGAGAGAAATTGTATCCTTGTGCATCTCGCGTAGCTGCTTATCAGAGAACGTAGCCGGGGCCGACTCATTTAACCATTTTACATATTGATTCTTATATAGTATGTTGTATCAATATCAGGGTGGACACCGTTGTTGGTTACAGAGAATGTAGTACAGCTACATATGGCGTGACTGACGTATGGGAAGAGAGAAACTGAATTCTGGTGCGTCGCACCTAGCTACTAATAAGAGAATGTAGTACAGCTACATTCAGCGTGACTGACGTATTGAAAGTATTTCTTTCGAAAAAAGCAGAATACCGTCGCGTCAGGCCTAGCTACTAATAAGAGAACGTAGTACAGCTACATTCAGCGTGACTGACGTATTGAAAGTATTTCTTTCGAAAAAAGCAGAATACCGTCGCGTCAGGCCTAGCTACTAATAAGAGAACGTAGTACAGCTACATTCAGCGTGACTGACGTATTGAAAGTATTTCTTTCGAGAAAAGCAGAATACCATCGCGTCAGGCCTAGCTACTAATGAGAGAACGTAGTACAGCTACATTCAGCGTGACTGACGTATTGAAAGTATTTCTTTCGAGAAAAGCAGAATACCATCGCGTCAGGCCTAGCTACTAATAAGAGAACGTAGTACAGCTACATTCAGCGTGACTGAGGTATTTCTACTGAGAGAAATTGAAACGTAACAACATGATCGCTTCCCTCGTCATTTCCAGAGCCTGGAAGCTACACGGCCGCATAAATCGATGCTATTGGAATTATGGTGAACTGATCACGATCGCAAAAGATATTTTAAAGATTATGCATAGGGCATATTGAGAATGTGGATTGATCTGTGAAGCCTGTGAGAATTTGTTCTTAAAATTGAATGTGTGTTAACCTATAAATGCTCAAAGCGGCCGTCAGGGTCTTAGCCAGGATTTCAGGAGTGGGTGCCCAAAATTGGCAATTGTTAAATGTTTGGGGAATCCAAAATTTTAAGGGGGACCACAATGTACTCAGATTTCAACCATAAACATGTATACATTTATCAAAATAAGGCATATTGTCCTTATGCAATGGACATCATGAGAATTATATGGAGATGAAAAAAATCAATAATATGCTTGGGATTGACATTTTAAGAAATTGCTCACAAAATAATTGTGTGTACTGAGGGGTCCTTTTTTATGGTTTGGGTGTCCAAAAAACGCCCAGACTCCCTGCTGGCTAAGACTATGGTGGCTGTAAGCAGCCTGACAAGTTTGAGGAGATCTTGCAGGCTAAATCATTGTTAACCCTTCCAATGCTGAGGCTACTTTCTTCCATGCACAAGAATGCAAATAAAACCATCTAAACAATGTCAGGTTGGTACTCATCGGATTGCCCTCATTGCATACTCTCAGACGGGTACCCATATGTCAGGGTTTCAGTCTTGTATTGGCCAACTTAGCCACCACCAGCATAAAGGTTAACTAAGAAAATATTTGATGAAGCGATGTTTATCAGAACATTAATAACGACTCTCCTGCAGATATTTGGTAAAATCCTTCTTGCTCCCAAAGTAAAGTAAAAAGTATCAGATGACAATTTCTAGAGCATGAAACTCAACCCATTAATGCTCACAGCGGTCAAAACAGGCCTGACAATTTTGGAGATATTTTTCAAACAAAAGCATTTTTTAGAAAATATTTGAAGGAGAAATGTTAACCAGCAGTCAAACAACAACTCCCCTTCAAATATTTTGAGAACTTTTCCTTTATTCCCAAGGAATTTTCAAAAGTATAGAAGTAGCAGACGATTCTTTCTAGAGAAACTCTGAGTGTGAATGGGTTAAGATAATCATTGTCTTTGTAGTGCTTCAGGTTAGAATGCCCCCGTAATTGTGCACACATTTTAAAATTTTAGACCATTTCTGGCTTGCGCTGTCCTTGACTTGTCTGGGTATGTGATACTTATGAGAGTAAATTTAGAATGGAGCACAGGGCTTGGAATTAGGGGGTGCCTGGAGCCCAGGGCTCCCTTAAATTCTCCTGCGGCTCCCTCAAATTTCTTTAGGGAAATAAACCTTTAATTTTGAGCCCTGGAGCATAAATCTATAAATTATTTATAGGAGAATATTTCATAGGTTGGGTTCTGATTTTGTTTTGACAGTTATTCCAGTAAGTAGGCTATAAAAACAACTTGCATCACCTACTGAAACGGCCGTCTACAGGGTAGGGTCCTAGCCAGGATATAGAAGGCACAACATATCGATTCATATGCAAATTAGGTAAATAAACTATTTTTCAGAAAAAAACACCGCTTGAACAAGACATAAACTCCCCACTACAACTGTGTGCGTCCATTCCATTTATCCTTGAATTCACACAGATGAATGTGTATGTGTTAGGGCTGTGATCAATAGGTCAAAAAATCACCCCTCACGTAAACAACAACCATTCCTCATAAGCACATTGCTGGTTTTCATTCATTTGAATTCGCTTTGCTGAATCGAATCGAAGTAGCGTATCGGTAATAATTTTGTCGATTATCGAATCGATAAATATTTCTTATCAATGACAGCCCTAGAACTGGGTGCCCAAAATTGGCAATTATTCAAATTTTGGGCATCCCTCTTTTTCAAAGGATAGCACAATACACTCAGAATACTACCATAAACATGTATTGACTTTTTAGAATAAGGCATACTATCCTTATGCAGTGTTATGGAAATTATACTGTGGTGAAAATTACAAGCATAGGCTTTAAATACACATTTTAAGAAATTCCTCACAACAATTCTTTGGTGTTTTTGGGGTGATTATTTTAGGGTTTGGGTATCCATATGATCCAAGATTCACTGCTGGCTAAGACTATGCTACAGTGTCTCAAGGGTTAACCGAATTAATAGATACAGGGCTCGACGCTAACAGTGGTCCTATGGCCCCAGGCTGGATAAAATTCCCCAAAACGGCTTGGGGCCAGTAAAAAAACAATACAACTGGTCCTACAGGGCCAGTAAACATTCTTATTAACAAGTTTTCCCCTCAAGCATATCCCAAATGTTTTTGAAATAAATGAAGATAAAATAAATCCAAATAATGTTGTCTGTAAATTTCATGCAATCTTTTTGTTTTTATGTTAAAGAAAAAATTGGAGGACCAGCAACATTTTTGCAGGACCAGTAGATCCTCGGTGTTACTGGTCATACGGGGCCAGTACCATTTTGAGTTAGCGTCGAGGCCTGAGAAAGTGTAAGCAGTAACATTCAAGCACCTGGGAATGATGGCCATGAATAGGGATTAAGATATGAAAGATTATTGATACTGGTTTTGTGACAGAGGCATTATTTTGGGATAGGTACTATGTAAAAATAGATACTAGATGCCAATGATGGATTTACTGGTATATATCAGTTAAAGCTATGAAATCAAATTTCAGGGTGACTCTCAAATTTGTTCTTGTTCCAGCTAGCTTTGTAAAATGCCTGTCCAAAACAGTAATTCTAAAATTCCATAAATAGCCTATAATCTAGTTCTAATCCCATATCCTCTACATTCAATATTTAGCCTATTATGTCAAAAAAGGCAGCTTACACTTCAGCCAGGTCTTATGAGATAGTTTATTAGTAATTAGTCAAAAGTTTGCCTGTCCAAAAAGGATGTTTTTTGGGAATTACCTGTCCAAAAGACAGGCTGGACGGGTCCTGGCTAAGTCCATGCTACCAATGCCTACCATCCAACTTGGTTTAATTGTAAAAAGTTTTAATCACATTTTGTCGGTAATTATATGTTATTGATTAGTTTCTGTTTCATTTCAGTTATCATTCAAGTATTTCCCACACCACTTCTGACACCATGACTTCCCTCCGACTTCGCTCGCCGGACTCACAGAAATCAAACGATGAGGGGTACGTAATACCAAGGCTCGAGGCTGAGGCCTAAAAAAAAAAAGTTGTTTGTTTCCTGTAACCCTACCCTAACAAGTTTTTATTCAAACAAATCCCTACCCTAAAGTTTTTTCCGCCATACCAACTCCCAATCAACGTAAATCATGCATAAAACACACATTTTTGACAAAAAAATATATGCAAAAAAAGTTTTTTTTACCGACCTACCTACCCTATTTTTTTCCGGACCGTTACAGGAAACAAACAATTAATTTTTTTAGGTCTAATAGTGAACCTCTGGCCCCAGGCCAGTAAAATTTCCCAAAAACAGCTTTGGGCTAGTAAAAAAAATACCTCAACTGGTCCTACCAGGACAGTAAACATTTGGGGACATTCTTGTTAATAAGTTTCACCTCAAGAATATCCCCAAATGTTTTTGAAATAAATGAAGATAAAATAAATATTCAAAGTTAAATGTTGTCAGTGGATTTTATGCAATGTTTTTTTCTTTTTATATTAAAGACTAGTAAAAATTTTGCAGGACCAGTAGATCCTAGGTGTTACTGGTCCTATGGGGCCAGTAACAGTTTAAGTTAGCGTTGAGCCCTGAAAATGTTTTTTGTCTGAACGGTAGTAAACACATTAATACTCACAGTGGCCAAAAGCAGTCTGACAATTTTGATGAAATTATACAGGCAAAAGCATAAGAAAATATTTAATGCCAAATTAATGGAGAACTTTATAGAAATATTACCAACGGCACTCCTTCAAATCTTTTATAAAATCATTCTCAATATCGAAGTTATTGCCAAAGTATTATACAGGTGAACTTGGATATGACTGACTCAATGGGACCGAAAAATTGGTCCGTCATATGTAAAATCTGTCGTATACATATGACGAATACTTGATATGCATCGAATTAGGACCAAGCATATCGTCCGTCATATGCAATAATCTGTCGTACAGTAGTCCGTCATATCCAAGTTCACCTGTATATCCAGACGACAAGCTTTGTAAAGACTCTTAAGTATTAATGAGTTGATATGATGTTGAATCATTTTTCATTTTAAAGTTATTGCCAAAGAGTTATAGATCCAGACGACAATTTATGGAGGAACTCTACAGCATTAGTGTGTCAATAATCAATATTATGTTAAATCATTCTCAATTGCAAAGTTATTGTCAAAGAATCATAGCTCTAGATGACAATTCATATATGTAGGGACTCTTTCAACCCTTTCAATGCTGAACTCGTCTATTTTGGTCCAAAGCTCAAGGACGCAAACATTATTTGAAAACCATCTAAACCCTGTCATGTTGGTATTCATTGGATAGCTCTTGTCGAGTACTCTCAGATGAGTACCCATTTGCCAGGGTTTCGGTCATTTTCCAGCCTTTCTGCATCATTTTGTATTGACCAAATAAGCCACCAGCAGCATAAGGGTTAAATAGTTGATGGGTTAATATGTTGCTGACTTTTTAAGAGGATCTACTACATAGAACTCTTTCATTGGGTTTGATTATGCCCTAGGTGTCTGAATCATGATTTACAGTTTTCTATTGGGAAATGTCATCAGGGACTTAGCCTGGACTAGTCCAGCCTGTCTTTTGGATGGGCAGTTCCCTGAAAACTCCTCAGACATAGACAGGCAAAAATTTCCATAAAGAATTTTCAATCATTACCTTTTTGGACTAATAATCATATCTTTTATGACAAACCATCTTCTAAGACATGGCTGAAGTGTATGTTGCCCTTTTTGATAAGATAGACTAGTTATTAAATGTAGTTGGTATAATAATTTGAAGAAACTGAGTAACTAAATCTGGACGGGCAGAATTTTTGAGAATCGCTGTTTTGGAAAAGCATTTCAGAAATCCTGGTTAAGACCCTGTATGCCGATTCCAACGTTTATAGCTGTAACTTTATTATTATTATTCTTTTCCAGGGTTCGCTATCGCTGTGATAAGTGCACCTATACGACAAGCCGCATGGATAAGTTGGAAGAACATTTCGATGCCCACACGAAGGCCAGGTGGATGTGCAACGACTGCGGGAAGGCCTTCATAAAAAACTGTGACCTGGAGCGGCACCAAAGCGCAAAGGAGCGGGGCAAAGCGAAATGTTGTCGCATTCAGAGCAGCCCGAATAGCTCGGCAGCAATGCCAACGAAATCGGATCGCAAAGTACCCCTGCCCTCTCCAGAACTCTGTTATCCTGTTAAGCAGGAGCTACGACCGAAAGCACAAAATAAGGAGGTGAACCCTATTCCCTTTGCTCTAACGGACATGAACTTTCCAGGGGCCCAGTTGGAACCTGGGGAAGTTGTAACGGGAATTTCTATTCGCATGAACCCCAACAATACCGAGAACCCCGTGCCTAAAGCGTTAATGCCGAATGAAGCACATTCGTTTGTCAATGGGGCGCAGACTCACTATCGGGATCTTCATCCTGGGTTCGTGCTTCAGCAGCCCCAGTACTACCCTCCACCCCCACAACCGGCTGCACCCATACCCCAAACGCTGATGATTAACACTGGGTACCCAGCACCCCATGGTATGATACCGGCAACACCCCTGTACGCTCATCTACCCTCACCGTCAGGGTTACCTGGGTTCCTCCCGCACCTTGGAATGCCGGCCTCGTCGCCTACAATGCCACCTGGTGTCAGTTCCGGAACTATCCCTCTTCACATGGTGTCGCAATATTCCCAGCAGCAAGACAGAAATAAGCTGACAGCAGCACCCCATTTTGGGGTGTCGGTAGAGAACCCTCCTTTGTTAAATCAAAACTCTTTGCTGCGAGTGCATAACCCTCCTAATACCGGATTTATTCCCAGTATGAACTTTTCGCCAAATGACAGTACGCCGTCGCACAGCGGCTTAGTATCACCTCTTCACCACCAGGTGGCGCCAGGAGGAGTTGTTCCCGTACCTGGCTCGCTGCGCCCTGCGGCGGGCTCTCAGTTCGCACAAGAAGAGAACCGTCGTAAGCAAAAGCTGGATTCCGTACGAGAAGACAATCTTGCCTACGTCGTTACGGACCTCTCCGATGAGGAAGATACGCCCCCTCAGACAATGATGTTGCGTACCCAACCCGTACCGAATGACCCCGTTTCAAAGTCAAAAGACAGAACCACCGGTGACAATGAAAAAAGTGATCAGAGAACAATGGGTACTCGTGAAAACAACGACCATCCCGATGATAATAGAAATGTTGATTACATTACCATTTCGGCCGATGATTTGGACGCGGAAATGGGAACACACTCGAACAAAAATGATAACATCTTGGAAGATGATAATTTAACGAATAGTGAAAACAAACAAAACAATGACGATTTTACAAAGAAACAAGGCTCGGATAAGTATGTGAAAAATGGCTACGGTGAATTGCTTCTTCAAGAAATAAACGGTGCAATTGATGAAATCATGGATGAAACTTATGATACAAATTCTAGGCCTACAAATTCTCGGTATAATGAGCCTACCGAGGGTGCCGTGAGTTCAGACGATGAGGAAGCACCCTTAGAAAAACCCTCCACCCTTGACCCGCCCAGTATGGTACCCTTTAGGTATACCGCACGCAACAAACGCATGAAATGTCCTAAATGCAATTATAGCACCGATATGTGGCACAAATACCGAGAGCACATGAAAGCACATAAAGGTAATATTAAGTGCTTACGTTGCGGGAAGGCATTTATTAAAACATGTGACTTGGTGCGTCATAATATAACAAAATGCTTCCTCAATTCCCGACCAAAAATGCCTGTGTACCCGCCAATTGGCAGAACAATGATAAAGAAAGAACGATCGGTGTTGGCAAGTGGCGAAGAAAATCAATATACAAATTTACGAAAACGTAAGACGATTATGCCGCACACACGCTCGTTGCTGCGAAAAAAGGCGATGACGGAAATGCCGGTTGGGAACACAGGTAATAAGTCCCAAGATGACGGGGTGCGAAAAACGATCGAAGTGTTCAAAGGGAAACGCTCGGGCGAGGTTAGGCTTGTTATGTGTAAAGTGATGTCATCGAATTGTGTGCAGCTTATTCCGATCATGCAAGATGAAATCGAAAACGCCAAAAAGCGCGGAGAACTGGGAAGCATCGAGACTGTGATATTAACGAAACAAACCGTGCCCGTGTCGGCCCGGGCTCAGATAGCAATGAAGAAGCAACGGCTCGGGATGGTGTAATGATACCCAGATTATACTTGGTTAAACCCATTTTACACTCAGAGTTCCCCAGGAAAGTATCGTCTGCTATTTTCATACTTTTGAAAATAACTTGGAAATAAAGCAAATTCTCACAAAACATTTGAAGGAGAGTTGTTGGTAATATTCTGATAAACATTTCTCCTTCAAATATTTTTGATAAAAACGCTTTTGTGAGGAAAATATCAACAAAATAGTCAGGCCTGTTTTGGCCGCTCTGAGTGCCAATGGGTTAAGGATGCACGCACCAGATATTTTTTTTTTCCAGAAAACTGCGGCTTGGGATGGTCGTGTGATCCCAGCAAGTCTCAAAAATAGTTCACAAATTATTCTTGGTTTAACCTTTTTGTTGCTGAGGTTATTTTCGTCCAATGCACAAAAAAGCAAATAATAATGAAAATCATCGGAACCAAGTCATGTGGGTACTCATATGAAAGCTCTCGTTGAGTACTCTCAGATGAGGACCCATTTGCCTGGGTTTCAGTCCTTTTTCAGGTTTTTTGTATTGGATAAATTAGCCACCAGCAGTACAAGGGTTAAGAATGCCAGCAACAGTTATATTTTTGTCCAGAAAACAGCGGCTTCACTTCAGCGGCTTGCGGCAGTGTCGTGATCGACAGCAAAATTCAAAAATATTACACAAATTATGCTTGGTTTAAGTATGCATGCACCAGTTATACTTTTGTCCAGAAAACAGTGAACAAATTTTACACCCTGCAGGGAGGGTACTTTTTATGTGTAATATACCTACCAGGGGACATTTAAGGCAATGAACAATTTTAATAGGATGGATGGTCAAATGAAACTTGTGCCAAAAATAAACCCATAAGCTACCTTAAGAACTAGTTTAAATGGTTCCAATGATGGATACATTGTGTATGATTTAAATTTCTGCCAATCATTTCTGCACTATTTCCTATATCAATGAAGAAATAAGCGCACATTATTTAGGTACATTATAAGGTATATTATATATTAAAGAATCAGGATGACTAGAGGTGTATAATGTATATCTACCCTACCCTACATAAAAACTCATTGAAAATGAAATATTTCTGGCCATATTTTAGCAGGTTCAAAGATATAGCACTTGCTTTAGTCAGGTATAGCCGATTATCACCTGCTCTGCTGTAATTCTCTATGCCGATTGGTCCATAGGTGTTAGATCTGGAGCCGTTCACACTTTGTAGATTCAATATTGAACGGCAAACTGTCCAAAAATAGTGTTCTGGGTGTCCAAATGAAACGCTGGACGCATAGATGGCTAACCCCTGCGTCACAATCTGCCAGTTGCAGTTGCTGATGAATTCAGCAAGGTTACAATGCAGGTGTTCCCTGACTATAACTAAGAAAGAATGTGCCTGTATAAAGAATAACAATGCCCATTAAGAATGCAATCACCCTTTATCTAGACAAAATGATTAATTAGATATTAGTTATTCGTTGGATATGCTTCGATGATTATCATTTTCCAAGGTACCTAATTATGTAGATCATGTGATCAAATTCTTGGTTAACCCTTCCAATGCCAAGGCTACCTTTGTACAAAGAACAAGGACGTAAAGATTTTTGAAAAACATCTAAATCCTGTCATGTTGGTATTGATTTGATAGTTCTCCCCGAGTACTCTAAGATGAGTACCCATGTGCCAGGGTTTCAATAATATTTCATGGTTTTAGCATCATTTTGTATTGGCCAAATTAACCACCAGCAGCATAAGGGTTAAGGTACTAACCTGACTCCTGTTGGTCAGAATAGGAACTAAAGAAAATGCTGCAAAAAAAGCTCACATTGAAAGAGTGCATGAAATCTCCTGGTATTGGTCCCAAAATTTCTGCCCGTCCAGATTTCACTACTCAGCTACTTTAACCTCACAGCGGCCAAAACAGGCCTGACGATTTTGGATGTATTTTTCTAACAAGGCATTTTTGGGGGAAATATTTGAAGGAGAAATGTTAACCAGAGGTCAAAGGACAACTCTCCTTCAAATATTTTGATAACTTTTGCTTTATTCCCATGTTATTTACAAAAGTACGAAAGTAGCAGACTATACTTTCTAGAGAAACTGAGTGTGAATGGGTTAAATCCTTGTACCAACTACATAAGTGTCAAAAAGAGTAATTTCATTTCAGCCATCTATTGGAAGAAGATTTGGTTATTTCCCCCTAAAAGTTGTCTATTAAAGATTCTTTATAGAATATTTTTGCCTGTCTCATAAGTTTTTTCAGGAAACTGCCAGTCCAAAGGAAGAGTCTGCTGGTGGCTAATTTGGCCAAAGGTATTTGGTTTAGAGTCTTGTATCCACCGAAGTGCTCACACGACCTTCCTCCCCTAGCAGGCACTGTACACACGGAAACCATTTCAATCCCCCAGGGGATATTCCAGAGCAACTGGCAGCATATAGCGCACACACTCTAAGCACTGCCTTATTTATGCTAGGTACCCATTATACAGCTGGGTAGACTGAAGCAATATGGGATAAACTATGTTGCCCAAGAACAGACCAAAGTGCCCAAGGCGGCCAGGATTCGAACCAGCGACCCTCTGATTACCAATCCGACATCTAACCAACTGAGCTACTTTGTCCCCATATGGCCAACACAAAATGATGCAAAAAAAACCCTGAAAAATTACTAAAACCCAGGAAAATGGGTACTCATCTGACAGTATACAGCAAAAGCTATCCTATGAATACTAGCATGACAGGTTTTAGACGTTTTCCAAAAATAGTTGTGTCCTTATAGTTAGAATGAATGTAGCCTCAGCATTGGCAGGGTTAAAATTGAAACACTTTCTATACAATGAGAATTCTACATTGCCTTTGATCCATTAAAGTTTAGAATGTTTTGTAATTTATTTCAATTCTGAAATAATGTTTCTACTACTTCGAGGATGGAGCGAATAATTGCTTACTTATTCATCCTTTTTATTTTACGGTGCATTTTTGATTTACCCGAAAGGTACTTAAACATATATTGAATAAAAAGGTGCTTTACCCATTATTGCTCACAGAGGCCAAAAAGAATTAGATGATGCTGATGAAATCTTTCAAGCAAAAGCAAAGTGTGAAAATTATTTGAAGCAGAAATGTAGATCAGGATGCTAAGAACAACTCCCCTTCAAATATTTTGTAAAATAAATCTTGATCCCAAAGTTATCGCCAAAAGTATTGTAGATCCAGACGGCAATTTCTAGAGCAACTCTTTAGCATTAATTGGTGAACCTTGATCCACAGGGTGCATGGACGGTCTGACAAATATGTACATACTTTTGATACAATCATGATATATCCAAATCATTTCTGGAAGAAAACAACCAAATGGAGTTTGGCCATACCGTAAATTATCGTAAATTTGGACCACCTTAGGAATTTGAGCCACTATAATTATTTTGCAAAATGATATGGGAAATCTGGGCCACCCTTGTCTATCGTCAGTTGCCAATTACA
>OZ012700.1:29079971-29138078 GCA_963942565.1 Maea johnstoni
GCACGTTCTAACTCTATTTCATTTGTAAGGCGATTGTTATCTTGACAGTTTGAACTTAGCGAAAAATTAGTTAATAGTGAATAAGTGTAGCAAAGTAGAAGTTCGAAGGGTGTTGATAAGGGAGTGCTTTTTTGGAGTCTTTGACTTCACTCTTCAGAAGTTTTACTTTTAGTTTTAGTTCAGAGAAATTCAATTTGTAAACACTTCCACTTGCACTGTTACTGTAACAGTAATGCTCATCATCAATCCAGAGACAGGGAATGTCTGATTAAACATAACTGTTTTTCAGTGAGTGACAGTGTTGGACAGGAAAGCTAACTAAAAGAGTAACTAAAGTTGCTATCTAATTGGTTGTCACAGCCCGAAGGCTTGTGTATAAAATACATGTATATGATAGATATTTAGATGAGAAGATCTAGCTCTAATCAATCAAAATCTAAATTCTTCTTCAGAATAACAGTGCCTTTATATGGCATTGACACAACATTGTATTTTGATAATTACAAGTGTAAAAAGGTTGGTTTTCGCCTGACGGTTGTGTGTGCAATGACAAGGTTCAATCATGTAGTCATGACAGACCTGTCAAAAGCAACTCTAACTCTGGTAATGGCAGATGTTTGCTATATGCTATCTGTGTTGGCCTCCACTGACGTTAGAGATCTACGCATTCCGAAGTCCAGGGTCTTAGCCAGGATTTCAAAAGTGCCTGTCCAAAACAGCAATTTCAAAAAATTTACCCGTCCAGATTTAGCTACTTATCTACCTCAATTCCTTATACCAGCTACATTTAATAGCTTAGTGTGTCAAAAAGGGCAATTTGCACTTCAGCTATGTCCTTGAAGATGGTTTGTTAGAAAAATACTTGGTTATTACACCCCTAAATTCAAAATTGAAAAATCATCATAGAAATTTTTGCCTGTCCAAACAGGAGGTCTTCAGGAAACTACCTGACCAAAAGACAGGTAGGACGGGTCCTGGCTAAGTCCATGTTCCAAACATTGCACTTGCACCATAAAAACCTGGGCGCTCATATTTGCAACTCATAGCACCCCAAAACCAGGCACATTTTTATTCTACCCTGTTTATTAGTGTAGTCTTAACTTTATTTGATTCAAATCCGTTGTTTAGTGCCTGTTTGGCACAATTTTGAAGTTGAGGCGAGTTAAAATCCTGATAATCATGGCGAAAGTGTACAAAGTGTGCATGTGCATATGGGGGGCATTCTGCGCACTTCATAAGTTTTCGCCATGATTCTCGCTGCTTAGATATAAGACTCTGTGCTCCTAAGAGGTTTGCCAACTTTGGATGGCAATCTATTCACAAACTTTATGTAACACAAAAAAGAGGAAAAAACAGTCTGCAAAGCTTGGCCCTAACCAACTAAATTAGGTACAGTCATCAGTGCATAATGAGGATGGACATTGGACAGTCTCTATTTACAAATGACTTTTGGAAGTAAGTTGTGGGTTCAAAACAGCATGCAAGCAAGATGTTAAAGTCAATTTCGGTGTAGGTCAAAATTGTTGAGTTGTGTTTATTTTTTTTGCTGTAGATTTTGCGGAGAGTGTTGGTTCCGGGATGTTCCATGGTGCTTGCTGTCCCCATCATAACCAACAAAGTCTACGCGGAATGTTCTGACTGCGACACACCTAAGAGAGTCAAGGTAAATCAGGTAAGTCAATGATTATTTAAGATAACGGCATCTACATTGTTTCTATTTCCTTAATGACTTTTGCAAACTCTCCAGTGTTATTATTAGAAATTCAGAAAAGGGTTTTGTAGGAATCCCGATCAGAGCATGTGAGAAAGTTGCCAATGACTTGGTGTTAGGCGGCGCTTTGCGCCGGGTACTTCACATTTTGTTCACCACTTACAACTAGCTGGTCACTATTTAGCCTAAAAATTCCAAAAAAGTGAAGATAATCAAAATTCCAAACTCTAACCCAGATTAAGATCTATAAATTGTGTTCTTACCTAAAACGTACTTAGATTATTGGCCATTTAGTTTTCTAGGTCATTGAAAAAAGTTGGAGCCTCTAGCTTTAAAAAGAAAGTAGACACCAGAAGCATTATAAGTGTCTTTAATATATCTGTATCGAAAAACTGTTTTCCTAAACTTGTATCGGGTATCCATCAAAACTGTAGTGTATTCATTAACTTCTATCGAGTACCTGCCAAATGTATTCCTAGACTTGAACTCTTCCTCAACCCTTTACTTTGAATACTTTCCATTGTAGTTGCCCTTATATGGGCGTCAACTCTTCCTCACCCCTTTACCTTCCATTGTAGTTGCCCTTATATGGGCGTCAACTCTTCCTCACCCCTTTACTTTCCATTGTAGTTGCCCTTATATGGGCGTCAACTCTTCCTCATCCCTTTACTTTCCATTGTAGTTGCCCTTATATGGGCGTCAACTCTTCCTCACCCCTTTACTTTCCATTGTAGTTGCCCTTATATGGGCGTCCTGCGTGCAAGGTGGAGTTTGAAGTGGAGGAGGAGAAACAGAGCAGCTATGAGAAGTCCATCAGCTCAGTCAGACAGGTGGTCTGGACCTACATGGACTCAATAAAGGTAAGGCCAAAAAAAAAAGTTGTTTGTTTCCTGTTACCCTACCCTAAAAAGTTTTTATTCAAAAGAAATCCCTACCCTATAGTTTTTTCAGCCCTTCCAACTCCCAATCAACGTAAGACATGCATAAAACACACATTTTTGACCAAAAAATTAATCCAAAAAAAATTTTTTTTGGACCTACCTACACTGTTTTTTTTACGGATCGTTACAAGAAACAAACAATTTATTTATTAGGCCTAAGCACACAAAGACTCATTCTCTTAAACCTTATGCTGCTGATGGGTAATTTTTCCTTTACAAAATGATGCAAAAAAACTGAAAAATAACGGAAACCCTGGCACACGGCTACTCATCTGAGAGTACTCAGCGAGAGCTATCAAAATGAATACCAACATGGCAGGGTTTAGATGGTTTTCAAAAGTTATTGCATACTTGTGCTTTGGACAAAAGTAGCCTCAGCATTGGAAGGGTTAAGGCCTGTAAAAAGAAAAGGTTTGTTTCTTGTAATATGGTCCGAAAAAAAGTTAGGTTGGTATATAAAAAAAATTATGATTATTTAAAAAAAAAGTGTTTCATGCATGTTTTGTGGTGATTGGAAGGGTGAAAAACCTTTACGGTGGGTATTTTTTGGGGTAAAAACTTGTTAGGGTCAGGTTTTAGGAAACAAACAACTTAGGTTCAATATGTAATGTCACAACTGAGGAGATTTCTTTAAGTCATTTTGCATTTCTTTAGGCCTAAAAAAAGAAATTGTTTGTTTCCTGTAACGGTCCGAAAAAAATTAGGGTAGGTAGGTCGGTAAAAAGATATTTTTTTTCATTATTTTTTTGGTCAAAAATGTGTGTTTTATGCATGTTTTACGTTGATTGGGAGTTGGGAGGGTGGAAAAAAACTTTAGGGTAGGGATTTTTTGGAATAAAAACTTGTTAGGGTAGGGTTACAGGAAACAAACAACTTTTTTTTTTAGGCCTTAATAGTAATGGGAGACCAGGGTTGAAATTAGAGGGTGCCGGTAGTCCAGGGCTCCCTTGAATTCTCCTGTGGCTCCCTCAAATCTTTGGAGGGAGCCCAAAGATGTACTGCTTTCTATACACAACACCTTTATGTAGCTTTTGAAGATGCAAAATTGCACTCCCTGTCAAAAAAACTTAATTTCGAGCCCTGCATTTATTTTGCTGAAATGGGTTGATGTTCTTTTATTTTATTGTTTTATCCTTTTGCCATGCTGTCATTGTAGGACACTACGGATGTTGTCTACGGCAAATTTGAAGTAGGAAAAGCTCACTCGCAAGGTAAGTTGGCATTGTGTGCATAGGTAACAACTAGTGTTCCAAATCAGTCCATTTTTTGGAGTGGACACAAGTACCTTGTGTCCAAGTTCAAAAGATTAGAAAGTACCATAAATTCTTGGGAATTTTGACCACCCTAGCAATTTGGGCCACTATAGATATTTTGCAAAATAATTATCGGGAAATATGGTCCACCCTTGATCTATCGCTGGTAGCTATTTCACAAATTATGGACAACTGTTAGTCTGCTGTGTCAGTATTTTCATAAAACATGGGCCACCTCAACCGATAAATAGTGTAATTATCAAAAAGTGTCCCAAATTACTGAGAATTTACAGTAACCACACTTTTGTCTTATCATATTTCTACAGATTTGTTGTGGTATACCCGAAATGACGCAGCGGGCCCGTCATCGTTTAAAGATTAGAAACTAACCCCACTTTTGTTATATCATATTTCCACAGATTTGTTGCATTATATCCAGAATGACCCAGGATTTCTACCGCGGGCAACGGTCATCACAGTGGCTGGATTAGGAGGCATAATTGCCGGCTACAAGGGTAAGTTTCCCTCTCATATACAAGGGAGCAGTGTCTTAGCCAGGATTTAGAAACTGGGTGCCTAAAATTGGCAGTTGTAAAATTTTGGGGCCTCCAAATTTTTAATATACTCATATTTCAACCATAAACATGTTTAAATTTATCAAAATAAGGCATGATACCATTAAACAATGTCATGGGAATTATAAGGAGATGAAAAAATTCAGTTATACACTTGAAATTGGGTGTTCTGAGGGGTTCTTTTTAAGGGTTTGGGTGTCCAAAAAGCCACCTAGACAACGTGCTGGCTAAGACCATGCAAGGGAGATATATGAACATCTTTCGTGTTCTTTTTGTGTCAGTCGCAGCACTTTGCAGCACGCAATGTTTTGGTGCACCGATATTCAATTGCCGCGGTACACCCCATGTGCGCGTAACATGTGGCGGTGCATGCCCGAGGCACAATATCATTTTGAATGGTTCGCCCAAAAAAACGTGTCAGTGTTGCCAGAAAAATCGACCTGAATCGATTAATTATGCGAAAATTCTTTCAATTAGTTGATGGTAAAAATTGCTTCGCATCCAAACCCCAGTAACCAGTTTACATCCTTAAACTTGTGCAATCCTAATGGTCAATAATTATTCTTCTCTGTTTCAGGTGGCGTTCTCCGGAAGGCGTTTTTCTGCAGTCTCTCTATGACGGGAGCCGCCGCGCTCTGCTACCCCAACCAGGCCGTCGATATCTCGCAACAAGGCTGGGACACGGTCAAAGGTCAAGCCGTCGACCTATGGAAAGGTTGGTATCAACAAAAGCTCTTGCAACCTAATATCACTATCTAATCATACAAGACGTAGTACCATGAAGCAAAATTTCCTAACCCTGACTGTGCAGGGGTGTCTAACTATTGCATTGTCACACCAGCATGTGACAGAGGCCTCAAAATGTGCAACAAGAGAAACACTTTAATCACTGTTTAACTCCAGAAAGCTTCAGGAAGCATTGCCAAATAGTTCTGTTCTATGTTTCACTTGCATAATATAAAGACAGATTGTATTACTATTTAGGGAATGCATAAACTCCCTTTTATTGATACCGCCTTTTGATTAATACATGTCTTCATTATTGCTACAAAGGCTGATAAAGTAGTGCCACCTGTTGACAATGTTCAAATTTATTTTTCGCACAGGACCCTCCAAAAATTGATATGCTCTGGGACCAATTGTCTGTGCTTAAGGACACTAAAATCTGGATACCGAACCCTTGCTGTGGCCTGAAGCATGAGAGGTGTGGCTGTCCTTAAAACCTGAGGGCCACAATGAAAACCAATCACTTATTGCTTATGTTTAGTATATTATACGTTGCTTGAATGCCTGCCTTTTCCGTTCAATATATTCACTTTATTCATCAGGAAAATACTAAAGAACATTCTTTCTTGTTTCAGCGTCAACAACAAAAAGTCCAGTAGAAGAAAAGACGACCCCTCCCCCCGCCCAGGTAGGATGAATATAAATAATGCCATAAATAGAGTAAGAATAAACATTTAACGACAATACAGGGTCTTAGCCAGGATTTAAGAAATGCCTGTCTGCGTCTGCCTGTCCCAATACAGCTACTATAAAGTTGATAGCCAATTGTGTCAAAAAGTGCAATTTGAACTTTAGCGATGTATCAGAAGATAGTTTCTTAGGAAGATTTTTGCCTGTACAAAAAGGAGTGGCTATCTCGCCTATCTGCAATGACTATTAAACTATATGGTTATCATTATTGGCTATTTGGTTTTTCTGGCTTTTTGGTTACTACATGGCTTATTTTGCTCTCTGTATTGACTGTTTGGCTATATTGCTATCTTTAGTAGAAATTTGGCTGTATGGCTATTTGTAGTAACCATTTTGCTCTGTACTTGCTATATGGCTATTTGTATTGGATTAATATTAGCTATTTTGCTATCTGTATTGGCCATTGTCTTAGCCAGGATTTAGAAACTGGATGCCTAAAATTGGCAGTTGTAAAATTTTGGGGCGTCCAAATTTTTAAGGGGGATCACAATATACTCGTATTTCAACAATAAACATGTATAAATTCATCAAATTAACCCTTTCATACCTGGAGATCTACTTGACTAGTAGCAGTTATGGCTGATACGGGTATGAATGGGTTAAGACATGGTATCACTAAACAATGTCATCGGAATTATAAGGAGATGAAGAAATTAAATTATAAGCTAGAGATTGAGATACTTAAAAAATTCCACACAAATTCTTTTGGGGTGTCCTGAAGGGTTCTTTTCAAGGGTTTGGGTGTCCAAAAAAGCACCCAGATGCCCTGCTGGCTAAGACCATGGTATTGGCTATTTGGCTACCAGTATTGACTGTTTGGCTGTATGGCTATCTGTATTGTCTATTCTATTATTTCAGGTTGAAGAGAAGGCAGCTGCACCAGAAGTTGCACCAGAACCAGCGAAAAAAGCACCATCCAAGGATACGATTCTGAAAACGAAAGAACCCACGGAGCAGAAAACTCCTGCTGAGCCAAAGACAGATCTTGGACAGTCAAATACGGAGGATAAGGACTTATATACAACCAGACAGTAACAGAAATACCCTGCTCAAAAAATTGAATATCAGGTTATCCGATATTTGATAAAATCATGGATATTTTATTGTAACTTTTGTTTTCCGTTCTCACCAGTGCTTTTTACCCTTATGCTGCCGGTGGCTAATTTGGTCAATACAAATTGATGCAAAAAAATCCCTGAAAAATGATTGAAACCCTGGCACATGGGTACTCTTCTGAAAGTCTTTGCGCCCTTGTGCTTTGGATGAATGTAGCCTCAGCATTGGAAGAGTTAATAACTTATTCGCATAGAAGAATCAAGATTAGTGCAATTAAGTGATGGCATTGCCAAGACTTTTTTCTCGATTTGATACATTGATAATTTGTTTTTCGATTTCGATTATTTCGATACACTTGCATTGATGTATTCTTAGTTTCTTGGATAAGTCTCCATTTCATTTTTTCGATATATTTCGATGCAATGATATTAGGTATTGACAAGTGAAAGCAGGCTGCATTATTTTAGGAGAGTTATCGATTTACCTATATGGACCATATCGATGACACCCCTAGGCGGACCCTAGCGCAAATGTTTTGTCTCTTTACCCTTATGCTGCTGCTAACTAATTTGACCAATACACAGATATGCAAAAAAACACTGAAAAATGACTGAAACCCAGGCACATGTGTACTCACCAGAGAGTACTCAGCGAGATCTATCCAATGAATACCAATATGACAGGGTTTAGATGTTTTTCAAAAATCTTTGTATCCTTGTACTTAGGATGAAAGTAGCGTTAGCATTGGAAGGGTTAACGCATTCTTACTTGAAAAAAGAGTTCCTCTAGAAATTTATTTCTGGATCCATAACTTTCGAGTTGAGAGTGATTTTATAAAATATTTGAAGGAGAGCTGTTAGTTATGTTCTGAATAACATGTCTTCTTCAAGTACTTTACCAATTTTGTTTTTGCTTGCAAGATTTCATCGAAATTGTCAGACTGCTTTTGTAGGCTGTGAGCTTAAATGGGTTAAAGAATAAAATAGAGCTGGGAGAAAGTTGTGCAAAATATGTATGTCCTCATGAACTGAATGGTACACCCTGTTTCAGGGTTCTATTAAATCAAATGCTTAACAGCTCATGCCAAGAGAGACTTTATGCTGCTGGTTGCAAATTTGGCCATTACAAAATGGCTGAAACCCTGGGATATGGGTACTCATCTGAAAGTGCTCAGCAAGAGCTATCACATGAGTACCAACATGACAGGGTTTCGATGGTTTTCAAAAATCTTTTTGTTCCTGTGCTTCGAATGAAAGTAGCCTCTGCATTGGATGGGTTAAGACACTAAGCCCAAGTTCAGACCAAGTGTCATTAATATTCTAATGCGACACTGGAAATAAGAAAAAAGGTAAATGGTAAATATGTACAATACAAACTAGGATAATTCAAAAAGATCAGGATAAGTTGTTTACAATAAAGACTTATTTAAAAAGTAAAGATTTGTGGTTATTACTTTGTTTCAATTCTCAGCCCTAATATTCTTCCACTACAGAAAACCTTACTTACCTCAGACTCACATACCTCAGATTTTCATGTATCCCTAACAACAGCACTGGTCCCAAATCATTCCTATTTACTTAAATGCTAATTACGTAACTCGATTTTGGTTACCCAAAACACTTCTGATTGGTCTCTATTTGTTTGAGGTAAGCAAGGTTTTCTGTACTTGGTGACCCTTAGGTTGGTTTTCACCTTCCTGTATCTGTCACCAGGAAAAATACCACCTGACTTCCAGTATTCCTCCCAATAAGCACACATGCAGGTCACAAGTTAAGAAAAATATTTGCAATCTTCCAACTAGCTGCACTCAACGTGCACCATCACACTCTTTTGTCTTTTGTAACGCCATGTCTGATTGGATGATTGAGAGATGGTGTGCTGAGGACTGATCGTGTGCGATGTTCAAGCGCTTGGAAATACAATCAATATAGGGTATTTACAGATGAAAATACAATCAATTTACGGTGTCTACAAGTGAAAATACAATTTATGTACAGTCCCACATATAAGGGCAAGGAAACATTTAAGTTATATAACTTGATGGGGGCAGGGACTTATCAAGTCAGGAGTCAGGGAGTCATTAAATATTTTGGCTCCAGAACACCAGATGTTTGGCAAAATGTCATCCTGTTGTACTTTGTAAGATTTTCCGTATGTGTTGTTCAAAGTGAATATTTCAAATAATCCACTCATACTAGACAATAAGTACATAAAACAATGTAAGGCAGCACACATGGTCTTGCTATCTCAATAGTAGTGTATAGGGTTGGTATGATTAGTCTTGGGAATTTGATTTTGACTCACTGTTTCCAAATCATGGATAAGATCCTTGGGGGGGGGGGGGGGGGCATGTATATTTTGGAAAAACAATAATGTGTTTCTGAAAATTGGTAAAATCGACAATCTGTCTCTAAATGATTAATCCGCTTCTGAAAAATAAAGAAATAATATAATCTGGCGTGTATTAAAGGGCAAATGCATCATCATGATGATTTAGGTTCAAAATGTGCCTATACGTTTCACCTTTCAAATAAGACCACCAGTAAGTCTTTTCTCCTCAGTCAAGGAAAAAGCCCTGAAAATGACTTTTTCTTTGTCAGCTGATAATCCAAACATGAATTTGCCTTGTCAAATATATGTAGTCAAGGAAGATAAGGAATCACTGCAGTCACTTCCTGTCACTGATATCTCTCGACCAATCAGAAGTGGTGCTTAAAATGTGCCCTGCCCTGATAATGCCAGCCTCCATGCCCAGACTCAGGCCTGTTTTTTACTCACTTCCATAAGTCATATCTGAGGAGGACAGACTTGCGGGTGGCACGCATAGACACATTTTGAACCTTAATCATCATGATGGTGCATTTGCCTTTTAATTCTCTTTTTAAGTGCCAGGAAATGGCTAGGAATGCATTTCAGATTGTCAAGATCCCTATAGCTTTTGGTGGTCGCTAAAGGCCCCCAAACCCTGGGGGCTTATTGCTTTGAGCTCCCATACAAATCGCCCCAAAAAACATTCACCTTGGGGAAAAAAGAACCTCACTTTAAATTTCCTGGCTAAACCCCTGTTTGAGGTAGTCATTAATAAACTAATAAATTGACCTTGCTAATTTTGTAAAAATTGGACCACTCTTGATAATCACCTTGCTAAGCTATATGTAACGACAAAAAAATACCTATTCAATGAAAACTACCATCCATACTGAGATCATAGAGTTGAAAGTATAAGATAATTCATAAAATATCACGAGAATACTTGTATTAAGATAAATAAAACATGAAATTGCATCTTGAAGGTAGCACAATATAAGAAAATACTATCATCAAAAAATTAATATTTACTATATTTCCATGGCCTTGGAAAATTCAAAATTAAAATCTGTCTCAGAATTGTTGACTTTCATTCAAAACCCTGATTTCTACCTCAAACTGGATTTGAAACAAATCTAGTTAGAACAAATCTAGACCAAATTCTGGGGAACTGGGCAGTCTATTTTTACAGCTCTCTCTGCCTTAATCATACTCACACTTTTTCTGATGACAAACTTTTGCTAAGTGAACATTTTAGATTTTATAAAAAATCAAACTTTCTAGCATTTTCAGGTATCTTTAGGGTATTTTTTTCGCCGCAGGGGCATGAGAAAAAAAATCTGAAAGATTCTGTTTTTTATCTAGCCTAAAAGAGGTATATATATATATATATATATATTTTTATATATGTATATATATATATCTATCTATCTATATATATATATATATATATATATTTATCTATATCTATATATATATATATATATATATGTATATATATATATATATATGTATATGTATATATATATATACATATATTATATATATATATATATATATATATATATATATATATATATATATATACATATATGTATATATATATATATATATATATGTATATGTTTGTATATATGTATATATATATATATATATATATATATATATATATATATATATATATATATATATATATATATATATATATATATATATATATATACATATATATATATATATATATATATATATATATATATACATATATATATATATATATACATATATATATATATATATATATATATATATATATATATATATATATATATATATATATATATATATATATATATATATATATATATATATATATATATATATATATATATATATATATATATATATATATATATATATATGCATTAATCTATATTGATTTTCTTATGTAAAGCCTGGTCTAGACCTAAATGAACACACGAAGTAAGTATCATGTTACTCTCATGAACGTAGGGCTTTGAATTGTGAGTTGCTGAGGGCTACAGAGATTGCACGTAGTGAGTTTAACGATTCCAGGCTTACTGGGGAAAACTGATCTGTTTTATCGGAAATGGCTATTCACTAGATATTGAAGAGGCCAGTTCGCGTATGTACGCAGGTGATATTGGATACCTATATTCCCAGGGATACAGTCACCCAGGTGAAAAGCTGCGGGTGATAATTGCTGTAATGGAATATCTTACCTGTGACATATGCGGCTTTCGTTTTTTGCTGCGTGCTCTGCTAAACTTTTAAGGTGGGTCCAGCACAAAGGATAATAAGGCCTAAAAAAAGTTGTTTGTTTCCTGTAACCCTACCTTAACAAGTTTTTATTTTTAAAAATCCCTACCCTTAAGTTTTTTCCGCCTTCCCAACTCTCAATCAACATAAAACATGCATAAAACACACATTTTTGATCAAAAAAAGAATACAGAATTTTTTTTACTGACCTACCTACCCTATTTTTACAGACCGTTACAGGAAACAAACAATATATTTTTCATGGCCTTCGGTAAAGGTAAGGTATTCGGTTTATAGTCTTGGATCCATCGCACCTTCCTTCCCTAGCAGGCCTGTACACACACAAAAACTATTTCAATCCCCCAAGGGATATTCCAGAGCAGTTGGCAGCATATAGCGCGCAAGCTCTAAGCAATGCCTTATTAATGCTACGTATCTATTTTGCAGCTGGATAGACTTAGGCAACGTGGAATAAACTGCCTTGACCAAACTGCCGAGGCCGTTTTCTTCATTGACAGCTTGTAGGGGATTGTAACACCCAGTAAACTATACATTTTCTGAAAGAAAACCTTTTTTGCTACATCTCAATGCTACTTTGATTTAACTTTTCTTAAATTTAAGAGTTTTATTGAGACAAATTTAAAATGTTATTTTTTCAATTAAATCACTTTTAGCCCACAGCAGAGGGTCAGCACGCCCATTTAACTTGGAGGTAGCTAAAAAGGTCTTCTTTCAGAACATATATAGTTTACTGGGTATTATGATCCCGTACAAGCTGTCAATGAAGCAAATGTTAGCTAATGTCCTTAGTGCTGGACCCACCTTAACCGTTTCAATGTTGATTCTACTTTTGTCTAAGGCACAATAAGTTAAAAAAAATGAAAATCATCTAAATCCTGTTATGTTGTTATTCATAGGAAAGCACTCATTGAGTACTAACATATGAGTACCATATGTTAGGGTTTCAGTCATTCTTCAGCTTTTTTCACATTATTTTGCATTGGCCAAATTAGCCACCAGGGTTAAGGGGATTAAAGGAATTAGTGGTGCGTTTTAGATGCGTTCGACCATTTTGTCTAACAAAATACCATGCAAATCCGCAGATCCTTTTCATGGTTAACATTCGACGATTTTGATTTTTTGCATGAACCAGCAAAACTTACTGAAATGTGAAATCTCACACATTTAACCCTTTCATGACAATAGCGCCCAAAGCCGCCTGGCTATTTTGATGATAATTCTACAACAAACGCATTTTTTTCAAAAAATGTTCAAAGAGAGCTGTTGATCAAAACCCACCCCCACAACTCTCCTTGGAATATTCTATATATTTCTGATTAATTCCAAAGCTATTTTGAAAAGTATTAACAGTCCAGACGACACTTGTCAAGGAGATCTCAATGCATGAATGGTTTAAGATAGTTTCTCGATGAAGAACATACGATGGTGCAGGTGTGAACGACAGAAAAAAATGCTTAAATTGCTTTTTCCGCTTTTTTCTGGAAAACGACAGAAAAAAAATCCACTGTTTTTCCAAATACAGCAGAATTCTTTTCACCGTTTTCCAAAAACTACGATGGTGCAGGTGTGAACGGCAGAAAAAAATCCACTGTTTTTCTGGAAGAAGACAGAAAAATAGTTTTCCTGCCTTTCTTCCAAAACAGCAGAAAAAAATCTGTAGCTCACACCTGTACCATCGTAAGAACAGCATGACTGAGCCACACCCTTACTGGATTAGAGGTGGATTATTTTCACTCTCGCCCTGTCGTGACCGCACGTGTTCGCGACACGTAGCGCACGCTCTTCATATTGCCTGTACATGTGCGTGATATCATATCAGCGTCTTAGCTCAGTACTCTCATGTCTGTACAAGACCGCAGGCACCACACGCTCCTTAGTAGCGAACTTAGATAAGTAAAAACAAGTGGATATGAAACCAGCCGGTCAACCAGAACAGGCTAGCCTCAACCATTGTCAACTCATTACATAACCCAAAATTCGTGCTCTGCGCATGCTCAGTTGATGCGGGCGACCAGGTTTCTCTGTAATATAAATGATACGAGAGCCCTAATTGGTGCTTTTTCCTCGTGACCCCACGCTGATGCCAGATCAGTGACCTCTTGCATGAGTCCAGCACTTCACTATATAATGCACATAGTAATTGGTCTTTCGCTGCATATCCATTATTTTCTTCATCTAAGGTAGCGAATAGCCATCTACAGACTGAGACTACCCCGACCTTAGATGAAGAGAATATGGATTGGTTACCACATGCACATGTGCTACTGAAATCCTCTTGGAACTAATCGTAAAGAGACGGGAATTTATACTGTAACCGGTTCCATTTTTCGCACTCGTCGCGATATGACATAAACTGTTTGAAGCGACGTAAAAACAATTCCTTCCTTCCTTCCTTGTGTGATCGTACACTAATTGACCCATAACTGCATCTCCCTGGTATCTTTCTCCCAGTCTTCAGATCACAATCTCTACGTGCGCACCTAGTAAATAGATACAGTGCCGACATTTAATTCCTGCACTAAGTGTGTGGGCAGCCCGGTCATAATACAAGACTGCATGTCCGATTGCCACCCAGTATCCTGTGTATGGATGGATGGGTGACCTCACAGCTGAACGTAGCTTTGATTCCCAATCTACAGCGGTCATTGATGTATATGTCGTACTTATTTTGACGTTTTACTCATAGGTATGTGTACAACCAGGCACTAGCAGACGTCCCGTCGACTAGTGCAGGAATTAAATGTCTGTACTGTAGTTAGCAGGAGAGCTCATTATCCCGGGATCAGGTGTTATGAAAAACAATACTTAGATGAAGAAACCCCACTAGGACCTACGCACTCTCTTGCGTGTTCGCCAATAAAGGCATATCGGATTGCAGAAGCCATATGGTTGACATAATAGAAGGGAGATACCATACTGTAACCTTAAACTTCCTATCTAAGATGAATACCTAACATGGACTCGTAGTCAGCGGGTCCAGAGAAAGTCCGATACAAGGTCATTGGAGTGGAAATGAAAGGAGTGGACGTAGTATGAGGCTAGTGGCACTGGGCGCAACGCAGCGCAAAGGTTAGGAAAGTATGGTAGAGGAATGGATCCGTGCGCCAAAAAGGGAGGCCGGTGCACGGATCCATGTCTTAATCTAGATACGTGACACGGGTTACGAGTCACTACAGGGGATCATCTGATAAACCCTGCTTGCAGCCAATAGGCGCGCTATATTTTCAAGTATTGGGCCCTATTGACCCAAGTACTATTAGTAGTAGTAGGTTTATTTGCTGCAAGTGTCTTACAAAAGTCGTACATGCATACAAAAGGGTATACACATAACCGAAAAAAGAGGGAACTATAGTATAGTCATACATCCTTGGAAAAAACGCTAACAGGACTTAACAGGGGGATATATACTGTATCGACATTTAATTCCTGCACTAAATGCGTGGGCAGCCCGGGCAAAATACACGACCGCACGCCTGATTTCGCCCAGATTTCTGGGCATGGATGCATGGATGAGCTCACAACTGAACATACTTTGATTTGCAATCTACGTGTGTCATTGGTGTGTTTAGCTTATTTTTTTAGATATGTTTTCCACGGGTCTTTGCACAACCAGGCACTGGCAGATGTCCGGTCAACTGGTGCAGGAATTAAATGTCTGTACTGTATTATAAGACACATGGCAGAACTTAACAAGTGCCATTAATGGGCATACGCTCTACACGTCTAACTATGTAGATTGTTGTTCACCTTCGAAGGCAACTTGGGTGGAAGAAAAGGGCCAGGGAGAGTGTTCGGGCTTGGGCGGCCCCACCATAGTGATACAGCAGTCATAAAAACGATGCAGGCATGTTAGTTACGCTGGGCAACACACATAAGCGTTGATTATATGGTAATTCCCCATGCTGCATCTCCATGGCATCTGTGATGCATTAAGTTCACAGGACATTACGTTTATCATACAGGGTGCCCCAGAAAACAAAACGGAACTCTTAAATTTTCCTGATTTTTTTCAGAAGCTGCAGTACAAAAATCTATTGTACAAAACCTGATGTATGAGATTATACATCTCAGGTTATCCCCCCCCCCCCCCCACAAAAAAAGATAAGAAATAAATGACTAATTCAGGGGTTACATATGACCCCCCCCCCCCCCCCCCCCTCCATATGTTCTGCAATATCAAAATGGTTGTGGCAGACTTATCTTTATTTCAGTCGCACTCAATTACTCATTGTTATCATTTTCTGCAAAACTACTTTTAAGTATTGCATATGCATATCAATGGGAATCATTCACCCAGGACAGTTTTCTTTTATATTTGCTCGGACGAATATCCAGATGGATTAGAAGCGTGGAGATCTCGCATGCAACCTTCGTTACGGGCTACAGCAGGGCTCGACTGCTTGTAGCCAATAGGCATGCTCAATTTTCTTCAGCCCGGTCCTAGTGACCCGTGGGCAGCACTAATTACACTGCAGACGTAACACTCACGCTGCGCACTGGCTTCAATGTTATTGTATGGTAATTTGCCCCCCCCCCCCCCCCCCCCCCAAGCGTAAGGTCACAGGTTCGAGTCTCCGCTGGATCCCCAAGCGGGTTATCCTGGTCGCTTTATAAATGTGCGGCGTTGTGGAGTGCTGTATATGGTCCTTCTGCAGCTGAAAGACCCTTTGGGACTATTCTTGAAGAGAAGGGAATTTCTTCCCAGTTTCGGCTTTCTATCTCGTCCCGATATGACATAAGCTGTTGAAAGCGACGTAAAACGCCATTTCTTTCTTTCTTTCCTGCTTCATCTCGGGCTTCATCTCCCCCTACCTGCCTCTCTGGTTGCATGCATTGTATTGTATTGTATTGTATTGTATTGTATTGTATTGTATTGTATGGTTATTGACTCTACGAAATTCACACAATCACACAGATATTTTTTTTTACGATTAACCTTTCCAATACCGAGACTACTTTCATCAATCAAATAGCACGAGGACACAAAGATTTTCGAAAACCCTCTAAACCCTGTCATGTTGTAGCCAACAGCAGCATAAGGTTAAACAAAAACTAAATACAAAAGCCACATACTCGTGTGTTAGACCTATTACTTATGCTTTTTTACCAGAAATGATACAGTCAATAAACATGTATATATATATATATATATATATATATATATATATATATATATATATATATATATATATATATATATATATATATATATATATATATATATACATATATATATACATATATATATACATATATATATACATATATATATATATATATATATATATATATATATATATATATATATATATATATATATATATATATATATATATATATATATATATATATATATATATATATATATATATATATATATTTATATATATATATATACTTCGCTACAAAAATACTTCTAAAGAGCAGCAGGAATATGCTAGAGTACATTATGAACCTATGGCATTTGACTTTGATTGAAGTATCCGCTGGGTTCGCCTTTGTCGCTATATAAATGTGGGGTATTGTGGAGAGCTGTATATGGCTCTTCTACAACTGAAAGACTCCTTGAGACTATTCATGATGAGATGGGAATTTCTTCCCAAGTCGGGGTTTCTATCTCGTTGTGATATGACCTAAGATGTTGAAAGTGACGTAAAATATATCCCACTCCTTCCTTCGCTGCTTCCTCTCCCCCGTACCTGCCTCTCTGGCATTTTATTTTGATTAAAGTATCCGTTGGAGAGTCCAATTTATCATGCGGTAGTGGACTGGGTGAAACAGTGCGCAACAAATAACGTTTGGCAGTACGTAATGGGCAGTAGACAACATTTCATACATCATTCTACACACAATTGAACCTGTCTACCTTAATCTTAGATAAACAAAAACAAGTGGATATGAAACCAGCCGGTCAACCTGAACAGGTTAGCCTCAACCAATAGCCCAAAAGTTGTGCTCCGCACATGCTCAGATGATGCTGGCGCACAGGTTTCTCTGTAATGTAAATGATACGAAAGCCCTGATTGTTCCTTGTTCCCTTGTGACCTCACCTTGATTCCATATCAGAAACCCCTATCGGGCCCAGCGCATATAGCAATTGGTCTCTCGCTACATGTCCATTCTTTTCTTCATCTAAGCCTGAACGGAGAGCGAGTGAACACAGAGTGCCAATCAACCCTTATGCTGCCGGTGGCTAATTTGACCAATACAAAATGGTGCAAATAAAACTAAAATGACTGAAACTCTGGCATATGGGTACTCATATGAGTGTACTCAGCGAGAGCTATCCGATAAATACCAACATGACAGGGTTTACATGGTTTTTGAAATATGTGCATCCTTGTGCTCGTAGCCTCAGCATTGGAAGGGTTAATGATATAAATGGTAAGAAAAACACGTATTGGACGAATCTAAATAATACTAGTTTGAACAGGGAAATCGGATTTTGGAATTTGGAATATCGATTTTCGTCACTTTTTTTTCCATATTGCGGCTAAGTCGTGACCAGCCAGTTGTAAGTAATGGTGAAACAGGAGGACCCGTTGAAAACCACCGTCTATTACCCCAAGTCACTGACAACTTTCTCACATATGCTACTCGGAATGAGTAGCGAGATATCCGCTGTTCAAAATCAAGAACAGTGTTCACCACTTCCATTATGATATAGCATTGTGTCGTCGAAGAGGCGGTATAAATAGAGACGTCAGTAAAATGAAAAGTCGTCTGTATGTAAGATAATTTTTGCGATAACTCTGAATTTAAGTATGAATTTACAAAATATTTGAAGGAGATTTGTTGGAAATGCCCCGAATAATGATCTTACTTCGAATATTTTCCTAACTTGGCTTTTCCCTGCAAGATTTCATCAAAACTGCCAGGTTGCTTTTGGCCGCTGTGGACATTAACGGGTTAAGAGGGAGGGGAGTGGTGTTGCTTAGCAACGCTGTGCATGACACATTCAGTTCCGCAACATGGCAGAAGACGCTTGTTACCATGGCGACGGCCAATGACACTTTTTAACTCTCAGTACCTGACACCATCGTAATAGTGTGGTCTATATCAATACATAGTTTCATACCCTCAATGCTCTCGACATGCATTCGCATTAAAATATATTTGTCAGCATAAAATGATCCATTTCAGGCTAAATCGTGACTAGCCAGTTATTAACCCATTAATGCTTAAGAGTTCATACAGAAATTTTCGTCTGAATCTACAATACTTTTGACGATTACTTCAGATTTGCGAATCTATTAACAAAATATTTGAAGGAGAGTTGTAGGTAATGTTCTGATTGACATTTCACCATCAAATAGTTTCCTAATTTTGCTTTTGCCGGCAAGATCTCATCAAAATTGTAGGGCTGCTTTTGGCTGCTGTGAGCATTAATGGGTTAACAACGGAGGAAACAGACGTATCCGATTCCACTGAAGTCCAAAAACGGAATTGGGACAGTCTAAAAAAGTCGGTATTGGTTTGCGGTCCTGTTCGCAAATTAGTACCGAGTCGCAGGTCAATTCCTTGACTTCCGATTATCACACGACATTCGCACAGCATTTGTATGAATGTCGGATCTAGATATTGAATTTGCATTCAATATTTAGGGCCCCGACTCACACTAGCTTCAGGGGTCTCGGATGGATGAGGCTAGAGACAGTAATCTATGCGAGGAAGGTAATGTTCCTCAGGACTATCCTGTGCATGGGGGAGGACATCTTGTACAGGAGGGTCTTGATGGACAGACTCAGGCAATTCCTCTTGGATCCCACTGAAGCTAGTGAGAACGCCCATTCTAGCCCGCTTTTTGACATATTTCGTGTCACAGTCATGTTCGGTATGATGAATATGGTTATCAACATGGCAAATAACACTCATATGTACAGCAAGACGTGTTGGAAGCGTGAAGTGTGGGTAAACGCCTGGAAAATCGAGAATGAAGAGTGGGACTACACCACTGCTCTGTTTGCCGACACATACTACCTCAATTCTGTTATAGATGATGTTAGGAATCACCTTGTATGGTGGGAACTATCTAATATGCAACCCGACTGTATTCGCATGTGCGAGAATGTAACCGCCTTGATATGTAGAGCAAGCGACCTTAAGTCGGATAGTATAGAGTTTAAAGGGTCACTACTCAGTGTCAGGGCATGCGAATGTGACGCTTTTTGTGAGGAGAATATTGAGCACATCATTATGCAATGTACGAAACATGACCAGATGAGACGGAAGCTAACACGCCTCATTGGAGATTTCGATAATGAAAATCAGACTGCAATAGGACAATCAGAAGATATTCTCTTGTACGTACTAGGTAAAGATATTGATGGCGTTAACAATGACGCTAAAATGGCCTTTTGGTATGAGACCGGTCAGATAATCAGCAAAGTTTATGAAGTAACTGTACGTGACAGGAGCGGTATTGGCTGAGTGACCCCATGGCTATCCAGGACGCAGTGACCTTAAGTCACTACGCCATATATAAGTTTCTGCTCACTATAGCAAGTACCACACCTGTCACTGCCTTTTGCTGCCATGTTCTTGTACCTGCTGTCATGATGTATGCTCCTTATTTGAAGTATGGAAGAGGTTCTCTGCGGTAGATGAAACATATAGAGTAACCTTATGCCTTACAGAGTCACACAGCCGAATCAAGCCTATATGCATGATGTTAAAAAATTACGTGTACCACAAATGACAGAACTACGTTGTAATCCAACCCTATAAGAATTTTCTTTTTAAATTTGCGCTGTAATTTAGGTTTATTACCGAGGGAGAACGCTATAATCCCATCTTTTACCTTTCCTTGTTCTGTATAGTTTCTACGATCTAGATCTCATGCTGCGCCGATCTACCCTATAGAGACTTATTTAATATGTCAAGTCTCAATGCTTTATTTTGTTTCTATTAACTTAGACTAACTTACGTTTGTTTCTCTTGAAGTTATATTTTGTTCCTTATACAATTCATATAATTTTGATAATAACGAGTAGTTATGTAATTTATAGTTTGAGGTTCATGCTGCTGCGCAGTTTATACTATGCGTGGGTACTTTATAATCCCATTTACGCAAGGATCTCGCTCAGTCTTGGGGACGTTATCACATTATCTCTGTAAGATATGCCCCTTAAGTGGGAAAGTTGGAGTAGCAGACACTACTCTAACCCTGTAATCACTTATACTGTTAACACGGTTCAGTGTGTAAGGCAGCTCTTTTTTGGTTCAAGTATGGTGCATCTTGTTGTTAGTAGCACCTATTATGTTTATTTAATGTTTAGCACTTTTCATATAGTTCGATGTTGCATTGTATAAGATTTTGGAGAGCAACTAGAGAAACTCCGTTATATGTTCACTTTTGTAATTTGATTTACAGCCAATAAAGAATATATATTTAGACTAGCGATTGTCGTACGAGCATTGTACGAAATTCGAGAGAATACTGCACGAATGCCTTGCGATTATCTTAAACTAATAATCGAAAGATATACATCTCTGACTTGCGCAATTATTGTGCAATATAATCGACTACGAGTCGTGAGGTTTGACTGCAAATATGTTTAATTTCAATATCGGAACAGTCCAGTTCCGATATTAGAATTACAGTACAATTATTTAATTCCTCCATCAGTCGACCGGACATCTGCCAGTGTCCGGGTGCACTAACATCTATGGGAAACAGGTCAAAAACGTAAGCCAAATGCATCAATGACCCACGTAGCTTGCAAATCAAAGTTACGTTCAGTTGTGAGGTCACCCATGCATCCATGACCAGAAAACTGGGTGGCAACCAGGTGCGCATTCATGTATTATGACCGGGCTGCCCACGCATTTAGTGCAGGAATTAAATTCTGGCACTGAAGCCCAATCGGGGGCGATTTACGAATTATAAAGCAGTCGGACTCCGGTGAGACTTGGCCATTATTGACTCTGACAACGCATTATACAACTCAGCAAACTAATTAAGTCGTGATGATTGTGTGTGATAATCCTTCCGTCTCTTGGTTTTGATTAGGCCATGCGTTGAAGGTTCGCGTTCTTCTCTTCTCTGCGTACCATGTGGTACGATGGTGCAGGTGTGAACGATAGACCAAAAAATAAATAAAATAAATTCCATCGTTTTTCCAAAAAGAGCAGAAAATAAAAATTAAAAAAAATTCTGCAGTTTTCCAGAAAAGCATTGGATTTTTTTAAATTCTGCTATTCACACCTGCACCATCGTAATGTGGTTCTCTGTTTCTGAAAAAAACACTTGTTTCCGTGAATATCCAAATCAGCCTGTATGCATTTTGTTACCATTGTTTTTGTAGGAATCTGAAAGTCTGCTTGCCACATTTGGAAACCTCATATGCCGCGATCAAATCTTTAGAGGAATTAATAAATGGTGCAAATCAATATGTGAAAAGGAATATAACAAAGAGGAATCACAATTTTACTGTTGGGTTCGACGGCTGATTAAAAATTCCACCGATTTTCCAAGAACAGCAGAAATCAAATTCTGCTGTTTTCTTGGAAAGCAGCTGAAATTCTATATGGTGCAAATCAATATGTGAAAAAGGAATATAACAAACACATCACAATCTTACTGTTGGGTTCGGCGGCTGATATTGAAAAAAAACACGAATTTTCAGATTCAGCATATCAAACCTGTCGGCTAGACGGTTGTCATAAATTCCTCAGCTCTTGGATTCTACTAACTAATAAATTCGACAAGTCCACAAAATGTTGGATTGTGAATGTGCCAATCGCAGACCGAACAGAATCTTTGTACAGGTTCAGGTACGGTCAAAAGGTCATTCTCGGTATGAGTTGTGTGTTCAATACGAGATAAATCTAAGTAATTGATATATATATTTATTATATGACCACTGACCAATCTCTCTTTTGATTGGTTAATTCAGGCTCTGGCCACTTCCTATACTAGGGAATATCTCCCAACCAGTCCATCAAAACAGTTGATGGACTGGACAATATTGACTGATCCCAAAGAGGCACACCATCCAATGAGAGTGTCAGAATAGTGACACACCCCCAGATTTCCCAAGCATGCAACAACCAATCAGATGGGCTGTGACATGACCGGCCACCATTTTGCCACCCCCCCCCCCCCCCCACCCAAAAATAAAAATTAATAATAATAATAAACGAATAATAATAATAATAACAATAATAATAATAATAATAATAATAATAATAATAAAAATAATAAAATAAAAAAAAATAATAACAAAAAAATAAGTTTAAAAAAAAGATTTTAATTTTTTTTTAATTCTTTTTTTTTAAATATAAAATAAATAGATAAAAAAAGAAAAAAAAATGAGGGAGGGATTTGATAAGATCTGAACTTTTCTGATTGAACATTTGGAAGCCAATAAAGGTAGTGGTAGTTTATTCGAAAGGTTTCTTAACAATCTGTCTGATGTGTATTTAATGCTTCCTCCATTTGTCAGTGGTCATATAATAAAACAAATATGGACTGATCCCTCGAGCAAATCAGGTTATATGGACCGAGGGAGAGCAATATTGCCCGCGGCCTTCGGCCTTGGGCAATATTGCTCTCCCTCGGTGTGTATACATATACATATATATATATATATATTTATATATATATATATATATATATAAATATATATATATATATATATATATATATATATATATAAATATATATATATATATATATATATATATATATATATATATATATATATATATATATATATATATATGTATATATATATATACATATAAACATATATATATATATATATATGTGTGTTTGTGTATATGCATGCAGGCATGCATGCGTGCATGTATGTATGTACACACGTTCGTAAGTAGATATGCTGTGAAACACTACTGGTCAATATGATATTGGCTGTCGCCACTCCTCCGCCAGTCGTACTACATACCATATCCCTCACAATACTCAAACTTCCTACTTTCTTTGTTAGACCTAGACGATGTCCGCGGGGGGTTAGCATTAATCTACCAATAACAATAGCTGTAGTTCCAAGAATGATGTATTGTTTGCTATGCTAGACCAAGCCTATTCTCCTAAACACCGGTTCTGAGGTTTGGTCTCCATGGAAACGTTCACGCCATATTTTAGGGATATGATGCAATTGCACAGAGTTCTTCAAAACATACGATTAATTTCGCCGTCGTCAAAAAAACTTCAAAGCAATTTAACTTCATACGAGAATGATCTTTTGTACTTTAAAATATTCTGTTTTAAAACATATGATTAATTTTGTGCGCGCCAAAAAACAACAACTTCAAAGCAATTTGACTTCATACGAGCATGATTTATTGTACTTTGGAATATTCTTTTTTTTAATGACAATTTTACAGCTGAAGCTCTTTGCGCAATATATTGAAAAAGGTGCGATTAAAGGACTAGTAACTCTATTACAGTTGTTGGTCAGATAATTATTTTATTGCATGAATATTTGTTTATTGACTGTAAATATTTTTTTTTAAATGTATGAGAAAATATAAAAAGAATATAGACATGATAGTATTAACATGAATTTAATGAAATCTAAATTAGGTTAATTAATACTTGAAAACAGTCAGATAGTGTGCTTCCAATGAGTTAGGAAAATACTATAGCATACAACTTGTCAAAAACACTTGTACATGTTAATGATACATATGAATACTAGTCTTATAATTGACGCTCTTACTTCCAGATCTTGTGTGTTTATAACAACTGTGTGAGCCTCTTACACACACACACACACATGTATGTATGTATGTATGCATATATGTATGTATGTATGCAATTAATGATATGCAGGACTGCAAGACAAAGCTCGGTTTGAATACAAATAATAGAAATGTGGTATGCAGTATTTGCATGAACCAATTTTGGCTGGGCTGTTTATTACATGCTCATTCTGAAACTATTTTACAAGGGTGGACATGTTTTTACTACCGGTATTGGCATGGTCCCTTTGGAGTTGGGCATGCCTTGTAACCTCTTACATTTCCATCCCTGAAAGGCACAACTTATTACATAATAGCCATTATTTCCATGAACCAGAAGTTGGGCCTGGCTTATATTGGAAGTATATTATGACCCGACCCATCACAGATGGGCATATGTTTTCATTATAACATGCCAAACATAATAAATTTGTACAAAGCTGGGTATAACCATTCTGCCATCATGCACATAGACTGTGGGTGACCACACAGGCTAAGCCACGCAGTCCTTTTAAAGAGGTTTTCAAAAGCTAATCACCCAAAAGCTGCAGTATACTATTAGCTACCTCATAGTTCCACTGGTTGATAACAGAGCTGGCCCTTCCATACAATGTTATAACTAGGATTGCCAGTTTGTAATGTTTAGAACACCTAATCTCCATTAGGGGTGTAGGATGAGGCATGCTCAAACATGTTATGTTTATGCTGAACTGATACACTGCTGCTTGGCCCTGGAGAAGTGCCCCAGCCAGTTTACTGGTGTGTAACTCTCTTATGTATTTGTGAAACTCATTTTACTTCCATCTACCTAGTTGTCAGATTTGGACATCTGAGAGCTTTTTCTGCTGCAGACATAGTGAAATAAGGGCCCTGGCTTTTAGATGACATGCCATTCTTTCCCTGTTTTTGCTCAATGCAAATCTTATAATTAGTACACGCAGAGCTCTGCTTGTAATTTGCTAAAATGACTGTTCACGAGTATAACTGTTTCCTTTTTTTAACAGCTAATAATTGCAAGCTAAAAGTCGTTCGGATTTTTATGCAAAGAACTGTTTTCTTTGTTCAGTTACACATAGTGATATGGATTTGATATTTTCGTAGAGAGATCTATTAGCCGTCTGAGAAGTGCTCTGCCTTGAGGCACTACCATGCAAGCAAAATTAAGGAAGCCATTGATTGTATTTCTCGCAGTAGGACTTTCGTTTTGTACATTAATCTTGATAGGATCTCCTGTGCTTTAAGCAGTTTGTTTATAGTTAGTATGGCTTTGAATTTGATTGAATCCAGCTCAATATCTGCAAAAAAGATGCAGGCTGGAAGTCTTATCCTAGGCTAATGGCACTCCTATATCCTTGGAGAGAATTTTAATTGGAATGCCTCTGAAATTAGGGTGCCATAAAAAAAGGAAGTCATCCAAAATATGGAGGGTCACTAGTAGCCCATTCCTAAGAAACGATAGTCACTAGGTTGATTTGGGAAGATCCAGAAAGCTGATTGAATGTCTGTTTTGCAGCCTCTTCCCAGCTGCTGAGTTAGGGCTGAAGCATAATCAACTGCATAATAGGATACTGCACGCATAGATTGTGGGATGGAGTCATTCACTGAATTGTTTTCTGGATACGAAAGATGAAAAGTTAGGCAGTATTCCCCACGCTTGTTCTTAGTTACTACCCTTAAGGGGATATCAAAATCTGTTTGAAGGGAATGTCAATGATATATATATATATATATATAAATATATATATATATATATATATATATATATATATATATATATATATATATATATATATATATATATATATATATATATATATATTTATATATATATATATATATATATATATATATATATATATATATATATATATATATATATATATATATATATATATATGTACGTACGTATGTTCACACATGCGTACATACATATATACAAACATAATTACACACACACTGGTCTGCTTGTAGAGCGCATATATGTCATGATGCTAACAGTCATACCACTACCCAATAGCAAATGCTGCTTGAATTTGAATGTCTCTTATAAATTATGAATTGGTACAAAATGTATCCAAATTATATAGGCAAGTATATTTTCCAACTGAATGATCCTCTGGAATAAATATAAATAAACATTCTCGTCCGTAACGCTCAGAGTGGCCAAAAGCAGCCTGCCAATTTGGTGAAATCATTAAGGCAAAAGCATGGTTAGGAAAATATCTGAAATTGTTAGGAAAATATCTGATAGAAATGTTCATCACAATACTACAGTCAACTCCCCTAGAAATATTCTATAACTTATTAAAATTTCAAACGACAATTTCACGAGTAACTTTTAAGCATTGATGGGTTGAATACTTTTATTTGGCCAACTCCATTCAGGCCTTTAACCCTTCCAATGCTGAGGCTACGTTCGTTCAAAGCACAAGGATGGAAATATTTTTGAAAACCAACGAAACCCTGTCATGTTGGTATTCATTGGATAGCTCTCGCTGAGTGCTCTCAGATGAGTACCCATTTGCCAGGGTTTCAAGTAGTTTTCAGTTTTTTGGCATCATTTTGTATTTGCCAAATTAGCCACCAGCAGCTTAAGGGTTAAGACACATAGCAAACCTTTCAGTCAAAGTCAATGTGTACTGTTGTATGCTCTACTTTGCTTCACAATCAATACGCATGTAAACATTTTGTCTCATGCAAGTATATTTCCTCAGACTATTGAGCTCACTAAACACACAGGGATAAGGTGACCTAATATCAGCAGTATTATTCCTTCCTCTACATTAGCCAGTGGAATGATTCGATTACTCACGTTGGTTTTGCAAATAATACAACACATTTGAATTGATATGACACAACTGCCCTGTCAAGAAGAGTGGCAGGGCAATAGGACTAAAATATGACATTTGTGCCCTCTTATATAAAATGCATTTGTCCCTCTCTTCTTGGAAAATTTTAAGCGAGCTAATGTGGGTGATTGAGCAAATAAACCATACGCTCTTCATTGATTACCGGTTGAAAAGTCGTCATTTTGAGTGAAAACCAATTTTGCATTTATCGGGCCACGTTTCATCTCTCCCGTATCTAGCTCTCTAGTAAAGGGAACATATTCTGACTATACATTTGACTGACGCTGCATGTTCTCCCTGAGACTCGTGATATATTGGCGTCTTTGATCATGGGGTAAAGGTTGTGGTCACTTTAGGGGGTTTCCATAATCCCTGAGCCATCTCCACCATATCTTTCTCTGTGGTAAAGAGAACATCTTCTGACTATGAATTTGACTGACGCTGCATGTTCTATGTGAGACTCGTGATATATTGGCGTCTTTGATCATGGGGTAAAGGTTGAGTATTGTTTGATGAGGCGTGACATGATTGACTCCGGTTGCATGCTTTCTTGTCACATGGGTTGTGATCAAAGGAAAATTTGTTCTTGAAGAAGATCAATGAGGGGAGGGGGCTGCATACATAATCCTCTCCATAGACAGATTCTTGCTCTAAGCGTATTTTCTCTGAATTTTAATTTTGCGTGTTTTTTTTGTTTGTTTTTAGTGCACGTTTCACTAAGGAGAGTCATAGTGCTGTACAAAATTGTTTAAGTTTTTTGATCTCAATCCTCCTTTTTGTAATGGGTATTCAAGAATAGAGGAGTTATATTTAGGAGGTTTTAGTCCCCAATACAATTCCCTTGTGAGCCTATTATTTTCTTGAAAAAAAACTTTCACTAGGGAAGGGTAGGGACAAAAGGATATGTGTTAATTTTGATGAAAGAAGTGCCTACATTTGATTCTTGCACCAAATGCACTGCGCAGAATAGATGATTGCCACCCAGTTTCCTTGGCATGGGTGACTACACAACTGAACGTAGCCTTTGATTCGCAAGATACGTGGGAGGGTCATTGGTGTGCTTTGCTTATTTTTTAAACATGTTATCCATGGGTGTTTGCACAATCAGGCACTGGCATACGTCCGGTCGACTGGTGCTGTAATTAGATGTATCTACTGTACGTCTTGAAATAGTGAATGCTTTATGATATTATGGATGATAAACTGAACAGAAGAGGTGTTGGCGCTTCAAAAATAACTTATCTACACCTTACATAATAGTTATCGTAACACCTTATATAAAAGTCATTTCGTAACACCTTAGAGTATAATTCTGCGGTAAAAAAATAACAAAACATCTGTATTCACACCTAGAATGTTAAGTTGCAACAATGTATCAAAATATTGCAAGTATTAATTGAGGCAAAGTAATAGCGTAGGTTCATGTTGTCCTCTGAATAAAGGGAGGGTGGTGGGTTGGTAATGTCTGCCTTGAAAGCCTGATAATCGTGCCGCAGACTCGTATCTGCAGCATTGAGAAACTGCATTGTGGGAAACTGCATACCCGGATGACGTGAAGCGCGCAGTATAAGATTGAAAAGTTTGAGAGTGGGCGAATAGGTTAAGTTCAGTTTTAGGTCCCAAAGGACATAGAATTATTGCTCTCCACAGGGAAATATCAAGAACTGTAAATTCGGAAAAGATTGCGTTAGTTTATTTTTTGCGCTTTTTAGGGTTTAGCCTCGGACACAAAATTAAAGATTCGTAATGATTAGTGCTGCCACTTTAAGTATATAGCTGGCACTTCATGTTGCGGCCAATTCGCAAAGTTAAAAAATGCAAAAATAGATTTAATGTAAATTCGCAAAATTTACACTATACAATCCTTTGTGAATCTACAGTGTAGCAATACCAGAATAAAAGCATGGGCTTTACATTCTGATCCTCATCCAACACTTATATAGGAAACACTTATGAACACCTCGTAAGCATATTCATTTATCCAATCAAATAACGTTTTCTATTGGTTCTTATGTAATTCTTGTGGGATATGGACTGCTTTTCTGGCGCCCAGTACAATACAATCCAGTGCTATGCCAACATATATTATAGTTGAATTGATATTGCATACAATAACATGCGTGGTAGATATACTATTACACAACTACATGCGCAATGCCAAGACAACACTGTTCGTTTCTAATTTCCCTCAGTGTTCCACAGAATTACACCGCTAAATTATTAGTATTATAATAATGATAATAATAATAATAATGATAATAGTTATTATCATTATTATTATCATTATAATTATTATTGTTGTTATTGTTATCATTATTATCATTTTTATTATTATTATCATTATTATCATTATTATTATTATTATCATTTTGTATCTTTATATGAATATACAGTCAAACTTGCCTCAACGACCACTTCTCTTAAACGACCACTTGCCTTGAACGACCGTTTCGAATCCCCCCAAGACTATTCCCTGTATATTTTACCTTGATTAAGCGACCACTTGCTTGACGGGACCAACGGCCATGAAATTTTATCCCTACGAGTAAATGGTCCTTTATTCAACGGCCACTTGGTTATTCAGACGCCTTGTATATTGAAAAGGGCACAATGAAATAATGAAATAATCGGTCAAAATTTGAAAGTATATCATTTCTGAGGGTTCTCAATTAATGATATAGTTCAACTTTTATTTTTCTGAATTGTTTATTCTTAAAATTTTAATGAAGAAATTTCAACAAACGCAGCTAAACATAACAACCTCAATAATTCCAGGACATTGTTGGAAATTCTTTGTTTTTTCATAACCTCGCTCAGACCCTCAACCCCTTCTTAAGAGACCACCTCTTTAAAAGACCACTTTTGACATTTCCCTTGAGCGGTCGCTTAATAGAGGTTTGACTGTATATATAATCATGGGCTTCACATTCTAATCGTCATCCTTCAATTATTTAGGAAAACTTCGTAAGCTTTTATCCAATTACATAACGTTTTCTAACGGTTCTTATATAATTTTCGCGGGATATGGAGAGCTTTTCTGTCGCTCAGTACAGTACAATTTAATACTGTGCCAACCCACATTATAGTTGAATTGATATTGCATACAATAACATGCGTGGTAGATATACAGTTACACAACTACATTCACAATGCCAATACAATACTGCTCGCTTCGAATTTCCCTCAATGTTCCAGGAAATTACACCTGAAAGAGACCTGCAACCCAAAGTCACATTGGCTAAGCCACATCTATATTATACAATGCCAACACAATAGTGTGCGCTTCGAATTTCCCCCAATGTTCCAGGAAATTGCACCTGAAAGAGCCCTGCAATCCAAAATCACATTGGCTAAGCTACATCTATACAATAATTACACAACTACGTGTACAATGCCAACACAATACTGTTCGCTTCGAATTTCCCTCAATGTTCCAGGAAATTACACCTGAAAGAGACCTGCAACCCAAAGTCACATTGGCTAGGCCACATCTATATTATACAATGCCAACGCAATAGTGTGCGCTTCGAATTTCCCCCAATGTTCCAGGAAATTGCACCTGAAAGAGCCCTGCAACCCAAAGTCACATTGGCTAGGCCACATCTATATTATACAATGCCAACACAATAGTGTGCGCTCGAATTTCCCCCAATGTTCCAGGAAATTATACCTGAAAGAGCCCTGCAATCCAAAATCACATTGGCTAAGCTACATCTATACTACAGTTACACAACTACGTGTACAATGCCAAGACAATACTGTTCGCTTCGAATTTCCCCAATGTTCCAGGAAATTGCATCTGAAAGAGCCCTGCAATCCAAAATCACATTTGCTAAGCTACATCTACTGTAATTAGTTTGTTAGGCATCAGATATATAATTCATGGATTAGGAAAGACTTAATCCCCTCTATTTCCCAGGGGCGTCTTATAGGCCCAATTCAATTACGTCCGATTAATTAGTGTGTTCCTCGGCAGATAATGACACACTTAAACCTCTCCTGGAGTTTAACCCATTAAGGGGAACTAAAGGCTCACATACATATTAGCTTGTATGAAAGTAATACACTTCACTTCTCCTTTTTCCCATGAGGGGAGAACTTTGCGTATTGCCACCAGCCTGCCCAGCCCCTAGCAGCCCCTGGTAGCAGCAATGTTCGTCAACTGCTATCAGCTGTGACTCAACGAGTGGCAGCCCACAATTGCTGCTCATGATTTTACCACTTACCTGTTAGATACTCATACAAGTGTTTATGCAACTTTCGAAGAGAGTTGGTGTGTAGAGCATTACAGTCTATGATGCACTTCTCAGAGAGGAGGGGAAAGGAAGTGGGCTGGTGGCAACATGCAAAACTCTCCCCTCGTGGGATCACTGAGAGAAAAAGAAGGGCAGCATCCTGTTCTTGAAGTGGTGTATTACTTTCATATAAGCTAATATGTATGTGAGCCTTAAGTTCCCCTTTAAGAGTTACTATTAAACTCTTCGTCTGGATCCATTGTCCATTTGGCAATAACTTTCGAATTAGTAATGATTTGCACAAATCATTTAAAAAGGAGTCGATCTTTAACCAATTTATGCTTTAAGAGTTACTATCAAAATCGTCGTCTGGATCCTTGGTACTTTTGACAATAACTTTGGAATAAGTAATGATTTGCACAAATTATTTCAATTAAAACAAATTAACCACTTGTGTCTTATTTGGCTAATACAAAATAGTACAAAAACTTTAACATGACAAAACCCTTGGCACATGGGTACTCATCTGAGAGTTCTCTGCAATAGCTATCCAATTAACACTAACATGACCATGACAGGGCTTAGATTATTTTCAAAAATCTTTGCATCCCTTGAAGAAAGTAGCCTGTTTTGGAAGGTTTAAGAGTTACTATTAACATCGTCGTCTGGATCCTTGATACATTCGGCAATAACTTTGGAAATAGTAATGATTTTGCACAATTATTTAAAATAGAGTTGTTGGTAATATTCTGCCTAACATTTCCCCATCAATTTTTTTTCTATGCACGCTTTTGACTGCAGGATATTTACGAAATCGTCTGCCTGCCTTTGTCTTCTACGAGCATAAATGACCTGTGGGCATCTACCCAGGTCCCTGCAAGCTTAGATGACCAAACACAAGTGGATTCGAAACCAGCCGGTCAACCTGAACATGCTAGCCTCAACCAGTGTCAACTAATAGCCGCTAATAGGTCAGAATTTGTGCTCTGGGCACCCCCAGCTGGTGGTGGAGATAAGGTTTCTCAGTAATGTAATCGATGCGAGAGCCCTGATTGGTCCTTGTTCCCACGTGACCGCGTGCTGCTGGCCTATCTGGTACTCCTGGCATGAGTCCAGCATGTAACTATAAGGCAAAAAGTAATTGGTCTCGCTTCATATCCATTATTTTCTTCATCCAAGCTGCAAGGTATGGGTTCCTCACGGTCCCCTAACTAAAATGTGTCCGTATAACTTGATTTTAATAGTTTTACTATTTAAACATTTCTAATACAATATAGGTATTGTTCAATTTCAAGTTCATAATTCTAACTTGAATTTGATTTTATTAATTTTTTGATACATCATTGACAAAAGTGTTTGACATCAGAGATTTATATGTTGAAATCCTATTGAAATGACTGTTTTGCAGTCATCACGTTTTCTAAAGTAAAAGTGTGTGTTTAACTTCATACAATGAGGACCTTTTTATTCAAGTATTTTGGACAGTAGTGTAGTGATTTCGAGAAAGGTGCATTTGGGACTGATCGCTAAGCTGCACAGCAATGGGAAGTGTTTTAACAGTTGGCAGGGAACTTCCTCAGACTAAATTAATAGGAAACGGATGTAGAGTACTATATTGCCATGCATAGTGATGATATAAGTTGGTAGATATGGCAAGCCATATCAATATGTAGCTTGAACTAGGGTATATCTTGGTGATTGAACACCCTAATACGTGCATCTTTGTGTAAATGCTTTTTATAACTGTTCTGTGGTGTGTAATAATGGCGTTAGCCTAGCTCTCCTGTATTTAATCATCTATCTGAGAGTTTATGATTCTAACAAACTATTTTGCTGTTAAACTTAATGTATCACAACTTATATGCTGTATTAATATGATTTTCTAAAATGAATCCTACAGTCAAGTTACATACACTACAATACAACATTCTGAGATACGAGATGATACATTTATCAACTATAGAGTAAACAGAAGTACCATTCCTCTCATGGAGAAGCAGATTCTCAGAAAGACCACATCACAGTGTGATGCAGCAATTGGAGGCTTTCACAACATAACGATCAAGACCGTTGACACTGATATATTTATCATCATTATGTATGTCTACGTGTAACATATCAATCCCATGGCTATAGTGTCCAAAATTCTATAAGATCGTGAAACATGAACAACCTTGTACATGATTTTGTTCAACAATGCACATAACAATTTGGTATCAGATATTTGTGTTACAATTTGGACTCACAAGGATTTTAAAGGCTTCTAATGAGCTATAAGGCTGGACTCAAAAGTACTGCTTTTTGCCATTGTGATCGAAAACGCTGATGATCATCTTATACTAAAGACAAAGACATCCATTGAAATAGTTCGACTCCTAATAAAACACATATCAATACATTTAAGCATATACAATATTCTAAATTGAGATTTGATATCTGAGGTCTTTAAATCTCTTGATAAGGATATTGGGCACATGTAGGGATAACACAAACAAGGATAATTCAACTAATTTTAAGTACTCAGGTGGATGTGTTTATCATCTAGTACCAACTATCCTAAATACCCCCCTCCAACCAATTAGGGAGTGTCGACATTATTCATATTTATTTATGGCAGTATTAACAGGCAATGTGGTGTAATTATGTTGGGTTTGATGTTTATGCATGCAAACCTCAGTTTTCATTGTTAAAAATCCATAATTGTAATGAAGCTGTTACCCCAACGCCAACTACACAATTTTTTAAGATTTTGCAACCTTGTTTATATATATAAATATATATTTATATATATATATATATATACATATATATATATATATATATATATATATATATATATATATATATATATATATATATATATATATATATATATATATGTATATATATGTATGATTGTATTTTATAGTGTTATACTATAGTCAATAAAGAACATACATACATACATATATATATATACAATATATATACATATATATATATACAAATATATATATATATATACATATATATATATATATATATATATATATATATATATATATATATATACGATATATATATACATATATATATATATATATATATATATATATATATATATATATATATATATATATATATATATATATATATATATATATATATATATATATAACGTGCTGATAGGTAGATATATGAGGTACTTTATTTGGAAACATATTTATAACTGGTGAAATCATGGCCAAAAGGCATGGAGCAGAACCTAATATCTTTTGTCAGCGAGCAAGTCTGTTGAGACTATCCCCATGGCCCCATGGCGCTGCCATTTAATATCGTGCAGTCATGTGGCTTTTATGATGTGAGAAAAGGCACCAGAAATTACGAGGCGTGGGGAGAGGCACCAGAACCACTGAGTCGCTGGTCTCACGAGCGTTGGCTCAGAAAGGGAGAGAGAGCGAGAGAGAGAGAGAGTTTACTCTACCAGAGTCGTGTATAGGAAGTGATATGGGTACTCTGTGATGACGCGAGAAAGCAAGGTAGGGTTTCTTCTCTTATGCTTCACCTGAGCGACAAGAATGATACACACATATTGCTACTACATGAAGAACAGCCAGCTCTGAAAAAACATGTGTATTGGCAGCAGGTGGAAGCATATAATATCCATTGTGAGGTAAAGTAACGCATTTTGGCTACTACAACAGCCAGCCATGAGAAAATAGTCTTTGCAGCAAGTATAAGCTTACATAATTACCATTGAGATGGAAAGTAACGCCTATTGCCAGTATTGGCGGATTTACGGTAGAAGCTGATGCTTGCTATCACAACACAACTATTTTTTATCGCAGCATCGCTTATTGGGTCTAGTACGTTAAATTGTTTATGTTGGCAGCAGGTAGAAGCCTGTATAATAACCATTGTAAGGGAAAGTAATGCATACTGGTAGATCCATGCTAGAAGCTACTACCTGGTATCATAACACAACTATTTTTTTCTCGCAGCATGGCTGATTGGGTCTAGTACGTTAACATAGTTGTGTTGGCAGCAGGTTTAAGCAGCAGGTTTAAGCCTACCTGGTATATAACACAACTATTTTTGATCGCAGCCTCGCTTATTGGGTCTAGTACGTTAACATGTTTGTGTTGGCAGTAAATGGAAGCCTATATACTAGTAATAACTATTATGAGGCAAAGTAATGCATATTTGCTGATCCATGGCACAAGCCACTGCCTGTTATCATAACACAACTGTTTTTTTTTATCGCAGCATGGCTGATTTGGTTATACGTTAAAACCTGCATGTCAAACTGCACGCTGGTACAATACACCACAACAAACGCAGTACGGCTTGTGTACTATGGCGCCATGGACACTCGTGATTTTGGAATACCCTACCTACTAGGGTTAGGGTTGCCTAACCATAGCCCTAACCCTAAACTTGGACCTGATTCCTAACCCTAACCCTAGGTAGGGTATTGCAAGATCACGAGTTTCGACGCCATTCCCGGGGCATGTTGGATAAAGTGTCTACCGTGCACTATATTATATGTATGGTCAAAAATGGAGTTGGATTTGTTCCTTATCTGATACCATCTATTTAATAGAATCTGGTACCATCTAGTAGTTGATTCAGTACGATTGAGTAACAGTTATCGTTGTCGTAATGTCATCCGTGAAATGTGATGCATTTGTAAACACTGAGTGGACATTTTTTCCACTCACTGTCAATGAGATCATGGAATAAATTTACGATTGCGCAGTAGTAATTCTTTCTTAAATGCAATTGTCATTTAGTGAACTATTCTTGATGTATATCTCCGCAATGAAGTAATGAGGGTATTGAGATGCAATTCTTATTTAGCAATACGTGAGTGTTCAAATTATTACGAATCTCAATATGACCATGCCACAATTTGATGAGAGGTGGAATATAGTGTATGATTCATTGAGGCACTTTGGAAATGGACATTTATGAAATGGACATTTAAATGGTTTCCTCCTTTTCATTTGCTGGCACAAGTTGCCAACATTTATATTGTCTTTAGTATTGTTGTTAACCCTACTCATTCTTTGAAGATTATATGATTACCTGTGGTTAAAATACAATATGATGACGCATATGTACTTATAGATGCAATAAAAAACATCTCTTTGAGAATTAAAAATAAATTATCACGAATAGCTTGGATTTGGATTTGGATGCTTTTCGTCACATTTATGCCAAATGTGGCTAATTCATGACTAGCAAGTTGTATGTGGTGGAGGAAACCGGAGTACCCCGCGAAAACCACCGCCTAACTCCAAGTCACTAGCAACCTTCTCACATGCCCAGGCAAGCCATTTAGATAATAGTTTATATTGCGACTATAATGAACACCTGCAGCGCCATCATTTAATTTCTGCACTAAATGCGTGGGCAGCCCGGGCGTTATACACGACCGCACGCCCGATTGCCGCCCAGTTTCATGGATATGGATGCGACCACAGGTCCCAGACCTCATGACTGAATGTAGCTTTGATTCACAAGCTTCGTGAGTCATTGATGTGCTTGGCTTATTTTGTTCGACATATCATCTCCATGGGTGTTTGTTCAACCAGGCCTTGGCAGACATCCGGTCGACTGGTGCAAGAATTTAATGTCTGTACTGTATATCAATCGATCAGATGCTCGTATGGCACAAATCGCTAACCCGTTGTGGGTGATAGCCCATTAATAGAGAGATTGGGCTATCCCGTTTCCGACAACGGGAACGGGATAGGCGACGATGAGGTCATCATAGAATGTGTTGACGTCATCGTTTCCCACATAGCTCGACTCTGCGCCGTTCTCAACACCCGACATAAACTGGCTGTATCCCGTAATTATCGAACCGCGTAGCTTCTTGCTAAATTTATGCTGTAAGCAGTTTGTTAAAAACATCTTACAGTGGCTACGTGGAAGCTAACCATACGTATTGTCTAACAATTTCAATTTCAATTTCAATTTCAATTGTTTCATGCCGACAGCGGAGTTTTGTTTGGTAGTGGCCTTGTCAGTACGACTCCTCGGCCTAGCGCCATGGTCAGATACTTATCCCGACGGCATAGCCCAACCTTGGATACGATGTTCCAACATCGAGATCGGGAACGGCATAGAAGGTGATATGCTAACCCGATCTCGATGTCGGAAACGGGATAGCCCAACCTCTCTAATGATCACAGCGGCCAAAACGAGCCGGACAATTCTGATGAGATATTTCAGGCTAAAGCACAATTGGCAAACTATTTGAAGGAGAAATGTCGAACAAAACATTACCAACAACTTTCCTTCAAGCATTTTGTAAAATCATTCTCAATTTAAAAGTTATCGTCGAAAGTATCATAGATCCGTACGACAATTCCGTGAGGAACTCGGGTATTACCCAGCAAACACAAAACATTTTCAAAATGTTTTTAAAAGGATTTAAAAAAAGTAAGAAACAGTCACAATAAACATGAATAAAACATTAGAAAAATGTTCAATGACCATAAAGCAGACATTAGTGAAATAATGAATATAAATTACGTTATATAATAAAAATATGATATTAGTAAAAAAAATAACGAAAATAAAGGAATATTTTCTCAAAATATTAACCAATATTTTTTCATAATAATGTTTTATCAACATATAACGGGTTAAGAAGTACCAAGTGAATAATGTTCTTGACGAGTTAGCATTTCCATATCAACTAAGGATGAATAAGCATGGTATTGGGGTCTGTTCAGACAAACACAGAAACCCAACGTCAGTCGACAAGATACGGGCCAGAATATATTTGCAGCACGAAATCAATTATGTCTGCGTTCAACCAAAATGGGAAAGTTCAGTTAAAATCAATTACGGTAATTCATTTACTGCGTATCTGGTTTCGCTCTATTAGTAATCTTCCTGCAGAACAGGAACAGAAATACCAGTATGTCCAGACGTGCGTTTAACCTATTCACACCCTGAGCGGCAGAAAAGTGCCTGACGATTTAGGATATATATTTCTAACAAAAGCATTATTTGGAAAATATTTGAAGGAGAAAAGTTAATCAGATGCCAAAAAACAACTCTCCTTCAATTGTTTTGTGATTTTTCGTTTTTTCCTCAAGTTCTTTTGAAATTTATGAATGTAGCAGACGATACTTTCTAGAGGTTGTAAGTTCAGTTTAAATCAATTACGGTAATTCATTTACTGCGTATCTGGTTTCGCTCTATTAGTAATCTTCCTGCAGAACAGGAATACCAGTATGTCCAGACGTGCGTTTAACCTATTCACACCCTGAGCGGCAGAAAAAAGCCTGACGATTTTGGATATATATTTCTAACAAAAGCATCTTTTGGAAAATATTTGAAGGAAAAATGTTAATCAGATGCCAAAGAACAACTCTCCTTCAATTGTTTGGTGATTTTTCGTTTTTTCCTCAAGTTCTTTTGAAATTTATGAATGTAGCAGACGGTACTTTCTAGAGGTTGTAAATTCAGTTAAAATCAATTACGGTAATTCATTTACTGCGTATATGGTTTCGCTCTATTAGTAATCTTCCTGCAGAACAGGAATACCAGTATGTCCAGACGTGCGTTTAACATATTCACACTCGGAGCGGCCAAAAAGGCTTGACGATTTTGGATATATATTTCTAACAAAAGCCTCTTTTGGTAAATATTTGAAGGAAAAATGTTATTCAGAAGCCAATAAACAACTCTCCTTCAGATATTTTGTACATTTTTGTTTTATTCCCAATTTATTAAAAAAATATGAATGCAGCAGACAATACTTTCTAGAGGTTGTACAAACGTGGCTGTACAAACACCAATGGACAATATTATCAAAAGAATAAGCCAAGCACATCAACGACGCACGTAGCCTGCGAATCAAAGCCACGTTCAGTTGTGAGGTCAAGGATCTGTGGTCGCATCCATGCTAAGGAAACTGGGTGTCAATCGGGCGTGCGGTAGTGCATTTTGCCCGGCCGCCCACGTATTTAGAGCAGGAATTAAATGTCCGCATTGTACCCATGCATGATATTCCTAAATTAATACAGACATTCCAAGCATTTTTGCAAAAATCATTAACGATCAATGCAGTGATAAATATCAAAACGTCAATGACTTGTCACTTGGGCATAACTGGTATTTTTTTTGTTTCAGATGCACTCGGGCTATGACTGCAGCATGGAGGATCTTCAAAGGAAACTACTTCTATAAATCACAATATGTTTGTTTCCGACTTGAATGCAGTTAAATAACTACCAGTCACAGTCCAGCAGAACAGGATGGGAGGATTTAATTGATTTGCGCATGCGCAATTTCTTTGATCTGCAACGCGGAAAGAAACAGCACGGAATATTAAGCTTACCTCGTTCATTGGCACAATTCTACGTTACCGGCGACCAGGGAATTACCCTTGCTCAGTAGTACTTACAACTGTTGGAGAGACTGTACAATTCATATTTGGATACATGTTAATTGCGATTATAAAATATATGGCATTTGGATAACAGTCTTGGAAGAAGGAGATTACAATAATCTTAACCCAACTGCGGGCCGTTCAGGTAATTTCGACTGAGGAAGAGATTGAATATTTTGTTCTGGGTTCTTACGTGTCTGAGTTTAATGACAAGGTATGTACTGTAATTCCAACACTCGTATTGACCATACGAAACAAGCAGATAGTTAAACATTTTATTTTTGATTTTCAAATTACAAAAGTATGTAATTGAATTTCTATTTTCACATAAATGCACGCATCTTATATGTCTTCTATAAATATCATATCAGTGTGGAACAGAACTTGCCGGCTAACCGACCAAATGAATAGTTGAACCAAATTCTATTACCTGACCCCCGGAAGAATATCTTCCAGCTAAGTAACCAAATCAAATCGAAACTGGACTTGAATCAGTTGTCTTCCCTTCCTGGAAGTGAAAGATAATTTACCAACTGACTTACCAAATCAACCACGGAACCAAAGTTAACCCATTGATACTCACAGCAGCCAATACTGGCTGGACAATTTCGATGAAAATTTACACGCAAAAGCATAGTTAAGAAAATATTTGATGGAGAAATGTTTATAAGAACAAAACCAACAACTCTCCCTCAAATATATTATAAGATAATTCTCAATTTAAATCCTTTTGTCAAAAGTGTCTTAGATCCAGACGACAATTTGTTGAGGAACTCTTAAGCGTTAATGGGTTAAGAACCACCAATGGCGTACCTGATTACAAAATAGTGAAGACCACCAATTGGATGCTACCCAATTTAATATATTCGGTAGTTTCTACGAAAGTAGAGTAACAGGATATGTTTATTAATTATAATAAGTCTATAGAGAAAGGGATCGCCAAGGATTGTTGTGATAATCAGATGGAGAATATAGCTGAACATTTCCTGCTGTAACTATACCTGTCATTATTCAAGTATTTGGCTCATGAATAAAAACACATTGTGCCATGTTCTCAATTTGATTATATTCATATACCGCATATGTACTGTAGGAAAAGAAAGACATCTTAAAGACATCTTTAGCCAGGCAACACAGATGCTTTGACCAACCGAATGCGCCACTGCATTCAACAATGGCAACACTCCCATTATGAAATGTAAATCCACTGATCATGCATCCGGAATTTATTACAATTACAAAACATTGCACCGTGATTGACTTCCTTCGTCGTCGGAACACATTGAGCGTTTTCCCGAATTAACACTACGAATATCATAATCATTTTCGCCCATCGATGGAACAGTTAGTGTCCGAACGACTTAAACGAATGGTTACGGAAGAGGTAAATGGTTACAGAAGAAAGATTTCATTATAAATCATTATTTTTCACGAACATCAGAAATCCCAAGTGATCTATGTACATGGTCATCATTATGATTTTCGCCTAGAGAAGAACAGTTAGTCTCTGAACGACTTTAACGTATGATTACGGAAGAGGCGAATGGTTAACAAAGAGATATTTCATTAAACAGCACTATTCTTCATGAACATCAGAAATCGCAAGTGATCTACATGTATGTACACACTTTGACATACTTTACCTTTACATATGGTAAAACTGCGTGACCATTATAAGAGCAAGATTCTTCACTACAATCAAAAATCCGAAGTGATTTATATATACAATTTGAATATTATTCACCTTTACAACAGCGTGACCATTTTGGATTTTACACCCAACGGAGATCATGCGGATGGAGAGATATTATGCAATTATGCAATAGATGTGTGCATATGAGGGTTGATTGACACCACCTGTATTATCAAAGACATGCTGTTCTGTGTACAATAGAAAGCGAGAGCCATATTAAGGATTGCTTTTGGTGATAAGTCATATTTTGTCACCATGGCGTCGGTTGCCATGGAAATGACCTTGAACCCCGATGGGAGTGGCGATCCTTCCAGTGATGCTGCCCAAGGTAAGATGATAGCTGTTGTTGTCATGTAAGTGGTTATCTTGTGAGACATACGTGAGACCAGCAACGTGATCTGTCCTGTTTGATATTGTCTCAAGATCGAACTAGGCACACACATACGTATATGTATATATGTATGTATATATATATATATATATATATATATATATATATATATATATATATATATATATATATATATATATATATATATATATATATATATATATATATATATATATATATATATATATATATATATATGCATATATATATATGTATATATATATATGCATATATATATATGTATATATATATATGTATATATATATATATATATATATATATATATATATATATATATATATATATACATTTATATATATATATACATAAATATATATATATATATATATATATATATTTACATATATATATATATATATATATATATATATATATATATATATATATATATTTATTTATATATAAATATATATATATATATATATATATATATGTATATATATATATATATATATATATATATATATATATATATATATATATATATATATATATATTCACACGCACACAAACACACCTACGCATATATATATATATATATATATATATATATATATATATATATATATATATATATATATATATATATATATATATATATATATATATATATATATATATATATATATATATATATATATATATATATGTGTGTTTGTGTGTGTGTATGTCCGGTGAGCTATCTATGATAAGTTCTTGGTGATTTATAGAGCGTAGAAATCGGCAAATATATACACTAAGCAAATGGCATAAACATTCGAATAATATTGTCATGACATTTTAGTAGAGATCATTAAACGTACATGAGAGTCGTATGTATTCCCTAAGTACCAATCCTGACACGCACAGCTTGCGATCAGACAAGTACATCTATCTCTTGAATGCCATGAGGTGTACAGATTTAACGTTCAAGAGATTAATATATATATATATATATATATATATATATATATATATATATATATATATATATATATTTATATATATATATATATATATATATATATATATATATATATATATATATATATATATATATATAAATATATGAACCACTCAGAAGAAGAAGGTGAGGGTGTGATCGCAAATTTAAAATTCATTTCACACAATAGATGGCAGGCCAAGCATTTCTACCCTATTAAATGGGAACTTATAACATGGACTCTTCCAACCGTTTCTATGTCACGTATCCAATACATTTAGTAGGGCAATAGTTAAGTTGACTACTGTAGTCTTGTTAATTCGGCAGGAGAGGTTCCAACATACGTTTTCTAATGAATCTGCATGGGAACCTTCAATAATTCACATACATCAAAAAAAATGTAGATGTATTAGTAAGTGTGACTATCAATCCAAACCAGTGGAAGATTGTTTGCTTTTATCACTGAGACCCAATGAAGATATCAGTGGTCTAGTGGTTAAAGAGTTAGCTTCCCAATCTGTCAGCACAGGTTCGATTCCCTAAGGCTGCTACTTTTTTTTTTTTTTAATTTAGCGCTTCATTGGTAACATATCTCTAGTTGGATGCTTTTATTTGTTTCATATATTTATTGATGTGATATTAATTATCTTAATTGATATTCTAACATAGTAATTTCAGTGCTCTAGTTAAGTTTGATCTGTTTGTCTTCGCAAGCAGAACACAGGGGTTTTATACTTGGGTACCCAGGTACTGCGAGCGTGTATGCAAGAGCATTACCTCTTTCAATGGGGCCCTATCTGGATACACCTCACCAGTTAGAATGCAAAGCCCCGAGGGATATGACATACTGTCACAACGAACTGTGGTGCAAGTTTTCGTAATCTAGGGCTGTCAGGGCTTGACAGGAACCTGTTATGTGTAGGCTGAACTGGGATATGGGTAATCATTTCATCAAACAGGGCTTGTCGAGCCCTGTCTGGTTGTGTGCTGGCTGCGAGTTTTACAGCTTGCAGCAGACCCTAGCTACATTACAGTTAGGTGCAAAATCCAGAGAAGGGCTTATTTAATGCTGTTGAGGCATGTTTTGTTAAAATTTGCTAACCAGTGTTTCTAGCCTAATTTTAGGGTGCTGGCTCTGGAAATCACAGACACCAAGCTAAATCTTTAGTTTTAACCGCCTAATCAGCATTTTTGTGTGAGTTTGCCACTTTTTTGTATGTTAATTTGCATCATGTGTCGGTTTTCCATGTCAGTGTCCGATCATAGCATATGTGGTATCAAATTAAATCTCTTGCCTGAGGAATTTCATTCATATGTAGTTTTGCTAGTTTTAGTGGTTGCCATGGCAACGGGGGCTAAGAAATAATTAAAAACATAGAAAAATCTTCATTTTCTTATTTTGTATGATATACCCCAAAACAACACATCTAGGGGCATCATTATGTTTACAAAAAACTTCCATGTCCTAGATATTCTGATTTAGGGTGAGGGGTATAGAATTGGTGGGTTTTCGGAATTGGTGGTAGATGGCAAAATTTCATCTGAGCTAAGGCCACTTTTCTTCTATTTTAGGAAGATTTTTTCCCAAAAATCTATGGGAGAGGAAGCTAAAAAAAAATTTAACAGAATAATTAAAAAGCCTGTTATTCAAACGTAGCGATATCTTTTCTATTGTCAGAAACCCTCGTGTACATTATGTAGGGTATGAATGTATAGGGTATGAATACAGGTATCATTTCATATGTTAGGCGATGTTTCAAGAGACTTTTCAAATGAATCTGCATTGGAACCTTAAAAAATTAATATACATCAAGGAACTGTTGATTTACTCTAAAGTATTGAATGCCAAGAGAAACGATACCTCAAATTGCTGCTCATAACTCTGAATCCAATGGTCTAGTGGTTAGAGAGTTCGCTCCTCAATCAGTCATCACAGGTTCGAATCCCTGAGGCTGCTACTTTTTTTTTAATTTAGCGCTTCATGCTTCATTGGTATCATATCTCTAGTCGAATGCTTTTATTGGCTTCATCTATTTATTGATGTGATATCAATTATCTTTATTTATATTCTAACATAGTAATGTCAGTGCTCTAGTTAGTGTTCGTCCGATTGTTCGAACAAGCCGAACAGCGTTCGTTTGTGCCTCCGATTATGATGATCGAACGCAATTTCACATGTTCGAACAAAAAAACGAACATGGATAAAAATTCTATTCAAAGAAATAGCTGGACTTTCGGTAGTTCTGCCTATCAGAAAATCTGAGAAAAAAAGTTAAGTTACCTATTTATTGCCCCACCAAAGAGGAAACACTGCTGGACCACTCAAGATCCACCTCTCTGAGCGTGCTGAGGCGATGTTACGATGCCGCCATTGTTGTTGTGGTTATCGGCACACACTAGCGTAAATGCGCATGACGCAATTATGCTAGTGTGTGTTGATACCGCTAGGTGTCGCGGTACCTTATGACTAAAGTAAACAGCAATGGCGACACGGAAAACCATGTACACAACTTCGATTATTAATTGATCATCGGTCGTTCAGATGGACCGATGATCGATCTTGAAAATTGTGACCGATTCCGAACACTAGCTCTAGTAAGGTTTGATTTGTTTGTCTTCGCAAGCAGAACACAGGGGTTTTATACTTGGGTACCCAGGTACTGCGAGTGTGTATGCAAGAGCATTACCTCTTACAATGGGGCCCTATCTGGATACACCTCACCAGTTAGAATGCAAAGCCCCGAGGGATATGACATACTGTCACAACGAACTGTGGTGCAAGTTTTCGTAATCTAGGGCTGTCAGGGCTTGACAGGAACCTGTTATGTGTAGGCTGAACTTGGATATGGGTAATCATTTCATCAAACAGGGCTTGTCGAGCCCTGTCTGGTTGTGTGCTGGCTGCGAGTTTTACAGCTTGCAGCAGACCCTAGCTACATTATAGTTAGGTGCAAAATCCAGAAAAGGGCTTATTTAATGCTGTTGAGGCATGTTCTGTTAAAATTTGCTAACCAGTGTTTCTAGCCTAATTTTAGGGTGCTGGCTCTGGAAATGACAGACACCAAGCTAAATCTTTAGTTTTAGCCTCCTAATCAGCATTTTTGTGTGAGTTTGCCACTTTTTTGTATGTTAATTTGCATCATGTGTCGGTTTTCCATGTCAGTGTCCGATCATAGCTTATGTGGTATCAAATTAAATCTCTTGCCTGAGGAATTTCATTCATAGGTAGTTTTGCTAGTTTCAGTGGTTGCCATGGCAACGGGGGCTAAGAAATAATGAAAAACAGACAAAAATGTTCATTTTCTTATTTTGTATGATTTATCCTCAAACAACATATCTAGGGGCATCATTATGTTTACAAAAAACTTCCATGTCCTGGATATTTTGATTTAGGGTGAGGGGTATGGAATTAATGGGTTTTCAGAATTGGTGGTAGATTGCAAAATTTCATCTGAGCTAGGGCCACTCTTTTTCTATTTTAGGAAGATTTTTTCCCAAAAATCAATGCAAGAGGGATCTAAGAAAATTAAAAGAATAATTGAAAAGCCTGTTATACAAGCTTAACGATATATTTTCTGTTGTCAGAAACCCTATGGTACATTCTGTAGGGTATGAATGTGTAGGGTAGGAATACAGGTATCATTTCATATGATTGGATGACTTGCACCAGAAATCTAAGTCTACCATGTATTATTACATTTGAACACCTCCAGACTCGGTCAAGAAAGTATGATTTTGAATGCAAGGGTCCAGCTTATAGGTCTATTTTAAAGGGGAGGCTTTGTTTTAAAGGCCTATTCTGATTTTAAAAAAGAGGGGGGGGGGCTCTCCACAGCAGTATCTCATTCTGCGGTCACCACACCTACATCAACTATGGGCTCTGCAACTCCATTTCCATTCACCTCAAAGAGCATGGGTACGGCAAAGTACCCGGGTACCGCAAATAGTGTGGGTACCGCAAAGAAGGCGGCCACCGCAAAGAGCGTGTATGCCTCTAAGAGTGCTGGCGCCTAAAAAAGCGCTGGCGCCTGAAAGAGCACTGGCACCTCTAAGAGCGCAGGTACCGCAAAGAGTGTGGGTACTGCAAAGAAAGCGGACACCGCAAAGAGCGCGGGCACCACAAAGAGCACGAGCACCACAAAGCGTGCGGGCCCCGCAAAGAGTGTGGGTACCGCAGAGAGCATGGGTACCTCAAAGAGTGAGGGTACCACAAAGAACGTACTCACCACAAAGAGCGCAGGCACCGCAAAGAGTGCGGGCCTGGCAAAGAGCGTGGGTACCTTTAAGAGCGTGAGTACCGCAAAGAACGCAGGCACTGCAAAGAGCGCGGGCAACACAAAGAGCGCGGGTACCTCAAAGAGCACACTCTCAAAGAGCACAGGAACTGCAAAGAGCAAGGGTGCCACAAAGAGGGTGTGTGCCTCAAAGAGGGCGGGCACAGCAAGTAGCGCATGTGCATTAAAGAGGGCGGGTACCGCAAAAAGCACGGTAACCTCAAAGAGCGCAGGTACCTTAAAGAACATAGGTGCCGCAGGGCATGTGGGTACCACAAAGAGTGCAGGTGCCTCAAAGAGCGTGGGTTCCTCAAAGAGCACCTGCACCACAGGGCGTGCCGGTTTTGCAAAAAGCATCGGTACTGCAAATAGCGTTGGTGCCACTAAGAGTGCCAGTACCGCAAAGAGCGTGGTTACCACACAGGTTGCAGTTAATCTGCCTGCACTAGTAGAAAGAGAAGGGAGGGGGGGGGGGCGCAGATAGTGGTACCCCTGCAATTCCGGAGTGCACACAATGAGCATATCCCCTGCGGCCAACAGGAGAATATTGATTGGCTGCACCAGCTTGTTGACTGCCTCAGTGGTCAGTCTACTAGCCTGCCATCAGTATGGTAGGGGGAGGACCTCAGCCAATGGAGACGCCTTACAGATTGGCACAGTCTCTAAAAGGAATAACCCAGAGCTAGACTGCTCCCGCTCTCCTTTCCCTTCACCATCTCCCTCCCTACTCCTGGTTAGAGGGCTGAGTCCCGCTAGGTGTAGAGCTACACTCACCACTCACAAACTCGAGTGGCATGAGCACTGGGGCAGGCTCGCCGAGCTCAAGCTGAAGTGGTCAACTTGTGAGCTTGTCTATGTTGGAAACACAAACGTAACACAGAGCACCTAACACACCTTCTTATAGGCTGAGGGTATACTTTGATATGGGTACTTTATAGTCCCTGTTCACCTAAATACTGTTTGGCTTCCCTACCTGTGAAACTGCACTTAATTGCCACCCACAACCAGCCATCCCAGCTGGGAGCCACATTTCCTTTCTATACTCCCTCTGACAGCCAGATGATGATGTCACTCAGGTACTTCCTTTGTGCAGTGTACACATGAGACTAGGACATAAGTGTTTAAAAATGGTGATTTGTGCTGCTTATGTATACTATAACAGAAATGACAAGTAGGGCTGCATACCGCTAAGGGTGAAGCGGTACGGTACCATAACCGCTATTGTCGAAACGATACGGTATTTTATCGGTACTACTATCAGTATCTTGAACAATGCTAAGTACACACTTAGCTTAGTTCCTGACATAAATCTAAGACGTATTTGTTGTCTGTCAGGTATTTTCATCACATCATGTGAAAACTAAACAGTCGTACTTACTGCAGCCAAACTTGTTAGATCCACATTCTTGCTTGAAGGTACGATATAGCGGCAAAGCCAGCACCATCGCCGCTACCACCGGTGCTGCGACTCCCATCGCTACCGCGTAGTGGCGCTGTATATCACTACAGCAGCGCCACTACGCGGTAACAAAAAGTATCACAACACCAACGACAGCGGCAACGGCACAAGGTTCGCCACTATATCGTTCCTTCCATGTTAACAAGTTCAGCAACCGTAAGTATTTTGTAGTATTGGATGTTTGACATGTGTTTGTGTTTTGCAAAATACCAATAAACATTCCTATAAATATTGAAACGAGTATTCAGCGGTATTTTGCGAGACCGTATTCGATACGGTGCTGGTACCGGTACCAGTGTACAGCCCTTATGACAAGGGAAAGGGCAGGGGGAATTTCCCTTATCTCCATTCCTAGCCCAATGATTAAACCAGAAAAGAATGATTTAGCAGCATGATTTTGAGGAATCTTGTTTTGGGCCTGCTGCAAATTGATACCCTTATAGCATCACCATCTGGCTTCAATATGGCCACCCCCAGAGACGCATTTTCCATTGCCAAAACAGGAGTCTAATAATAATTTTTTACATGGCAGTAGGTAGTTGTGGGGTCCAGGATTTGATTAGAGTAGACCCTGACACGATGTAGAATCCTTCAGGTGTTGTGGATGCGCATTCCGTAATCTAGTCCGAGGCTCATCCAGAAGGCCCTTTGCTTTTGATTGTAGATGGCACCTGGGTTTATAAGGCACGAGCAGCTCCTTGATGTACTTAGGTGCAAGTCTGTTTAGCGCCTTATATACCAGCAGTAGGATCTTAAATTGGATGCGGAATTTGATTGGTAGCCAGTGAAGCTTGATGCAAACAGGTGTGATATGTTCATACTTTTTGGTTCTCGATACTATCCTTGCAGCACTGTTTTGTAGTTGCTGCAGCTTTGCAATCAAATCCTGTTGTATTCAGATTATGAGAGCATTGCAGTAATCCAAGCGAGACAATACCAGTGAGTGCATCACTATTTTTGTGGCATCTTCTGTTAACACACGTCTTGCTTTTCAAATATATCTCTTAGGTGAAAGCTAGATTTTTTGACAACACTTTTGACATGGGGTGCAATATATGATCAAGAGTCAAACATACCTCCCAGATTCCACACAGGCTTAGATGGAACGGACACATCAATCCCCGCTACTGAGAGTGACTTAATGTTCAGTTCAGTTAGGTGTTTCTTAGAGCCAAATAGAATGATTTCAGTCTTGTCATTGTTGAGTTTCAGCTTGTTCTGAGACATCCAGACACTAATGTCACACAAACATTTCTCAAGATTTAGGATTTCACGTTTGACATTTGCATTATCACTTGTCTTTTTAAATGATAAGCAGAGCATAGCCATGATTGTTCAAACCGTAGGATCGGATTAGATGTGCCAGAGGTATGATGTATATTAGGAACAATAGTGCGCCCAACACAGATTCCTGTGGTACAGACCACAGGATTTCCTGATTTTCCGAGAAGTCATCATTGATTTTAATTCTCTGTTTCCTGCCTAGCAGGTACGATTTGAACCACAGTAGAGCAGATCCTTTAACTCCAAGAACTGACTCCATCTTAGATAAAAGGATGGAGTGATCGATTATATCGAAAGCAGCGCTAAGATCGAGTAACACAAGGATGGCGGCCCCACCCTGATTGCGAGTGCGAAGGATGTTGTTATGTACCCGCACAAGTGCAGTCTCAGTACTAAGACATGCTCTGTATGCCGACTGCATGGGTTCATGTAGCTGATTAATAGTCATGTAATGGTAAGCCTTGCTACAACTACCCTTTCCAATACTTTTGACAAGAATGGTAAGTTGCTTACTGGACGATAGTTCTTGAGCAACTCCGGGTCCAGATCATCCTTCTTCAGTAACGGAGTGACTAACGCCTCTTTCATGGAGTCAGGCACTTTGGCACTTTGTAACGACAAATTCACTAAAATCGTAATCATTGGAATAAGCTCATCGACCGAGTCTTTCACCATCCAAGTGGGAGCGGGATCTAGAGAGCAGCTCTTAGTCGGTGATTTTGCTATGATTTTGCGAACTTTGCTTTCAGTCACGGCTGAGAAAACATTTAGTGAACATGTTAATGCCAGGGTAGGTATATTCAACTGGAGTCTGGAGAGATCTTGCAGTTCCTCGCGTATCTTACATACTTTTTCAGTAAAGAACACAACGAAGCGGTTGGCCAATTCTTCTGTTGATGCACGCTCAGGGAGTTTCATCTCACTTCTTTGATGTAATATGTCTTTCACAATGTTACTGAGGTTTTTTGAATCAGTGGAGGACTCAGCCATCAGATTGTTGTAGCAGTCCTTCTTAGCTTGTAATAACATGTTGTTAAATTTGGTCCTCGCGGTTTTAAACAGGTCATAGTGGACAGCAAGGTTGGTGTCGCTCCATTTCTATTCCCATTTCCTCTTCTCGCATTTTGCACCATACAAATCATCTGAGAACCATGGTTGTTTTGGACGAATTGTTACCCTTTTCACTCTTGGTGGTGCATGCTTGTCAAGTACCTTTGTTAGCGCAGAATTGTATGATTAGTCAAATCCTCCACGGAGCAGCCTTCAGCATTGCCATGTTGTAGGGCATCCTTCAAGTCCCCTCTAAAATTGGGCATGTTGACACTGCAGAGTTTACGCATTGACATCGGCACCTGGATGGGACATGGTTTAGGGTGAGACACATCACACAGAATGAGGTTGTGGTCTGAGAGCTGATCTCCAACCTTCCACTGACTTATAAGATCCTCATTGTCCCTGGTTATGACAAAATCAAGGGTATGTCCCAATTTATGGGTTCTGGTTGTGACTAGCTGATTGTAATTCAGGGTATCAAATAATTCATTCAGTTTTAGTGCTTCAGTGTCATTCCTATCCTCAAGGTGGAAATTGAGTTCTCCCAGAAGCAGGAAGTGGCCAGTGGAAGAGATCCGGTCATGCATGAATGGTGAAAATTCATCAAAAAACTTCTTATTTGTCAATCTATTCTTTTGCGATGGAGATGGTCTGTAGACCACATTGGCATTGATTTGCTTGGAGCCTGTATTAAAGGTAACCTTGCAATGCTCAAAATTGCTGAATTCACATGAGGTTTTTGACAACACTGAGAGATTTTTCGTATACAATATTTCCACTCCTCCTAATATGCCATTTCCTTCACGTGGCACACTGAATAGATCATAGTCACCCATCTTCAGGCCTTTGATAAATAGCTTATCCTTAGCTGCTCAAGTTTCAGTCATAGTTAGTATGTCAATATCATGCTCAATATAGAGGTTCCATCACGAGTGGATGGAAAGAGGAGGAATCTTGCACGAGTGAGTGAATTTGTCACGGCAAGCCTCGTCCCAAGACACAAAATCACTCACGAGTGCAAGATTCCTCCTCTTTCCATCCACGAGTGATAGAACCTGTTTCTCCCACGATAAAAAGGAGGCATTTCGACGTTTTACCGTGAAGTTAGGTAGCTAAACTAGGTCATCCAAAGACCACCTGTGCACTAGTTCAACAATGGTAATATGCGTTTGTTGTGACGTGCGCCGTTTGTTTTCCCCAGAAACTGGCGCCAGATCACGTACGTGACGCTTGTTCAAATCCACGTGCGCTATTGTTAGGTCTACCTTTCACCCAGCAGCAGCGACCCCTTGATTGAAACTGAGGGATCTGATTGGTCAATTACACTAGTTTGACCTTTAACCCCATTGAAGACAGCCCGTTGAGGACAACTTATCCTTAATTGTAAAACACCCCTCAGAGATGGGAGAAAATTGAATTCCTTATGATTTCAATTTTGTTTCTTGCCGACTGTGTATTCAAAGAGGCAGATACACAGCTCTTAAGATCTCCTATCCTTTCTACTCACAATTGGGAAGAGGTTTGTCCTGGTTTCAATCTTTATCAAATTGTCCCAGTTCACCCCCCTGCTCTGTACAGCCTGATGGGTTGGCCTGAGTGTTGTTGTGACAGTCAGGATATTCCACACGTTTGATTTTCCTCCTGACACCCCTCTGTGAGTCTTGGGGACTGAGCAGATGTTATTTTGCCTCAGTTCTTCAAGCACTCCTAATGGCACCCTTGGTTTCGCCTGGATGACAGCCAGCTTGATGGTGAGCAGTAAATTTCTAGGGTATGCCCTGATAGCAGTCATGTTGACCAGCTGGGTGGGCCTATAGATAAACACTGGCTTGAAAATGGGTCAGGAGCCTTTTTATGGCCCCTAATGACCTTACGATTCCACTGCATCTCTGCCTTGTCCAGGCAAAATGCATACATAAATCCTTGTTTTTTAGACTTCACAGGTGATATTTTCTCTCCTAAAGTTATTCTGGTGAGTCCTGGTGGTGTTATGTCAAGACTAGGTAACTACTGGCAGGTGAGAGATCCTTGATCACTCATCGTTGGTGAAAAAGCCAGGAGCCGATTTTTCAGGCTGGCAGCCCTGGGGGCGCGCAGGAGTTTTAGTGCAATGGTCCTTTAATAACCATACAAATGCCCTTAGGTGTGTTGAAACTACCATAACTACACATGAGTGAGCCCCCACGGTTGACACCTACAATGGAATATCACATTTTACATGATCTGATACTCATCTGATAAAATGACTCACTTAAAGCCATGTTGTTGATAGACTCCGCATTTGTGTTGACGTCATTTTCACAGGTCTGTACTTCAGACCCAAAATATTTCAGTCATATTAACATGCTGATGTCCTTAGATGTGTTGATTGGGGATAAACCGCACTTAAGTATCACACAAATTATGAAGATTATGATGATTTCTCCAGTTTTGTTCATTATTTCTTGGGTCCTGTTGCCATGGCAACCACTGAAACTTGGACAACTGCATATGAATGAACTCCCACAGGTAATAGCTTTAATTTGATACAACATTTGTCATAATCTGACACTGATCTTAATAGCTGACATATTATGCAAATTAACATTCAGAAAAGTCCCAGCCGAAAATGTATATATATATATGTCATTTCCAGATTCAGCACCCTAAAATTAGGCTAGACACACTAGTTACTGACTTTTAGAAGGTCATGGTTATATATCAAATTAAAACAATGAAAGGTTTTACTTGCTGGCAAATGAAATGAGGAAACATTGATAGACATATGCTGCTGCTTCTTAACCTTGCTATATAGTGACGATAAAAAATGCCAGGCAAAAGGGGAAATGGGGAGAGGAAAAGGAGCGCAGTAAACATTCAACCCTACCCCCCCCCCCCCCCCCCCCATTATAAGTACTTTGAACATCTGATTTAACGATGCTGAATACCCAGGACCCCCCCCCCCCCCTACCACGTTTTTAAATGAATCAGCTTAGAGGAAATTTTTCCCTTTACTTCCCCCAACACTATTTTCGAATACCCAGGAATCCCACTCCTCCAATTCTTAACGCTGAACTTTTTCTTTTCTTTTTCAACAACCCCCACTCCCCTGAGTTCTGAGGACCAAAAAAGACATACCCCTCCCCTAAATCTGAGTTGGTATTTCACCAAAACCCCCACCCTCCCAACCCCTTCTCCAAAAATGTTATTATTTTCCTACTCCAGATTCTGAATTGTTTCATCCCCTTGCCAACACTTTTTAAATGGACTTGCTCAGATGAAATTTTACCCCCTCCCCACCACCAATTCCGAAAACCCACCAATTTCATACCCCCTCACACTACATCAGAATATCCAGGACATGGAAGTTTTTTGATAAACATACTGGTGCCCCTAGATGTGTTGTTTGGGGGTTAGTCACACAAACTAAGAAAATGACCATTCTTCTCTGTTTTTGATTAATTCTTGGCCCCCGTTGCCATGGCGAACCACTGAAACTAGCAAAACTACCTATGAATGAGATTCCACAGGGGAGGGCTTTAATATGATACCACATATGCCATGATCAGACACTGAACTGGAAAACTGACACATACTGCAAATTAACATACAGAAAAGTGGCAAACTCACACAAAAATGCTGATTAGGAGGCTAAAACAAAAATTTAGCTTGGTGTCTGTCATTTCCCGAGCCAGCACCCTAAAATTAAACACTGGTTACCGACTTATAACAACAAATACCTCAACAGCCTTAGATAATCCCTTTTCTGGACTTTGTACCTAACTTTAATGTAGCTAGGGTCTGCTGCAAGCTGAAAAAGTAGCAGCCAGCACACTACCAGACAGGGCTCGACAAGCCCTGCTTGATGAAATGATTACCCATATCCAAGTTCAGCCTACAGATAACAAGGTTCCTGTCCAGCCCTGACAGCCCTAGATAGCGAAAACCTGCACCACAGTTAGTTGTGACAGAATGTCATATCCCCCAGGTCTTTGCATTGTAACTGCTGAGGTGTATCCAGAGAAGGCCCCATTGAAAGAGGTAATGCTCTTGCATACACACTCGCAGTGCCTGGGTACCCAAGTATAAAACCCCTGTGTTCTGCTTGCAAAGGCAAATTAAACAAACCTAACAAGACCACTGAGATTACTATGTTAGAATATAAATAAAGATAATTAATATCACATCAATACATATATGAAACGAATACAAGCATTCATCTAGAGATATGTTACCAATGAAGTGCTAAATTAAAAAAAAAAAGTAGCAGTCTCAGGGAATCGAACTCTTGATGACTGATTGAGGAGCGAACTCTCTAACCATTTGACCATCTGAATCACAGTAGGGAGGTTGAAAATTTGAGGTATCGTTTCTGTTGGCAATCAATAATTTGGAGAAAATCAATATTTCCTTGATGGATGTTAACTTTTGAAGGTTCAAATGTAGATTCATTTGGGAAGTCTGTTGAAAAATCGCCTAACATATGAAATGATACTTGTATTCATACCCTTAACATTCATACCCTACAGAATGTACACGAGGGTTTCTGACAATAGAAAAGATATCGCTAAGCTTGTATAACAGGCTTTTCAATTATTCTTTTTTAACTAAAATAGAAGAAAAGTGGCCTTAGCTCAGATGGAATTTTGCCATCCACCACCAATTCCGAAAACCCACCAATTCCATACCCCTCACCCTAAATCAGAATGTCTAGGACATGGAAGTTTTTTGTAAACATAATGATGCCCCTAGATGTGTCGTTTTGGGGTATATCATACAAACTAAGAAAATGAAGATTTTTCTATGTTTTTGATTATTTCTTAGCCCCCCACTGAAACAAGCAAAACTACATATGAATGAAATTCCTCAGGCAAGAGCTTTAATTTGATACCACATATGCTATGATCGGACACTGATATGGAAAACTGACACATGATGCAAATTAACATACAAAAAAGTGGCAAACTCACACAAAAATGCTGATTAGGCGGTTAAAACTAAAGATTTAGCTTGGTGTCTGTCATTTCCAGAGCCAGCACCCTAAAATTAGGCTAGAAACACTGGTTAGCAACTTTTAACAAAAAATGCCTCAACAGCCTTAAATAAGCCCTTTTCTGGATTTTGCACCTAACTATAATGTAGCTAGGGTCTGCTGCAAGCTGTAAAACTCGCAGCCAGCACACAACCAGACAGGGCTCGACAAGCCCTGTTTGATGAAATGATTACCTATATCCAAGTTCAGCCTACACATCACAGGTTCCTATCAAGCCCTGACAGCCCTAGATTACGAAAACTTGCACCACAGTTCGTTGTGACAGTATGTCATATCCCTCGGGGCTTTGCATTCTAACTGGTGAGGTGTATCCAGATAGGGCCCCATTGAAAGAGGTAATGCTCTTGCATACACACTCGCAGTACCTGGGTACCTGGGTATAAAACCCCTGTGTTCTGCTTGCGAAGACAAACAGATCAAACTTAACTAGAGCACTGAGATTACTATGTTAGAATATCAATTAAGATAATTAATATCACATCAATAAATATATGCAACAAATAAAAGCATCCAACTAGAGATATATTACCAATGAAGCACTAAATTAAAAAAAAAAAAAGTAGCAGCCTTAGGGAATCGAACCTGTGCTGACAGATTGGGAAGCTAACTCTTTAACCACTAGACCACTGATATCTCCATTGGGTCTCAGTGATAAAAACAAACAATCTTCCACTGGTTTGGGTTGATAGTCACACTTACTAATACATCTACATTTTTTTTTTGATGTATGTGAATTATTGGAGGTTCCCATGCAGATTCATTAGAAAAAGTATGTTGGAACCTCTGCTGCCGAATTAACAAGACTACAGAAGTCAACTTAACTATTGCCCTACTAAATGTATTTGATACGTGACATAGAAACGGTTGGAAGAGTCCATGTTATAAGTTCCCATTTGTTAGGGTAGAAATGCTTGGCCTGCCATCTATTGTGTGAAATGAATTTTAAATTTGCGATCCCACTCTCACCTTCTTCTTCTGAGTGGTTCATATATATATGTATAATATATATTATATATATATATATATATATATATTATATATCTAATTATATATATATATAATATATATATATAAGTATATAATATATATATGTATGTGTGTGTGTATATATAAATATATGTATATATATTTGTATATAGTATATATATATATATATTATATATATATATATAATATATATATATATTATATATATATATATATATATATATATATATATTATATATATATATATATACTATATATATATATATGATGTATATATATATATATTTTGACCTATTCCTTTTAAATAATTCATTAACATGCGTTTGTTTTATGGAAATCTATGCACCATAAAGCATACGATTAGTGCACCATTGTAGCAATTTGATAACAGGCAATATTCCAGTTTCGAAGAAATGTTTGCTTTGACTACACTTTTTTTCTCATCCATGTCTATGCGATCTTATTGATATTTCATAACGGGGATAATACAATATAGATTTGTATTTGTGTATTGTCTATGATTTCCAAAGTGCAAAACGTCTTTTGTGTTGATCATCTATTTTGTAAAAATAGGTCTTTAGGTGGTATTTACACGGATATTAATGAAAACACAAATACAAGTATTTATTACAAAAAATATGTCATCTTAGTCAAGTGGTCCTTACGTGGAAAAGATACATTTTAAGAATGTAATACTTTTACTGCTTAACACTATAGTCGCCTGATTGATTAAATATAATATTTCTCTTTTGCGAAAATATTAAAGCATTTAAAGTAATAAATTTGTCACAAAGTGACATGCATACATACTTTTTTATATCTTTTATGGGGTTATTACAAATAGCCATAGCTCTGATCGGTCCTACCACTCCAACAAAGTTATACATGTAGGAAATACACTACTCTATACATTGTTTTGAAAAAAAGTTTGAGGAAGCTTCCAATTATGTACAGGTAGGAGAAAAAGTATGTAAATAAAGAAACAAGGTATACCTGATAAATGCATATATATATTAATATATATACATACATATATATATATATATATATAATATATATCTATATATATAAATATATATATATATATATATATATATATATATATATATATATATATAATAGTATATATATATAATATATATATATATATATATATATATATATATATATATATATATTATATATTA
>OZ012700.1:29138278-29177278 GCA_963942565.1 Maea johnstoni
TAAGCAGAATTAGGGGTGTCCGAATATCTTAGTGGCGGAGCACAGTCAATGTATGCATGTATGTATCAATATTGTATCATGGTTGCACTACTATATTAGCCCTTAGAGCAATAGTTAAGACCATGACAAAATCAATAGACATTATTTCTAAATTAAGTTTACTAGGGTTTTAAATAGAATTTGCATCAAGAAAAATTCAAGTGAAATATATAAAAGCGCACATTGGTCATGTGTTTGCGAAAAATTCCCGGGTTAGATAGTGCTTTTTGGCTTGTCTGTGATGGACCGTTTTTTTTTGGGGGGGGGGGGGGAGAGAGAAATTAAAAAAAACACTTCTATTTTCACGACCGTTTTAAGGGGAGGGAAAATTTAAAAAATATATATATATTCACGACTGTTGTTTTGGGAGAGAAAATAAAGAAATTTTTATTTTCACTACCGTTTTTTGGGCGAGAAAATAAAGAAAAAAAAATTCAGACTTTTGGGGTGGAGAGAAAATTTAAAAAATACTTTTTATATTCACGTCCATTTTTGGGGGGAGAGAAAATAAAACGATAGATAGGTATATGTGTACAGACAGACAGACAGATAGATAGATAGATAGATACATACATACATACATACATACATATATGCATACATACATACATACATACATGCATACATACAGATAGATGTTAGATATTGATAGATATACATACGAATAAATACATGTTTCCATTATTGATATGGTCGTTTTACTTTGTACAAATGATATTCCATGATATACGCGTACGTGGTCTATATTGCGAATTTCGCAAATTATTAGGCTACCTTTACTACGAAAACGAGCCAAGCAAACAGTCATTTTCACGGCCGTTTTTTTGAGGAAAAAAGTTAGAACTTTATTTCTCCTCTTTTTCTTCCCCCCCCCCCCCTCCCCCAAGAAAACAATGGTCGTGAAAATAAAGTTTTTGTATTTTCTCTCTCCAAAATGGTCGTGAATATAAGAAGTTTTTGTATTTTCTTCCCCCCCCCCCGTCGTTAAAATATAAGTTTTTATTTGCTCATTCACACTTGATGATGCATCGAACTTGTCGCATGTTTTGATATTAATAAACGATATATAGATATAACTTATAATCATTTCAAAATCAAAAGGCATCTATACATTATTTATGAATGATTGTATTTTTTTATTGATTCGTAAATAATTATGAGATCTAATAAATATTCAGAAACCACTTATTTTATTATATTTAAACAATTATCCATAAATAAATGATTAATATTTATGCACGTGTATATATTAATTAAACATATATTAACATACACAGGTTATTTATAAATATTGATAAATTATATGTAAATACTTAGAAATCACGGGCCTGCCCTGATGGTCGTGTGGTCAAGTGCCCGTGTAGGTGCGTGAGATTACCCCACGTTGCCATGCAACAAGGGTCCAAAAATGTCATTCGTAAATTTACGATGACCTCTGAGGTCCTCGTAAATTTTACGCGATTTTCGTAAATATTTACGAACGGCTCAGCTTCGAGAAACAGAAAAATCGTAAATTACGATTTTCAACAATGAAAATCGTAATTTACGATACGAGAAACTGGACTCTGGAGGGCTGTCTCACTGACATATGTACATGGATGTCACAGAACAAGCTGAAACTGAATGCAGACAAAACAGAAGTCTTAGTGCTGGGCACCCCTAAGCAGCGAGCCAAAATATCTGTGCCTAGCATTTCCGTAAATGATGAGATTGTCAAGATTCTCAATATACCTATCGGCAATCTGGGCTCTGTTTTTGATCCAAGCATGAATATGGCAGCACATGTGTCAAAGGCAGTCAAATCTGCAAACTATTACCTTCGAAACATCGGAAGGATCAGAAAATACTTGACTGCAGAATCAAGTAAGAGTGCTGTCATATCCCTGGTGACCTCAAGATTTGACTACTGCAATGGATTTCTCTGTGGAATACCCGAAGAGCTAATATGTAAGCTCCAGAGAGTACAAAACAACGCTGCCAGGGTGATCACTCGCACAAAGAAGTATGATCATATCACTCCAGTACTGAAGGAGCTGCACTGGCTACCAGTCAGGAAGAGAATTGAATTCAAGATTCTCCTACTGGCGTACAAGTGTTTGCATGGAACTGCACCTTCTTACCTGAGGGAATTGCTGAAAGAGTAGGTCCCACCCCGGACACTGAGATCAACATCCAAGAACTTACTCTGCGAGCCGAGAAACAATATGAAAACCTACGGTGACAGATCGTTTAGTGCCTGTGCCCCAAAACTATGGAATCAGCTCCCAGATAATATTCGGGCAGCTGGGAGTGTGGCAATTTTTAAACGACAACTGAAAACACATCTGTTCAAAGATGTATATATCAATTAACTATATGTGGATATCAACATCTATCCTTTGACAATGGAATGCAATGCGCCTTTGAGCAAGGGCGCAATATCAAATGACAAAATTATTATTATTATGATGCCCTGCCCAGGTATTTGTATTCTTCTTCTTCCTATAGTTCGACCATACATACTTTGCCTGCAAATATACCCACTGGTTTCCCTCTATACCTCTATATACACAATAGATGGCGCTACTGCATATGGAACGCAGCGATTGTTTGCTCACGAGTACATGTATATATATTTACAATTATTTGTCAGAGAGATATACAGATGTGTTCCAAAAAATATATTATGTTAATGACTCGACCTACTTCAATCATGGTGTGTCGCATTCATCCCTACTACTGACTCCCAGCATTCACTTACAAAATCTGGCCGGGAGTGGTGGCGTGCTCCTATAATCCTATGCAGATGTCTGGGAGGCCGGGGTATGTGGACAGCGGCAGGATGGCCGTGTCGTCCTGCACCGGTTCTATATGGACCGCGTGATCATCATTGAACTATATTCATAGACACTGTCCTATGTATAGTCGGAGTGGTGAGTGTCGCCTGGTGACTGTCACCGTGTGACCGCTAGGTTCACGGTTGGACCATACCCTTTTGTTTTTTCTAACTTTGTTATTTTTTATACGTATTTGCGGCGAATCATTCACTCTTGTGATCATGAGTTCGGTAAGGTTTTACTTCCTCGTAGTTTGTTTTTATTTCTTATAAATTTTAACAAGTTTAGGTGTTTTCATTTTATTTTTACACACGAATGTGTATACAGTATTAATCTATTTGTAGTGATTTATTCGCTCTCATAGTCTTTAGTTCTGTAAGGCATTACTTTTTCGCTTGTTTGTGTTTCTTTTGGTTTCTGACAAGTTTAAGTACTCCCATAATTTATTGATGGGGCGGCGTTGTGGACTAGTAGTAAATATATTTAACCCATTCACACTCAGAATTCCTTTAGCAATTATTGTCTTCTACTCTCATGCTCATACTGAAAATAACTTGGGAATAAAGCAAAAGTTCACAAAATATTTGAAGGAGAGTTGTTGTATGGCTTCTGATCAACGTTTCTCGTGCAAATTTTTTCCACAAAATGCTTTTGTAAGTAAGATATTTCCAAAATCATCAGGCCTTTTTGGCCGCCCTGGGTGTTAAGGAGATAAAGACGTTACATTGAAACTACATTGGATTTTTAGACAATTGAAATGTTGTTTATACATGGAACTTACTTATGTTTTAAACATAGACAATTATATGTTGGGTCTAGATATTTTAATTGTCCCCACATTGTTGCGGATTTTTTTTGTCCAAAGAGAAATGTCACTGTTTAGAAAAATTCAATTTAGAATGTAATGTTTTACTATATCTTTTTACTTTGCATGTGAGAAACTGGATGTCAACGACTTGGGGTTAGGCAGAGTTTTCACCGGGTACTCTGGTTTCCTAAAGCACTTGCAACTGGTCTGTCTGATGTGAGTTTGGCTAACAGCTTTTTCCTCTTTTTTCCCTCAAAAAGTTCGTTTTTGCCTTCCAAACTTGGCAAACCTCTTAGTAGCACTATCGCGTATATCTATGAACATACTTTTTGTCTCAACTCCGCAAAATGTTGATTTTGCTCATTAGGTCTTATTGTAAAATTTAGCTGAGTGGCTGGAAAAGTGAAACGTTCGCAAATGCAACAATCTGAAAACACCCAGAGCATGTTCATACTAGTAGGGAAAATTTGCCGGCGAAAACAGAGAGGCCGTAAAATTAGCGACATCGAAAGGCATGTATATATATTTACTATTGTCTTTTTATTTGCAGGCATAAAGTCGGGAGATCGAAAAAGTTTGTTCAGTTGTTTTAGCGCTCGTTATCTCTTAATTGGTGTCTAAGTTAGCATCTTAATTAGCATATACTGGATGACTATGGATCCACATGTTGACACGATAAGGGGGGGGGGGGGGGGTCCAATTCATTTTGGGGACGTATCTAAATTTGGGGGGTGATCAATAAAAATGGTCAAATAGTAAATAACAAGATTTTTTTTGATATGTTAGGCATGATCCCAAATCATGAATATGAATATCTATCTGTTTTTATACTTAGTATTATTACTCGGCGGCCTCATTGATAGGGTGTCGGGCTGAAGTCTTACATGTCGCAGGATCGAATCCACTTGGAAATATTTTCATTTTTATTTTTGGCAAGATAGTTTATTTCTAGCTTCCCAATGCTTTGGATGGCACTTTAATCCGTAGGTGCAGTCGGCAAGTTGAGAATTTCTTCAAGAAAAGATATAGTTTAATGGGTGTAGTAATGCCTAGCCTTCACATAGAATATGAGATCTGTTAAGTGGTCAGCTTGTTGCTTTCAACAGAGAGAATAACTTAAGTGATAAAGTTGAGAATTTCTCCAAGAAAATATATAGTTTAATGGATGTTAATATTAATCTTAATATGTAAATGAAGGATATGTTCCCGATGATGTTGGTATTGTCACTTGCATGCACACTTGCTGCACATGCCTATAACTCAATGCAACTTCCACCCATTCACCTTCTATCTGCGCTTTCATACGTCCCCACCTGTTGATCAGTGCCCTATTTATGCACCTTCCAACTGTACTATGGGCTTGGATACGTGCGCCCGCCACCCACTTTTTGGGCGCACGGATCCTTACTACGCTGACAATTTCTACTCCACCTGCGGCCTTCAGTGCCCTGCCGCAACACTTGCCTTCCCCCTTCTCTGTAATTGTACTGTCCTGCCAGTACCTCTTTCAACGGGGCCCTATCTGGGTACCCATCACCATGCACATGTTCTGATTAAAGTGACGGTCTAAGAGTTTCTCGCCACCTTTCTTGGGAGGCTACTAGGGCAGTAACTTTAATTATTGCGCTATATAATGTTCACGCCATATTTAAGTGATTTACAGTAGTATAACGAGGCTGATAAGCCGGGGCACAGGGCGGTGATAGAGAATAGTAGTAGGGCGGTAAGAAGGTCAGGTGGCACAATAGGTAGGCAAACAAGACCCTATTGTGCCACCTGACCTTCTTACCACCTGACAAGGGTCTGAGTAAATACAAACAGACTTTATATTGGTATAGTCGTACAAAATAAACAAAAGTGGCCCTTAACCACACACAAAATGACACCCTTTTCTAAGATAGTTGTCTGAAAAGGGTGTCATTAAGGAGAAAGTTGTCAGGTGTATAGGTGTTTTAGGGCGATTTTGTGGAATAGGTGTCTAGGATAGGGTTAATTTTAGATATGTGAGAGGAAAGTACCATGGAAAAGCTGTCACACAGGGGAAAGTGGTCAGGTATAGATAGTGATTTTTAAGAGAGGTGTCACAGAAAAGATGTCACACAGGGGAAAGTAGTCAGGTATAGTTATAGATGTTGAAGAGAGGTGTCACAGAAAAGATGTCACATAGGGGAAAGTAGTCGGGTATAGTTAAAGGTGTTTAAGAGAGGTGTCACAGAAAAGGTGTCACACAGGGGAAAGTAGTCGGGTATAGTTAAAGGTGTTTAAGAGAGGTGTCACAGAAAAGGTGTCACACAGGGGAAAGTAGTCAGGTATAGTTAAAGGTGTTTAAGAGAGGTGTCACAGAAAAGATGTCACTTAGGGGAAAGTAGTCAGGTATAGTTAAAGGTGTTTAAGAGAGGTGTCACAGAAAAGGTGTCACACAGGGGAAAGTAGTCAGGTATAGTTAAAGGTGTTTAAGAGAGATCACAGAAAAGATGTCACCCAGGGGAAAGTAGTCAGGAGTAGATAGTGGTGTTTAAGAGAGATATCACAGAAAAGGGGTCGCATAGGGGAAAGTAGTCAGGTGTAGTTAGAGATGTTTAAGAAAGGTGTTCCTAAAAGGATAACACCCAGGGAAAGTGGTCAGGTGCAGTTAGTGAATTCTTTTTTAAAAGGTGTTACCATGGAATTCTTTTTTTTTGGAGTTTTGATGTTTGTCACTTTTTCTGTCAATTGTGGTTTAGTCACACAGAGTCCCAACATAACTGATTGATAGGATAGGTCCCACTGAGAAACCCCTCAGGGTAATCACAATCGCTTACCAACTGAATTAGAATCTGTGTGTGCAAAACAAACACTTGATTGTGTAATAGTGTAAAATGTTCACTTACCACTTAATAGGGGGGTTCGGCCACCATTCTCCAGTCTATGTCTTTCATGTATATCCGTAACAGTACAATGAAAAAAGCAGCGAGTATTATACCGACCACTATTCCCAAACGATCCATTTTGACTGAACACGGAATCGTGAAGGAAAGAAGGCTTAGGACTTAACCAGTAAAATTATGCAGGAATTTGACTTATTACTATTTGGACAAGTGTGGTGTCTTTACGTAGAGCATCACCAAGGACATGTTAGACTTTTATGAGTGGCAGCCTCCCGTTTACCAGTTTGTTTGTTTTGTTTGGTTTTATGGGTAACAGTAGGAAGACTTTACGGATGGGTGTTTAGTGAAACATACAGGTTATTAAGGGTTTACAGGGTTGTAGATCTCTCTAGATATAACAAACAAATGAATATATTTACTTGACACAACATTTTATTGATCTCAAAACGTGCTACATTAATAATCATCAATCAAGTAGTCAGTATGATCTATTTCTGTTGATAACGTGCTAGATATAAAAACATCAAAAGTGTCTCTGTAGATTTCTTCAATAGTTATTGCCTCTGCAGGGTTTCTCGCCACCATGATTTTATTGACAATTCTTAATCCACAACTTATGTTTTGGAGGAGTTCTTCGTAGTCCGAGGGGGTAGCTGTCAATCCATACTCTATCCAATCTTTTTTGTCACACTTTTTCTTTGATATGTGTTCTTTAGTTTTTTTCAATTTCTTCCTTGGAGAAATACACCCCAGGTTGAAGCAGCGGCTTAGGTAACGCATGATTTCTTCTCTCATGGGGATGAGTGTCACTTGTTGATCCTAGTGTGCACTATACTTAACTAAGCACTTAAGTCTTTATCCCCGATGTATATAGCCTTTTAGGTGGTAGTGCGTAGCAAACGCAGCTGGTTAATAAACACTAGCCGTCTACTACATCCAAACCTCGAAAGGGGTTGAGTCGTTGGTTTGCTTTTTCCTCCCTACCAATAAAACACATCTTGATGTAAGGACAATTTGGGCTCCATTTTCTGTGTTCCTCTTCGGGACAGTCAGTAGGTTTCCAATCCTTGAGTTTCGTGTTGCAGTAGAAACAGAAGACAGAATCCCCACATCCAGTATACACAAATCCAGCCTTTGCTAATGCCGGCGGAGTTGTAGGTAGGAATTTTGGCCAGGTTTGATAAGAGTGCAATCTAGCAGAGCAGCATTGAAATGTTGGATATTTCGGGTCAAAGCGACTTGGTTCCATAACTGCATCAACAACGTCACAGTCTGTACATACCTCTTCACTTTTACAACGTCTTACAAATTTGGAAGCCATGATTACACTAAAATGACACTAGCGTTTGTCTTATAAAGCATAGACCTGACAACCTTTTCAATGACTACTTTCTTCTTGACAACTTTTCAATGACTACTTTCTAACTGACACCCTTCTAGTGACATCTTTCTTCTTATCACCTTTCTCACTGACAACTTTCTGAATGACATCTTTTCTCTAACATCATATTTACCTAGCGTGGGTCACTCTATTTTACTCTTTAGGGGTGTTTTAATAATGATAGCATTTAGACACTACACACAAGAAATGTCATAACTATACTTAATCAAAACCCTCACACCTAGCTATAAATGGACACGGCCTTCATACCCTTCTTTATAAATACCCCACTTTCAGGGTTTTCAACAGACTACAACCACAATCAAGATCAGTTCTTGTCTACACTTGTATTATGGCAACCAACTACCAACCTCAACGCAGACAGCCAGCTAAGGCCACGCATCAATCTTCAAATATCATTAATATCTCGGACAGATACCCTTTACAAGGAGGACGGCGTCGTTATGCCTATGTCTCACAGTTCTATAGTGAGAGATATCAACAAACCTACGTTAATGTAGATATCCGTGAGTATACCAGTATAGATCAGATAAGTGACTCCGAGTGTTGGGCTAAACCTACCATCAAGGGTGTTTCATTAAATGCTAAAGAGTTTGAGGAACTTCTGCGTATTCTACCTACCCTCAAAGAAGATTTAGAAAACAAATTGGCCGAAAAGAGCATTGCAGACACCGTTTTTGAGATCAAAAATTCTATGCCTCAGCCTGATTACGTACCCTCCTTACACTCACTTCAGAATAACTCAAGTAGCAAACCAACGAGTTGGTAAATATACATTTACCCTCTTGTATTCCCACGGTTTCGTGGTACTAGTTTTAGCTTTAAGAAAGTAGTCTCATTCAGACCCTTGGTAGCACTGGAGTCACTAGATAGTCTATACACGGTATCATGGATAATTTAGATTTAAACTTCGGTATTACTGAACCCAACACAAACACTGATCCTATTTGGGATCCAAATGATTTTGACATTGAGCAATTCTTGACGAGTTACGAGGATATATTAGAAGCATTGATACCACCCCAACCCATCAACGAACCTGATCCACAAACAGAGGCAGCGCCCATACAACCCCTTGTCACCCAGGAGCCAAATATACAGGACATCACAGATGAGAATATCGCACCACTATCTGCTGAATGCTCTCACTGCAATACGATTATCACAGCACCCAACGCCCGGCTTCTCAACCGCCGCAAGCATTACCACAAAAGGAAAAACCACCCAGGTAAGGAATTGTTTTGATTGTTTATCTTTCTTTAGATTTTAAATGTATTGATCTGGTGAATTATACAATCCCTATAACTGTTAATATTAACAAATAGTTGTATAGTAGTTCATATTCAAGTAATTATGCGTGTCTTTATCTCTAACCTTGTTATTTATTTATTTTTCACAGAACACCTCAGAAGCCGCGCCAAGAGGGTTAACGGGGAGTTGGCTTGTCACATCTGTGGGGAGAAATTCAAGGCTAAACACACCAAAGCAAACCACATGCGGAGAAAACATAAAGATCACAAGGAGCCTAACGGGATCGTTCAAACAGGTGGCCAAATTGAAACAGCAGGAGCAGAACAAACACAGAGAATAGCTTTGCAAGACATGGACAATGTGAGTAACCAACCCGATATCCCCGTGGCAGAACCAAATCTTCAAGCTGAGAACAACAGAGATTTAGATATTCAGAGAAAGTTAGAACAAAGACACGAACAGATAAGAACTTTTATAGAGACAAGGGGTAGGACATCTTTTTACAATTACGATGTTACTAATTTAGAATATGGACCAGGACCTGGAGCTTTTGAAGATCAATTAAAAGAAATCTATAAAAATGCAAAAGGGGCATTTAAGATTAACGCCTCTCTCGGTCTATTATTGAAAAATAGAGAAAATGGGGAGTTAAGATATTTTGCACCCGGTCCAAATTTGGTTAGTCATGAAAGACCTGTGTTTATCCATAATAATCAGACTTTCAATGCTTTTGTTCAAGATATGAAAGGTAGAGATTTATTTGAGTGGTCCACAAGAAGTAGACCAACCACAAAGTTTGTGGTCTTGCAAATCACCAATGTTTTATACGAGGTGACCAGAACATCGCGCCTCATAGGGGGCGCTGGTTTAGATTCTGATATATACCTACCTTTCATAGAAGATAAAAGATTTACAAGTTTTATTAAAGATCAATCTAGTCGACACAGACGAACTTATATGGATAAGTTATGTTTCTTTAGATGTCTAGCCAAACACAGGGGGCATAACCATAGAAATTCTCACTTTGAGGATGCAGTGTATGCACTATTTAGACAGTATATAGGTGTCAAAAGAACCTCTTTGAGTGACCAACTTCCGTCTCTCTTCCCAGGGGTGACATTAATGGATCTACCAAGTCTTGAACAGATATTCAGATTGGGAATTTTCGTTTATGACATTACCGATAAAGAGAACCCTAGAGCTGTTTTCCAATCAGACTCTGTTTTTTCCGATAAGATACACCTAGGTTTAGTAGGTGACCATTTCATGTTCATTCATAATTTTGAAATTCTATCTCAAAAATTTGTTTGTCCCAACTGTGAAAAAAACTTTACGGAAAGACGATATTTTCTTCAACACAAACCTCGTTGTCCAGGAAAGATAGAAGGTGCCAAGCTTCTTTTTAAAGGTCGAGCTTATAGACCTAAACCCACTGTGTTTGAGGAGTTAGAGGATAAATTTGGCATAGTCGTACCCCAACAAGATCGTTTCTATCCTCACGTGATAACGTATGATTTTGAAAGTTTGCTAGCGACCCCTTTATCACACGAGAAAAGAGAGAACACTGATAAACTATCGTACGATCGAGTTCACACTCCGATTTCAGTGGCAGTAGCTTCAAACATAGTTGGTTATGAGACTTATAAATTCATTCAACATGACGATCCAAACACTTTGGTGAAAGAGTTTTTACTATATTTGCTTGAAGTTTCAAAAGAGGGCTCAAAGATTCTAAGAAAGAAATATGCTTGGGTGGAGAAAGCGTTAGAAGAGTGTTTTATTGAAACCGAAATGTATGACGGTGATTTTGACATCAAAGAGATTCAAAAAATAGAGAAAAAATTTTCAGACTGGCTGGACAGTACGCCTACAGTAGGCTTTAATTCAGCAGCCTACGATCTTAAACTCTGTCGAAAGTACATTTTCCAAGCATTACACCTCGTTGATGAGGAGGTGGGTTACGTTATCAAAAAACATGGGTGCTACACGTGTATCAAAACAACACACTTGAAGTTTATAGACATTGTCAATTATTTAGCCCCGGGCTACAGTTATGATAATTTCTTGGTGGCATACAAAGCCAACGTTCGCAAATCGTTCTTTCCTTACGAGTGGTTTACTAGTCCTGACAAGCTTGATTTTGATAGGCTACCGTGTCATTCCGATTTCTACAGTACACTCAAAGGTTCAAATATTACAGTGGAAGAGTATGAAAGCTGTCAAAAGATTTGGGACTCTCACAATTTTAAGACATTTAGAGACTACTTAGAGTACTACAATGCACTCGATGTCACAGGTTTTGTCACGGCTCTAGAGAACCTCTTGATGTTTTATCATGGAAAGGGTCTCGATCCTTTTAAAGATTCGGTTAGCCTACCGGGAATTGTAGAACGTTATCTCTACAAAAATTTGGATCCCAGCATTTATCTGCGTTCTATGGAGACTGAAGAGATTTATAATATCTTTAGAAAAAACATTCACGGAGGTCCCAGTATTGTTTTTCATCGCCATCACGCTTCTGGTAAAACAAGAATCAGGCAGAGAAAATTTGGGGATGCAGCCAAGGTGTGTCAGAGAATCATTGGTTTTGATGCTAATAGCCTCTACCTCTGGGCACTGGCTCAAAACATGCCTACCGGTCCCTATGTGATTAGAGGGATAAACGACGGTTTTAAACCCCACTTTCTATACAACGACGGTATTGCCACTGCTTATTTAGAGTTTCTCAGTCAGGTCAGAGGTGTATTTATTCAACACGCACTAAATGGGGGAGAGAAGAAGATAGGTTATTTCAAATTGGACGGGTTTATCCCTTCTACACACGGAGCCATAGAAATCATGGGTTGTTACCATCACGGATGCCCTTTTTGCTACACTCACACAGCGCCTCACCCACATCATAAGGGTAAGACGTACGGAGATGTGTACGAAGCAAGCAGATTACGCAATAACAAAGTCAGACAACTAGTTAGCCACTTAGAAGTGAAATGGGAATGTGACATTTGGAAAGAAGCAGATTTTCTGACATTCCTCTCCCACCATAGATATCGAGAAAGAAACTATGAAACTATGACTGAGCAATCAATCATTAAACGGGTTGTTGACGGTTCTTTGTTTGGATGTGTAGAATGTGATGTGGAGGTGCCCTTTCACCTTCAAGAAAATTTTTCTGAATTTCCACCCATTTTTAAAAATTCTGATATCCCTTTCAGATTGTATGGTGACCATATGCAAACCTATGCCCGGGGGAAAGGAATGTCAGAGACTGCCTCAACAGGAAGTTTGATTTCGTCACTGCGGGGTCAGAACATGCTCTTCACCACACCTCTTCTACGATGGTATTTAGAACACGGTTTGGTGGTTTCTAATGTGCAACGAGTCATCCAATACACACCCGCGAAGTGTTTTGCCTCTTTTACAAAAGAAGTGAGTTTTTCTAGATTACAAGGGGCGAGAGATCCCTCGAAAGAGATTTTGGCACAGACATTTAAATTAATGGGAAATTCAGCCTACGGTCGAACAGTGATGCGTAAAGACAAACATAGCAAGGTTATTTATGTGGAGGAATCCGAAGTGGACTCTAAAATACTAGATCCTTACTTCCAGAGAGCAGAAATGCTACAAGATGAATTTTACGAAATTGAGCAGACCAAATCCACTATAGATTTTGATCTCCCTATACAAATTGGATACTTTGTATATCAATATGCAAAATTACGCATGGTACAATTCTACCACGATTTCATAGCCAAATATTTTGACGAGTCAATATTTCAACTCATGTATATGGATACAGATTCTGCTTACTTTGCCTTTGCTGGGAGTTGTTTGGATCGTCTTGTCAAATCTGACCGGGTGGAAGAATTTTGTCGAGTGAAACACACGTGGCTACCAAGAAATGATACCACCGAACACGCTTTGGTAGATAAATATACTCCAGGTCTCTTCAAAATTGAGTTTACAGGGAGCGAAATGATATGTTTGAACTCTAAAACATATTTTTGTATTGACGACGAAACCGAAGCTAAAAAATTCTCTTGTAAGGGTGTCTCTAAAAGGTTAAAAGATATCAAGAAAAATCTGTACACCACAGTCATGGAAACACAAGAAACTAGGGAGGGTGTCAACAGGGGGTTTCGTTTAACCGATGGCAAAATGTGGTCATATAAACAGACCAGGGCCGCTTTCACCTATTTCTACATTAAGAGAGAGGTTTTAGATGATGGAGTGAGCACTAAACCATTGGATTTATAAACAGTACCTAGCTGTTGGTTTTCATGAATGTGGTAGGGTGGTGGAACATGTATAAAAAAGATCGAGCATATATGTATTTAACACTGTTTATTCAAGCTAGAAAGAATGTACACATAGACAAAATAAAATGTTTGTATAAATGATAAGTCTTGTTTTTGTTGTTATTCATCAACAGTTAACCACGTTGGTATAGGGGTTTGAGCTCTCTTGTTATTAGATTTGGTCTTAGTTTTTCCTTTACCCCCTCCAGACGATGTGGGAGTAGTCCTGTTTTTAACCCTAGCCTTTGAGTACGGAGCCACTCTTGTTCGTCCTCGAATAGAACCTTTCATTTTCGGTGTAGAAAACGAAGATTCGGGCGACATCAGGGTTTTTTGCGATGACTTTGGATATCCGCCCTTTAAAGTACTTAGACGTTTCTCTTGCATAGCCTCTCTGAACGTTTTGTTGCCTAGGGCACCCTGGGGGAGATTCATTTCGCTCAAGGCCTGGGTAAATAGAGAGGCTCCTTCCAGATCACTCTGTGCTTTTGGAACGATAGCGCTTCGCACGAGATCTGAAACGTGGGATCCTTGCGCCACTTTTCCCTTATAGATAATTTCCCCTTTATCATTCCACGACAACAGCGAGGGTTGTCTTTTCAAAAGTTTTAGTAAAGATTGGGCTTTTCCTTTATATTTTTCCGGTACTGTGCTTAAGATATCTTCCCTTGAATAAGAGTTGACGTCTTGCGAGTTATCCAGTGTTTTCTCATCCCCCGGGAGATTTGCAGAGATTTGGGGATTAACTGTGGGGATTGGGAGTGAAAGGGTTGCTGCGGGTGTATTACTAACGCTAATTTGGTTCCTTTTTTGTTGATAATCCAAAAACTTTCTCAGCAGATCAGCATAAAGTCTTGATTTGTCATATTCAGAGATATCTTTCGTCGAGAGAAGCTTAGCAATTTCTTCGTCCAATCGAAATACCTCTACACTATTATCATCCATTTTGCTCTCTTCCAACTTTCTCAGACGACTCAGTTCATTTTGAGGAACCAGCATCATTTTTCTAGCCATTTTATCACAGTAGAAGGCTAGCCAGCTGTCTAAGTATAGGCGTCAGTAATAACCCTAAAAATTGTCCTCCTTTTTGCTCTAGAAGTTTGCGTTTTTTGACCAAACCTATTTTCTTACCACCAATTTCTTGATAATTTTCTTGTGTGAGGAAAGTTTTTTTTTCTCTGAAGGAGTAAGTCTCACTGTTCCTTTAAGCACGTTGAGATGACAATCTTGTAGGGTTTTTAAGAAATCGTCATTGCTAGATCTAAGAACAGCGCTAATCTGATCACCGCGTAGTCTCTTAAGAACACGGAGCAGGGGTAAATAACTCCTTAAGCGCCGGGACATGACGTGTAAATGATAAAGAAAACGGGTTGCTTATTTCTTAAAAAGCTTCATTCTTTGGTACATATACATGAGGTTCTTCACCCGGAAGGATCCCGCTTCTCAAACGGTACAGATCTGAGCAGGTGGGTTTGCAGTCAAATATCAAATATCCATAAGGTTCTTTAGTGGCTTGTCGAAACGCGGACAGGACATAGTCGTTTTGTCCAGGGAACATTTGTTTACCGAGATGAGAAATTTGACTTCGATCACGGGGGTTCGAAAAACAAATCAGGTAATGACAATTAATGGACATGGTTCTGTTTTGAGAACTTTTATGAAATAAATTCTGGGTAAGAAATATGACCGTAAGATTAGAATGGTGGGAGGCCACGGTAAAAAGGTTAGTCACTCTCGGATCCTTAGTAGCTTGTTGTAAAAGATCGTCAATCACGATACAGTTTTTCTTATTAGGATCAAAAAAACCAGGCTCTGCAATATCAGAAGGGATTCCTTCTACAATTTGAAGGTCGGGAAGCGCTTTAAGTAAATCATTATGCAAGGGTTGAGAGTGACCGTGTGCCCAGATGACCCGATCGAATGCGGTATCAAAGGCCTTTTCCTGGTTAAGAAGACAGGTTGAGATATACCTGGATTTTCCACTCATTGTCGGTCCTGACACATACATAGTGCAAGGATGCTTGAATCTTATATCCATCTTTCTGTCAATAAGGCACTCGTGCTAATGTTGCCATACGACCAATAAGATTTTATATATAGACAGGAAGGAAGAAAAAGTAAACAAACTCAAATAATCCTATAATTATATTTTTATTGATTATACACTTCAAAAACTAGTGATACATTTTTAATATATGCTTCATCGCTCTAGCTACTTGATTCGTAAAAAACTCATCCCGAATGGGAATATGCAGGTTAAATTGTCTAGCGACAAACTGTTTGATCAAGTTATCATTACGAGCTGAATCCTGAGTGAATACTGACAAGGTTTTGTCATAACCTATGTGTCTAGACCGACAGCTGAGAAAGTATAAACAATAAGCACCACAAACTGTCGATGATATTTCTTGTAATTGCACCTGAGAATATTCAAAGTTAACTGTGTTCTCCATTAGAAAAGTCCTGAATCTTGCGCTGTAAAACTCTGGAGGAAATCCATAACTATCAAACCAATTACCGTTCTGTTTATCATCTATGAAGAAACACACCCAATGTTCCCCGGACGATGAGGAGGGTGCTGTGTTAGCAACAATAGCGCAGGGGATGGGTGGTTTTGTTGGTAATCTATCAGCAGGAAAAACACCGAAATAAATAGTTTTGATGTAATTGTCTCTGGCTAGGGCCTGATATATCTGCGAGGTATTCATGCTTTGATCGATAGTAATGTCTGACGATTTTCTCACATGTAGTCCAAAAGCACTGTCCTATTCTTGTTGATCTCTATCACTGTATCGTATTCGGCATACACCACCACAGTCACGTTTTTTGTCAAAGGTTCACCGAAGTGTAAATCTAGTTTGATAGTGCCATTACTTTTAACGTTGAAGTGAGACCCATCGGACTGATCTGGCGCCAAGTTAAAACAGGTGAGAAAAAACCCTTTGGGATAGTCCTCTCGAGATATGCTGCCTTCATTCCTATTGATACGTCCGGTGTTCTCGAATAAACTATTATAACCCCTGATAAATTGATTCTTTTCAAAGTTGAACACTAAGGGTTGGTTGGGATATGTTCTTCCGTTTAAGGAAACAGCCATATAGGTAGTCTTGTGATGATCAAATTCAAAAGGGTTTGTGTCTAGACTGCCAGCGTAAGCCTTGTTGCTCGCTAAACCTATGACAAGACGCCTAGGCAGATTACCAATGAAGAGATTATCCTTGCTGCTGGTTAAACTTCCAGTGGGAATAGTATAGCTAGTCACCTGACTTCTTCTAAGGGAATACTTTGCCGGAGCCTTTTCTAGGGCCTGAGCGTGGGCCAGTAAAACGGAAGGCGAGACAGTGACGGTTCGCAGGTACAGGTGGGTTTCCTCGATTGTTATTTTCAATTCTGGATTAGCAGCGTCACTCATTAACGCGAACTGGTCACGCGATCTGGTAAGTCTTAGCTTGAGATTGACTCCTGGTATTAGCAGCTTGTGTTGAAAAAATAAGTTACAATGGGGTCTTCCAATGAGTTGTAGAGAATTACCATTCTCTATCAAAGCAAACCTAGCCTTTGCACCTTCGTTATCGCCAGCAGGGTCAGCTACGTTGAATTTACCGGGGGTGTCACGATACCACCCACTAGCTGTTAGTTGACTTTTTTGGGGTGCCTCGTCGTAATTCAAAATAGTTTCGAGATATGCTTTGTAAGGGTAAGTAGGTATGGACGGATCAACTAGTCTATCATTTAAAAAAAGATCCATTTGTGAAAAGAGGGAGTGGAGTATGTTGTTAACCGTGGTAGATTTCGCAGCCGCATCAAGACTCGAGCCATCCTTTTTCGTAATTTTACATTTGATAAACAACTTAGTGGCAGCTAGGTCTAAATATTTATCGCTCGAGCCGGCGTAATAGTACTCGATAGGGCCTGCGCTTAAATCTGTCGTAATAGAGCTTAATTCTAGTTCGTTTGTCTCGGTAATAGCTATCTGAGTGGGTTCTACAGTAAACAAATCCAACTCCTCTTTAGTGCTATGAGGGGATTTGTCATGAATCAACTCCATGTTAGAATTCTAGAAGATATCAGGTCTCTTTTCAATGCGTCTCTTCTTCACTGCTGTTCTTGGTCGAGTGTCTGGACGCTTCTTGTTGCTCTGCGTTTTATTACCCCTCCGGCGTTTCGCGTTACCTAACACACGCATAAAAATATCTTTCTTAACGCCTTCCCCGCCCTCCATGACCCGACGTTTCACCGAGTCTCGAATATTCTTCCCTCGAAGAGAGTCCACGATTACTTTTTTACCCACGTCCAATGCCCTGGGGGCCGCTATACCCAAACCTGCCTTGATTAAGGGTACAGCTCCTCTTATTAAACTTGAGAAAAATCCTCCTAAACCATTTCCTCTCTGTCCCCCTCTAAACTTAGATATCCCACTACCGGCTTGCTCGAGATAATATCTAGCCTGACTATCTAGTTTTGTGGTTTTTTGCTTCATGATTATAGGCTGTTCAAATCGCTGTATTGAGTAAAATGTAATTTACAGATTGCCTTCCCACTCTGAAATGGAATACGTTCCCCCGTGCTGAAGCTTATATCGATTTCCACAGATTCAAACTCGTTGGAGGCCACCGGTATATAGTGTACATTTTCAAAGTTTTCTGTAACTATAGCCCCGTACGAACCACGAATGGGAAGGGTTCTCAGAAGCGGGGCAAAGGCATCCCCTACTAACACCCGCGAAGCTATGTCAGAGTACACAAACATAGCGTGCTTCCCCGATGTTAAATCGGCAACACTAGGTGCTGTGGTGGTGCTTTCGACGATAACATTTTCTTGAAAACCTAGAAGAGTAGCCATACCTATTGGGAAATATACTGAAGCGCCATCTTTGATATTTGCAGTGACTTTTTTGGCGGCAGTATCATACGAGAAAACTAATCTGTCTGCAAAGTTGAAACGCTCCACCGAACAAAATCGCTGATCCACCGGAGGGACTGGTAAAACATTGCCGGCAATATCTTTATTCATAGCTTCGATAATCTGGGAAATACTATCCCAATGACCGGGAGACACAAGACCCGTCCTAAAAAAAGTTTCACCTCCCTCGTGTAAATCATAATAAAAACGGCCACCGTCGTCTTCGGGAATATTGAATAAAGTGTTTGAATAATCTACTTGAACCAAGCCAACCATCCAATTTTCACCCTTAAGGCGAACACGTTGAGGAAGTTTTACTTTGTAACTACTAGGTGTATTATTTGGATATGTAGATGAAGAACTATCGCTCGGTAGGGTTAGATAAAAACCCCTTGTAAGCTCCATGACTTTAGAGATATGAAGCAAAATTGTGTATGCTCGTTGTTAAAAGAGGTGGGTCAGTTTAAAGACACCATATCCTGTTCACTAACCCAAGAGTTAAATTTTTCAGGGTAATTCAACCATTTCACTAAGTAATGATTGACCCCTCTAATCTTTTTCCTGCGAAGAGTTTTTTCTATTTTGTAAGTGTCCTGGGCGGTTTTGTTCACCCTCTCCAGCTCGGGAGGGTAAAATGTTCCAGAAAGTACCTCCCCCAGCATATCTTTTACCTTATACACTGTGAAAGGTCTTCTGGGGATGATCTGGTGAACAATAAACAACTCATCAGTCCAATTAGGGGTGTAACCTTTCTCAAAAATCATCTTTGTTTTTGAGAGTCTAACAGTATCGCCGATATTAAATTTCTTTGAAGTGTAAAATTTGGAAAAATCTGGATAGGGTCCAACCAAACGACCATAGAGGCGACTCCACACTAAGTCCTCGTTTGACTTATTCACTTCGGCAGGGGTGATACCTATAGACCGATGAAAGGAGTGATTGTAGGCTCTAACAATGTTTTGAAGTTTTCCTATGTAATTAAGAGTGTTATTCTCGGTCATATATCTGAACAAACGTTGTTTTAAAGTTCTTTGAAACCGCTCCACAATACTAGCCTTGATTTCAGGATTTTCAGAAAAATAAAACCCAACACCTTCTTTTTTGAGATAATTCTGAACTCTTTTATCCCTAAATTCAGAACCCTTATCGGAATTAACTAATTCAGGTTTGCCTCTCTCACGAAATACAGAGGTAAAGGCAGAAACAACAGAGACTCCTTTTTTATTTTTCAAAGGTCTCACACATGCATATTTACTCATAGAGTCAATGGAACAAAATAGATATCTAACTCCTCGATTGAATTTTGCTAACTTCTGCATGTCACTAAGATCCACATGCCATACGTGATCTATCCCACGAACCACAATTCTGTTCCTTAAAATCTTTTTCCTGGCAGGTCTGTGAACTGTGTAAGAATCCAACCCTCTCAACCATTCTCGGATATTACTCAGGGTTATAGCGTGCACCCCTTCATCCTTTACTCTTTTATACAATGCCCCGGCCCCTGCATAAGCAGAAGAGGAGTTAGGGTCTGTATACAGCTGTTTTAGATAGGCTGCCTCTGTTTCAGATAAGGTAGCTTTGGTTCTTGACCTTGGCATTATTGTCATTTAAATGGTGCTATCACGTAGGAGAAAGTAATATAACGCCTATTAGCTCCCGTGCTTTAAACAATACCCCTCTCACTTGACCCATACATTAACATGCAGGTATCAGGAAAGAGCTGGTCTAAGTAAAGATTTAGTCTGACCTATGACACTGACCATGCTACCAGCACTGTTAAGCCTCCTCCTAGCATGTACCACACTATCTCAGGGTACCCCTGTCTGTCAGGTATGCAACTGCATATTACCTATTAAACAGATTGATTGTAGGGATGAAAACCTTGTAGATATGCCCTCTTTTGAAGAAGTGGCAGGCCTCTACAAGTATCTGGATATAAGAGGGAACCAGGAACTGTGTGGACAAAGGACCCCTTCTTGGCTAAGAGTGGATAGAGATGAGTGCCCTACAGGTAAATATCTTAATTCTTACAAGGAGTAATATCATAGATTATGTCTGTAGAAGTGAGCTCCACTCAAGTGTACTACACAAGTGAACCCATGTAGTTTAGTGTTATTCTTACTACTACTACTACTACTACTACTACTACTACTACTACTACTACTACTCAGAATTATGTCTACTGAATAGCCTGCACATAAACAATGTCATGACATTCTCCTGTACAACCTCAAGTTATAGTCGGATAAAATATCAATCCAGTAAACCGTGTGTGTGTGTGTGTGTAGAGTAAGCACGTAATGCCTATTCTCCTTTTTACAGGTAGCACACCGACTGATAAGCCCAAGACCACCACTACAAGTGAACCCCTTTTTGATACTACTAAAGCCTATGACACTACCCGGGCCCCACCCAGAACCGGCACGCCTACAACACCCCCATACACCAAATCAAGCCCTGTCACACAATACCCTCAACAAGTCAACTCCACTGATAGCAGAGTCTCCATGACAACCACTGAGGATTCTGGCACAACCCTGTCTAAAAATAAACTGTCCACCCAGGGAACAACTAACGACCTAACTCCCAGCAACAGCAGTGGTGGAGGAGTGACCACTACCGATCAAGACATCTCTACCACTAGTGGGTTTATCTATGAAACCACAACGACATCTCACAGCCTAAGCACAGAAAGCCCTAACATTACCAGAGATACTGGGGACCAGTCTACCCTGCTGGATAAAGCAGCACGGTTAAATGAGTTGCTATATCCCTTGCTGACAGGATTGATACTATTAATTGCTGCAGTGGTCACTGTGGTGATAGCTCTCGTCAAACGTTTTAGAAGAGTGACCCCCCATATTAATCTAGACATACCCCTGCAGGTATACTCCTCTTCAGAGGAAAGTGATGTGGTCTACCAGAGGACAAGTTCACTGTAAACCTATTGTGGGAAGGTGATAAGGAGTGGATTCATAAATGACAAATAACACAGCAAGTACTTTACAACATGTATTTCAAATATTTACTTTTCATACAATCTACAAAAATCAATACATAATATTCTCCTAAATTCTACTTGTAATCATATTTGAAACACTCTAATGTTAATTATAATTCGTCGTCATCCTCGCGCAGGAGCGCCATCTTCATAACCTCCACGAAGGTGTTGATGAGATCCCACTGCCACTCCCGCCCATTCCTAAAATACTCCATCTCGTATCCGTTGACGGGTTTGGTCGACGCGTAGTTGACCAGGCTGATCCATCTGTCAGTGACTTGTTTTTCGCTCGTTCTCCTCATTGCCCGCTCGAAGTAGGTATGGACCGTCTCATTCCAATCCATCATCGTGCAGCTGTGATCTCTCTGTGATGGTAGTGGCTCTTCCCTGTTGGGTGGATAACAACCAAAGCAATCTTCAGTTTGGTATCTCTCTGAAAATATAAAACAAAACAAAATAAGCTGTTGTTCAATTTTACACCAGTTGTGAACGAGACATACAAGAACCATCATGTTGTTGGGACATTTTTCTTATATCTTGGAAGGACTACAAACGCTTTACTCGAAATACAAAATTTGGATACTGAAAAGATATATCAGACATTCGCCGGATTGGATTTCCTATGTGGACTCAGTAAAAAGCTTAAAGGATTACCAAGAAATCTTAAACTATGTTTTAGAGAGTGGTGATATGAGTGTGACACACATCACTGTCATAGAGACATTTACAGAAGATGTGTGTATCAAGTATCCTCAACTAGCTTCATCTATTCTTCGTATTCATAAAAATGTAAATATGTCAAATTTAACAAAATAAAGAGAACTCCAAATAATAACTACTTGTTGTGTTCTGTTATACCGCACTAACACCCCAAAATCTTCTTCCAAATAAAAAAAATAAAAAATCTGAGAAGACCTCTATGTAAAGGTTTAGAAATATATACCTACAACAATACATAAAAACAGATCAATATTGTAAATAGTAATAAAATGAACTTACTTATTTCCTGTTTAGTCTCCTCGTAGTAGGCGCTGAGGAGAAATTTCCTCAGACGCCTCTTTCGCTCGACATCATACCGCAGCTGAGCCTTCTTCAGCCTGGTCTCTAGGGTGAATAGCGTTGGGTTGTCAATCCTATTTCTTCTAGAGTCTCGCATGGGTGAACACAGGAGAAACTCTTCATTCAAGTCTCTCCTGATCCTTGACGCAGGGCTGGAAAACTCAGTAGTGGTAGACTTGGGTGAAGCCGGAGACCTTGATGACGGTGGGTTAACGCTTGAAGCTGGCGAGGAAGGCATGCTTGGCGCCTTAGCGGATGCCGGTGGTCCCCTGGGTGGGGACGGGTCTGGTGATTCAGGAGAGTCCAGTATGATGGGCCTCTTTAGCATTGTCTTCTTAGTCCCGCCCAAGGTGGACGTAGACGGTCCCTCTACTATCGCGATGTTTGGGTCCAGAAGTTTTACCTGCTTAGGTAAGACAGGGTTTTCCTTGTTAACACTGTTCTTCCTCTTCGAGTTGCCACCCTTATCAGAAACTGCTCCAACCATTTTCAATCTGTAGGAAGTAGGGTACTGATGTTTTGTTGCGAGTGGGAAGTTCTACACCCGGGGTTAGATTTATAAGGTAAAGTTGTTATGTAACACTGATGTGTAAATACTACATGTAAATACTTTTCACTGACACCTTTCCATTGTTGACACATGTTGTTTGTAAATGTCTACTCTCTCATTGGTCAGTTTTAGCAATACCCTTTCTGTGATACCTTTATCAAACACCTAACTACTTTCCCCTATGCGACCCCTTTTCTGTGATATCTCTCTTAAACACCACTATCTACTCCTGACTACTTTCCCCTGGGTGACATCTTTTCTGTGATCTCTCTTAAACACCTTTAACTATACCTGACTACTTTCCCCTGTGTGACACCTTTTCTGTGACACCTCTCTTAAACACCTTTAACTATACCTGACTACTTTCCCCTAAGTGACATCTTTTCTGTGACACCTCTCTTAAACACCTTTAACTATACCTGACTACTTTCCCCTGTGTGACACCTTTTCTGTGACACCTCTCTTAAACACCTTTAACTATACCCGACTACTTTCCCCTGTGTGACACCTTTTCTGTGACACCTCTCTTAAACACCTTTAACTATACCCGACTACTTTCCCCTATGTGACATCTTTTCTGTGACACCTCTCTTCAACATCTATAACTATACCTGACTACTTTCCCCTGTGTGACATCTTTTCTGTGACACCTCTCTTAAAAATCACTATCTATACCTGACCACTTTCCCCTGTGTGACAGCTTTTCCATGGTACTTTCCTCTCACATATCTAAAATTAACCCTATCCTAGACACCTATTCCACAAAATCGCCCTAAAACACCTATACACCTGACAACTTTCTCCTTAATGACACCCTTTTCAGACAACTATCTTAGAAAAGGGTGTCATTTTGTGTGTGGTTAAGGGCCACTTTTGTTTATTTTGTACGACTATACCAATATAAAGTCTGTTTGTATTTACTCAGACCCTTGTCAGGTGGTAAGAAGGTCAGGTGGCACAATAGGGTCTTGTTTGCCTACCTATTGTGCCACCTGACCTTCTTACCGCCCTACTACTGAGAATATCCCCAAAATCTCTAAAAATATCCTATTTACTTGATTAGATTAGCCCTATCGGCCGTCAAACAGTTGGCAAACAAATGAAATTAAATTTTGACAATATGGGAAGGCTGGCACTGAATATATCTAGTAGTATGAAATTATCTTTTTTCAACACAATAAAAGTATATTTTCAAATTCATTTTCATATCCTTTAATGCCCACATGGCTAGAAAATATGATTCGCTAAATGTGCACTAGGGATGAGGATTTATATAGGTCTAGGATTTATAGTGACAAGAAATGTGCCCTGGGGTGGGGACGAGGCAAAACAGTGCAGAAATTCAGCACACTAATGATTGATATAGGTGTTTATTATTGCCACAAAGCTGATATGGTAGTGCTACCTGGTGCCAATGTTTAAACTGTTTTTTTTCGCACAGCGCCTACGAAAAATCGCTGTGCTCCAGGACTCGAAAAACGTTCAGACCTAGACGTAAAATACCTTTCCCTCCCACTGCACCAGATTCTAGCTTACAAATGCACAAAATAGATGGCGCTGCAGTATAAGGAACGCAGCGGTTGTTCTTTCACACGAGTATAGACAGTGTTTGCAGAGGGAAATACCGATGTGTTCCAAAAATAAGGACTCGACCTACTTTGAACAACGTGTGTAAATTTTGCATCGTTCTCAGGGCTGGGAGTTGTGGCGTGCTCCTATAATCCCCCGGCCAACGGACGGGAGGCCAGGGTATGAGGACAACACCAGGGACGACGTGCACCCTGTTCTGGTCTGTAATGGACCGTTAGTACATCACTGAGCCAAATGTCGGCCGTAGTGGTGATGAGCTGGATGACTGAGCCGCCAAGCTAGAGCGCGAGTATCCACATGTACCGTTGGACCATATCCTTTTGTTTTTTCTAATTTTGTTATTTTTCCTTCTTAGTTATTTTTTATGCAAATTTGCGGATAATCATTCGACCTCGTAATCTACAGTTCGGTGAGGTAATACTTCCTCGTATTTTTTTTGTATTTCTTTTAATTTTGACGAGTTTAAGTGCTTTCCTCTCATTATTTATTTTTACACCTATTTCTAGTATTTGCAGGCATTTCTTTGCTCTCATAATTTATGTTTCTGTAAGGCATTACATTTTCTCTTATTTGTGTTTGTTTTATCTTTTTATTTCTGACAATCTTAAGTGCTCCCATAACATATCTATGGGGCGGCGCTGTGGACTAGTCCTAAAAATATTCTAAATCATGTTACATTGAAATTACATTATATTCTCTCACAATGACACTGTTATCTAGACATTGAACTTATATTCTAAGCATGGGCAATGCAATGTAAGGTCTAGATTTTTTAATTGTCCACACAGTGTCGCTGATTTCTTAGTTCAAAGAGAAACGTCAATATTGAAAAGAATTCAATTCAAAATGTTAAAATAAAATTCAATTTAAAATGAAGTTTTTCACTTTATCTTTTTACTTTGCCCACAACGCCACACCATATATATATGTTCTTTTACGTTGGGAGTATTTGGCTGCAGGGGGCATGTGAGAAAGTTGTCAATGACTTGGGGTTAGCAGTGTTTTCATCGGGTACTACCGTTTCCTACAGCAGTTACAACTGGCTAGTCACGATTTAGCCAGGTGTGGCATAAGAAATAAGAAAGGTGACGAAATTCCAAATTCCATTTCTGTTTGGCCATAGTTAAGGTGATAGTCTAGTACACCAAGATTACCACCACAAATTATGGAGGCCAATACTGTTGATGGAGGTTTAAAATTACACAACTTGACTCTTTTTGATGCTGCATTAAAAATAGGATGGTTGAGAAGATATATTGTTACACGCTCTAAATGGAATGCCATTCCGTATAATTGTGATTTTGATGGTCTTTTTAGATATGGAGTGGATTATATAGAGAGACTACTTGAAATTACCTTTAATCCATTTTGGTTGAATGTTCTTAACAGCCTGAAAATGTTGTGGAAGGATGATAAAATTTATATTTGTGACAACGTCTTCCTAACTCCATTATGGTACAATAACATACTAAGAATGCAAATCAAAAAAGACTGGTTACTAAGAGGTGTTTATAATATAAATGATCTCCTACATACAGATGGAAAATTTCTCACACAAATTGAGTTTGAAACAAAGTTCAACTTACAGACTAACTTCCTGGAATATGGGGCAGTATTAATGAAGGTGAAAGCATTCTTACAAATGAGAGAGACCCCTCTCTATAGTCACTCAGCCCCTAACAACTGCCTGTTGAATGTTATTTTACAAAAAGACACTAAAGGAGTATCTACAATATATAAACTACTTCTGGGTAAAAACACCTCAATTGTTGAAAATGCGTGTTTCAAATGGAATGAAAAACTGGGTAATGTGACGGAATCTTTTGATTTCAAAAAATCCTTTACAAAACTGAATATGTTTGATGACATATACCTGAGATATATACAGTTTAGAACCTTGCACAGAAGATTTTTTACCAATAACATTTTATTCAAAATGAGAATCAAAAATTCTCCACTCTGTACTTTTTGTAATGAATCTGATGATTCCAATGAACATATGTTAATAGAGTGTGGTAAGGTTAAAGCACTATGGATAGAGGTAGAAAACTGGATTGCTGAAGTAGGTGTTGTTGGTTACGTCATAACTGACAGACTTATTATACTTGGTGAGCTACAAAAAGCGCATTGGATTAATGCTGTAATACTTTTGACAAAGAAGGTTATTTTCAATTCACGTATAAATGACACCTGTCCAACTTTCTTAAGCATTAAAACACAGGTGAAAAACCTTTACAAATATGAAAAATACAAGTATACTCTGTGACAGAGAGGACAAACTGGAAAAAAGATGGGGTATGATGCTAGATTATCTTGAAGAATAACAAGATATAATATATTTTAATATACAGTATTTATTATGTCATGACAATACAAAGTCAATAGAGGAATATATATTCCCTTATATCACAACCTGAATATTGTAATATTTTAGGATGTCCTTGGCATAGCCGTGATTGCCCGGCACGCAGGAAAATAAAAATGTTTGAAAAATAAAAAAAGATTATCACCACTAGGTGGTGTCCTTGGCTGGCCCCTAAGAATGGATATCAAAACAAAAGATTACACATTAGCGGTGTTCACTCCCCACGAACCTCGACCGTGCAACTTTCTTTTGTGTTACGGTCAAGGGAACAAAGGGCAGCCCCTTTGGGCCTTCCGTGTTAAATTGGTCCCAAACGGCATGGCTGTCTGCTTTTAACCATGCAGATTCATTTGGCCTAGACTATTTTGACCAAAATTTTCATCTCATTTTTGGCTGAAAGTGAATAACGATCCCGTGCAATTAAAGCAACCATGCAACTCAAATCATCCCTGCAATCGAAACATAGTCATGACTTGAAAAATTACATAATTAAAAAAGCACCTATTGCGATAATCCGAGTAAGTATCTCCATTGACCTTATGTGGTTAGGGTATATGGCTTCATGCCGCAGAAGAACTCTAGTATCAATAGTTCTTTGTAAAAAATATGCAATCATTGCCACCTACAGATGTTGGTTTATCAACTGCACGAACTAAGATCGACAACTGGATTTCTTTTCATTTAACCCACGCGGGGCACGCGAGATAGTTGCCAGTCACTTGGGGTTAGGTGGTGTTCTTCGCTGGGTACTCCGGTTTCCTCCACCAGTTACAACTGACTAGTCACGACTTCGTCGCAATATGGCGGAAAAAGTAACGAGTAACGAAATTCCAAATTTTATATAAAATTCAAAATTCTATATATATTTCTTCTTTTTATTTCTTATAACTTTTCGAGATAACCATATATTATGTGTCCCAGAGTCAGAAAAAATTTAAAAATACCAGAATTTTAGAAAATATCAATTTTGTGACAGCTGATGCATGCGACGCAACACCTGTCTCCCGTTTCACTGCACGAGCTTTAAACCTAAAAATGTACAAAATAGATGGCGCTGCAGTATAAGGAACGCAACGTTTGTTCTTTCTCGCAAATATAAACAGTGTCCGGAGAGAAATGCCGATGTGTTTCAAAGACCCATTATGTTAATGACTCGACCCATTTTGATTATAGTGTGTTAAATTCGCGCCTTATATCAGGGCCGGGAGTGGTGGCGTGCTCCTATAATCCTAGCGGTTGTGTGGGAGGCCAGGGTATGTGGACAACAGCAGGGTCGGAAGTGGACCCTGTACTGGTCTGTAATGGACCGCATGCGCATCACTGAGCCTACTGAGGGCTGGTCAGCAGGAAGAAGGTCTTGTGTGGCCAGTCTGGCCGTAGTGGTGAATGGAATTGTATCCATAGTCACCGTTGGACCATATCCTTTTGTTGTTTTTTAAACTTTATATTTTTATTTTTAATTCATGTTTGGGGCGAATCATTCGCTCTCGTAATCTTTATTTCGATTATGTATTACTTCTTTGTATTTTGTTTGTATTTCTTTTAATTTTTGACAAGTTTAAGTGTTTTCATATCATAACATTTTCACCTATTTGCATTGATTTATTCACTCTTGTAGTCTATAGTTCTAAGGTGGATTACTTTTTTGTTTGTGTTTTTTTTGCCTTTCTCTGGCAAGCGTTACTGCTTCCGTAACTTATTGATGGGGCGGCGCTGTGAACTAGTCCTAAAAGGTATTAAAATATATGTTACATTGAAATAACATTGGATTTCTACATAGTTGAATTGTTGTATAGACATCGAATTTATGTTTTAAACATAGACAATGAGATGTGGGTCTTCAGTGAAGACTTTTAATTCCTGCACCGGTCAGACGAACGGCTGCAGCGACTGGTTGTGCACACGTCCATGGATAACATGTCGAAAAAATAAGTTAGGCATATAAATGGAAAATGATCGGCAATCGGGCGTCTGGTCGTGGATTATGCCCGGTCTGGCAGCGCATTTCGTGCAGGAATCATAGTTTCATTTTCTTTTTACTTTGCCCACAACGGAGAACCATGTATGTTCGTTTTCGTCAGGAGTATTTAGCTACGAGGGCCATGTGAGAAAGTTATCAATGACTTAGTTATCAATGGGTTGGGCAGTGTTTTTCCTGAACACTCTGGTTTCCTATTTAAAGCACTTAAAGCTGACTAGTCACGATTTAGCCAGGTATGCCATGAGAAGTAAGAAAAGTGACGATAAATAATCGAAATTCCATATGCACATGTGCAATTATGGCAACTATGCAACAACAATCATCTTTGCAATCGAAACATAGTCATGACTTAGGGCCGTTCCATTTGAAAGTGTGGGGGGGGGGGGGGGAGGAACGGAAGCTAATTAAAAATTCGGCATCCCCCCTTCCAGCCCTAGTTCAGAAATCGGGGGGGGGGGGGAGGGGGGGTAAAGCAATTCAGAATTCGCCCCCCCCCCCCCCCCCCCAGCCAAAAAAAAAAATGTAATATATATATATATATATATATATATATATATATATATATATATATATATATATATATATTACAAAAAAAATGCGAAATTTAAAAAGATTTTGGGTGCGGCCGGCGAAAAAAATTCAAAATTCGGCACCCCCCCTCCCCACCAAAATTCAAAATTCGCACAACTTCCCGTTTTCCATCAAAATATTACATTCTCAATGCACACTTTCCCTTCTAGAATTGAGTCCTTCTGGATTTCTGAAAACCAGTCACGTCTTTTCATTTAACCCACCGTTTCAAAGGCCAAAGTTCGAATCCCACGCAGAGCACGCGAGATAGTTGCCAGTGACTTCGGGTTAGGTGGTGGTTTTCGCCGGGCACTCCTGTTTCCTCCACCAGTTATAACAGGCCATTCACGACTTAGTCGCAATATGGCAGAAAATGTTACGAGTAACGAAATTCCAAATCTTATAACGATTCCTATATAACTTTAAGAGTAAACCTATATTTTGTCTCTCAGAGTCAGGAAAAATTGGAAATACTTTAAATTTTAGAAACTATCCATTTTGTTAGAGCAGATGAACACGAAGCTATATTTGTCTCCCGTCCCACTCACTGCACTGGCTTTATAACTAAAAATGTACAAAATAGATGGCGCTGCAGTTTAAGGAACGCATCGACTGTTCTCTGACTAGTATGGATAGTGTTTGCAGAGAGAAATACCGATGTGTTCCAAAAATAAATTATGATAATGACTCGACCCACTTTGGTCATATGTGTTAAATTCGCCCCTACATTTCGGCCGGGAGTGGTGGCGTGCTCCTATAATCCTAGCATAGGTATGGGAGGCCAGGGTGTGAGGACAACAGCAGGGTCAAAAGTGTACCCTGTACTGGTCTGTAATGGACCGCTTGAACATCACTGAGCCTTATAAAGAATATTGAAAAGAAATAAGACGGGCCGTAGTGGTGATGCGACGGATGACTTGGTCACCAGAAAGAGTGCAAGCATCCACATTGATCGTTGGACCATACCCTTTTTGATTTTTCTAACTTTGTTTTTTTTTATACATATTTGGGGTGAATCATTCACTTTCATAATCGTAAATTCGGTAGGGTATTACTTCCTGGTATTTTGTTTTTATTTCTTTTAATTTTTGACAAGTTTAATTTGGAATTTCGTTTTTCGATTTTCGACACTTTTTCTGCCATATTGCGGCTAAATCGTGACTAGCCAGTTGTATCTGGTGGAGGAAACCAGCATACCAGGCGAAAACCTTCTCCTAACCCAAAGTCACTGGCAACTTTCTCACTTGTCTCCGTTGGAGTTCGAACCTGGACAGTGGAGAGAGACAGGTAGCAGTCGGTGGGAATGCCTTAGACCACACGGCCATCAGGGTAGGCCCTTGACACGTTTAAGTGTTTTCATATCATCATTTGTTTTGACACCAATCTGTAGTGATTCATTCGCTCTCATAATCTATAGTTCGGTGAAGCATATCATTTATTTGTGTATCTTTTGATTTTTTATAAGTTAAAGTACTCCCATAACTTATTGATGGGGCGGCGTTGTGGACTAGTCATAAAAGATATTCAAAAACATGTTGCATTGAAATTACATTGGATATTTTCACAAAGGAAATGTTGTAAACACAGTGAACTTATGTTTTAAACATAGACAATGAGATGTTGGGTCTACAGTGAAGGCTTTTAATTCCTGCATGGATAACATGTCGAAAAAAATAAGCCAGTCATATAAATGATCCATGTAGCTGCGTATCAAAGCTATGTTTAGCTAAGGCCAAAAAAAACAAAAAAAAACGGTTTCTCATCTTAGAGATTTTGAAAATCCGTCAGGCAGCCAGGGATTTTTTTTTTTTTTTAAGGTGTTCATGTATGGGTGTAGATATACTGCCTGTATGGATGAATCAACAAAAAAACCTTACCGATTATCGATATCGAAGAAGGCCCAAGATATCGATTTATATGCTAATTAGGTAAATAAAGTTTAATTTTAGGACAGCATTAAGTCCCCATCACAACCGTGCGCTTCCATTCAATTTATACTAGAATTCACACATACAATATGTGTATGCATATGTGTGGGGGTCACAAGGTCAATCCACAATTCCATGCTGTAAGCGAGTGATAGTCAAACTCAGCTGGCGGAGATCCCTATTAATAGGTGCAGCACCTGCTGCTCTCCAATGAAGTCAATATGAATCAAAGTACCGAATTGTTAATTATTTTATCGATTATCGAATTGATAAAAAATTCCCACCAATGACAGGCCTAATCAACATGCATCCTTTGTGTCACAGAAAATTATTTTTTATGTGGTTTTGAAGAAATTAACAATTGGCTGGAATGCATTTAGGCGTTGGGTTTCCAAATGATCATTACTTCTCTTTGAAAATTTTGCGTTTTCTTTTCAAAACCTTGCCGTGGCTGTCCCAGCACCCAGTGCATACAGGATAATAAGCATCAGCTTGTGCCCCTTTAACAACATCTGTGTCTCCTGCACAATTGGTACATATCAGGGGGAAAATGCCACTGGAGTAGTAGGGAATTTCAATTGGATTTAGGCAATTGATATCTGAAGTCAGGTTGCCTAGAACCAGCAACCATTATAATTTCCTCCTTGTTACCCTTTATCAGATATGGTCTAAGACCACTGTCTCCAAGCTAAATAGTATACTTTTTGATGTGTTGCCAGATTCTGTTGTGTCACTTGGCACAAGGTATGTATGCAGAATTAGCAGGTCCATAATTGGGCAATTGAAGATCTGAAGACTTAATGATTAAGCCGCTGAAGCCTGTTCACCCCATCCTTCGAAGGAATGCAGATCCAGAAATGCCAGAAAGTGGGTCTGTACCCAGTCTAACCTTGTTGAGAGCAAACCTGACCCTATACCATGTACTGGTATGGGTAGTTATATGATTTGCCCATTACCAGCCAAATATCTACATACTGGAACAATTTGACTCCACACAAGCAAACCTCCTACTATCCTCATTATCTAAGCAAGGTCTTTTCAGTTATGGAACTGGGGCACCAAGTAAACAAGACTGATGTATGCAATCATGAGTAACCTTCTGTCACAAGGATTTTGGCCAATAGGAAAGTAGGTGTCTTCTAAGTCTAAGGGACCACTGTTGGTGAAACTGGAGTAAGGACTGTGAAAGAAAGAGAAGGAACAATAGGAGCAACTTGCCATACCCTACCCTGCCCACACATATTACCTGAATATCATATGAATGTTCAATTTTGGTTGGAATATTCTGGACCAATTATGAACATTTCAGAAACGTTCCTGATATGGTCTTATTTGATGTCATATGAATGTTCTATTTTGATCTGAATGCCATTCACCTGTAATTAACATTCCTGTAACCTTCAGATCTGAACATTCCTGGAATGGTCAGATTTGACATTATATAAACATTAAATTTAGATATTTCCTATACCATAATATAGGCATTGTTACCGAGTCCTTCCACTGAACGGACAATTTCCAATGTTAAGATAAAATTCAGAATCGAAATGATTCATTTAGCATTCAGCTCTGAACATTATATAAACATTGTCACCTGAACATTCATACAATTTTCATTCGGAACTATGAGGGGATCTTTTTCGAATGTTTGGCGAAACATTCCTGTAATGTTCCATGAATGTTACCGTACCCACTGAGTATGAAGGGGAGATGCCTGTGCAGCTTGGGCAAGGTCTGGCTCAGCACTGGATAACTGGTTAATTTGGCGTGGTTTTTAATTTGGCGTTTTTTGGCGAATGCCCATCAACGCCAAATTAAAGATCGCATAAAAATATGTCTACATGAAGATGGCGTTGTTCTGACTGCTCCAGACGCCAAAATACATACAGGGAAAATACTTTTTTGAAAAAAAACGCCAACTTAAGTACATGTCAAATTAACCAATTATACAGTATGCTGGCAGGCCGGCTTCTCCAGTGAACTATTCCGTTAAATTGAAAAGCATTGCCCAATGACCTGGGACCATACCACACACAAGTTGCAGGAGGGGCCTTAGGGGTTGCCCTGAGATGTGTGCAATATAGAAGAAGGTTGGTTCAGGGTTTGGCCTCTGTGAGTCTAGCAAGTACGAGTCGTGTCTTGTAAAAATAACGACACAGAAAGAAAGAATATTGATGATTTTAGATGAAGATTCCACATATGTCTACATCAGAGCACTGACAGTGACAGGAGGATCCACGCCACATAATTACAGCCAACAGAATCATCTCCTGATTCGTCACATGGAGCAATAGGCAAGGTAAGCATATTAGTATGAACAGAAATTATATTTTGCTAAGGGTAGGGAAAGCAATGATGTTTAAAAAAGATATCTCCAAAACTTGAACAGGCACGTTTCAGTTTTTTTCTTGGTAAATGCTAAGCTAATCCTGGTTTCATTTCCAAATGGAACGAATATAGAATGAAAATAACAAGCAATTTGATTTGTAAACTTTTATTTTTGTAGGTACAGGTTATCAAATGGATTGTTGAGAGGCATGTTCTTTGATAATGTGGTGATTTATTTTATCATCACATATACAGTACCGTCATTTAATTCCTGCACTTAAGGCGCGGGCCACCGCGGCATAATCCTCGACCACACGCGTGATTGCCACCCACTTTCCTTGGCTAAAAGGCATGTATTACCTTACAAATGAATGTAGCTTTGATTTGCAAGCTACGTAGGTCATTCATGTGTTTGACTTATATTTTTGTAATGAAATCCATGGGTGTTGTGTGCAACCATGCAATGGCAGACGTCTGGTCGAATTGTACATGAAATGAAATGCCTGTACTGTATTCAATCACATACCAGAAATCACAAATCAAATGTGTTTCTTTCTACATTTTTTTCTTAAAAATATGATCATCATATTGGGTCAACAACTTTGAACTATTCAGCACACCTCACATTCTATACAAACATTTTCTGTTCCATAAATTTGTCAAAAATGCTCATTTGTTCATTGAAAGTGCAGCACTAAGCAGCTGCTCTATCAACTAAAAATCAATTGAACCAAATTCATTAATATATGATTTGTAAATTTGCAATCTATGAAAAATTAAAGGAAGCCTTTGGTTGTGGCATTATGCACTGTTGTTTGCCAAAAATGTCTTTGGCAGATTTAAATTTGGAAACATATTACATAAAATGCAAATGAACATTAAATTCATTTTTAAACACATTGTATATACATTCAAACTAGATTTCTCCAAAATTGCATTTAATTCACCCTCCATGTTTCCCTTTCCCCTGCAGTCCTACAATGATAGCAATATGAGGCCCCAGGTATCCCCACTGAGTGCTTACTGTCTTGTTGACTTTGGGAAAACCTATGTAAAACCCAGGTACACCTCTAAGGATGAAGCCCGCAGAAGCACCAGTCCACCGCAGATGTCTGATGTGCAGTTAACTGGGGATATTCCCAACCCTTCCTCAACCATCGCAGGAAGTGTCATTCATATTTTGCAATCATCCCTTTGAAGGGTCGTGTATGTTTCAAACTTTTCAAAACATCCTTGGCAGACTGTGGCTGATTAGCAAGGAATAAAAGGCAGTGGTGCTGCCGCAACAAGTCAAGGCACTGCGGCAATGCTTCTGCAGCTATTTGCAGGGATCCTTGGCTCTTAAAACAGCATGGATCATTATGATGGTATCACGACAGCTCTAGGGAAGCACTGCAGAATGGCAAGAGCCAAGGACACATTGTGGACCATGGGGTTAGTGTCATGGATAATTGGATAAAGGGATGCACTAGGGTATCCTCATGGATACCCCATGGATATATTGTGGAGGAAAGGGAAGCACTGCAGGAGTGCCACAGTAAAAGAAAATCACAATTTTGCCCTAATACTTCCTTGGCCCATTCGTTATAGTGTGAGCATACTATTTTATAACGTTTTGCCACAGATCACAGATTGCTCTGGCGCTTTTGCTGAACTGGTCCTTTTAGGTGTGACCTAGGCTTAAGATGCTAGTTTTTCTCAGTTTTTGAGCACCACACTAAGTCATGAGTGAAAGTATACGAAAAAAGTGTTGATAAACGATATTACAAGTTTTTACCCTGCATTATCCAGTAAAACTAAGACAAATAAAAGGACTTCCCATGGCGTCCATATTGTTAAAAATGTGCTAACAATTGATTTTCCAAACAATAATGGACAGTGGTGAGGAGAGTGCATCTTTCGTTCAGGGACCTTGCCATGCAGAGTACATTATATCACTACACATTTGGAATGATATGTGGTATCCTGCTAATAACATGCAATGGATGTAAAACTGTTCAGTTCATGCACCGGGTTGTGGACGGATATATATTTTTGCTTTTTTATATACATTTATATCTATATATATCTCTCTCTATATATATATCTATATCTATCTATCTATATATATCTATATATATATATATCTATATATATATATAAATATATATATATATATATATATATATATATATATATATATATATATATATATATATATATATATGTGTATATATACACATATGTTTATAAATTATGGGTATTATATCGCTTTATTTACATATTTGAATACTAGAATTGAATACATTAACAAACCTCTTCGCTGAGGAGTTCTACACATATATGTGATACAGCCAACAGTCATCTGATGACCCATAACTCAGGCATTAGTTATAGAAACTAAATATCAGTTCTGTATCCTTCCAGTGGAAGCGATTTTATACAGGCATAATATAGCATTTCTTTACGCTCTTCAGGGCTAGACATTATTGATTTGATTCACTCCATATTTAAAGGAGTTACCATCACTTTTTGGTAATCTCCTAAGGTTAATACATAAGGTAAGTTCTTACTGTGTGTTTTACTAACCCAATTGGTACTCAAACATGTCAAGTGTCAATATGAAGCCAAGTTCTGACATACCTTTTGCACATTTATTCAAGATATGTGAGGGAGAACCAACATGTACGGAGGGAGTACCAAGATGATGAGAAAGAGAACCAAAAGTGAAAGATGCCAGGAAGAGATTCAAAATTTTGGAGATTAAAAGACAAGTTGTCTAAAAGCGATGCAAGATTTCGAAAAAGGAACCAAGATGTTAATAATTATAAGTGATGTTAATATTCATGAGTCCTGTAAGGTTACACAAACAAGGTCAGAGGGTTGTGTGTGCTGCTTAAGTGATTACATTGGGAGATCTAACGCGGCTTATTTAAAATGTTCTGGTTGGACAGCCTAGATTTCTACCAAGAAAAACTCAGGCTGGATGCGGCTGATTTATCTTAACATTGCCACATGGCGTGAGCGCCATATTTGGTCTGGCACCTTGTTTTCAACCCACGTTTACATTAAAAATATTTGCAGATACATCGTCAGAGAGCTTTATGTCATTTCTTTATGTTGTCCTTGGCATCATTACCATTCAACCAGATATTTAAAGAATCAGATTTTCTGACATTTCATAGGTAGATTTAATAACGCGCCTCATTTTGAGCTTGCAACACTACACTGCCAATGGGCGAACGTGCATAGACACAAGGTCAAAGGACAAGGCACACGTGAAACACACACGTGATTTTTTAAATTTTTGCTGACGTCATCTGTGTAACTTCCTTGGGCTCATGAATGTTTATTTCACATACAATTATCCACTTCTTGGTTCTCTTTTCGAAATCTTGCCTCTCTTTTTGACACCTTGTCTCACAATCTCTCACACTTGGTTCCCTTCCTAACCATCTTGGTCCCTGTACATGATAATCTTGGAACTTATCATCAGCTCCACTGATGTTAGCAGCTGATTGGTCAATTTCTTTGTTGTACTGGACTGTAATGCAGAACTAACATTGCTTTTCATTCATTTTTCAATGTTAGGATACAAATAAATGGTTTTCCCCCTCCGCCATGGGTTTGACCTCAAGTTTACAGGTCACATCCTCGTTTGGGCCTTTAGCAACAAAAAAAGTGGCTGACATCACTATCTCTTTCAATGCCGCTAGAATTTTTTGGGGGCGTTTAAAACACTATTTGCGCATTATAGACTGCCAAAATGGTGTATATATTGAAATAAAGATGGCAGAAAGTAATTAAGATGGATTTAGGTTGGTATGTCGCACATTCCTAGGAGAAATCATTGCCGTTACAGGTCTGACGAAAATCTCCGTTGCTATATAGTCTGTCGGAGTCGAGTTTGGCAACCGCTTTTTTCATTTTCTTTTTGACTAAACTTTCGAGTTTGCCATCCAACCTTGGCAAACCTCTTTGGAACACTAAGTCGTGTATACATCGACATACTTTTTGTCTCAATTCTGCAAAATGTTGATTTTGCCCAATAGGTCTCATTGTGAAATTTGACCATTGCCAAAAATACAAGTATGTCGGGAAGGGGGAGTGGAGCTGATGATAAATTCGTTACCCTCTTTGTAAAAAAGGGATACGGCCTGATGTCTGCATCAAGCCAGCCATAACACTGCTTGCTGTCTCTCACCACTACCCCGGTTGGAGTCTTAGCTGGGGTATGTGAGAAAGGTACGAGTGACACCATTAACAACTGGCTAATCACGATTTAGCCTAAATATGGCAGAAAAAGCGACGATAAACGAAAGTCCAAAACCAGATTCCTGATTTTAACAGAGAGGCAATAAATATAAAGAAGGGAACATATTACAAAAACATTGGGCACTGGGATGATACTGTCTGCTGACAAAAAATGCCTTCTGGTATATAAGCTTGTTCGTCGTTGCACGTGGTTGTCCTTTTATATCCATCACAATAAGTATATTCCAATTGTTCTGTTAATCTCAAAGTTGTGTAAATTCGCTTGGTTTCGATCCTCTCGAGATGGGACCCCACTATGGATACCCTGCATCTAAAATATACCTTTGTCTTCTTTCGATCTGAAGGCTCTGCTCTTACTCTTTTTCTTCTTTCGCCTAGAATAATTATGCTCTGTCATTGTTATTCAACAGTGACAAAGGACCACTTTTTGGTCATATCTTATGGCACTAAATGACCTCTGTGTCACGATGTGCCTTTAAACACTCATTCATTCCTCTCGAGATTGGTGGTTACTCCATCCTCCGTTACAACATGCCCCATGTAATGGACTTTCTTCCTGAAAAGTGTGCATTTGCTGTCCACAATCATAGGATTATCAGATGGAATTTGATGTCAAATTAAGTGACTTTTTATCTTCAAGTGTTAATACGGGAACAATATAGTGTATACTAGGAAATGATTCCGAGCATGTAATTAATTTGAATTTACCGAATTCGAAAAGTTGGTATAATTAGATTCGGATTAAAATCTGCCTTCCATCTTTGTTAATGTGTGAACTGACTGTTCGGTAAAATTAAATTTGGAAAGGCCATTTTGGTCAAATTCGGTATATTTGCACCCCAAATTAATTTCCTATTCTACAGTATCCACTTTACAAGGCTCTTGATGGAATCGACCTTAATTCTCTTCCTTCAGTTGATTGTTGACTGTTTTAACCCTTTCATGCCTTAAATAACCTTTGTGAAGTGTCGTCTGCAACAATGATATGTTT
>OZ012700.1:29177478-29249721 GCA_963942565.1 Maea johnstoni
ACGACCCGGTGCATGAACTGAACAGTTTTACATCCATTGCATGTTATTAGCAGGATACCACATATCATTCCAAATGTGTAGTGATATAATGTACTCTGCATGGCAAGGTCCCTAAACGAAAGAGGCACTCTCCTCACCACTGTCCATTATAATTTGGAAAATCAATTGTTAGCACATTTTTAACAATATAGACGCCATGGGAAGTCCTTTTATTTGTTTTAGTTTTACTGGATAATGCAGGGTAAAAACTTGTAATATTGTTTATCAACACTTCTTTCGTATACTTTCACTCATGACTTAGTGTGGTGCTCAAAAACTGAGAAAAACTAACATCTTAAGCCTAGGTCACACCTAAAAGGACCAGTTCAGCAAAAGCGCCAGAGCAATCTGTGATCTGTGGCAAAACGTTATAAAATCGTATGCTCACACTAACGAATGGGCCAAGGAAGTATTAGGGCAAAATTGTGATTTCCTTTTACTGTGGCACTCCTGCAGTGCTTCCCTTTCCTCCACAATATATCCATGGGGTATCCATGAGGATACCCTAGTGCATCCTGTAATCCAATTATCCATGACACTAACCCCATGGTCCACAATGTGTCCTTGGCTCTTGCCATTCTGCAGTGCTTCCCTAGAGCTGTCGTGATACCATCATAATGATCCATGCTGTTTTAAGAGCCAAGGATCCCTGCAAATAGCTGCAGAAGCATTGCCGCAGTGCCTTGACTTGTTGCGGCAGCACCACTGCCTTTTATTCCTTGCTAATCAGCCACAGTCTGCCAAGGATGTTTTGAAAAGTTTGAAACATACACGACCCTTCAAAGGGATGATTGCAAAATATGAATGACACTTCCTGCGATGGTTGAGGAAGGTTGGGAATATCCCCAGTTAACTGCACATCAGACATCTGCGCTGGACTGGTGCTTCTGCGGGCTTCATCCTTAGAGGTGTACCTGGGTTTTACATAGGTTTTCCCAAAGTCAACAAGACAGTAAGCACTCAGTGGGGATACCTGGGGCCTCATATTGCTATCATTGTAGGACTGCAGGGGAAAGGGAAACATGGAGGGTGAATTAAATGCAATTTTGGAGAAATCTAGTTTGAATGTATATACAATGTGTTTAAAAATGAATTTAATGTTCATTTGCATTTTATGTAATATGTTTCCAAATTTAAATCTGCCAAAGACATTTTTGGCAAACAACAGTGCATAATGCCACAACCAAAGGCTTCCTTTAATTTTTCATAGATTGCAAATTTACAAATCATATATTAATGAATTTGGTTCAATTGATTTTTAGTTGATAGAGCAGCTGCTTAGTGCTGCACTTTCAATGAACAAATGAGCATTTTTGACAAATTTATGGAACAGAAAATGTTTGTATAGAATGTGAGGTGTGCTGAATAGTTCAAAGTTGTTGACCCAATATGATGATCATATTTTTAAGAAAAAAATGTAGAAAGAAACACATTTGATTTGTGATTTCTGGTATGTGATTGAATACAGTACAGGCATTTCATTTCATGTACAATTCGACCAGACGTCTGCCATTGCGTGGTTGCACACAACACCCATGGATTTCATTACAAAAATATAAGTCAAACACATGAATGACCTACGTAGCTTGCAAATCAAAGCTACATTCATTTGTAAGGTAATACATGCCTTTTAGCCAAGGAAACTGGGTGGCAATTACGCGTGTGGTCGAGTATTATGCCGCGGTGGCCCGCGCCTTAAGTGCAGGAATTAAATGACGGTACTGTATATGTGATGATAAAATAAATCACCACATTATCAAAGAACATGCCTCTCAACAATCCATTTGATAACCTGTACCTACAAAAATAAAAGTTTACAAATCAAATTGCTTGTTATTTTCATTCTATATGCGTTCCATTTGGAAATGAAACCAGGATTAGCTTAGCATTTACCAAGAAAAAAACTGAAACGTGCCTGTTCAAGTTTTGGAGATATCTTTTTTTTAACATCATTGCTTTCCCTACCCTTAGCAAAATATAGTTTCTGTTCATACTAATAAACTTACCTTGCATTGCTCCATGTGACTAATCAGGAGGTGATTCTGTTAATATGTGGTGTGGATCCTCCTGTCACTGTCAGTGCTCTGATGTAGACATATGTGGAATCTTCATCTAAAATCATCAATATTCTTTCTTTCTGTGTCGTTATTTTTATTAGACACGACTCGTACTTGCTAGACTCACAGAGGCCAAACCCTGAACCAACCTTCCTCTATATTGCACACATCTCAAGGCAACCCCTAAGGCCCCTCCTGCAACTTGTGTGTGGTATGGTCCCAGGACATTGGGCAATGCTTTTCAGCTAAACTGAATAGTTCATTGAAGAAGCCGGCCTGCCAGCATACTGTATAACTGGTTAATTTGACGTGTACTTAAGTTGGCGTTTTTTTCAAAAAAGTATTTTCCCTGTATTTATTTTGGCGTCTGGAGCAGTCAGAACAACGCCATCTTCATGTAGACATATTTTTATGCGATCTTTAATTTGGCGTTGATGGGCATTCGCCAAAAAACGCCAAATTAAAAACCACGCCAAATTAACCAGTTATACAGTACTGAGCCAGACCTTGCCCAAGCTGCACAGGCATCTCCCCTTCATACTCAGTGGGCACGGTAACATTCATGGAACATTACAGGAATGTTTCGCCAAACATTCGAAAAAGATCCCCTCATAGTTACGAAATGAAAATTGTATGAATGTTCAGGTGTGAATGTTCATAGAATGTTCAGAGCTGAATGCTTAATGAATCATTTCGATTCTAAATTTTATCTTAACATTGGAAGTTGTCTGTGCAGTTGAAGGACTCGGTAACAATGCCTATATTATGGTATAGGAAATATCTAAATTTAATGTTTATATAATGTCAAATCTGACCATTCCAGGAATGTTCAGATCTGAAGGTTACAGGAATGTTAATTACAAGTGAATGGCATTCAGATCAAAATAGAACATTCATATGACATCAAATAAGACCATATCAGGAATGTTTCTGAAATGTTCATAATTGGTCCAGAATATTCCAACCAAAATTGAACATTCATATGATATTCAGGTAATATGTGTGGGCACGGTAGGGTAGGGCAAGTGGCTCCTATTGTTCCTTCTCTTTCTTTCACAGTCCTTACTCCAGTTTCACCAACAGTGGTCCCTTAGACTTAGAAGACACCTACGTTCCTATTGGCCAAAATCCTTGGGACAGAAGGTACCTCATGATTGCATACATCAGTCTTGTTTACTTGGTGCTCCAGTTCCATAACTGAAAAGACCTTGCTTAGATAATGAGGATAGTAGGAGGTTTGCTTGTGTGGAGTCGAATTGTTCCAGTATGTAGATATTTGGCTGGTAATGGGCAAATCATATAACTACCCATACCAGTACATGGTATAGGATCAGGTTTGCTCTCAACAAGGTTAGACTGGGTACAGACCCACTTTCTGGCATTTCTGGATCTGCATTCCTTCGAAGGATGGGGTGAACAGGCTTCAGCGGCTTAATCATTAAGTCTTCAGATTTTCAATTGCCCAATTATGGACCTGCTAATTCTGCATACATACCTTGTGCCAAGTGACACAACAGAACCTGGCAACACATCAAAAAGTATACTATTTAGCTTGGCGACAGTGGTCTTAGGCCATATCTGATAAAGGGTAACAAGGAGGAAATTATAATGGTTGCTGGTTCTAAGCAACCTGACTTCAGGAGTTATTTTTCAACTCCAGACCCTACCCTAACAATAGTGACTGATGCTTCATCATAGGGTAGGGTGGTCACCTGGGTGACTACAGTACAGACATTTAATTTCTGCACCAGTCGACCTGATGTCTGCCAGTTCCTGGTTGTAGTAACAGCCATGGCTACCATGTCAAAAAAATCAAACACATCAAAATCGACCTCTGTAGCTTGTAAATCAAAGTACGTTCAATTGTGAGCTCATCCATGCCCAGAAAACTAAGTGGCAATCAGGCGTGCAGACATGTATCAGGCCTGGGCTGCCCACGCAAACAATAATTCCTGCACTAAATGCGCTGGAAGGCTGGGCACAATACACTACCGCACGCCCGATTGCCGATCATTTTCTCAGGCATGGATGTTTCTGCAGGCCACTGACACCTTAGCTAAACATAGCTTTGATACGCAGCTACATGGATCATTTATATGACTGGCTTATTTTTTTCGACATGTTATCCATGCAGGAATTAAAAGCCTTCACTGTAGATCTCATTGTCTATGTTTAAAACATAAGTTCACTGTGTTTACAACATTTCATTTGTGAAAATATCCAATGTAATTTCAATGCAACATGTTTTTGAATATCTTTTATGACTAGTCCACAACGCCGCCCCATCAATAAGTTATGGGAGCACTTTAACTTGTAAAAAATCAAAAGATACGCAAATAAATGATATGCTTCACCGAACTATAGATTATGAGAGCGAATGAATCACTACAGATTGGTGTCAAAACAAATGATGATATGAAAACACTTAAACGTGTCAAGGGCCTACCCTGATGGCCGTGTGGTCTAAGGCATTGCCACTGACTGCTACCTGTCTCTCACCACTGTCCAGGTTTGAACTCCATCGGAGACAAGTGAGAAAGTTGCCAGTGACTTTGGGTTAGGAGAAGGTTTTCGCCTGGTATGCTGGTTTCCTCCACCAGATACAACTGGCTAGTCACGATTTAGCCGCAATATGGCAGAAAAAGTGTCGAAAAACGAAAAAACGAAATTCCAAATTAAACTTGTCAAAAATTAAAAGAAATAAAAACAAAATACCAGGAAGTAATACCCTACCGAATTTACGATTATGAAAGTGAATGATTCACCCCAAATATGTATAAAAAAAAACAAAGTTAGAAAAATCAAAAAGGGTATGGTCCAACGATCAATGTGGATGCTTGCACTCTTTCTGGTGACCAAGTCATCCGTCGCATCACCACTACGGCCCGTCTTATTTCTTTTCAATATTCCTTTTAAGGCTCAGTGATGTTCAAGCGGTCCATTACAGACCAGCACAGGGTACACTTTTGACCCTGCTGTTGTCCTCACACCCTGGCCTCCCATACCTTTGCTAGGATTATAGGAGCACGCCACCACTCCCGGCCGAAATGTAGGGGCGAATTTAACACATATGACCAAAGTGGGTCGAGTCATTATCATAATTTATTTTTGGAACACATCGGTATTTCTCTCTGCAAACACTATCCATACTAGTCAGAGAACAGTCGATGCGTTCCTTAAACTGCAGCGCCATCTATTTTGTACAATTTTAGTTATAAAGCCAGTGCAGTGAGTGGGACGGGAGACAAATATAGCTTCGTGTTCATCTGCTCTAACAAAATGGATAGTTTCTAAAATTTAAAGTATTTCCAATTTTTCCTGACTCTGAGAGACAAAATATAGGTTTACTCTTAAAGTTATATAGGAATCGTTATAAGATTTGGAATTTCGTTACTCGTAACATTTTCTGCCATATTGCGACTAAGTCGTGAATGGCCTGTTATAACTGGTGGAGGAAACAGGAGTGCCCGGCGAAAACCACTGGCAACTATCTCGCGTGCTCCGCGTGGGATTCGAATACTGGCCTTTGAAACGGTGGGTTAAATGAAAAGATGTGACTGGTTTTCAGAAATCCAGAAGGACTCAATTCTAGAAGGGAAAGTGTGCATTGAGCATGTAATATTTTGATGGTAAACGCGAAGTTGTGCGAAGAAAAGGCGCCCGCGACCGCATGTCAATGGCTGTTATAGTTCTATCTCACTATACTCTATTGAAAACTGGAACAATTGAGCTGTTGTAGTTAAATATGATCCCATGATATGTTGTGTGCTTCATGCACAAGTCCACCCAGCTGAACCGCACCAGCCCAGGGCTGGTGCCGTTCAGCCCAAAATTTCTAAGTAATACGGCTATGACCAACATATAGGGCGCCTAAACACTAACGAAGCCAAGGATTCAACATTTCACTAACAGACGATCGTAATAGAATGCTTAGAAGTGTGTAAAAAAACGCACTATCGGGTTATTTGTGTGGTCACGTGATCACTGCCTGTCCCCGTGGTACTCTAAGTATCTAAACAGGAAATGAGAAAGCGCAGAAAAAAGGTGTTATAGCGATCAAGACCGCCACAATCAAAGAATTGTTGCACGAACGTCCAGTTGTCGATTTGAGTTAGTGCAGTTGATAAACCAACATGTGGGTGGCCACGATTGCAAAACGCGAAAAAATTCCAAAAATTGTTGGTGTCTTTTCATAACTTTTACTAAGAACTATTGATACTATATTTCTTCCGCAGCATGAAGCTATATACCCTAGGCATAATTACTATGGAAATAGGAAGTAGCACATATAGAACGGTATCAAACAAGAAAGCACACAAAGTCAATGGAAATACTCGTATTACAATAGGTTTTATTTTGAATTACGTAATTTGATAAGTCACGACTATTTTTCGATTGCAGAGGTAATTTTCGTTGCGTATTTGCTTGGATTGCACGGGATGTTGACTTAATCATTTACGCAAGTGTATACGTGTCAAAAGCTTACAAGATGCTCCTTTTAACTGTAGCCAAACAGGAATGCAATATGAAATTTCGATTATTTATAGTCACTTTTCTTACTTCTCGTGGCATACCTGGCTAAATCGTGACTAGTCAGCTGTAAGTGCTTTAAATAGGAAACCAGAGTGTTCAGGAAAAACTCTGCCCAACCCATTGATAACTAAGTCATTGATAACGTTCTCACATGGCCCTCGTAGCTAAATACTCCTGACGAAAACGAACATACATGGTTCTCCGTTGTGGGCAAAGTAAAAAGAGAATAAAACTATGATTCCAGCACGAAATGCGCTGCCAGACCGGGCATAATCCACGACCGCACGCCCGATTGCCGATCATTTTCCATTTATATGCCTGGCTTATTTTTTCGACATGTTATCCATGGACGTGTGCACAACCAGTCGCTGCAGCCGTTCGTCTGACCGGTGCATGAATTAAGTCTTCACTGAAGACCCACATCTCATTGTCTATGTTTAAAACATAAATTCGATGTCTATACAACAATTCAACTATGTAGAAATATAATGTAATTTCAATGTAACATGTATTTTAATATTTTTTAGGACTAGTCCACAGTGCCGCCCTATCAATAAGTTACGGAAGCAGTAACGCTTGGCAGAAAAAGGCAAAAAAAAACACAAACAAAAAAGTAATCCACCTTAGAACTATAGACTACAAGAGTGAATAAATCAATGCAAATAGGTGAAAATGTTATGATATGAAAACACTTTAACGTGTCAAAAATGAAAAGTACAAACAAAATACAAAGAAGTAATACATAATCGAAATAAAGATTACGAGAGCGAATGATTCGCCCCAAACATGAATTAAAAATAAAAATATAAAGTTTAAAAAACAACAAAAGGATATGGTCCAACGGTGACTATGGATACACTTCCATTCACCACTACGGCCAGACTGGCCACACAAGACCTTCTTCCTGCTGACCAGCCCTCAGTAGGCTCAGTGATGCCCATGCGGTCCATTACAGACCAGTACAGGGTCCACTTCCGACCCTGCTGTTGTCCACATACCCCGGCCTCCCACTCAACTGCTAGGATTATAGGAGCACGCCACCACTCCCGGCCCTGATACAAGGCGTGAATTTAACACAATATAATCAAAATGGGTCGAGTCATTAACATAATGGGTCTTTGAAACACATCGGCATTTCTCTCCGGACACTGTTTACATTTGTGAGAAAGAACAAACGTTGCGTTCCTTATACTGCAGCGCCATCTATTTTGTACATTTTTAGGTTTAAAGCTCGTGCAGTGAAACGGGAGACAGGTATTGCGTCGCATGCATCAGCTGTCACAAAATTGATATTTTCTAAAATCTCTGGTATTTTTCAATTTTTTCTGACTCTGAGACACATAATATATGGTTATCTCGAAAAGTTATAAGAAATAAAAAGAAGAAATATATATAGAATTTTGAATTTTATATAAAATTTGGAATTTCGTTACTCGTTACTTTTTCCGCCATATTGCGACGAAGTCGTGACTAGTCAGTTGTAACTGGTGGAGGAAACCGGAGTACCCAGCGAAGAACACCACGTAACCCCAAGTGACTGGCAACTATCTCGCGTGCCCCGCGTGGGTTAAATGAAAAGAAATCCAGTTGTCGATCTTAGTTCGTGCTGTTGATAAACCAACATCTGTAGGTGGCCATGATTGCAAAAGACGAAAAATTTCCAAAAATTGTTGGTGTCTTTTCAATTTTTTTACAAAGAACTATTGATACTAGAGTTCCTCTGCGGCATGAAGCCATATACCCTAAACACATAAGGTCAATGGAGATACTTACTCGGATTATCGCAATAGGTTCTTTTTTAATTATGTAATTTTTCAAGTCATGACTATGTTTCGATTGCAGGGATGATTTGAGTTGCATGGTTGCTTTAATTGCACGGGATGGTGACTTTCGCATTTACGCACGTGTACATTTACCTGTGGCAAGCTTACGAGATGCTCCTGTAAGGTAGAACCCTACTGGTTACACGGGTCATTTTTAAAACTTGAATATCTGAAAACTGAGTTTGATGAGGACAACGGCACTTATGCTATTGTAAATTTACATCTCATAATTGCCGAATAATGGTAAACTTATCAATAAGTGACTATTTTGAGGGAAAGCGGCACCCTTAAAGAACATATCTGGATGTGTTTCGTTTTTGGCAAAATGTCAAGACTTACCCTTTACTTGAAAATGAGAGTCTACCATATGATTAATTGATTATTCATATCTATGGTAAGGTGCAAGGTCCTACCTCAACAGGGGATCTGCACGATGAGTATTTCAAAAACATTTTGAATGTTCCCATAAGCCTCAAAATTTCTAACAGCACGTGGTTTACATAATAAATGCTGATTTCCAGGTCCTGTCAGAATTTAAGGTACCTGTGACATGACCTTGCACCTAGATTGGGTTCATATCTGTCATATTCTAAAATAGTGGCTTCGAAGACTCTATCGTTATTCACTTTCAGCCAAAAATGAGATGAAAATTTTGGTCAAAATGGTCTAGGCCAAATGAATCTGCATGGTTAAAAGCAGACAGCCATGCCGTTTAGGACCAATATAACACGGAAGGCCCAAAGGGGCAGCCCTTTTTTCCCTTGACCGTATGTAACACAAAAGAAAGTTGCTCGGTCGAGGTTCGTGGGGAGTGAACACCGCTCATGTGTAATCTTTTGTTTTGATATCCATTCATAGGGGCCAGCCAAGGACACCACCTAGTGGTGATAATCTTGGTGTACTAGACTATCACCTTAACTATGGTCAAACAGAAATGGAATTTGGAATTTCGTCACCTTTCTTATTTCTTATGCCACACCTGACTAAATCGTGACTAGCCAGTTGTAACTGCTGTAGGAAACTGTAGTACCCGATGAAAACACTGCTAACCCCAAGTCATTGACAACTTTCTCACATGGCCCCTGCAGCCAAATACTCCCTACGAAAAAGAACATATATATATGGTGTGGCGTTGTGGGCAAAGTAAAAAGATAAAGTGAAAAACTTCATTTTAAATTGAATTTTATTTCAATATTTTGAATTGAATTCTTTTCAATTTTGACGTTACTCTTTGAACTAAGAAATCAGCGACACTGTGTGGACAATTAAAAAATCTAGACCTTATATCGCATTGCCCATGCTTAGAATATAAGTTCAACGTCTAGATAACATTGTCATTGTGAGAGAATATAATGTAATTTCAATGTAACATGATTTAGAATATTTTTAGGACTAGTCCACAGCGCCGCCCCATAGATATGTTATGGGAGCACTTAAGCTTGTCAGAAATAAAAAGATAAAACAAACACAAATAAGAGAAAATGTAATGCCTTACAGAAACATAAATTATGAGAGCAAAGAAATGCCTGCAAATACTAGAAATAGGTGTAAAAATAAATAATGAGAGGAAAGCACTTAAACTCGTCAAAATTAAAAGAAATACAAACAAAATACGAGGAAGTATTACCTCACCGAACTGTAGATTACGAGGTCGAATGATTATCCGCAAATTTGCATAAAAAATAACTAAGAAGGAAAAATAACAAAATTAGAAAAAAACAAAAGGATATGGTCCAACGGTACATGTGGATACTCGCGCTCTAGCTTGGCGGCTCAGTCATCCAGCTCATCACCACTACGGCCGACATTTGGCTCAGTGATGTACTAACGGTCCAATACAGACCAGCACAGGGTGCACGTACGACCCTGGTGTTGTCCTCATACCCTGGCCTCCCGTCCGTTGGCCGGGGGATTATAGGAGCACGCCACAACTCCCAGCCCTGAGAACGATGCAAAATTTACACACGTTGTTCAAAGTAGGTCGAGTCCTTATTTTTGGAACACATCGGTATTTCCCTCTGCAAACACTGTCTATACTCGTGTGAAAGAACAACCGCTGCGTTCCTTATACTGCAGCGCCATCTATTTTGTGCATTTGTAAGCTAGAATCTGGTGCAGTGGGAGTGAAAGGTATTTTACGTCTAGAGGTCTGAACGTTTTTCGAGTCCTGGAGTACAGCGATTTTTCGTAGGGGCTGTGCAAAAAAAAAACAGTTTAAACATTGGCACCAGGTGGCACTACCATATCAGCTTTGTGGCAATAATAAACACCTATACCAATCATTAGTGTGCTGAATTTCTGCACTGTTTTGCCTAGTCCCCACCCCAGGGCACATTTTTTGTCACTATAAATCCTCACCTCTAGTGCACATTTTGCGAACCATATTTTCTAGCCATGTGGGCGTTAAAGGATATGAAAATGAATTTGAAAATATACTTTTATTGTGTTGAAAAAAGATAATTTCATACTAGATATTTTCAGTGCCGGCCTTCCCATAATGTCAAAATTTAATTTCATTCGTTTGCCCACTGTTTGACGGCCGATTGGGCTAATCTAATCAAGTAAATAGGATATTTTTAGAGATTTTGGGGATATTCTCTATCACCGCCCTGTGCCCCGGCTTATCAGCCTCGTTATACTACTGTAAATCACTTAAATATGGCGTGAACATTATATAGCGCAATAATTAAAGTTACTGCCCTAGTAGCCTCCCAAGAAAGGTGGCGAGAATAATCAGAACATGTGCATGGTGATGGGTACCCAGATAGGGCCCCGTTGAAAGAGGTACTGGCAGGACAGTACAATTACAGAGAAGGGGGAAGGCAAGTGTTTGCGGCAGGGCACTGAAGGCCGCAGGTGGAGTAGAAATTGTCAGCGTAGTAAGGATCCGTGCGCCCAAAAAGTGGGTGGCGGGCGCACGTATCCAAGCCCATAGTACAGTTGGAAGGTGCATAAATAGGGCACTGATCAACAGGTGGGGACGTATGAAAGCGCAGATAGAAGGTGAATGGGTGGAAGTTGCATTGAGTTATAGGCATGTGCAGCAAGTGTGCATGCAAGTGACAATACCAACATCATCGGGAACATATCTTTCATTTACATATTAAGATTAATATTAACATCCATTAAACTATATATTTTCTTCGAGAAATTCTCAACTTTATCACTTAAGTTATTCTTTCTGTTGAAAGCAACAAGCTGACCACTTAACAGATCTCATATTCTATGGGAAGGCTAGGCATTACTACACCCATTAAACTATATCTTTTCTTGAAGAAATTCTCAACTTGCCGACTGCACCTACGGATTAAAGTGCCATCCAAAGCATTGGGAAGCTAGAAATAAACTATCTTGCCAAAAATAAAAATGAAAATATTTCCAAGTGGATTCGATCCTGCGACATGTAAGACTTCAGCCCGACACCCTATCAATGAGGCCGCCGAGTAATAATACTTAGTATAAAAACAGATAGATATTCATATTCATGATTTGGGATCATGCCTAACATATCAAAAAAAATCTTGTTATTTACTATTTGACCATTTTTATTGATCACCCCCCAAATTTAGATACGTCCCCAAAATGAATTGGACCCCCCCCCCCTTATCGTGTCAACATGTGGATCCATAGTCATCCAGTATATGCTAATTAAGATGCTAACTTAGACACCAATTAAGAGATAACGAGCGCTAAAACAACTGAACAAACTTTTTCGATCTCCCGACTTTATGCCTGCAAATAAAAAGACAATAGTAAATATATATACATGCCTTTCGATGTCGCTAATTTTACGGCCTCTCTGTTTTCGCCGGCAAATTTTCCCTACTAGTAAGAACATGCTCTGGGTGTTTTCAGATTGTTGCATTTGCGAACGTTTCACTTTTCCAGTATGTTCATAGATATACGCGATAGTGCTACTAAGAGGTTTGCCAAGTTTGGAAGGCAAAAACGAACTTTTTGAGGGAAAAAAGAGGAAAAAGCTGTCAGCCAAACTCACATCAGACAGACCAGTTGCAAGTGCTTTAGGAAACCAGAGTACCCGGTGAAAACACTGCCTAACCCCAAGTCGTTGACAACTTTCTCACATGCAAAGTAAAAAGATATAGTAAAACATTACATTCTAAATTGAATTTTTCTCAACAGTGACATTTCTCTTTGGACAAAAAAAAATCCGCAACAATGTGGGGACAATTAAAATATCTAGACCCAACATATAATTGTCTATGTTTAAAACATAAGTAAGTTCCATGTGTAAACATTTCAATTGTCTAAAAATCCAATGTAGTTTCAATGTAACGTCTTTATCTCCTTAACACCCAGGGCGGCCAAAAAGGCCTGATGATTTTGGAAATATCTTACTTACAAAAGCATTTTGTGGAAAAAATTTGCACGAGAAACGTTGATCAGAAGCCATACAACAACTCTCCTTCAAATATTTTGTGAACTTTTGCTTTATTCCCAAGTTATTTTCAGTATGAGCATGAGAGTAGAAGACAATAATTGCTAAAGGAATTCTGAGTGTGAATGGGTTAAATATATTTACTACTAGTCCACAACGCCGCCCCATCAATAAATTATGGGAGTACTTCAACTTGTCAGAAACCAAAAGAAACACAAACAAGCGAAAAAGTAATGCCTTACAGAACTAAAGACTATGAGAGCGAATAAATCACTACAAATAGGTGTAAAAACTTGGATTAATACTGTATACACATTCGTGTGTAAAAATAAAATGAAAACACCTAAACTTGTTAAAATTTATAAGAAATAAAAACAAACTACGAGGAAGTAAAACCTTACCGAACTCATGATCACTCGAGCGAATGATTCGCCGCAAATACGTATAAAAAATAACAAAGTTAGAAAAAACAAAAGGGTATGGTCCAACCGTAAGGATACCGACGTTTTGTCATTTAGGGTATCTTTCACCACTCCGACTATACATGAGAACTACGTCATGGCCACCAGGGTTCACGTCTGTTGACCAGACTACATATGTATAGTTCAATGATGCTCACGCGGTCCAAGTAGAACCGGTGCAGGACGACAACGCCATCCTGCCGCTGTCCACACACCCCGGCCTCCCAGACATCTGCATAGGATTATAGGAGCACGCCACCACTCCCGGCCAGATTTTGTAAGTGAATGCTGGGAGTAGTAGATGTATTTCTCTGGTGAATGCGACACACCATGATTGAAGTAGGTCGAGTCATTAACATAATATATTTTTTGGAACACATCTGTATATCTCTCTGACAAATAATTGTAAATATATATATACATGTACTCGTGAGCAAACAATCGCTGCGTTCCATATGCAGTAGCGCCATCTATTGTGTATATGTATAGGTATAGAGGGAAACCAGTGGGTATAGTTGCAGGCAAAGTATATATGGTCGAACTATAGGAAGAAGAAGAATACAAATACCTGGGCAGGGCATCATATAATAATAATATTGTCATTTGATATTGCGCCCTTTCCATATAAACATGCTCAAAGGCGCATTACATTCCATTGTCAAAGGATAGATGTTGATATCCACATAGTTAATTGATATATACATCTTTGAACATATATGTGTTTTCAGTTGTCGTTTAAAAATTGCCACACTCCCAGCTGCCCGAATATTATCTGGGAGCTGATTCCATAGTTTTGGGGCACAGGCACTAAACGATCTGTCACCGTAGGTTTTCATATTGTTTCTCGGCTCGCAGAGTAAGTTCTTGGATGTTGATCTCAGTGTCCGGGGTGGGACATACTCTTTCAGCAATTCCCTCAGGTAAGAAGGTGCAGTTCCATGCAAACACTTGTACGCCAGTAGGAGAATCTTGAATTCAATTCTCTTCCTGACTGGTAGCCAGTGCAGCTCCTTCAGTACTGGAGTGATATGATCATACTTCTTTGTGCGAGTGATCACCCTGGCAGCGTTGTTTTGTACTCTCTGGAGCTTACGTATTAGCTATTCGGGTATTCCACAGAGAAGTCCATTGCAGTAGTCAAATCTTGAGGTTACCAGGGATATGACAGCACTCTTACTTGATTCTGCAGTCAAGTATTTTCTGATAGTTTGCAGATTTGACTGCCTTTGACACATGTGCTGCCATATTCATGCTTGGATCAAAAACAGAGCCCAGATTGCCGATAGGTATATTGAGAATCTTGACAATCTCACCATTTACGGAAATGCTAGGCACAGATATTTTGGCTCGCTGCTTAGGGGTGCCCAGCACTAAGACTTCTGTTTTGTCTGCATTCAGTTTCAGCTTGTTCTGTGACATCCATGTATATATGTCAGTGAGACAGCCCTCCAGCCTAGCAACTCCTATATCGACTGCTTGTTGAGTGATGGGTTTTATTGACAGATAGAGCTGTGTGTCATCTGCATATATGTGAAGCTCTAAACCATGCTTTCTGATGAGTTTCCCAAGAGGTAGGAGGTAGATCAGGAACAACAATGGTCCTAGCACTGATCCTTGTGGTACAGACCACAGAATGTCCTGTAACTCAGAGAATGACTTGTCAATCTTGATGCGGAGTGTGCGACCTGACAGGTAAGACTTAAACCAAGCAAGTGCTTGACCAGTAATACCTAGTGTATTTTCCATTACAAACATAACCCTAGGAACTCACTTTAAGATATTTGTTAGGGCTGTTCCATTTAAAAGTGTGGGGGGGGGGAGGAACGGAAGATTTTTTTAGGGGGGGGGGGGGGAGGGGTCGAATTTTGAATTATTTTACCCCAGCGCCCATCCTTACCTACCCATTATGTTGCATGCATTGATCTTTAGTGATCAAACATCAAAATTCATTAAATGGTAGCGATATGACACCCTGGGAGTCATATTGCTACGTGTAAGAGATCGGGAACCGACATAGTCCATGGGCCAGGATCAACATTTTAGCAAATTGGTACCATTTGAAGGTGCAAAGAATACACCTTATATTTTGAAAGCCCTTAAACCCCTCTTCAAGTCCCTGCATGAAGGACATCTGTATCTTGTAGCTGTTTTGAGATACTGAACCTTCCGATGTACCGGGCATGCCCCTTTTTATGCCAAATTGGACAATTCACAGAATTCAGGGCCTTGTATTTCCTGAATTGACAACCATATAGCAGTTACATTCCTCAGGTCTTAATAAGTATGTTACATAGATGCTGTAAAAAGAAAATATAGTTTAATATTGACCCTTTGGTCAAATAAGGTTATTTGAAAATGACCATATGACCTTCAATTGTAAGGACCATTTGGTTATTCACATTACTGATTTAAGCGCCTTTTAATTTCTGACAGAACAATCACACAATTAAATCCTCAGGTCTGAATAATTAGGTTACATAGATGCTGTGAACAAAATATGTAATTCTAATATTGACCCTTTGGTCAAATAAGGTAATTTGAAAATGACCATTTGGCCTTAGATAAGGAGCTTTTTGGTAATATAGGGGGACCACATGAATTGGTATCAGTTTGGGGAACCACCAATATTCCTTATATTTTGAAAGCCCTTGATCCCCTCCTCAAGTCCGTGCATGATGGACATCTGCATCTTGTAGCTGTTTTGAGATATCAACCTCCAAAGGAACCGGGTATACCCCTTTTTATGCGCCATATTGGACAATTCACACATTTCAGAGCCTTTTTATCCTGAACTAACTACTTTGAGGATATATATCTCCCACCCTTCAGGTTACAGGGATTAATTGATTGATTGATTTTATTTGATTGAGAAGAGGCTGTTAGAAACATCTCGCTACCAGTCATAGTCGGCAGACTCTAAAAAAAACAAAAAAACAAACAAACAGATTTTTCCAACTTTTTTTTCTATTCCAAAATGACTCATTTCCTGCCTCCAAAGCTTGTAAGACAAATAATTAAATTGGAGTGGCCTAAGCATGCAAGAAAGTTGTAGCTAGTTGAGTATGTTATTATGGAAGGCCAAAGAGGACAAGGAGAGCATTTATCAATGTTAATTAATCATTTATTGCTATTAAAAAAGGTTTATTGATATTAATAAATACTTTTTTTATTGTTAATAAATATTTATCAATATTAATGAATATTCATTAATATTAAGAAATAGTCATTAATATTAAGAAATATTTATCAATATTGAGAAATATTTATCAATATTAAGAAATCATGCCATTTATAAACATTTAGAAATCATTCATTAATATTAAGAGATCATTTATTGATATTAACAATTGCTCTTTTTGGTCCACTTTGGCCTTCCATATGTTATTATATATTGATATGCAAAATCTGAGAAAATTAGCAAAAGAGTCTCTCATATGGTAAACACGTACTTTCAAATGGCCCTATTTGACTAATATTTGGCAAGAAAGAGCCATCTCTGTTGTGCAGTATCCCTACTGTATACTTGCATAGCCCTAATAATAGTGTTGATCTAGAGTAGGTATAGTATATTTTGAGAAATTAACCTTTGGAAATTGAGAAAAATAACCAAAACGCTCCTTACCTAAGGTCAAATGGTCATTTCTAATTGAGCTTGTTTGACAAAAGGTCAATATTAAAATTATATGTCTTTCAACAACATCTATGTAAGATATACTTATTCAGAGCTACGGATTTAACTGCTATATGATTGTTAGTTCAAGAAATATAAGGCGATGTCTGTGATGTGAATGACCAACACTCTCCTCAGCAAAGGTCAAACGGCCATTTTCAAATTACCTTCTTTGATCAAAGAGTCAATTTTAAAATTATACTTTCTCTCTACAGCACCTATGTAACGTTGTTCAGGAAATGCTAGGCCCTGATATCTGTAAGTTGCCCAATTTGGCATAAAAAGGGATATACCCGGTACCTTAGGGGGCCAATATCTCAAAACAGCTACAAGATACAGATGTCCATCAAGCAGAGACGTGAAGAGGGGTTGATGGGCATTAAAGATATATAGGTTATTTTTTGCCCCCTCAACTGGTACCAATTACCCCTAATGACCTAAGGACTAACAAGGAAGTCTATTCTCTTTGAGAATCTTCCTACTAGTTCAGACATAAACACTTTCCCTTTTTTGTTATTATATACACGCTATGAAGTAGCCTGCCTCCCGGGCCATATTTAAATGTCCTCCCTTGTGGATAGATGGCACTGCGGTATACTAGGATGTCAGTTGGAAATACAGACTGCAGCACAAGTGTATCCCCCTTGAGGATTTATTCAGAATTAAACCTGGAGTGAAATCAACTCAGGTCAGATCAGTGAAAGAGCCAGATACTAGTATCACAGGCTTGTAGCAAATCTAGCTATGAAGTAGATATCGGCAGTAACAAATTCACATGCACAGTAAGTTACAATATTGTTGAGCCTCTGTTCCTAGTAGCCTCACAAGGAAGATGGTGATAAACTCCCAGACCGACACTTAATTAAAACATGCATGATGTAAACTGTCTGTCTCTTAGGTACCAGTGCTCTGTGAAGTTAGCTACTTTTTTCTCTTTTCTTATTCAATTACTTATTTGTTTCACTTACTTATTCAGAAGGAAGGAAGGAATTGGGTTTTACGTCGCTTTCAACAGCTTAGGTCATATCACGACGAGATAGAAACCCGGAACCGGGAAGAAATTCCCTACTCTTCACGAATAGTTCCAAGGGGTCTTTCAGTTGCAGAAAGACCATAGGCAGCCCTCCACAACGCCAAACATTTTTATAGCGACCAGGCCAACCCGCTTTCTTATTCAGAGTTACTTCCATATTCAAATACAGGTCTCAAATAATTGATTTGTTTGATGATCATTCATATCGCAGATACCTAAATAATAAAGAAGTAATACGGGAACAACTTTGTCTATGCAGGCATTGTCAACCGTGATATATAGTAATTATAATCGATTTCAGGCGGAGTGACACACTCAATAATGTAAGGTGTAATGTAATGTAAGGTGGGAATATCTATTGGCGAAAACACTAAAACCTCCAAAATAGCAGATAAACCTAAACAGTAACCCGTATTTAAAGATAAGTCAGGACTAGAGACTAGGTTAGTATAATCACCCATACCCATACTAATTATTATCAAAATTACAACCAGAATGGCGCACCCGATAATTTAATGCAAAAGGCGGGGGTATCTATTATGCAGATGTCTTAAATCTCCAAAATAGCATACAAACCTCAAAGTTATCAACAATCAGAAATGATTCTGGAACAACAAATCAAGTTTGTATAGCTATTCATGCCCATACTAATTATGATAATTTTACACTGTAGTGGTATATTCACTGTATACACCCTGGGTTGCATATCTCTTCTATTTGATACCCTCAAACTTTCAAAATAGCACACAATCCTTTCAATAATCCACATTTAAAGATAATGGAGCAGCTATTGACTCTGAACAAATCGTCACCCATATCCATACCATTAATAATCAATTTCAGCCAGAATGATATAAGCCTCGGAGTTGGTTGGGAAATATACTACACAAATCCCTAAGATTAAAAAATAGCATAACATCCTCAATATGATTCACGTTTTGAAATAATTCGGCAACTACTGACAAAAAATATATTGTCAACCCATGCTAGTAGTAATATATCTTAACCAGAGTGATGCATTCAATCATTTAAGTCCCAGCATTAGGGTGGGGATATCTACTATATGAATCCCTTAAATCTCCAAAATGGCATAGAAACTACAAAATCACCCACATTTAGAAATCAAGGACTATAAGTTCAAACACTAAGAACTTATTACAGATACCACATACTAATCTAAAAAGGTTTGGTGACAGAGCATTCTGAGCCTATGCACCACGCCTTTGGAATAGACTCCGTGATAACATCAAGGCTGCTGATAGTGTGTAAAACTTCAAGAAACAGCTGAAACATTGTTATTTCAAAAGGAGTTTATTTGACTATATAAACCCTAGACATCTGTCCACTGACTAATCTTTAAGGTGGGTCCAGCACTTTTCTTACTGTCGGATAGCCAAAATTGGTTTTTGGCATTTCTAATCTCAGGTTAAAGTTTCTCATAAGTTAGCTCAACTCAAAATATGCGATTCCCTTGCTAAGTGCCATTTTGGAAGAAAAAAACACTAAGCCATCCAAATCCAGTGTAGGCACATGGTAAGTGCCAATTTCCACGTGGGTTTATTTACTTACATCCTTGCAGGGTTTCAGATAATTACCCTCTCAGCTTCTGGAGTCTGAATATATAATGAGTGAGCTACCCCCCACCCGTATACCCGTGAACTCTCAATTAGCATATTTACTGAATAGTACTTAGACTACCCTTCTCATATTTGGACTCTACACACTGAATTGTTCCTCCTTGGTGCAAATCTAACGTTGCGTGATGTTGTACTAGCCTCTACTTTTGAACAAAACTTTTCTCTTTATACCTGAAGGAAAAGTTATGCTTCAGGCCTCAACGCTAACTCAAAATGATACTGGCCCTGTAGGACCAGTAACATCTAGCATCTACTGGTCCTGCAAAAGGTTTACTGGTCCTACATTTTTTCTTTAACATAACAGGAAAGAACATTGCATAAGATTCACCACAACATTTATCTTTATAAATCTTATCTTCATTTATTTCAAAAACAACTGGGGACATTCTCAGGGGGGAAACTTTTTATCAAGAATGTCTCCAAATGTTTACTAGCCTTGTAGGACCAGTTGAGGTCTTTTTTTACTGGCCCGAAGCTGTTTTTGGGAATTTTTACTGGCCTAGGGCCATAGGTTCACTCTTAGTGTGGAGCCCCGTGCTTGTTTAGATACTGCAGAGGAAATATATTTGAAATAAATCATCAAAACTACATTGTGAACTAAAGCTAATTTTCACGAATGTTTATGTGAATTCAATTTGATAAAATGAACTGATATTGTACTTGTCCGAATTGGTTATAAATTGATGACTATCTTTGACAGTATATCCTAGTGTAAGTGTATCAAGCTAGTCAAACATGCTGGAAGGATCCCTTCAGAACTAGAGAAGAAACCATCCCTCTGTTAATGAATGGCCATTCATTCAGTGTGTGGTCTCTTGACTAGACTCTCATCACTCATGCATGAATAGCCTGTGTATTATCACCACGCAACACAACTACGTCACTTGGTGGGAAAGCGCAGCCTAAGCCATCTAAGGAGGTTCCCTCAAGTAGCTGTGATAAAACCAATCAAATCTCAGTTATGATGAAAACAATTTTGTGATTTATGATGCAGATGTCATGTCAACATCATAAAGATGTCAACTACCATGACAGAATCTAGCTATCTCCTCCCATTTCCCTGTCATTGGACCATTTCCACGTAGGGGAGGAAAATTGGCTTTTCTTAAGAATTGATTTATAGCAAAAGTGGGTTGCTGTCTGAAGTTGCCCCTTCCCATTGAAATGACATACAATGACACATTCACCCCTGTGGTCATCACCACTAATAGAGCAACTGATCGGTGTCTGCGATTTTCAATAGGATACCCACTTCCTGAGATAAGGGGGAAATTAACTCATTTCTATAGAAAGACCACCCCAATTGGCTTTGACACTAAATATCTCCCATAGGAATGCAAATGATATAAATCCAAGACACCGTACACTAGGCACATGTATGAACTCAAAATCCATCCAAGTTAAATGGGTGTTCTGACCCTCTGCTGTGGGCTAAGAGTGATTTAATTTAAAAAATACCCTTTACATTTTTCTCAATAAAACTCTAGGTTGCAATAAAGGAAGGAAGGCAGGAAAGGGTTTTTACGTCGCTTTCAACAGCTTAGGCCATATCGCGAAGAGATAGAAACCCAGAACCAGAAATTCCCTTCTCTTCGTGAATAGTTCCATGGGGTCTTTCAGTTACAGAAGGACCATAGACAGCCCTCCACAACACCGCACATTTATATGGTGACAAGGCCAACCCGCTCATGGTGTTTCAGCAGACACTCGAACCTGCAAAATCACACTTGGGAGCCAAGCATTGTAACCACTAGGCCATGGCGGATCCCCACTGGCATGGAACATCAATCTGCCACAACAGCGATCCCGTCTTCCGCTGGATTGCTACACGACTAGTATCTCTGCTACCAAGCACATAATCACTCGGCATGTTTTTTAAGTTCCGTACTGTTTCATTGTACGATTTAAAAGTTATACCAAATATGAAGCTTCCGTGCATTATTCGCCATTCAGTTATTTGTAATTGCGCAAACTACGATATTTATGACATTTTGGGTGTAATTCCTTAGTACTATTTGCGATAGCTCAAGAAAAAATACGGTGAAAAGTCCTGAATTGACCAATCAGTCAGTCGGCCGTCCAGTACTCGTGCACTGAAAGAGGTCAGTGCTACGTCATTGTTGATTGTATATATGACCACGTGCATCACACATTTTGACCAATGGGATACATTTAATGACGTCACTCATAAAAAATATTCCGCGAAATAGAACCGGTGTGGTGGCAGAGATACTATGCGTAGCGGGGTCTATGGGTGGAGAGTGATGGAACATGACTACTATTTATGATGTCAACCCCTTTTTTTACATTGAAAACTCATCAGATGGTCCTATTGCTGGTTTAGCGACATGGCATTTTCTCCGACAGCAGGTGATTTGGGAAAAAAATATGACTCATACCCCGGAATACGATGGTGCAAGTGTGAACAGCAGAAAAAAAAATTTAAATTTATTTTCTCCACCGTTTTTTTACCAAAACAGCAGAAAAAAAATTTAAATTTATTTTCTCCAACGTTTTTCCAAAAACAGCAGAAAAAATAAATTTAAATTTATTTTCTCCACTGTTTTTGGAAAAACGTTGGAGAAAATAAATTTAATTTTTTTTTTCTGCTGTTTTGGTAAAAAAAACGGTGGAGAAAATAAATTTAAATTTTTTTTTCTGCTGTTCACACTTGCACCATCGTACCGGAACAATCTAATCAGAACAATCTGTTTGTCCCTGATTAGAGACAAAATAGTGCAAACAAACACACAAATAAATGAATAAATAAATACATGAATGAAAACATAAATGAATAAGTGAATACTGTTAGTAAATAATTAAATAAATGAATAAGTAAATGAAAAAAAGAATAAAACAAAAAAAGACTTAGGGTGACAAAAGGAATGACACATTAGGGATACATAAATCCGTTTCAATTATAGTGAATAGAATGTCTTCTCAGAATCTTCATAATAATTTTCAGTCTGCTGTGTTTTCCATTTTAGTATTCTGTATTTCCCATTGAGAGATGCGTTCTTATACTTGATCTGTATGTTGTTGTTGTGAGCTTTTTCTTAACTATGTATATGTATTGCCTACCATGGGTTGATAAATGTTAAGAATCTTGAGCAATTCAAACGTCAGTATTCGCCTGCAGTCATGAATGTCTCCCCATCTGTGATGATAAAAAGCTAGGAACTAAAATGAACCTCAGAACTGTTTTCATGCTACCTGGCAAGCAGTGTATAGTTTTAGTTAGGATGTTGCAATCATTGTTGATCATGTTATATGTATTTACATTTAAACATAAAGGACGAAGGATTTTCCCTGGCGTTGTGCAAGAGAACCTTAAAGCTAATGACCACGTTATATCATCAACTCTTGAACCAGAGCTGCTGGATATCTGCATTAACCCTTATGCTGGTGGTGGCTAAGTTGGCCAATACAAAAAATTGCAAAAATCCTGAGAAATCACAGAAATACTGGCATATGGCTACTCATAGGAAAGGTCTCAGTTACAGCTATCTAATGAGTACCAACATGAAAGGGTTTAGAAGTTTTTCAAAAATCTTTGCATTCTTGTGCTTTGGACGAAAGTAGCATCAGCAGTGAGAGGGTTAATAAAGTTGTCAATCTAAATCTGTGCTATGTTTAAAAAAACACCTGTGTTACTAGAGTCTGGTACAGCGATATAGTATCTTCTTAGAAAACCACCGCCTAATCCCAATCACTGGCAACCTTCTCACATGCCGCGAGTGGAATTCGATCCCGGACAGTAGTGGGAGATAGCTAGTAGTCAGTGGCAACGGCCAGATACGCCTAATCATTAGAAATGACAACAGGCGAACTTGGATATGATGGACCCAATGGGACCAGGAAAATTGGTCCGTCATATGCAAAATCTGTCGTATACATATGACGAATACTTGATATGCATCGGACTGGGACCAAGCATATCGTCCGAGTCCGTCATATGCAAAAATCCGTCGTACAGTGGTTCGTCATATCCAAGTTCACCTGTACATGCATATTTATATCCTTTTTGAAATTTTTAAGGTGGCATGATTTAAAGCTGAGATAATTAGGAGCATCAGTTGGTTTGGTATACAAAGAGGTGTTTAGTTTCACGTCTTGGATACAAACCGTCACATCTAAAAATGTTCTTGAGTTGGAGGGTGGAGAGTGTTCATTGCGAGTACCTTTTTCAAAAGGGTATATACATTATAAACCCTTATAATGCTGAGTCTACTTTCGTCCAAAGTTGGTATTCATTGGATAGCTCTATCCAGGTTCTCTTAGAAGCGTACCCATTTGCCAGGTTTCAATCAATTTTCAGGGGTTTTTTTGCATTAATTTGTATTGGCCAAATAAGCCACCAGCGGCATAAGGCTTAACAGAGGGTTTCCTCCAGTGTTGCCGACTAGCTAAAAGAGCAAACTTGGCTGTTTTGATACCCTGAGTATTAGGGCCATTTGTATATATACGCTGGCTACATCCATGGTAATTAGAAGACTTTTCAGGAATTTGGATTTTCTTTTTGGAATTTCGTGTTTCGTCAGTTTCTGCCATATTGCGGCCAAGTCGTGACTAGCCAGATGTAACTGATGGAGGAAACCGTAGTACCCAGAGAAAACCACCGCCCAACCCCAAGTCACTGGCAACTTTCTCACATGCCTCGAGTGGGATTCGATCCCGCACAGTAGTGGGAGATAGCTAGTAGTCAGTGGCAACGCCTTAGACCACATGGCCATCAGGGCAGGCCCCCGTTTTTAGGTAAACTACCTAGATTCATTAACTTGTTCTTAACATAAGAAATGAGTTCCTTGACCGAGGCTGTAGGAAAAAATCACAAATTGTGAGATTCCTTTTATATTACTAGACGCGAGGTTCCGGAACCCGCCGATAGGCGGCTTCAAACACGTCGAATGCATTTGTGGAACGCCTTGGATTCTTTCATTAGAGAAAACTTGGTTCTTCCAGTTATGTATGATAGCGCCCACTCTGTTTTGGTCAAACAGCATGGATACATTCAATGGACCAATTGTACTAAGAATACACTTTTAGGAAATTAAATAACCTTTTTTAAATCAGTGAAATTAGCGATTTTACAGTTTTGATGACGTCACAAGTAATTGGAAGCTATTTATAATATGCGACGGTGGCGACGCGTAGCGGCGTTCATTTACACTACAGACCTGTAGTGTAAAGGAACGCCGAACACGAACACGTTACAGTCAACCTCCCCCCCCCTTACTACACCCATTCTACTGCCGACACATGGCATCCAACCCTAGTTCCGAAAAACTCTGCTTTATAACTCAAACTGGAACCACACCCCTGGATGTTTAGTACAACAGGTTCTCCATCGAACCTCAGATGACCAAACACAAGTGGATTCGAAACCAGTCAGTCAACCTGAACAAGCTAGCCTCAACCAGTGCCAACTATTAGCCGCTAATAGCCCCACATTGGTGCTCTGCGCATCTCCTGCTGATGGTGGAGATAAGGTTTCTCTGTAATGTAATCAATGCGAGAGCCCTGATTGGTCCTTGTTCCCACGTGACCTCGTGCTGATGCCAAAGCTGGTACACCTAGCATGAGTCCAGCATCTCACTATAGGGCATATAGTAATTGGTCTCTCGCTACATATCCATTCTATTCTTCATCCCTGATCGAACATTCAAATTGTGAGGTGCTTTCTTCCACGCAACACTACTTCTACTACAATTACGACCACTACTACTATATACTACTACAATTACGACCACTACTACTACTACACTATTGACTTCTTTTACTACTACTGAACCAATCCTAATACTACTAAACAACAGAAAATACTACTTCTACTACAATTACGACCACGACTACTACAATATTGACTTCTATTACTACTACTGAACCACTCCTAATACTGTAAATCACTTAAATATGGCGTGAACATTATATAGCGCAATTACGGCACTGCCCTGGATAGTGTGATCCAAGCATAGCGGTGAATGGGAACAGCAGCAGCAAGTTCAATTAAGAACACAATAAAGATGGGGATTTTACAATAGCGCATATGGGCAGAGCGCTACTATCACTATTTTATTGTTCCCGCTATACTTAACCCTGCTCTTGCTAACACTGGATATACCCGGTGCTATATATCTTGCCTGTGTGACCAACACCGGATATATCCGGTCTTTGGGTACCCTTGCACTTAGCAAAATGAAAACTACATAGGTCGTTTTAGGGGTATTGAATTATACTAGATATCAAGGTTTTACCTATTACTATGTTTCTATTTCAGTTTGTGAAGCACATTATTGAAACAGTAATATAAATCTATGAAATCCTTATGATTTGGTGGGTATAGACCCAAAATATCCCTGGTCCCAGGGGATAGGTTCTCCCATATGGGGGTCTAGCATGACAAGGGACAAGTGATTTACAGTACTACTAAACAACAGAAAATACTACTACTAGTACTACTACTACTAAGAACCATTTCCTGGTATTAGTAAACAACAGAAAATCTGGGATGTATAAAGTCAAATTTATTTGCTCTGCATTGTCCATTCCTCCAGGGGAATCTAGTGTTAACATTCAAGCCCAAGGACGGAAGAATCATTCAAGAAAAGATTAGTCATTCAAACTTCTAAAAATATATATATATATATGTACGTACTTAGGCATTAGATATTCCAGTGCTTCTTCACACATGATATGTTTATGCCAATTCATTATAAAAAACATTTTATTTCTTGTTTAACCCATATGCAATCAGAGTGCCAGGTAACTTGACCCATTAACTCTTGTGCTGCTGGTGGCTAAATTGGTGAATACAAAATAATGCGAAAAAGCTGGAAAACCACTGAAACCCTAGCAAATGGGTACTCATTTGATAGTACTCATCAAGAGCTTTCCAATGCATACCAACATGGCAGGGTTTAAAAGGTTTTCTAAATTTTCTGCGTTCTTGTGCCTTTGACGAAAGTAGCCTCAGTGACGAAAGGGTTAATACATGCTGCAGACACAAGCAGCCGAACAATTACGATGAAGTTTTTCAGGTGAATGCAAATTCTGGAAGAATTTTGAAAGAGAAATGCCTGTTTATACATAAACAACCACTCTCCTTCAAATATTTTGGAAAATCATTACCATTTTTAAAACAATTGTCAAAATTGCAATAAATCCAGGTGCCAATTTCTAGAGAAACTTTTAAGCATAAATGTGTTAAGTCATATCTCAAAAGGTGAAGATGATAGTTCGGAATAACTATAAAGAGGTTTTCTATTATAATCGTAATGACAACCATCATTATTTATTTCTTAACCCTCCCAACCCTGAGGTTACTATATGTCCAAAGCACAATGATGCAAAGATTTTTGAAAACCATTCAAACCCTGTCATAATGGTATTCATTGGATAGATCTCGCTGAGAACTCTCAGATGAGTACCCATATGCCAAGGTTTCAGTCATTTCTCATTTTTTTTCGCATCATTTTGTATTGGCCAAATAATCCACCAGCAGCTCAAGGGTTAAATATACCGCTTTTCGCTTGATACTTGCATTCGCTTAAAGGTTAAATACACCCCCTTTTTGCCTGATACTTTCATTCGCTCAACTCTTCCAATGCTAAGACTTTCATCCAAGCACACCGGTGCAAAATATTTGAAAAACATCTAAACCTTGTCATTTTAGTATCCATTAGATAGCTCTCACTGAGTAATCTCAGATTTGTACCCATACTATCCAACTGCCAGGGTTTCAGTCATTTTTCGGCCTTTTTTGCTCCAATTTATAATGCCAAAATTGGCTACCAGCAGCATAAGGGTTAACATCCCTTTATAGCAGCTCGTCAAGTACAGATGGGTTAACCAACACATCACTAAGCGCACTAGAAGCATTTTTCTGAGCGACATCTACAGGATAAATTGCATACCAACATGTCAATAGCAAATCAATTGCTGATACTAATATTCATCATTACTATTCATTCCAACACCATACTCCTTTTAAAAAATTAAGACATGAATATATACAGTTATACTACAGCTACAATTGTCAATTCTATTGTCATTCTGGATGTTTTATTTGTTATGTTATTTGTTGCGGTACATATTTTACCTTGACATTCAGAATATCACTCAACAGATAATTCTTTTACCTGCTGATATAAATCTTAAACCTTGTCATTTCACGTGCATTCAGAGTTAGTTTTTATGATTTCGCAACAAACTTGGCTAAAAATCTTTATGAGGAATACATGTCAAAAGCAAAGGCTATTCTATCATCTGAAAATACAGCAGAGGTGAAGACGATCTAGAAAAAAAGAAAAGTTTACTTTACAATAACAACTTTTTATCCTCCGTCACCATGCAAATTTGCAGATATCAGCCCTTATGAAACCTAGTCATTTCAGATGCATTTGGCGTGTATTACCATGATTTCACAATAAACTCGGCTGAAAATGATCTTTCATGAGGGATACCTGGCAAAAGAACAGGTATCACAGGGTCGAAATTACAGATATCAGATTGGTGAAATTAGTAATGAAATGACTTTGGTAAGTGGTAATATTACGAGGATAATCCATTTAAAAAATATAAAAAACTTTCATTCAATCATTTTCTATGAAAATCTTTTATTAGTCTATATACTCACTGCTTTGTCTTGAGCATGTATGGGCTCATTTCACACTCACAAAAACTATTTTTGACAATTGAAGTGCATATTTATGCTCAATTTTGTAACAAAAGATTTTTTTATTTTTAAAACATTTTAATTTTTATATCGTAACAAAAGATATCGATAATGCGCTTTATTTCATGTACAGAAAAAAGACTATTGCAAGAGGCACATCAATGAGTTCCCTGTACAATTTGAAAAATTTACATCCTTAGGGAAACATTGAACTCCTCTCTCAGTGTACACAGACAATGATTTAACCCATTCATGCCTGAAGTGCACACTATAAGTACGTCTGACAAATTTGAACGTAACTCAATATTTCACGTAGTATTGGAAAAATATATGAAGAGGGATTGTTAAACATTACTGTAACAGCAAATTTCAGTCAAATATTTTTGAAAATAATCTTTTGTTATCGAGATATATCCATATTCGTCAGACCATATATATTCTCCAGAAGATTTTTTTGGTAAAATCAAAACTTTGACCATTACTCATCATAATGAGTAATATCTGAAAAATATTTGAAGAGGAATTATTAAAGATTACTGTAACAGCAAATTTCAGTCAAATATTTTTCAAAATAATCTTATGTTATCGAGATATATCCATATTCGTCAGACCGTGTGTATGCTCCAGAAGTTGATTTTTATGAATATCGAAATGAATATCGAAACATAACTCATCATAATGACTAATATTTGAAAAATATCTGAAGAGGAATTGTTGAATATTACTGCAATAGCAACTTTCAGTGAAATATTTTTCAAAATAATCTTATGTTATCGAGATATATCCATATTCGTCAGACCATATGTATTCTCCAGAAGATTTTTTTGGTAATATCAAAACTTCGAACATAACTCATCATAATGAGTAATATCTGATAAATATTTGAAGAGGAATTGTTAAACATCACTGTAACAGCAAATTTCAGTCAAATATTTTTCAAAATAATCTTATGTTATCGAGATATATCCATATTCGTCACAAAACTCCAGAAGTTGATTTTTATGAATATCGAAACTTTGAACATAACGTATCATAATGACTAATATTTGAAAAATATCTGAAGAGGAATTGTGAATATTACTGCAATAGCAACTTTCAGTGAAATATTTTTCAAAATAATCTTTTATTATCAGGATTTTTCCATATCTGTCAGACCATGCAATGTGAGTGCTTAGGTATGAATGGGCAAAAGCATAAAAGGGGAGTTAAGAGTAAAAAACTATTTCATTGATTCAAGAGAAATAAATGAAATAGCTGTGATCACCCTTTTTATTATTATTATTATTATTATTATTATTATTATTATTATTATTGAGATAATTACTTTGCAAAATAATTCATACTTTTCATTCATAATTCATACATGTGTCTCCTAGTAATGAAGTGATTTTTTTCAAAATAAAATTATTTTATTTTAGTATTCTAAGGATAGACATTAAATCTATATGTCTAAGCATCTTTCCTGTAGGAATAACTGTTCTTGTGTGTTGATGTTTATTTCTGCATTGAAAGATTGTTGTTTTTGTATGGTCCATTTTCTGATACATTTCGGGTGCAAGGGTTTGCTAGTATGCCCAGAAACACACCTTTAAACCCCTATCTTTAGCGTTAGTAAGACTTATCGGATGTCATCAGAGCAAAGTTTTAACTATAAGGCACTACATCACTGCGTACATGAAAACATAGGATAGGAGCTAATCAATCAATCAAACATTCGTCATTTTATAAACCTGGTCCCTTGATTTTTAGTACATTTAGAAATGTCATTGATAAAGCAAAATGTAGCACTCATCCAGTAATGTTTCTTTTAATTCCAGAGATAAAAAAATCAGAATGATAAGGAGCAATATTCGAGGTATTGAATTCTCCTTGGTTGTTATGAATGTATATTGATAGCCAATTCAGTAAAACACTGGAATTCTTCAGAAACGGATTATGCTAGTCCAGATTTTCAAGATGAGTATCTACTATCTAATTGCTCTCCGGAAAATGTCAAGCCAACTTCCCATGTTATTCTTACATAATTTGTATGACGGAGAAGAGTTTATTACTATCAATGACATCTCCAGTTGTATGGCGAACTAACTACAAAACTACACAATGTCATCCTATGCATATGACCTACTTTCTTGACCTACTTTCTTGACCTACTTATCTCAATAGAAACCTAAATGCAGACAAAAGTATTTACATTTACAAATGCACATACACAAATACAGTGAAAATGGTTACACCAAACATTCATCTGATTAAAAACTTGGCACCATTGTATGCTATCAAAAGTATTACATTTCGTTGAATCATTTCCGATATTTGTACACGTACGTTCAACGAAGCGATCACTTGAACTTGGAAGCAAGTATATATACAATATTGCTGGTTCCTTCCAGAAACACTACATAGAGGGCAGGGATGAGCTCTTACTTCTTCCACATGTGTGCTATTGATTGTTCTTTTTATGTTTCTCCTAGCGACAAGGGTTTTTTCAAAAAGAATTTTTTTTTTAAAAGCTGAAAAATGACAGAAACCCTGGCATATTGGTACTCATCAAGAGCTTTCAAATGAATACCAACATGACAGGGTTAAGATATTTTTGAAATACTTTTACAGTCTAGTGCCTTGGACAAAAGTAGCCTAAGCAACAAAAGGATTACAATGCAAAACAATAATTGCCATAATACCGAAAGGTTATTTTTTCCAAAAAAAAAATCCAATATCTCATTTATTTTGAAGATTTTCTACACTTTGTCATATCTTATAGGGTTATTTGAGGAATCCATGTGCTGGTCTATATAATCCTTGATGCTTTACACAAAATGATCCTACTATCTTGATATTAATGAACTCATGTTGAGGAGGATTCCCATACCTTTAAAAAGCCTGATACCGTACACAAGTAAACTGGAATCTCCCAATACTGGAAGCATTGTATTGAGGTGCATAGTATTGGCAGTGAAGCACCCTATTCATCAACTGAATGAATATGTCAACTATTTGTTTACTTGTGTTGATTTCGATAAACCACAGTGTACACTCTCCTAGCATGAAATATTGACATCAATTACTTGTTTACTTGTGTAGATTTCAATAAACCACACTGTGTACACTCTCCTAGTGTGAAATATGGACATCAATTATGTGTTTACTTGTGTCAATTTCAATAAGCTACACTGTGTACTCTCTCCTAGTGTGAAATATGGACATCAACTATTTGTTTACTTGTGTCAATTTCAATAAACCACACTGTGTACACTCTCCTAGTGTGAAATATGGACATCAATTATGTGTTTACTTGTGTCAATTTCAATAAGCTACACTGTGTACTCTCTCCTAGTGTGAAATATGGACATCAACTATATGTTTACTTGTGTCAATTTCAATAAACCACACTGTGCACTCTTTCCTTGTGTGAAATATGGACATCAACTATTTGTTTACTTGTGTTGATTTCAATAAACCACAGAGTACACTCTCCTTGTGTGAAATGTGGACATCAATTATTTGTTTACTCATGTACATGTCAATAAACCTCTCTCCTAGTGTGAGATCACATTGTTTTCTACTAAATAATGATGCTTAGCTAGATAAAAATGCATTAGCACAAAACATGTTTTTTTTTTAACTGACACCAATCAACAAGATGGTCTGTATGAAGTATGCAGATTTCGGAGATCAGTTATAAATGTCATGTAAAGTGAACACCCTCATGAAAAGCTTCTAAGAAGCTTGGCCGTTCAGTATCAACCTAAATATGTAAGTAAAAACATTGCAACTTATACTCATGCATGTCCAGTTAAAATACCCTAAGTGCCTCCTGAATTTCCAGAAAAATAGCTATTAATTGGAAGCATATGTTAATTAAATTTGGTACCTAATTTCTTTTCCAAATCAGCAGCTTTTTCTTTAAGAAAGGCAGTGTTAGAAGCAAGTTCTTAGCCAAGATTTCAAAAATGCCTGTCCAAAACGGCAATCTCAAACTTTCTGCCCATCTAGATTTAGCTACCAAGCTACTACAAATTCTCAGTCCAACTATATTTGATTGCCTATTGGGTCAAAAAGAGCAATTCACACTTCAGGCATATCCTAGAAGATGGCTTTTAGATAGATATCTGATATCACTGCAAAAGAGTCAAAATTGAAAATTCTTGATAGAAAATTTTGCCTGTCTGAAAAGGTGTCTTTCTGGAAACTGGACAAGACCTGGCTAAGTCCCTGGTTGGAAGAGCTCATCAGATTTCCATATGAGATTATCATCAACCTTCCAATTCAAATTGACAGATGCTACTGATTTCTCATTCGTTTTCTCTTTCAAAGTTCTATCTGTGTAAAAAATAAGGCTACTAGGAAGATGGGAGGATAAAAATACCTGTTACGCCTAAGCTCCTATTTCCAATATCAAAAATGCACTAAAAATAGCTATCTGATTGTTTTTGGTTCAAGCAATGTCTGTAATAGTAGATCGAATTATGCTTCAGTTTCTAGGATCTGTCCCTTTGCTTGATCTTTTTTGTCGTCGTTATATTCGCCAATAAATGACCCATCCTCGTTGAATTTTCCGGTATCAATATCGGCATATTCGTCCAGACCTTCTTCGTCATCGCTGCCTAGCTTGAGACTTCCGGTCAGCGAACCTTTTCGTGGCCTGGTCGGGACAACTGCAGCTGGATTGACAAAGCCTCCCTCGAAAGGTTCCATTCTGGAAAAACATAATAATAGAAATGTAGGGAAAGGATATTGGGTAGGAATGGGTTTTTATGTCAATTTGAACAGTTTAGGACATGTCGTGATTAGATAGAAACCAGGGACTGGGAAGAAATACACCATTAGTTCCAAGGGGAAGAAGCACCATAGACAGGCCACCACATCGCCACACATTTATATAGCGACCAGACAACCCCACTTGTTGGGTCCAGTGGATCCAGCAGAGACTCGAACCTGTGGACTCACAGTTGGGAGACAGGTATTGTAACCACTATGCCATGGCTTAGTGGTTACGATACATACATATATATATATATATATATATATATATATATATATATATATATATATATATATATATATATATATATATATATATATATTTTCTTTTGATTGACATCCATGTGACACTGTATATCTGAAAACAAAACTAAATAGTCAGGGGGGTGAAAATTATCTTATTTCCTTAATTGAAACACCTCTTAATTGTACCAAAGATTGCTCAAGGGGACAACATCTTGCTAAAAAAAACTAGACAAAATTCTCAGAATCCATTAGAAAAACATTCCACCAGCAGGGGACCACATTGTGCCACAGGGATTGAGCAAAAGTGAAAAATAAAACTCAAAACCATAAATCTTGGGATCAATAAAGAATAGGTTAAAATATATGCATATGATTCACTAATTCCCATTGCAAAGCAGTAGCATAGAGAATTTAGAGATCATAATCATTAAAATCAAGAGATTTACCTCATTTAGTTTATTTTTGCAAAACACAATTTCTTTATAAGCCATAAAAAAGTGTTTGTTTCCTGTAACAATAGGGTAAGTAGCTAGGCAAATTTATTTTGTTGATTATTATTTTTATATAATGCATGTTTCATGTGTGGTTAATATGTTGATTGGTAGTTGGAACATATTTATTAGTAAGAACCAGGTTGGGTTCTAAAGAAAAATCAAATAAGGTAATTTCTGACAGTTCAGCAAGAAGTCCCTTGGTAAAACAACTCTATACTGCTGTAATACATTTCCTAGCATTCAGTTACACACCAATGCATTCACTCAGATATAAACTATTCATAACCCAATTCTAACCTTAATTATGTTGCTGGTGGCTAATTTGACCAATACAAAATGATGCAAAAAACCTAAAAATGACTGAAACCCTGGCACATGGGTACTCATTTGAGAGTCCTCAGCGAGAGCTGTCCAATGAATACCTAGATGACAGGGTTAAGATGGTTTTTAAAAACCTTTGCATCTTTGTTATTTGGATGACAGTAGCCTTAGCATTGGAAGGGTTGAAAGAAAAATAATAAAATTAGTCTTTTAGAGAACTAGCAATGCTTTTGTTTAGGGTACAAAACCACAAAGATGATGTGATTCTAACCTCCAAAACCACAGAAGTTAACATTGTGAATGTATCGAGAAAGACAAGGTAAAATGAAATCAAATGAAATCAAATGAGAATTACTTTTTAAGTAATTAATAAATGGTGCTGATCAGTTGATTAGGATTACTGTGCTGAATGGAAAAATGATGATTTCGCTGTGCCAACTTGGTAATTTGAAGAGTGGTGCTAATAGTCATCAGAGTTGTGCAGTAGATATGACGCAAACCGATGCAATAGACGTAAAAATAAAAGTGTGGCATCACAAACCGAAAACTATAGCAGTGCACTGCGATATATATCTGAGTCCATTTCACATATGTACATGATTGTCCCTGCAAGTACACAAACCAATGACAATTTTCGTCTGGACCTAGGATACTTTTGAAAATAACGAAGGAATCTGGTATTAATTTGAAATATATTTGAAGGGGAGTTGTAACTTTGTTTGTGAGTAATATTGCTCTTTCAAATATTTCCAGCAAATTGTTAAATAGTTATCACTGAATGTTATGGGAATTATAGGCATGAATGTGTTAAAGTCTAATAGTGCAATTCAAGACAAGCCCCTGCTTATTTTGGCAATACTTCACCATATCATTAATGGAAGTCCTAATATTTCCCATCACTTAATTCAAGACATTAATTCCTGCATTTTATGTTTAAAAAGTGCACCAACATTTCTTTTTGTGGCCAAAACATGGACCCATTCAGTTAAAAAGCATTTTCAGCTAATGAACGTGTTAAACATGAAATTATCACGCATATGCATATACATGTATAACCATATACACATATATATATATATATATATATATATATATATATATATATATATATATATATATATATATATATATATATATATATATATATATATATATATCATTACAGACTGGTGCATTCAAGTAAATTTAACGCATTAAAAATAAGAAGCTGCATAGAAAATAGTAACCAAAAAATTGTGAGATAAGCGATTTGGATAAAAGAATCTCTCGTTATATTAAAAAGTGTCCTGTTTGCACAGTTTATATATATATATATATATATATATATTTATATATATATATGTATATATATATATATATATATATATATATTTATATATATATATATATATATATATATATATATATATATATATATATATATATATATATATATATATATATATATATATATATATATACATACATATATATTTAGTATACCAATAAGTATATGTTTTGGGCCATTATCTTTCTGAAGTGGTTTTATTGAATCACTTACCCTGGGGCCCATTCTTGAAATCCTGAATCCTTAAGATCCTTTTCTGGGTCATGACCAGCCTTACGCTCATTCTCATCCACTGAAAAAACAATACAACAGTCAGATAAACAACAATAACAACAACAACAACAAAACAACATTGAAGATATGATAGACTCCATGCTGTCAAATGTCATTCTAGGATAAATGATAGAAAACTATTTACAAATTCGATTTTGATAACTTACGTAATTCAAGAATGAAATAGAACTCTAAATTCTAATGGAATGAATTTGTCAAAATGACAATGTTAAGTATTAATCTTGAGTCATAACACATAACTAGGTATTTTTTGGTATAAGATTTACCGGTCATGTAAATAACAATGACTCGGCATGTGTATGTATTAAGGTTCTACAATAAGGGCAGCCCTACTGGCCCGGGCAGGTAAAAAATTTCGAAATGGTTGAAGGGCAGGTAAAAATCAGTGTGCCTGCCCTACATGGCAGGTAAAATTTCAACATGTAATTCCAGAGATAATATGACACAAGAGATATCCAATATTTTTTCAACAGTACAGATAAGCCTATAGCAGGAAATAGACAGTTAATTGGTACAAGTATAGTACATATAGAAAACTCACTTTCATGTTCATATATAAATATATATATATATATATATATATATATATATATATATATATATATATATATATATATATATATATATATATATATATATATATATATATATATATACTGTATAACTGGTTAATTTGGCGTGTACTTAAGTTGGCGTTTTTTTCAAAAAAGTATTTTCCCTGTATTTATTTTGGCGTCTGGAGCAGTCAGAACAACGCCATCTTTATGGAGACATATTTTTTTGCGATCTTTAATTTGGCGTTGATGGGCATTCGCCAAAAAAAGCCAAATTAAAAACATATATATATATATATATATATATATATATATATATATACATATATATATATATATATATATATATATATATATATATATATATATATATATATATATATATATATATATATATATATATATATATATATATATATATATATATATATATATATATATATATATATATATATATATATATATATATATATATATATATATATATATATATATATATATATATATATATATATATATATATATATATATATATATATATATATATATATATATATATATATATATATATATATATATATATATATATATATATATATATATATATATATATATATATAGGGCTGCATACCGCTAAGGGTGAAGCGATACGGTACCATAACCGGTACCAACGAAACAGTATTTTAACGGTACTGCTATCGGTATCTAGAAGTCTTAAACTATGCTAAGTACGCACTTAGCCTAGTTCCAGACATACATAGACAACATATCAATATCTGCCAAGCATGCTGATAACATCACATGAAAAGTTGTAGTATATGTACTTCAGTACTTACAGGTGCCGGCCGAACTTGTTTACTTTGAAGGCACGCTATATATAGCAAAGCGAGCACGACATCGCTGCTGCCATATGCACAGTTCTTATTGTGATTGCTATCCCCACCGCGTAGTGGCGCTGTAGTAGCAATTGCAGCGCCACTACGCGGTGGCGATAACAATCACAATGAACACCGTGCACATGGCAGCAGCGACACGGCACTCGCCTCGCTATATAGTGCACCTTCGAAGCAAACAAGGTCAGCACTATAAGTATGTAACTCCTATCTATGTATGTCAAGCACTAAGCCCACCAAGTGCCTGCTTTGATTGTGTTGTTTTGCAAAATAGCGATAAGCATACCGTTAAAATCTGAAACGGTATTTACCGGTATTTTGCGAAGCGGTATTCGGTACGGTGCTGGTACCGGGTACCGGTGTACAGCCCCAAAATAAATATATATATATATATATATATATATAGATATAGATATAGATATAGATATAGATATATATATATATATATATGCCTTGTTTTCCAGCCTGCTGTACGTACCTGGGTATGCCTCTCCGCCGCCTCTGTTTCTGGCGTAGACGAAGCAGCCAATCAGGAGGATGATCAGGATGAGAAGGAGGGCAGCGATCAGCAGCAACCACCACCAACTTCCGATTCCACCGCCGAAAATACCTAAAAGAGGAAACATACAACTTTGCTTTTACGAACCAATTTTTCTTCTTTTTCAAAACTACTCTTGAAAAATAGAAAACATACAACTTAGCTTTAAAATAATTTTTTCTTCGTTTCCTAAAATATTCTTGCAAACATCTTTAACTCTTTAACTACCATTGCCATCTGCTGACCAGGACCTGACTTGTTTAATTTGGCCCTCGTGCCCTGGGGGTTTTGCGCTCCGAAGGACAGGCGCGTCAGATGGGTGAGCATGAGCTTTAAAATACTTACAATTAAACATATAAACCAAGGTAACTACAATTTCACCCAATTGTGATTTTGTTAAAAGAATCGTTGTCCCTGAAACCTACAGTAAATTCGGAATTCCCTCACCTTAGTTTTTCGTTCTCAAATAACCTGTAAATTTTTTACTTTTCAGACAAGACAAACAGCAGTGTCTTAGCCAGGATTAGCCAGAAACTGGGTGCTTAAAATTGACAGTTGTAAAATATTTGGGCGTCCAGATTTTTAAGGGGAATCACAATATACTCATATTACAACCATAAACATGTATAAATTCATCAAAATAAGGCATGATATCATTAAACAATGTCATAGGAATTATAAGGAGATATTATCAATTATACATTGTTATTCAATTATAAGCTTGACATTGAGATTTTTAGAAATTCCAAGCTTGAGAAGTTGGGTGTTCTGAGGGGTTCTTTTTAAGGTTTGGGTTTTTTAAAAGGCACCCATACGCCCTGCTAGCTAAGACCATGATAAACAGTATGACATCCTCTTTTATGATTTTTTAAGATTCGTGCTTGTTTGTTTGTTGTAATTTGATTTTATTGTGGTCTCACCTGAAAAATAGGACGCCCAAATAAATTTTTACAATTCGGTCACCAAGCATCTAAACACAGGCTGAAAACCTGATCATCACTGCAATTAGTGCTTGGACGATTAATCGTTAACTCAATTAAATATCCGTGGCAAAGCCAGACCGTCTCATTCAACAGACGTTTGACAATATTGCACAATGTTTGCAGTATACAAAAATGGCGAACGCTTGTTTTACTTTCGCCAATGCATCACTGTGGCCAGGAAATCAACCCAAATCGATTGATTATGCGGAAAAAAATCTGATTAATCGATAGAAACTTTTTCGCATCTGAAACTTACCTGCGACTGCCGTTTTTGACAATTGCGCGCTAGCCATCACTCACTGGTTCGACACCATTATGCGCAACACATGTGTACTTCCCAAGCAGTGAATCGCCTCCATCATTTTCATTGGTGAAAATGATAACCAATGAATTCCCTGCGTCCTTGTACCTGCGGTCCACCTCATAGTTGATTGGCTGATCGTTATGGAGCCAATCAATGACTAGAGAAGTTGCGGGATCGACTTGCGCAGCGCAATTAAATGTCACCTGACTTTTATCACCAATCGTTTCGTCCGATGGTCCAGTGGTGACATTGGTCACATCTGAAATTGTAAGCAGGATGCAAAATTTTCTATTTTTTCCGTTCTTACTATTTACATATTGATCAGAGATAATGATCCGAGATATTGATCTTCAATATCAATCTGCTACATTGATCTCCAATATTGATCTCAGCTATTGACCTCAAAATTTGATCTTCAATTGGCTCACGAGTTCACAGATATGAAGGTATTATTAGGCTGTCTTAAGGAATTAGTTCCTTACTCGATATATTACCAAATACCAATACTGAATGGTAAAAAGATGAAATCTTACAAGCAAAAACAAAATTAGATAGATTACGAGGTAGAAATGATAATCAGATAAAGAGCACTACCAATAGCACTACGTGAAATATTTTGTTAAAATATTCGCAAATCCAAAGTTATTACCCAAAGTATGATTGATCCAAATGACAATTTCAAGTTGAACCTCATAAGCATTATAGGGTTAAAACAGAAACAGAACCCAAAACACACATTTTCCTTGTCTATACTTACCGACAACATTGAGGAAAGCGTTTGCGAAGGAATAGCCGTGTGTATTACTGACGTTACACTGCACAACATAGCGGTCCTGCTTCGTCAAGGCGGAGATGGTCAGATTATCCCTCGCTCCATTAAGAAAGCGTCTCGAGTCCTCTGAAAACAGGAGAGTAAATATTAGTGTTCAGAATCGGTCACAATTTACAAGATAGATCATTGGTCCATCTAAATGACTGACGAATCATAAATAATCAAAGTTGTATATGCGCAGTTTTTGGTAGTCTTAGCTTGTTCAAGGGTTCTTGGCTCCATTTTTGTAAAGGAGCTAATCTGACTCCATTTCAATACCCCTTGAACCCCTTAGTTTAACTTGTTACAGTACTGCTTGATATTATTTGCAGGCTTTAGTGGAGTCTCTCACTTGATCAATAGGCTATTTCTATTTCAAATAACTTAAAAAATAATAGATCTTATAAAATTGCAATCAATCATCAGCATGTCCGATTTATCCGATTAATCCGACAATCGCTAGAAAATATAGGCATTTCTTGCAAAAAAATAAATACTGTATTCCTCCCTTTAACCACACAGACAACAAATAAGCGGACCCCCCCCCCCCTATTCTTCTGAAAAAAATTGGAAGGAGTGAGCCAGCATTCTGTACCTTCCCAACCTCTAATGTAACAATAGTGTCAGGAAAAGATCAGCATAAATATGGCAGAAAAGTGACAATTATCGAAACTCCAATTCCAATTTACTTACTAATGAGACATTCTCTATTCATGTACCAATTAAATCAGAATTCACTCTAAATAAGGTGGAAAATTGACGATAAGTTTAAACGTTGCACTAAAAGGTAGCATTTTATTCCATCTCTAACGACTAGCTTAAATAAGAATTTAGCATAAATATGACAGAAAAAGTGACGATAATCAAATCTCCAAAATCCTTATGCACTTGCTCTCCATTAATTCTGCCAATTTATTCAGATTATAGCTAAATATGGCAGAAAAAGTAACGATGAACGAAACTCCAAAATTCCTGGAGTACTTACCAACAAGAGGCCTTCCGTTAATGTACCAGTTGACGGTGGGCACAGGTTTGGCTGTTCCGCGGCAGACGAAAAATGTAGTTCCTCCATAAGTGCGCACCCCTGATTCGGGTTTCATATCCCACTCTGGTTTCGCTGTGGATACAAATAATGAACTTCATCATAATTCTGATTACATCATAGAGAAAGGAGATCCAAAATATTAGTAAAAACAAAAGGGTATTCAGTTATTAGTCTTGTATCCACTGAAATGTTCACACAACCTTCCTTCCCTAGCAGGCCTGTACACACGGAAACCGTTTCAATCACCGAGGGATATTCCAGAGCAGCTGGCAGCATATAGTGCACAAACTCTAAGCACTGTCTGTGGCAACCAAAACAGATCATAATATTTTAATCATAAATTTCTAACAAAAGCATATCTTAATAAATATTTGAGAGGGAAATACTAATCTGAACACAACCTATATATTCTAGGAGGACAGGAGTAAAAGTGGAAGACGAAGGATTCTCCCTGGTGTCGAAGAAGAGAACCTAACCGCTAATGACCGCGTTGGTCATTCAGCTGAATAGCGTTCCCAGGTCCAAAAATAGAGAGTCCACGTGTTGCCATGGTCCCACGTGGGTTGCCATGGTCAACAATCGTGTATACATTGGGAGGTGCCGGACGGTGGCGACCTCTGGATGAGATATCAAAAATCATCCAAGATGGCGGTTTCATGTCTACAGACAATCATCAGAGGTAATGGACAGAATAAAGTTTTTGATTTGCCGAAAATGGGTGGAGGAAGATGGAGCGAACATCACATGATGTTAGTTGCTATTGTTATTGAATTTGGTATGTGGCCGAAAGAGGAAGGGGTTTATAGTACAAGCTGATGCCTACATCGTTGCACTTTGTGACCTGGGAGAATAATGAATTCAAAACGCTAATCAAGGGAAAATAAACACATAGTCGCATGACCAGTGTCCAAGCTGGAAATAAGAACATCATGTAATACAAATACAAAATGACGGAAGACAGGGGTTCATAATGTTCTTATCCACCTGTGTGTGAGAAGTGACATCATCATTCTCTTTAATCGAAAACATTGAGCCCGAGTGGCGTGGTGGATCTCAATCTATGAATCCACATTAATTCTAGAATTAATCTGATAGCCAAAGACTCATCTGAGTCTGGATTCTTTCTGCCGAATTGGAGTACAAAAATATCTACATCTGTAAGACCCTGATGGTCAGGGTCATTGAAGTGTCTACCCACACTGTGGGAGTTGTTGTTTTGGGAAATAAACCGAAAATGTTCACACATTCTTTCTCTAAGTGTTCTCTTTGTATGTCCTACATACTGTTTAGAGCATTTTTTGCATGAAATACAATAAATAATATTGTTGGTTTCGCAATCACAATTCCTAATCGTGTCATATTGGCGATGAGTGATGGGACTCCTAATGTGTCCACTTTTAATGAGTTTATTGCAATACCTGCAGTTTTTCCTAGAGCAGCGCTTGCTCTTTTTAGGGGCCTGATTTTCAGGTGGTTTTGGGACGTCCATGGGGTTATGACATAGTGCCCTCACTAAGTGATCCCTGAGATTTTTGGGTCGCCTGAACCCTTTAGTGATTTTCCAATTAAGGATTGATCTCGTGCTGCTAGACCGGTCTAGCAGATCACGGTTTTTTCTAATTAATTGGTCAAGGAAGCTGCCGGATGGGTGATAAGTGCTGATGAGGAATATCTCCGGGATAATGTCCTTATCTGATAGCACCTGCTTGGGTGCTGGGTAAAGAAGGAGGCGTCTTTCTTTATCGTAAGCTCTTTCAAAGGCTTGTTGAACAACATTAGCTGGATACTCTGCCCTCAGAAAATGTCTAGCTAGGTCTTTACCGTGTTTGATGTAGTCATCATCATTACTGCATATCCTTCGGACACGAAGGAACTGACTGTAAGGAATTGCTTTCTTACAGTTTTTTGGGTGACAAGATTTAAAGCTCAAGTAATTGTGAGCATCAGTAGGTTTGGTATAAAGGGAAGTTTCCAAATTACCATCGTCGAGTTTGACGGTGACGTCTAAGAAGTGAACTTCTGAAGTCGAAATGTCAGTTTCGAATTTAATGGAATCAACCGATTGATTCAAGTGTTTTTCAAATTTCCTAAATTCTTCAATACCGTGGGTCCAAATTTGAAAAATATCATCAATGTATCTAATCCACAACAAAGGTTGTTTCGGGTAAGTATAAACGAACTGGTCTTCGAACCAGCCCATAAATGTATTAGCGAAAGATGGCGCCACCTTTGTGCCCATGGCAGTACCTCCAACCTGTAGGAAGTGTCTGCCAGCAAAGTCGAAATTATTCATGGTTAGTACTTTTTCTAAAAGTGTACATAAATTTAAAATAGAGGGCTTAAAACCATGGTGCCCTGCTTTGATGAGAGCCAGCTTGGCTGCTTCGATCCCCTCTTTATTTGGTATATTTGTATATAAACTGGAGACATCCATTGTCACCAGGAAACTTCCTGGTGGTATATCTCCCAAATTATCTAATTTGGTTAAGAAATGTGTGGTGTCCTGCACATATGAAGGAAGTAGTCTAACAGTGGGTTGGAGAAAGAAATCTACAAATTGAGAGATCCTCTCAGTTGGGCAACCATTGCCTGAAACTATAGGTCTCCCTGGAGGATTTTTTGGTTTCTTATGTATTTTTGGGAGCATGTAAAAGAGAGAAGTTCTTTCATGAAAGAACTTCTCTCTTTTACATGCTCCCAAAAATACATAAGAAACCAAAAAATCCTCCAGGGAGACCTATAGTTTCAGGCAATGGTTGCCCAACTGAGAGGATCTCTCAATTTGTAGATTTCTTTCTCCAACCCACTGTTAGACTACTTCCTTCATATGTGCAGGACACCACACATTTCTTAACCAAATTAGATAATTTGGGAGATATACCACCAGGAAGTTTCCTGGTGACAATGGATGTCTCCAGTTTATATACAAATATACCAAATAAAGAGGGGATCGAAGCAGCCAAGCTGGCTCTCATCAAAGCAGGGCACCATGGTTTTAAGCCCTCTATTTTAAATTTATGTACACTTTTAGAAAAAGTACTAACCATGAATAATTTCGACTTTGCTGGCAGACACTTCCTACAGGTTGGAGGTACTGCCATGGGCACAAAGGTGGCGCCATCTTTCGCTAATACATTTATGGGCTGGTTCGAAGACCAGTTCGTTTATACTTACCCGAAACAACCTTTGTTGTGGATTAGATACATTGATGATATTTTTCAAATTTGGACCCACGGTATTGAAGAATTTAGGAAATTTGAAAAACACTTGAATCAATCGGTTGATTCCATTAAATTCGAAACTGACATTTCGACTTCAGAAGTTCACTTCTTAGACGTCACCGTCAAACTCGACGATGGTAATTTGGAAACTTCCCTTTATACCAAACCTACTGATGCTCACAATTACTTGAGCTTTAAATCTTGTCACCCAAAAAACTGTAAGAAAGCAATTCCTTACAGTCAGTTCCTTCGTGTCCGAAGGATATGCAGTAATGATGATGACTACATCAAACACGGTAAAGACCTAGCTAGACATTTTCTGAGGGCAGAGTATCCAGCTAATGTTGTTCAACAAGCCTTTGAAAGAGCTTACGATAAAGAAAGACGCCTCCTTCTTTACCCAGCACCCAAGCAGGTGCTATCAGATAAGGACATTATCCCGGAGATATTCCTCATCAGCACTTATCACCCATCCGGCAGCTTCCTTGACCAATTAATTAGAAAAAACCGTGATCTGCTAGACCGGTCTAGCAGCACGAGATCAATCCTTAATTGGAAAATCACTAAAGGGTTCAGGCGACCCAAAAATCTCAGGGATCACTTAGTGAGGGCACTATGTCATAACCCCATGGACGTCCCAAAACCACCTGAAAATCAGGCCCCTAAAAAGAGCAAGCGCTGCTCTAGGAAAAACTGCAGGTATTGCAATAAACTCATTAAAAGTGGACACATTAGGAGTCCCATCACTCATCGCCAATATGACACGATTAGGAATTGTGATTGCGAAACCAACAATATTATTTATTGTATTTCATGCAAAAAATGCTCTAAACAGTATGTAGGACATACAAAGAGAACACTTAGAGAAAGAATGTGTGAACATTTTCGGTTTATTTCCCAAAACAACAACTCCCACAGTGTGGGTAGACACTTCAATGACCCTGACCATCAGGGTCTTACAGATGTAGATATTTTTGTACTCCAATTCGGCAGAAAGAATCCAGACTCAGATGAGTCTTTGGCTATCAGATTAATTCTAGAATTAATGTGGATTCATAGATTGAGATCCACCACGCCACTCGGGCTCAATGTTTTCGATTAAAGAGAATGATGATGTCACTTCTCACACACAGGTGGATAAGAACATTATGAACCCCTGTCTTCCGACAACCTATATATTCTCCTCCAAAAAATTCTCGAGTTTGTGCATCTATCAAAATCAATAGTTTTACAGATCGAGATATTTTTCGAGAAATGGGGTTAAAAAACTTATATTCTACCCACTCTGTTCACATACCACAACGTCTGATTTGCATTTGTATGTCGTAGCGTGCATTTATTCGTTAAAAATTAAAGTCAATAGTTTTGCGTATCAAGATAATATTGTTCAAGAAAAACTTTGAATGGGTTCAAAAAACTTACATTCCACTTTGACTCTGATTTCTCTCGTAACCACACCCGATTGGCATTTATACGTCGTTTCGTCTTCGAACTTTACGGGCTTTATGCGTACGTGCTGGAATCGTCTCTCCGTCCTGTCCGCTGGCAGTTGCTCATTGGTTCCTCGCGACCACGTCATTGACGGTAACGGACTGAAAGCAGATGAATCAACAATGTATATATTATCCCTTCTGATGCTGAGGTCACTTTCGTTCAATGCATAAAAAAACAAAAAGTTATGAAAATCATTTTAACCCTGTCATTTTGGTATTCATTGGAAAGCTCTTGTTGAGCACTATTAGATGAGTACCCGTTTGCCAGGGTTTCAATCATTTCTCAGATTTTTGTCATGTTGACTAAATTAGCCACCGGCAGTATAAGGGTTATCAGCAAGAGCTCATAAATAAATGTTGGGAAAATTAATTGTATGATTGATTAATTGATCATTTTGCTAATAAAATTCCTAATGCTTAACTAATTACCAAGTAGAAATTATGGATATGTTAAGAAAAGAGCTTCACCTAATCAAGAAAATATTTTGCAGTTCAGTAAATGATAAATTATCAATTTTCAAACGGAGCCTGCATGATCTGGCCACATGCAGCCTATTGGTGTGCCAGCTCCCAGTTGCTGCGGAGCTACACTTTTGCCTAATTAAGCCCCCCAAGCTGCACTGGGTATATATAAAATGCCTTCAGAAACGACAGAATTGCCAATCCCTTACATATACGTCCCAGACCATGTAATGTTGAATACCATTACCGTTTCATGCCTTAAAGGTACTTTCTTTTAACGATACTAAACATTGTGAAGATATCATTTATTAGTAGGATTGTCTAGGTTCCTAAACCTGACTATCAATGACAACATCTATTTGGTAATAATGCAATGTAGTACCATTAGCAGTACCGTCAAAATAGCGTATCGTTTCATTGGTACTGCAGATACGTATACTGTACATACCTCACCGTAACATTCTTAATACATACTTCCAATGCTATTAATTGGACCCGAAGCACAAGGATTCAAAGAATTTTGAAAACCAGCTAAACCCTGTCATGTTGGTATTCATTAGATAGCTCAGAGTACTCGCAAATGAGTACCCATATGCCAGGGTTTAAGTCATATTTCAGCATTTTTTGCAACATTTTGTATTGTAAAATTAGCAACCAGCAGCATAATAGTTAAAGGTATCCCTCCCTACCTGTATATATTCAAGATTAACCTTAATGCTGCTGGTGTCTAATTTCGGTAATACAAAATGATGTAAAAAACTGAAAAATTACTGAAACCCTGGCAATTGGGTCTCATCTGAGAGTACTCGGCGAGAGCTTTCCAATGAATACCAACACAACATGGTTAAGGCCACTTCAATTTAATTACTTGTCTTACAAGCTCCGGAGGCAGGAAATGAGCCATTTTGAAATTTTAAAAAAAATTGAAAAATGTGGGTTTTTTATTTTTTTAATTTTTTTAGAGTCTGACGACTAGGACTGGTAGCGAGATGTTTCTAACAGCCTATTCTCAACACGATCATATCAATACTAGTCTGTGAATTAATACTTGACAACTCATAAAACTCCCATCAAAACTTCTTATCAATGCTTTTTTTTTTGAGTCTGACAGAAAATTTCTAAACCACTTTTAGTCCAGTCATTTTAGCTGATTTAGGGGCTTGACCCAAAACAAATTGCAACAGAAAGTTTCTCATTTGCATTCATTGCAGGAGAGCCCCAGTGATAACATACTAAAAGTCCCGGTCTCTAAAGTTAGCGGAAAGGGTCAAAATATGCTAATTTATGCTTATTAGGTGGTGGAATCATGAAAATCGCGATATTCTGGAAGTTCTTAGTAATAAGTAAATAAATAAATGTAATAATTACATCTACATAAATGTTTAAACAGTTAAGGTGTACAACAAACCTATCATCACTATCATTTGACTATAAGTGATATGAAATATGCAAATTAGCATCCACCATTACTGAAAATCACGCTTTTCCTCATATCTTTTGAAGCCATTACACAAATGCAACATATGTTGGTTGCAAATATAGGTTTTTATGGTCAAGGAATGTGATAAGAATAATAGCATTGCCAATAAGTCAATACTTTACCCATGATTGGTACATGAACACCAAATATCTATTCTTCAAATGGAGCTACCAATTGCTCATTTGGGTTTTCCACGTAAGCATTCTTTTTTGGTTCAACTTTTCCAATGCTCTATGTTTTTTTCTCTAAGACAAGTATTTGTTTTTATTTTTTCATTGTCTTGTGATATTTGTGTGATAAAGACTTGTCTGATGGACAGTCTGCAGTAGTTTTTAGGGAAAAGGGGAGCAGTAAGTGAAAATCAAGCAAGTGAGAAACGTGGCAGTGCTATCAGGACCCAAAAGGGCCAAAGAGTCCATAAGCAATATAGGAAAGTGTTTAGAAGTCTAGAGTCCATTACACATAAGGCCCAGAAATAACATTCTAAAAGTCCTGGGTCTCTAATATTGGTGGAAAGGGCCATAATATGCTAATTTATGCTAATTAGGTGGCGTAAATCACATCTATGGGGCATCTTATCTCAAATTGTTATATGGAATGTTTATATGGACATTTAATCAAATGTAAGGCAGACAAACAAGCTATCCGTACAGTCATTTAGTAGTGTAAGATATGCAAATGAGCTGCCGTCATTATGCTAAAACCCATTTTTCCCTATAACTTTCGAAGTATTGATTTCATTTAAATGAGTATATCATCTAAACCTGGTTTCTCAAGGTTGAGGAAACAGGTAAGCATAGTCATAAACCTCATAGATTAATTTTCAATGTTAACACAATGAGCCATTTGATCTCTGTCATGAATATGATATGCAACACATTATGATATTTCTCAGATTCAGATTTACTTGCACCTCTAGTCCTCATCACTTTCAATCTCAGGTGGAATGGAATTGGCACAGCATGTACCTTTGTAATCTCCACATATGGATGAACAGTCCATTCCATGCTTCCTGCTATTGCACCTGAGGGTGTTGCATCCTGTTTCACCTGCAGTGGATCACTTCTGTAAGATAGTCAGGTGCTGGCAGTAGGTCTGTTGGTATTGGAAGGAGTTGTCCATCCTTCTCCTTCCATCCCCACTCTTTAGGATCTGGGTCCAGGGGATTTCCTTTCCACTCATTTACCTGGAAATACACCCTCAGGCTGTGGAATTTTGCAGCCGTGGGTGTAGGAGGGAGGGTTTGTTGCTGAACTACTTTCAAATTTTTGAGAACCTTCTCTGTAAATCTTTGACAGCGTAGATTGTAAAGTCTATCCTGGTCTTTAGTACTCTTAAAAACCAGTGTAAAGGCTCACAAGAGCATTTTCTTCAGCTTTGATGATGTCTTCCTGTGAAATCTTGTATCTCCACAAAAGCACCCTATTGTTGAAAAAATGGGAACTCTTCATTTCCTTTTACAGGTAAACAGCCTTTCCTATGCCAAACACTGGACATTGTGTCACATCCAATTATGTATGGCATGCACAAAAAGAATTATTCTGCAAACTTCATCCGCAAGTTCTTCCCTTGTTTTCCTTATATCCCACACACGGCAGCTTTTGTGAATTTGTTTTAGGCTCTGGTTGGAAGTATATATTTCTGGCTACATTTTCTGCAAGTCCAAACTCTATTGCTAAGGACATTAAAAATGTGACCAGTCCTGAGGAGCAAGCAACCTCCACTTAATGATCTGCACATCCAGCTTTCAGTATCAAAGATCACTGCCTCCTTTGTGGTAAAGGAGCAAAATATGATGGTCAAAAACGAGGATTTGATGTCATTCCATTGAGGTCACCATGCAGAAAATGTATCCAAAATCATATATGTCCGACCAGAGCCTAAAACAAATCACAAAAGTGCTGCATGTGGGATATAAAGAGAACAAGGGAAGAACTTGAGGATGAAGTTTGCAGAACAATTATAATTGTGCATGCCATACTCGGATTGACACAACGTCCACAGTGTTTAGCAGAGGAAAGGCTGTTTAGCTAAAAAGGTAATGAAGAGTCCCCACCTTTTTCAACTTTTCAAAAAGGGGGCCTTTGTGGAGATACAAACTTTCAGAGGAAGACATCATCAAAGCTGGAGGAAATGCTCTTGTGAGCCTCTACAATGGTAAAGACCAGGATAATCTTGACAATCTTTGCTGTCAAAGATTTACAGAGAAGGTTCTCTCAAGAGTTTGAAAGTAGTTGAGCCACAAACCCTCCCTCCGACACCCGCGGCTGCAAAATTTCACAGCCTGAGGATGTACTACCAGGAAAATGAGTGGAAAGGAAATTCCCTGGATCTAGATCCTTAACAGTGGGGATGAAAGGAGAAGGATGGACAACTCCTTCCAATACCAACAGACCAACTGCCAGCACCTGACTATCTTACAGAAGTGATCCGCTGCAATTGTAAAACAGGATGGAACACCCTCTGGTGCAATTGCAGGAAGTATGGAATGGACTGTTCATCCATATGTTTAGATTTAAAAAGTATATATGCTGTGCCAATTCCACTCTTAATTTAGATTGAAAGTGATGAGGATTAGAGGTGCAAGAGTGGGCATAACAAAAAAGGTATCGTTTACTGAATCAGAGAAATATCATGTGTTGCATATACATGATAGAGATCAAATGTATAAATGTGTTGACATTGGGATCATTTATAAGGTTTATGACTATGCATATCTGTTTCCTCGACCTTGAGAACCCAGGTATAGATGCCTTGTTCATTTAAATCAAATCAATACTTCTAAAGTTATAGTGAAAAATGTGTTTTTGCATAATGGCTACAGCTCATTTGCATATTTACACTTCTAAATTGCACAATGACCATATGACCATATGGATAGCTTGCTTATCTGCATTACACTTGATTGAATGTCTATATAAACCATTGCATACAACATTTTGAGCTTAGATACCCCAAAGATGTGATTTTCATAATTTTGCCACCTAATTAGCATAAATTAGCATATTTAGTGCAATTGCAGGAAGCATGGAATGGACTGTTCGTCCATATGTGGAGATTGCAAAGGTATATGCTGTTCCAATTCCACTACAATTTAGATTGAAAGTGATGAGGATTAGAGGTGCAAGTGTAGGTATAACAAAAAAGGTATCGTCAACTGAATCAGAGAAATATCATAATGTGTTGTATGTACGTGATAGAGATCAAATGTATAAATGTGTTGACATTGGGATCATCTATATGGTTTATGACTATGCTTATCTGATTCCTCGACCTTGATAACCCAGGTATAGATGTCTTGTCCATTTAAATCAAATCAATACTTCTAAAGTTATAGTGAAAAATGTGTTTTTGCATAATGGCGGCAGCCCATTTGCATATTTTACTCTACTAAATTGCACAATGACCATATGGATAGCTTGCTTATCTGCATTGCACTTGATTGAATGTCTATATAGACCATTGCATACACCATTTTGAGGTTAGATATCCCAAATATGTGATTTTCATAATTTCGCCACCTAATTAGCATAAATTAGCATATTTTGACCCTTTCCGCTAACTTTAGAGACCGGGACTTTTAGTATGTTATTCGTGAGCCTTAAGTGTAATGAATGCAAATGAGAAACTTTCTGTTGCAATTTGTTTTGGGTCAAGCCCTAAGTTGACTGGACTATTTCATCTGTAAGACACCAAAGTTGACTGATTTTCTTTTTTTTTTGGAGTCTGACAGGATTTTTTTTCCAAAAAAAGCTTGTAAGACAAGTAATTAAATTGGAGTTGCCTTAGATGGATTTCAAAGATCTTTGCGTTCTTGTGCTTCGGACAAAAGTAGCCTTAGGCTAGTAGTAGGGTTAAGCTATAGGATGTAAGAATATCAATCACTTACTTGCCGGAGATGAAGCAACTAAGATCTAGATACTCCCCCTTCAATACCACATGATCAGGAGTAGAGTATCGCATGATGGGGCTGGACGTCACCGACGTAGCTAGAAAATACAAAATGGTAAGTAGAAAAATGCAAAATGGTAAGTAGAAAATGCAAAATGGTAAGGAGAAAAATGCAAAATGGTAAGGAGAAAAATGCAAAATGGTAAGGAGAAAAATGCAAAATGGTAAGTAAAAAATGCAAAATGGTAAGTAAAAAATGGTATGTAGAAGATGCAAAATGGTAAGTAGAAAAATGCAAAATGGTAAGTAGAAAATGCAATATGGTAAGTAGAAAAATGCAAAATGGTAAGTAAGAAAAGCAAAATGGTAAGCAGAAAAATGCAAAATGATAAGTAGAAAATGCAAAATGGTAAGTAGAAAATGCAATATGGTAAGTAGAAAATGATATGATATCAATATCCATATCAATTTGGGACAATTATCGTATCGAAAAAGTTAAGTATCGTACAGTATCATTAAGATTTAAAATATATAGAAAATTGACTTTATTGCTACTTGGATCTCTCCACATGAAGGTATTTTGCTATTTATTGGCAAAATTCTTTAAGCTTATTAAAATTTATTTTAAATTTGTTTTGCTTAATTTAACAAAATTAGGTCCCTGAAATGCAGGTAGTATCATTAGAACTATTGCTAAGATATCGCATCGTTAAGGAAATATTGATATTGTAATGCACCTTGAAAAATTCAAAGATGCCAAGCCCCACAATGTGGCTGTCATCTAAAATAAACAGCTTGTATGAATATCAATAGGTGTGCATTAGGGCTGTCATTGATAAGAAATATCTATAATCGATAATCGACAAAATTATTACCGATACGCTACTTCGTTTCAAAATGAATGAAAACCAGCAAAATGGTTGTAGTTCGCGTGTGGGGTGATTTTTCGACCTATTGATCACAGCCCTAACACATACACATTCATCTGTGTGAATTCAAGGATAAATGGAATGGATGCACACAGTTGTAGTGGGGAGTTTATGTGTTCTTCAAGCTGTGTTTTCCTGAAAAATAGCTTATTTACCTATTTTGCACATGAATCGATATGTTGTGCCTTCTTCGATATTGATAATCGATAAGGTTTTTTTGTCGATTCATCGATACGGTCGTTATCAATGACAGCCCTAGTGTGCATTGAGATATTTGAAAGCCAGGCACCAACTTAATTTTTAGTACTAACTTACCATGCAGGGCAAGAAGTAAATGATTTTTTTTACTTGCCCGACATAATGTTTCCTTGCCCGAAATAAGTTATAACAATATACTGTTTATCACGGATTTAATCATTTGAATAATATTTCCTTTTCAGTTTTGTTGCATTGCTTACATATATCAGTGTATGTGGGCCATTTACAATAAAAAAAATGTATTTAGTGTTCAGAAAATCAATGAGCCCATTCGGGCAAGTGAATACTAAAATAAACTTGCCCAAAAGACCTTTTTTCAAAAGTTCACTTGCCTAGGGAAAGCGGGCTAGCAGTTATGTCAGTGCCTGGTTATTTACAATTTCTTTGTGTTTTTTCAAGGTTTTGCTATCCTTTAAAAAGATTTTTGAGAATCGTACCCTTGTAACACAGATATCTCAACTGTATGTAATAGCATGGCCGTGATTGCTCGGCACGCAGGAAAATAAACAAAAAAGACCTTCGGATTTGAAGGCTTCTTAAGAAATAAAAAATAAGATTTTTGAGAAAACTTACGGTTGACCTGCAATTGATGGTAACTGCCTCCCTTCCTGACATCCAGAGCATAATTATAGATGACGCATTTATAAATGGCCGTCCCCGTAACCGTATCGCTAGATTCCGCCTTGAGAATATGTAGGTTGCCTGAAACGAAAGAGAGTGAAAAGGTGGGTTAACCCATAACCGTATAACTGGTATTTTTTACAGGCAATTAAATTTCGCTATTTTTGCCCTCTTTCGATAATACCACCAAAATAACATATATATTGTATTCTTCCAATATATATACATATACATACAGGTGAACTTGGATATGACGGACCACTGTACGACGGATTTATGCATATGACGGACTATATGCTTGGTCCCAGTCCAATGCATATCAAGTATTCGTCATATGTATACCATGGACTTTGCATATGACGGACCAATTTTACTGGTCCCATTGAGTCCGTCATATCCAAGTCCACTTGTACATATATATATAAGCATAAGTACATATATATATATATATATATATATATATATATATATATATATATATATATATATATATATATATATATATATATATATATACATATATATGTATATATATACATATATACATTTAATAATTGCTCACCATTATCATCTATGGCACGTCGGTTGTCCATCTCCAGTACCTCATCCGAGGTGCTGTCAATATTAGGCTGTGTTGCCCAAGAATAGCTCCGCTGCACCGATTTTGGTGTAGCCTCGATTGTTGCACATGGTAGCATAATATACGTCCCAAGATCTGCAGTTTTCATAGCCGTTCCACTTTGGGGGAAGTTTCCAAGATCTGCAAGGGAACAGAGAAAAATGTTAAAATGCTTCAACCAATCCTCATGAGCACAAAAACACATACAAAGCTTTACGCAAAAAAAAATCTTTCTATTATGAAAACAGCTTTTGGAAAGAGCTGTATTAAGATGTTATCTTAAAAATAATATAACTGAACCATTCCTTTCAATATTTTTTCTTCAGATTTGTCTTTCAAGTGCCGTAATTCAAGTTATTCTTCCTTGTTTTGTAATGAATGAATGCTGAGGCTACCTTAAAAACTGTCCAAAGTACAATGACATAAATATTTTTGAAAACAATCCATCACGAGAATTTTCGATAAATTTACGGTATATCAATAGAGAATCATCAACATACATGCTGGTTTTAGAAGAACATCATATGAGAGAGCGGTCCCGTGATCGTTATCGGCCAAACATCGGTAGTATCCGTCATCCTCTGATTTGATTGGATCAAACCTGAGCGTGCCTTGCGTAGGAGACTTTGTGATGCGACCCCCAATCGTTAATGGCAATCCATTTTTGGTCCAGCTAAACCTGTCATATAAAGAATAGAATAGAAAATTATTTACAGGCACCAACATAAGCACTTGCCCGCTTGCCCAAGCCAGTGAAGTTTTGAAAAAAGAGCTTATGGGCAAGAAGATCGTAGTTTGCACTTGCCCTTAATGGGCAACTTGGCTTCCTTAACACCAGATATTTGAATATAGAAAATGGCACAAATTCCCAGACATATATTATGCAAACAATGGAACAAAATTAAAAGAAAATGATTTCAAATCATTATTCCATGATATGCCATTCTAGCATATATGTTATGACTAATTTCCAAAGAGCCAAAAATTATGTCGGGCAAGTAAAAATCATTAACTACTTGTCTGGTACGGTAAGTTAGTTCTAAAATTATGTTGGTGCCTGATTTCACTACTAAGGCCTTAAGCCCTTCAGTGTGCAATATCACACTATAGAAATACAATATAATTATGTATCCATTCAATCACAAAGAAAAGAAGCCGATTGCAATTCTACAATAAAAACGATAAATTGGAGTATAACATAAAAGAGATACTGAAAACACTAATATTAAGACAGGTTTAAGAGTAAAAGTGTGCTACTCAGACTACAAAATATTTTAACCCATTAATGCTTGAGGCTTCATTCAGAAATTGTCGTCTGGAGCAATGATACTTTTGACAATAACTTTTGAATTGGGAATTATTTTACAAGATATTTGAAGAAGAGTTGTTGGTAATGTTCTGATTATGATTTCTCCTCCAAATATTTTGCCAATTGTGCTAAAACCTGAAAGATTTCTTCAAAATTGTCAGGCTGGTTTTGGCCGCTGTGAGCATTAATGGGTTAACAGATTCAGTGGTCAAATAACAATAATAAAAGGAACTCTGATACCAAAGTAGAGAACTGCCTTCGTAACCTTTCCAATGATAAGGCTATACTTTCGTCCAAAGATCAAGAGCACAAAGATTTTTGAAAACTTTCTAAACCCTGTCATGTTGGTATTAATTGGATAGCTCTCACTGAGTACTCTCAGATATATAGACGTGCTAGGGTTTCAGTCATTTTAAAGGTTTTCTGCATCATTTTGAGTTGGCCAAATTAACCCATTTATGCTCACAGCGGCCGAAAGCAGCCTGACAATTTTGATGAAATTTTGCAGGCAAACGCACACGTAGAAAAATATTTGAAGGAGAAATGTTCATCAGAACATTATCAACAACAAACAAATATTTTGTAAAATCATTCTTAATTCCAATATTATTGGAAAAAGTATCATGGATCCAGACGACAATTGCCGGAGGAACTCCTAAGCATTAATGGATCAAGGGTTGAGAACCACACCAACACCTGCACTATATTGGGTCCAAATTGGTTGTAATCAATAGGTTTTGAATATGCAAATATATCCATTTGCAAAAAAAGAAGTTTTTTATCTTTCAAGAACCATCAAAATCGTGACTGTTGAGCCCAACAACCGCTCCCCCCCCCCCCTACCCCCACTCCCTATCCCCCCTTTTTAAACCCATAACACTTTGAGTTCCTCAAGAAAGTATTGTCTGTTACATCTTTACTTGGGAAAATAACTTGGGAATAAAATTGAAGTTCACAAAATATTTGAAGGCAGAGTTGTTGTTTGGCTTCTGGCTAACATTTCTTCTTCAAACATTTTCCAAAAAATGCTTTTGTTAGAAAAATAAATCAAAGATTTTCAGGCTTTTTTGGCAGATTTGAGTGTAAATGAACTAATAAGAGAAAATTACTGAGGTTCAGAAAATATTTGAAGGAGAGTTGTTGTTTGGCTTCTGATTAACATTTCTTCTTCAAATATTTTCCAAAAAATGCATATGTAAGAAAAATAAATCCAAAATCTTCAGGCTTTTTTTTCTGGAAAATTTGCACTATCAATAAGAGAAAATTACTTACACAGGCGCAGGATCCCCGCTTCCCTCGCAGGGTAATGTGAACGTGGTTTCTGGACGGTACACCCTAAATGTGCTATTCAACTGTATTGTAATTGTTGGTGGTTCAGCGGCTGGAAAATCATAAAAAGACAATGATTACTTGATTATAAAGTACAACAATGAAAAAGCATACTAAAACAATTGAAACTGCAAAGACATGATATCAAATAAATTCTGACATAGGCCTAAAAAAAAAGTTGTTTGTTTCCTGTAACCCTACCCTAACAAGTTTTTATTCAGAAAAATCCCTACCCTTACGGGGTTTTTCGCCTTCCCAACTCCCAATCAATGAAAAACATGCATGAAACACACATTTTTGACCAAAAAAATAATGCAAAAAATTTTTTTTACCGACCTACCTACCTTATTTTTTTGGACCGTTACAGGAAACAAACAATTTCTTTTTTTAGGCCATATCTTTCCAAGCTATTACCAAAAAGCTTCACACTTTCATCAGGGCTTGAAATTAGGGGGTGCCAGGAGCCGAGGGCTCCCTTGAATTCTCCTGCAGCTCCCTCAAATCTTTGGAGGGAGCCCAAAGTGTACTGGTTTCTAAACACATCTCAAGGTAGCTTTAGAAGATGCAATTGGGCTCCCTAGATAAAATCTTAATTTCGAGGCCTGTTCATTAACCTATGTTATTCCGTATACGTATTGGTCACTTGCAAATTTAAAATCCTTGTGCAGCGCTGACAACTAATTCCGGCACTAAATGCATGGGCAGCTCGGCAGGGTCTTAGCAAGGATTTCAAAAATGCCTGTCCAAACAGAAACTCCAAAATCTCTACCCGTCCAGATTTAGCTACAAATATACTTCAAATCCTTATACCAACTACATTCAATATATAGTCTACTGTGCCAAAAAGTGCATTTTACACTTCTGCTACGTCCCAGGATATGTTTTTTAGGGATACATTTGATTAATACCTAGGGCTGTGCTCATCAGCCGTTTTTTTGCTAAACGATTGATTGACTAATTTTTTTTGATGTCGATTTTCTCGATTCGATTTTGTCGCGCGCTTTAATGCTTGGAAAAGTGTGGTGGGGGCCAGACCATAACCATGTAAAATACATAGCGTGGCCCTCACCACACTTTTCCAAGCGTTACTGCGCGCGATAGTGTCTACCGCAATGCAGTTTAAATGGAGGCCGCCTTAGTGCCGTGTTTTTTTTTGAAGAGCACAAGGTAGGCTCTTTTGAATTTTTTTTTTGGGGGGGGGGGGTGGGGGGATTAAGCTGTTCAAATGAGGTAGGGTTAGGAGGGGTGTGTATCGAGTTTGTCGCTCGATGTCAGAAGATGGTGAGTATCGATCGTGAGACTTTCTCCAGCGCTCGATGTCCTGGCAATCGAGCCCAGTCCTATTAATACCCCCCAAAGTCAAAATCTAAAATCTAGAAATTTATGCCTGTCCATAAGGTTGTTTTGTTAAAGGAAAATGCCTGTCCAAAAGTCGGGTTGCGTCCTGGCAGCTCATAATACATGAACACACTCTTGATTGCCACCCGGTTTCCTGGCCATGGATGACCTCACAAGTCACAACTGAATGTAGCTTTGATTCGCAAGCTATGACCGGGTCATTGGTCATACACACACACCCAGTGATGGCAGTTGACCTTTCATCAATTGGCCAAAAGCACACTGGTTCATCAGTATATTCAGAAAAAAACGGGCCACCTTCAAAAATCACCCCTGAAAGGCAGGCTAGCTTTGAACCAGAGTGCAGCTGTCCTTCTGGTCTGTATGTTACTAGGGTGCAGGGTAAACACCCTGTACCCGCCAAGCATAAGTCTTAGCCAGCAGGGCGTCAGGGCTAGGGCTGTACACCGGTACCCAGTACCAGCACCGTACCGACTACCGTCTCGCAAAATACCGGGGAATACTCGTTTCAATATTTAACGGTATGCTTATCGGTATTTTGCAAAACACAAACCCATGTCAAACATTCAATACTACGAAATAATTCAGTAGAAAGTTATACTTACGGTTGCCGAACTTGTAAACTTGGAAGGTACGATATAGCGGCGATAGTTCCATCGCCGCTACCATTAGTGAACTTGTGATTCTTTTTTTAGTGGCGCTGCTGTAGTGATATACAGCGTCACTACGCAGTAGCGATAAGAATCACAAGTTCACTAATGGTAGCGGCGATGGAACTGTAGCGGTGATGGAACTATCGCCGCTATATATCGTACCTTCAAGCAGAATGTGGATCTATTCAAGTTAACAAGGTTTGGCTGCCGTAAGTATGTCTGCTTAGTTTTCACATCTGATCACATGTTGTAATTGAAATACCTGACAGACAACAAATACGTTTTAGGTTTATGTCAGGAACTACGCTAAGTGTGTACTTAGCGTAGTTCAAGATACCGATAGCAGTACCGATAAAATACCGTATCGTTTCGACGATACCGGTTATGGTACCGTACCGCTTCACCCTTAGCGGTATGCAGCCCTAGTCAGGGCATCATTTGGACACTATGCAAAACTCACCCCTCGGGCCCAGTGTCTTAGCCAGGATTTAGAAACTGGGTGCCCAAAATTGGCAGTTGTAAAATATTTGGGCGTCCAAATATTTAAGGGGGATCACAATATACTCATATTTCACCCATAACCATGTATAAATTCATCATAATAAGGCATGATATAATTAAACAATGTCATGGGAATTATAAGGAGATGAAAAAATTCAATTATAAGCTTGAAATTGAGATTTTTAGAAATTCCACACTAAAAAATTTGGGTGTCCTGAGGGGTTCTTTTTTAGGGTTAGGGTGTCCAAAAAGGCACCCAGACGCCCTGCTGGCTAAGACCATGCTCGGGCCACCCAAATGTTTTTGTGAGGAAATTCTTAAAATGTCATTTTCAAGCCTAGAATTGAATATTTTTCATCGCAATATAATTCCCACAATATTCTAAAAGGATATAAAGCCTCAATTCAATGAGTAAATACATGTTTATGTTTGAAATCTCAGATTATCTGAGTACATATTGGGGTCTCCCTTGAAAAAAAGGACACCCACTTTGGGCACCCAGTTTCTAAATCCTGGCTAAGATTCCTGTACCCGCCAAATAGCAAGTGGGCATGCGGACCAATCGGGCTGACCTATATTTACAAAGCACACCCTGCAACTCTGACCATATATAGTATGTAAATATCCCATCATGCAAGAGTGAATATAAGAGGCCCTTATAAACAATATTGACAAAGACCCTATTGTCCTTTTAATGCTAATAATGTTGTGGAATTTGGAATTTTGATTAGATTTTCACCACCATCCAGGGCCTAACATTAACTTTTGAAGGTACTTGTCAAGTTGAGCAGGTAAAATTTAATTTCTACCTGCCCAACACAAATTTGACCTGTCCTCCAAACGGTGTGATAGAATGAACACTAAAGTTTCTATATGTACCATACTTGCACCAATTGACTGTTTTCCAGCTTTGGCTTTATATGTACTGTTGAAAAAATATTGGATTTCCCTTGTGTTTTAGTATCTATAGTATATACCCTAAGAATTCAGGACCAGCAGGACAGAGCATGCAAAGAATTGTTCCCCTCAAATACTGCTGCACCCGCTGCAACTCCTGCCGTTTAGCACAGGGCTGAAGAGATAAATATGGACCAATCAGAAGCCAGAGATGCTGAGTACTAAAACTCATGTTTTATGACTTTCAAACCATAAGAATGGTTTAACCCATCCAATGCTGAGGCTACTTTTGTCCAACAAACAAGATGGCAAATATATTTTTAAAAACATTCGAACCCTGTCATTGCTGAGTACTGTCAGATTATAATAGTGTACGTGCCAGGTTTTCTGCATCATTTTCTATTGGACAATTTAAGCCCACCAGCAGTATAAACGTTAAACTTCATAAAACACGTTCCGTTCTCTAACTTGCTTTGTTCGTGCTTTAGAATTCATAAAACACTCTTTCAATGCTCTAACCTATATTTCTACTCTAGCTGTGTAAACCACTGACCTGTTAGCTAGTATGATAGTACTACAACAAATGTAGCACATTTAGGGTATTATCTTATAGGGGGTAGACAGCAGAAACTGGTTTAAAATTAACCCTCATACTGCTGATGGCTAATTTGCCCAATACAAAATGATGCAAAACACCTGAAAAATCACTAAAACCCTGGCACATTGGTATACTCATCTGAGACTACTCAGCGAGAGCCTTCCAATGAATACCAACAACACAGGGTTTAGATGTTTTTCAAAAATTGTTGCGTCATTGTGCTTTGGATGAAAGTAGCCTTAGCATAGGAACTTAAGGGTTAATAAAACACTCTTTCGAAAGTCTTTCCATGCTCTAAAGTATATATCTACTACTGAAACCGCCACCTGGGTTAACCCTTCTAATGCTGATGCTACTTTCATCCAAAGCACAAAGACGCAAATATTATGGAAAACCATCTAAACTCTGTTATCTTGGTATTCATTGGTAAGCTCTCGCTGAGTGCTTTCATATGAGTACCCATTTGCCAGGGTTTCAGTCATTTTTAGCTTTTTTTGCATAATTTTGCATTGGCCTAATTAGCCACCAGCAGCATAAGGGTTAAACTACTGACCTGCTATTATAATAGTAAGTACTATATAGCTACCACAAATGTAGCGCATCTAGGGTTTCTGTCTTGTTAAGGGCTAGACGGCAGAAACTGGCGTGGCCCAGTTAACAGGGTGGCTTCAGACGAGACTGATTTATACGATACTAACAGGTCTTGCACTGACCCAAAACAACAATGTCGACAGCAAAAAAGCTCCACCGGGGTACTGAACTGTTACATGCTCGAGAAAATATCTAGCAAAGCAGGTATTGACGAATGGTATAGTGTGACAAGAGCCTTAGTAGCTCATGTTTCTTGTAATTGATATACCGACTTAAAATAAAGATTACATTTTACATTTACATTTGACACTTGCTTAAAATTGTGCACAGGTTAACAAATTTTGATGATTTCTTTTTTAAATGAAATTTAACTATTCCAATGCTGAGGCTACATTCGTCCAAAGCGCAAGGATGCAGATATCTTTGAAAACCATTTAAACCATGTGATGTTGGTATTTATTGGAAAGCCCTCGCCGAGCACTCTCAGATGAGTACCCACATGCCAGGGTTTCAATCATTTTTCAGGTTTTTGCATCATTTTGTATTGGCCAAATTAGCCACCAGCAGCACAAGGGCTAAGAACATATCTAGCTAACCAGATATTGAAGAATGGTGTTCTATGACACTTGCTAAAAGTGCACAGATAACCAAATTCATTTTTCAAATGAAATTAAAAATTCATTTCAATACTTTTCATCCATTGCATTGTTTGTACTTCAAAACAGCAGGATGAGAGAGAGAGAGAGAGAGAGAGAGAGAGAGAGAGAGAGAGAGAGAGAGAGAGAGAGAGAGAGAGAGAGAGAGAGAGAGAGAGAGAGAGAGAGAGAGAGAGAGAGAGAAAGAGAGAGGGAGAGAGAGAGAGAGAGAAGAGAGAGAGAGAGAGAGAGAGAGAGAGAGAAAGAGAGAGAGAGAAAGACAGAAAGTGAGAGAAAGAGAGAGAAAGAAAGAAAGACTGAGAGAAAGAAAGAGAAGGAAAGAGAAAGATAGAGAAAAGAGAGACTAAGTCACTCTCCTACTTTACTATGCACATACTCATACAGACAAGTGAGACAACCCATTTATACAGCATTGCTGACAAATTACCTTTAATTCCCCTGTCCTACTTGCATACAGGAAGTGTGATAGCCCATTATTATAATGGCCGAGTATTACTAGGCAGGTGTAACCAGTCTTATCTCATGCCCCGTACTATAAGGTCAGACACTCACGATAAATAATGCTGAGCTTTAAACGATGAATCATTTCAGCACCAGCTAAATCCGGAAACGACAGTTGTATCATAAGTAATGAAATAAATTGTATAAAATTACAGAAAGTGGGAAGAATTATGTCTTATTACTTAGTGTTTAAGTATCCATGCAATTGCTTTGTGTTTTAGTATCCATTTCAGGGCTCAAAATTATCTTGAGCCTAAAATGATGAATCCAGCTATTTTTCGGCAAAAAACGTCAATCAGGCAAGCAGAACAAGACCCTACTTGCCCCTCTCACCAAGTATTGTTTTGGAACCTACATTGTTGTGATCTAATCAAAACTTTCAGGACTTTGGGTCCCATGTTGTACTTTGCGACCTCAATTCTGGTACGTACTAGAATTGTGCAATTCTGGTACGTACCAGAATTGTTTATCACATGCAGCAATTCTAGAACGTACTAGAATTGCAAAATTTTCTCAACAATTCTGGTACGTACCAGAATTGAGGTCGCAAAGTACAACATGACCGGACTTTGTATAGTTTTCAAAAATTAGGAAGGTTGTGTGAGCACTTCGGTGGATACAAGACCATTTAAAACCGAATACCTTTACCTTTATATTGTAATCTGAGTTGTAATCCAAATTTGGTCTCCTAGCCTAAAGTGAGGATGTTCACTATATATATTAGCAACTATTGCCTTGTAAAATAACCCTGAGTCGAAAGTACAGAATAACACTACAGGCCTCAACGCTGACTCAAAATGTTACTGACCGCGTACGACTAGTAACACTGGGATCTACTGGTTCTACAAAATTGTTACTGGACCTACATTTTTTTTAACATTATAACAAGAAAAACATTGCATAAGATTCACCGAGAACATTTATTTACATTTATTTTATCTTGATCTATTTCAAAAACATTTCGGGACATTCTTGAGGAGAAACTTGTTAACAAGAAAGTACCAAATGCTTTAACCGCCCTGCAGGACCAGTTGAGGTTGTTTTACTTGCCCAAAGCAATTTTTAGGAATTTTACTGGCCTGGGCCAGCAGTTCACTGTTAGTGTTGAGCCCTGCTCTAGGAGTAAGGCAGAAAGTATGTTATTACCCAGGCACGTCTCATTACTGTGGCAATACATAACACACCTGTTACCTGCTGCATACTGACACCTGCAATCTGGGGCCTCAGGTAAGCTGAGCTCACCTCTCACAGGTCACCCGGTACACAAAGAAATAAAAGATTCTTTAGCATGCTCGAAAAGAGACTTTAATGCCTAGGCATTATATGTACACCCCACTCATTTTTAAACAGTCTTGACCCACTCTTACTGGAGAGCAGGTTCTACCCTCCCGGCATCCCCTAATTACGAGTCCTGATATATAATATATATATATATATATATATGTATATATATATATATAATATATATATATATATATATATATATATATATATATATATATATATATATATATATACATATATATACAAACATATATATGCATGTATATGTATACATAGATAGATAAGTATATATATATATATATATATATATACAGTCAAACCTCTATTAAGCGACCGCTCAAGGGAAATGTCAAAAGTGGTCTTTTAAAGAGGTGGTCTCTTAAGAAGGGGTTGAGGGTCTGAGCGAGGTTATGAAAAAACAAAGAATTTCCAACAATGACCTGGAATTATTGAGGTTGTTCTGTTTATCTGCGTTTGTTGAAATTTCTTCATTAAAATTTTAAGAATAAACAATTCAGAAAAATAAAAGTTGAACTATATCATTAATTGAGGATCCTCAGAAATGATATACTTACAAATTTTTACCGATTATTTCATTATTTTATTGTGCCCTTTCCAATATACAAGGCGTCTAGGGATTCAAGTGGCCGTTGAATAAAGGACCATTTACTCGTAGGGATAAGATTTCATAGCCGTTGGTCGCGTCAAGCAAGTGGTCGTTTATTCAAGGTAAAATATACAGGGAATAGCCTTGGGGGGATTTGAAACGGTCGTTCAAGGCAAGTGGTCGTTTAAGAGAAGTGGTCGTTGAGGCAAGTTTGACTGTATATATATATATATATATATATATATATATATATATATATATATATATATATATATATAATAATATATATATATAATATTATATATATATATATATATATATATATATATATATATATATATATAAATAATATATATATATATATATATATATATATATATATATATATATATATATATATATATATATATATATATATATATACACATCTATATGTTATCTAAGTGGTAAGAGGTTTGTGTTGACATGTTACCAGACCATCAAAGCAATGGGTCACCCAGGGGCCATACATACATTGTTAATAGGGATGGGGATCGTTGAGAATTCTACGGTTCGGTTCGGTTCTCGGTTTTGCTTCTACGGTTCGGTTTGATCACGGTTTCCTAAACAGTTTATTAATGACATTTCTTAGATATGAAACTACGCAATGGAATGCGTGGCCGAACTTGCCTGAACTGGAAAGTTCTGGAAAGTTCCTATATATACTAGCTCCCTGGCCACTTTCTCTACGCTCAGAAGGCTTCTGAGCATAGTGAAAGTGGGCCGGGTACCAGACTTAAGAGGTTTTGAAATGGCTGTTTGATCGTCGCGCTTGGCAGACATGGTGAGGCCAGCGAGGAGGTAGGTGCTGACAGTTTTATTACGACTCCAGGAACCCTGTGCATGCATAGAAAACCGAACCATGTAAAGGGAGGTCCGGTTTTTGACTGGTTAACCGCAATGCTCTGGCCGGTTTCACATATGAACCGGTCTACGGTCCCCATCCCTAATTGTTAATGGTCAAATATTTACATTTAGTATTTTGAATGCAAGATAATGGGCAGATGAGTGCCTATCACCAACTTGGAAATAAGGTAGCACTTGCTGGACATGATACTAAACCTATCGTCAAGAATATGATAGCATGGTAATACTTTTGGAGCATCTTTATTAACCTGAACCTTTAACCCATTCACACTCAGACATCCTCTACAAAGTATAGTCTGCTTCTTTCATACTTTTTCAAATAACTTCGGAAGAAAGCAAAATTTCACAAAGCATTTGAAGGAGAGTTGTTGTATGAATTCTCTTTAACATTTCTGCTTCAATTATTTTCCAAAAAGCGCTCTTGTTAGAAAAAAATATCCAAATTTGTCAGGCCTGCTTTGGCCGCCCTGAGTGTGAATGGTTTAATAGACTCAATAGACTCAAGACTTTCATAGACTCGAAATTTGATGTGAATATTACATAGCAAAAAGCAAAACTGAGTCAACATGAGTTGATTCTATCAATATTATAATGGTAAAGACAACATTACATCCATTTCTAGCTATGCAATATGCCCAGGCAGCATAATAATGTTATTCAATGGTTAGAGGTGCGTGCAATACAATGCTCCTATTGTCCTCTTTTATCTACACTGATATCAGCAGGTTTATATTTGACTTCCACATAATAAGCCAGCTATTCTAGGAACATCTAGACCACTTCAAGCTGGTAAATAATTACCTACTCTACCTGATAAGGCTCAATCAGATATAAGGCTTGTGTGTATATATATATATGTCGTGGTAGAAACTGCGATCCGGTAGGATCGCCGATCCTACCAGTAGAAACTACGATCGCAGTTTCTACCGGTAGAAACTGCGATCGCAGTTCCTACCAGGATTATGCTGGTAGGAACTGCGATCGCAGTTTCAACCGGTAGGATCGCCGATCCTACCAGAACTATCTTACTATACCTTGGTAGAAACTGCGATTCAGTAAAGGCTGTGATAGTATTGATATGTTTAGCAATCTATGATAACCCATAGTTGCAGAAGTAAGTTTTTTGTGAGAATTTCAAAGCAAAAAGCACCTTTAAGACACTTACAATAGGTAACTAATGAGTATTCACCTTTGAATAGCACCATTTAAATATAATAAACATGCAACATATTCTGGCACAATATTACTTCATGAATTCTCCAAATCTCTCTAATGCAATCTTTCATGCAATCTGTCAACATAATCACCTATCATTCAACTTACACTTGAAATTTTCATCTGGATTTTTGATACTTTTGACAAATTGGAATAAAGAATGATTTTACACAATATTTGAAGGAGAGTTGTCAGTGATGATCTGCTGAACATTTATCCTTCAAATTGTTTTAAAAAAAAATCTTTTAGCGTTTAGCCGCTGTGCGCATTTATGGTGTAAGGATTGAACACCATTGACACCAAATTGTTGCCACACCTACATTGTTAATATTTCTTTCATTATTACACCACACCCAAAATGTTGATTGAGATTGGAAGTCAGGCAATTAAGCTGAAACTGTCTTATTACAGAGCAATAAATCATCTCAATTAAATACTCAATTCCTGTATGTGTAAATATTTTGATAACAAAGCAACATTTTGAGAAATATTTCACTGAAAGGTGGTGATCCTGTTTGGTTTTACAATCCATCTTCAAATATTTTTCAAATTATATTGAATTAAAATAAGATTTGTTAAAAGTTGAAAGACCATGCACGCACTCCAAAAATGAATGCCTGTAGTGTTTTACAACTCATCTGGCATGGAGCTACTTATTGAAACCCTTAAATAGTGATAAAGTGGATCGCAGTTTCTACCGGTAGGAACTGCGATCGCAGTTCCTACCAGCATAATCCTGGTAGGAACTGCGATCGCAGTTTCTACCGGTAGAAACTGCGATCGCAGTTTCTACTGGTAGGATCGCCGATCCTACCGGATCGCAGTTTCTACCACGACATATGTCATATATATATATATATATATATATATATATATATATATATATATATATATATATATATATATATATATATATATATATATACATAAAATAATAATAATATTGTCATTTGATATTGCACCCTTTCCATATAAACATGCTCAAAGGCGCATTACATTACATATTCACTATTTACTGATAATTTGTGCCAGATCGCCTGCAAGTGTGCCCAGGGCACTTGTGGCTATAAATTACCCTGTGCTGGAGAAGGTCTGATCAGTGGCTGTGTGTTTCTCCAGCAGGCAGCTGAGACCAGCTGGAGGCTGGACAGGACCACCCTCCCCCAGGCTCACTGAATACTAATCACTCAACAATCACGCCTACTTCCCACAGGTAAATACAACTTAAAATAATGCTACATGAATCACAGGTAAAACTTTATGGGGGACCACAATATACTCAGATATCAACCATAAATGTCTAAATTTATCCAAATAAGGCATAATAATGTTATACAATGACATGGGAATTACATGGAGATGAAAAATTTATTCCTCACAAAAAGTTTGGTTGTCCTGAGAGGTACGTGCTTTTTAAGGTTTGGGTGTCCAAAAGACGCCCAGACACCCTGCTGTATATGAACCAACAGGCTCCACCCAGGGTCTTAACAAGAGAGAGTCTTAACAAGGACTTTAAGAGTGCTAGCTTGTCCAAAACAGTATAATTCTAAAATTTCTGCCCATCCAGATTTAGCTACTCAGAACACTATCAACAACTACCCTTCAAATTCTTTTGCAAAATTATTCTTAATTCCGATGCAATTGTCAAAAGCATTTTAGATCCAGACGACAATTTCAAGGGGAACAGTTGTTCGGGATATCTTTTTTGATCTAACAGTTATGACAGCTGCACGTCTACATGGGACAAAGTTCGCAAGCCCGTTAGCCTTTAATTTCTATGCCATGTGCACAAAGGCTGTCTAGACCCAGAAGTAAACTATAGGTGCAATGAGGGCTTGCCCTGATGGCTGGGTGGTCTAACATATTACCCAGTGTCTTCGGCCTAAAAAAGTTGTTTGTTTCCTGTAACCCCAACCTAACAAGTTTTATTCAAAAGAATTCCTACCCTAAAGTTTTTTCCGCCCTCCAAACTCCCACTCAAAGTAGAACATGCATAAAACACACATTTTTGACCAAAAGAAATTGTCCAAAATTTTTTTTTACCCACCTACCTAGTACTCTACTTTTTTCGGACCGTTACAGGAAACAAACCTTTTTTTCTAGGCAGTGGCGTGTCTGGATGTCATTTGGACACCCAGAACAACCTGTATGTGATTAACATTTCTACTTTAATTTTCTTTTTCTAACTGTGTTTTTGCCTACAGGATTTAATCACAATTGTCAGGCTGTTTTGACTGCTGTGAGTATCTATGGGTTAGGATTCGACTTTCCCAGGGGCAACTCCTAAATTTTGCTGTGGGCCCCTAGATTTTTCAGACTGGGGGCACAAAATAGTATGTATTATAACCAGAAATCCTGTTTTTTTACCACTTCTCTTTACCAAGTATCTTTTAGGGCCCCCAGCCTGAAATCTAAGTGTCAGACCCTGGGGCTGATCGAGTCTTGAAAATTTATCCTGACTTGATTGTACCTGGAGGATAGTTCTGTCTGTGCCCTCTAGGTAGAGCCACATGTAGCTATTTTCTGTAGACAATTATGACTGTGATTTCTTCTGTGATTGTGGTTTCAGACAGGCATTTCTGAAATCCTTGCTAAGACCCTGACTGGCACACTTCTAGCCTCTAAGCATAATGCTCAGTGACCTATTTGAATAGCCAGTGTCCAGAGACAGTTTGTCTATATAAATATGCATTTAGTAAATATACCTTCTAGCCTTGTTTGCTGAAGGTCAGTCCACTGTCTGGTGAGAACCCTATATAACTCACATTGGCATGTAATGTACATACTTAGGAATTTGCACCTTTATAATTTTCAGGATCGATACAATACAAGTTCTGATGAACAATTCTCCTTCAAATTTTTTCTATATATTCCTCTTGTTAAAGAGATATCAACAATATTGTCAGGCAGTTTTGGCCAAACCAGGTGTGAATCTGTTAACCTATTCACACTCAGAGATCCCTGATAAAGTATCGTCTGCTACTCTCATACTTTTCAAAATAACTTTGGAATAAAGCAAAAGTTTACAAAATATTTGAAGGAGAGTTGTTTTTTGATTTCTCTTAAACATTTATCCTTCAATTATTTTCCAAAAAATGCTTTTGTTAGAAAAATATTTCCAAAATTGTCAGGCCTGTCTTGGCCGCTCTGAGTGTTAATGGGTTAATAATGTTCAGCTTTCTGGCAATTAGCTTTACCTGAAGCAAATTGGTCTACAGGTAGTGCTCCCTGCTTATGATTTCCTTTTGAAATTGTCGTCAGGACCTACAATGCTTATGAAAATAACTTCCGCATAATTCATGAATTCACAAAATATTTGAAGGAGAGTTGTAGATTAAGTTCTGATGAACATTTTCTCCGTTCAATATTTTCCAAAATATGCTTTTGTGAACAAGTTATCATTAAAATTGTCAGACAATTTTTGGTTGCAGTGAGCATTAATTGGCTAAGCACTGCTAAGCCTTGCTCACCTATCAGGTAATTAGCTTAACCTGTTACTGATAATATTAACTCATTAAAGCTCCCATCAACCAAAACAAGCCTGACAATTATGATGAAATCTTTCAGGCAAAAGCATTATTAGGAAAATATTTGATGGAGAAATGTTTTTCCGGACATTAGCAACAACTCTCCTTCAATAAGTTTGTAAAATTATTCTCAATTCCTAAGTTATTGTCAAAATTAATTTAGATGCAGACGAAAATTTCTGGTGGAACTCTTCAGCATTAATAGGTTAAGACATGATTGTGTAACTGGACACTGTTGGTAGTCAGTTGGTGGGCTGTCATGTAATATTGCCAATATAGTTATCTCACTATTACATCAAAGAATGGGTGAGGGCTTCTACAGTAAATACCATGATGCACCATCCCTGCAGTGGCCTGTGGCTTATCATAGGCATTTAATATTCTGGGGGTGGGGGGCGAGGCTATCCTTTTTTAAGAAAGAAAAATTTGGCCCTGAAATCAATAAAAAATTCTGGCCCGATAGGTAGAAGAAATATTCTGGTCCTGAATATTGAGAATTTCAGGCTCTGCCAGAAAATGCTTTTTTGGCCAGGACAAAAAGAATAGAGCCTTTTGAGGTTTCATTTCAAAGTTGTCAGGTGATATGGGCACTCCAGAAGCAAATTAGTAAATAATATAACATGAGCTTACTCAATCTGCATATATTCCAAATTAATTTTAGCCAAGCAAATATTCAAAGCATGGGTAATTCAATCTCTATCTAAATTCAATATAACAATTAAGAGAGGTTATTTGGTGAGGGGTAAGAGTTGCGACACAGTGATATTCTGTTGTAAACATGTTCTATATAGTGCTTAATGTGAGATATCATTAGTACCAATTGTTGCTCTAGATACCAAGGCTCAACGCTAACAGTTGTCCTATGGCCCCAGGCCAGTAAAAATTCCCCCAAAATGGCTTTGGGCCAGTAAAATAAGACTTCAACTGGTCCTACAGGGCCAGTAAAATAAGACTTCAACTGGTCCTACAGGGCCAGTAAACATTTGAGGGCATTTTATTAACAAGTTTCCCCTCAAGAATATCCCAAATATATTTGAAATAAATGAAGAGAAAATAAACAAAAATAAATGTTGTCTGTCAATTTTAAGCAATGTTTTCTTTTTCTTTTAATGTTAACAAAAGACCAGTTAAAATTTTGAAGGGACCAGTAGATCCTAGGTGTTACTGGTCCTACAGGGCCAGTACCATTTGAGTTAGCGTTGAGGCCTGGATACATTGGGGCAGATTTAGACCAATTAGCTGTGAGTGAGACACAGCAGAAGTGGGGATTACGGTCATGGACCTTATGGGAAATGGTTCATGCACTGTGCTCTAGCTATACCTTTCCAAAAGAGAATGGGGCTATTAATAGTTACAATAGCTCCCCATTCATCAATCTTAAGCCTGTCATGAAGAAGCGGTTTGAGAAAGTCCATCCCTCAACTGCAGACTTAGAGTGTAGGTCATTTCCCATGACGGGGTCCCAGCGTGCAACCACTTGCGCGTTACAAGTTGCAAGTGATTTTGGCAAAATATGGCAATCGGGCAAACAGAACAAGACCCTGACTTGCCCCGCACGGCAAGTAATGTTTTGGGCAGAGTCCTAGCAATGTAACTCACCTTTCTTTAACAGAGTGGCGGGGCAAGGTGGGGCAAGATACCTTTGGGGCAGCTTGCCCCGCTCGCCAAGTAAAGTTTTGGAACCTGTGTTGCACCCTGGGTATTAGCCAGGATTTAGAAACTGGGTGCCCAAAATTGCCAATTGTAAAAATCCTTTTGGGTGTCCCATTTTTCGAGGGATAGATAAATATACTCAGATTACAACTATATAACATCGTATTTACTTATTGAAAAAGGGCATCCTCATACAATGTCATTGTGATAAGAATTGTACTGAGGAGGGAGGAAAGATTTCAGTCATATGTTTGAAATTGGCATTTTAAGAAATGAGTCACAGAATCATTTGGTGTCCTAAGGGTATAGATTTTTGAGGGTTGGGTATCCAAATGATGCCAAGACGCCCAGCTGGTTAGTCTATGTCCCATGACCATCTCAAGTGGTCAGACTAGGGAAATTGAAACATATAAATATTTCTGCTGAGGTTGTATACTGGATGGCCAGAAAATTTTGTGATTGCTATTACAGAATGGCAACATATTATCATATATATTATATATAAATGTGACAAAGATACATATGTTGCATTTTAATTGCAATATATTATTCATATTAAGTGTATAAATGTGACAAAGAATATATCTTTATGTTGCATTTAAATCGCAACAGGTAATCAAAATGTTCTAATGATATACTACAATTAATGCTTACCGTGACCAAAGTGAGCCTGACAATTTTAGGGAAATCTCGCAAGCAAAACAACAGTTGAGAAACATTTGAAGGAAAAGTGTTAATCAGAACATTGATTTTGAAGCAGGAAATATTTATCACTTTCACATACAT
>OZ012700.1:29249921-29289921 GCA_963942565.1 Maea johnstoni
AAAAATTAGAGTGTGCCTGCGCTATATGGCAGGTAAGATTTCATCATGTAACTTCAGAGATACTATAAATGTTCACTCAACAGTACAGATAAAGCTATAGCAGAATTAAACAGTTAATTGGTACAAGTATAGTACATGTAGAAAATTTATTTTCATGTTCATTCTATCATACCTTTTGCAGGGCAGGTCAAAATTGTATCGGGCAGGTAGAAATTAAAGTTTACCTGCCGTACTTGGCAAGTGCCGAGCCCTGTCCTCAGGAAGGAGTTAAAATTTGAAAGTGAGCTAGCCCTGGAGGCGCCAAAGTTCAGATGTAGAGAGTGTCAAGGCAGAGCGTTGCCTGCCACCACTTGGAATGTTCAAACAAAGGCTTGGCCTAAATTCTATGTACATACATATTCACTAATACAGCACAATATATACACATAATCCTTTATTTAAACCAAATGTACTTTGCAGGTGAATGGAGCTAGTAAAATCATACCAAGAAACTGGAATAATCTAGAAAATATATGCACGCAATGAAAAATATACATTGATGCCTTGTTTTAACACATTAATGCTCACAGCGCCCAATACAGCCTGACTAATTAGGTAAAATCTTTCAGGCGAAAGCTTAGTTGGGAAAATATTTGAAGGAGAAATTTTAATCAGATCATTTCCAACAAATCTCATTCAAATCTTTTGTAAAACGATTCTGAATTTCCAAGATAATGCCAAAAGTATCATAGATCCAGATGACAATATCAAAAGATACTCTTTTAAAGCATTAATGGGTTGATTAAAGTAGTCAACATGACAATTGCTACTTATGAGATCTCTTATTAAACATTCCCTACTTAAAAGCAATTTCTTCCATTCTTATCTATTTCATGAATTAATCCCTCTGGAAAGTATCGTCTGCTACATTCATACTTTTGAAAATAAGTGGAAATAAAGCAAAAGTTCACAAAATATTTGATGGAGAGTTGTTGCCTGGCTTATGATCAATATTTCTCCTTCAAATGTTTTCCAGAAAATGTCTTTGTAAGTAAAATATTACCAGATCGAATCATCAGGCCTGTTTCGGCCGCTCTGAGTGTGAATGGGTTAACCATTCACACTCAGAGATACTCTAGAACGTATCGTCTGCTACTCTCATACTTTTGAAAATAACTTTGGAATAAAGCAAAAATTTAACAAAATATTTAAAGGAGGGTTGTTGTTTGGCTTCTGATCAACATTTCTCCTTCAAACATTTTCCAGAAAATGCTTCTGTAGGTTAAATATTTCCAAAATTGTCAGGCCTGTTTCAGCTGCTCTGAGTGTGAATGGGTTAAGAGTCCCTCAAGAAATAGCCGTCTGGAACTATGCTGCATTCGCCAATAACTAGACAATTAAAAATGACTTGAAAAAAAATTTGAAGGAGACTCAGAGTTATTGGTCATGTTTTGAATTATATTTCTCAATCAATTCTTTACTCGGATATACTTTGGCCTATAACATTTTATCAAAATTGTCAGGCTGCGTTTGGCTGCTATGAGCATTAAAGGGTTAACCCATTAATGATAACAGCAGCCCTTACAATTTTGAAGAAATCTTACCGGCAAAAGCACAATTAGGAAAACATTAGAACGAGGAAATGTAAATCAGAGCACAACCAACAAATCTCCCTGAAATAATCTATAAAATCATTCTCATTTGCAAAGTTATCGCCAACAACATTATAGATCCAGACGACAATATCATATAATCAACTCTCAGCTACTAATAGGTTAATATAGATAACGTACTAGGGCATATTACTTTAGCTTGCATTCAGGCTTCCTACAAAGCGTAAGTGACTCAGGTCGGAGTCAAGAGACCAGGTGGACTGCACAGATTGCGCCAAAATGTTACGAACAAACAGTGGCATGTCTCAGGTTTGTACGATCAGGGACTTAGCCACAAACCGTCCAGCCTGTTTTTGGACAGGCAGTTTCCTGCAGACAGGCAAACATTTCTGTGAAGACTTAATTTTGAGGGTATGACACTAAGGCTTGCCCTATTGCCCGGGGCAAGTTCAACAGTGAAAAACAGAGTTTCGGGCAAGTTCATGGCCTAATCTAAAAGCCCGAACAGGCAAGTCAATATTCCCACTTTAATACCCCATACAAAAGTTAGACCGAGATTATCGTTGTTATTTCTGCAAAACACTGCCCTTTACAGTGAGATTGTCATTCTAAATTGTATGCCTCTATAGTTTATTCTCATAAAAATGCTAAAGAGGCATACAAAATAGGATGTTACTGTGTTAATAATGAACAAAGTGCAAAAATAACATTTTGGGGGGCAAGTTGAATTTTTTTTTTCGGGCAAGTAAATCTTGGGGTCGCTCTGCCCGAATGGGCAAGTGCCTTCAAAAGTTAACGTCGGTCCCTGGGGCCCCTAGATTTTTCAGACTAGAGGCCCAAAATAGTATGTATGATAATCAGAAATCCTGTTTTTGACCGCTAATTTTAATCAAACGACCTGATTCGGGCCCCTAGCCTAAAATCTCAGTGTCAGACCCTGATGAACCGAACCTTTCACTACCAAACCATTGCCGAAGTAGAATGATAAAACAATAGGATTTCCTATATGTATCTTACAAATGAAATTATCTTCAAAAATCACCTCTCAGGACAGTTTTTCCATCTCAATATAATTCCCAAGTCATTTCAGAAGGATATTATGCCTATTTTCAAATAGTATAAATACATGTTTATAGTTTAATCTGAGAATATTGTGGTCTCCCTTGAACAATATGCCACCTAGGCTAAAAAAATTGCAATTGCCAATTTTGGGCACCTATGCAGTTTCTAAATCCTGGCTAAGACCCTGCATCTAGTTCATGCATAAATGATGGGACATTAATTAATTTATTTAGCTTAAGGTGTTAATCAAACATCGATTCAAGTCATTAATTCCAGTGACATTTACTTAGGAAATCAGTCAAACATAGCTTTAGTTTACATTTTCAAGCCAGAGTGCAGGGCTACATATTATATAAAAGGAAATCCATAGCTCACACAATATGGTCAACTGGTACTGAAATACCCATTGTTCTAACCTACAGGCGAATAATAATCAATACTAACGTACACAAGTATTATGAAGGCAGGGCCAGCTGCTCCTGTTAGTTCAGGTACTGTCCACTAGGGGGCTTTACATTTACTATTGTAAGAGCTCTACTGAAATATTTTACCTGAAATTTACAAGCTACTGAAATACCCATTGTTTTAATCTATACAATAAATACTAACATACACAAGTACTATGAAGGTTGGCCCAGCTGCTCATGTTAGTTCAGATATTGTCCACCAGGGGGCTTTCCGTGTACATACCATAGCACCTGCTGTGCTACATTGCAGCAAACAGAGACCCTGGACTCATCCAGGCTGCACGCATTTATACAGGGAAATTGAATGGATACTGTATATCTAATCACTATGCAAGACCCACACTGTCTGATTCATTGCAATATGTTGAACATACCCATGTGCCAGGCATGGTGCAATATTAGATCTAGGTCATTTTATAGGATTTCCCTTAGATAGGTCATTTGATAGGATTTCCCTTAGATAGGTCATTTTATAGGATTTCCCTTCACAGGGACACTCCAAATAAGCGTTTCATGATAAACACTTAATTCAGACATAAATTAACCCTTAGCCTCCCAATTTTCTTTCCTCTTATTCCCTGATTGGCCAAGAAAGGATGGGACTCAGTGTTTATCTATATACAGTGGAGCAGCGTCTTAGCCAGGATTTAGAAACTGTGTGGGTGCCCAAAATTGGCAATTTTTTTGTAAAATTTTGGGGCGTCCAAATTTTTAATGGGGCCACAATATACTCAGATTTCAACCATAAACATGTATGAATTGATCAAAATAAGGCATAATATCCTTATACAATGTCGTGGGGAATTTATATATGGAGGTGAAAAAATTCAACTATATGCTTTAGATTGACATTTTAAGAAATTCCTCACAAAATAATTTGGGTGTCCTGAGGGGTGCTTTTTAAGGGTTTGGGTGTCCAAAAAGACACCCAGACGCCCTGCTGGCTAAGACCACGCAGTGGAGCCCCTCTAAAGTGACCACCCGTGGGACTGGGCAACACAACTGGTCAACCCAGCAGGGAAGTCAACTTCGTGTAAAGTGATTTGTTTGTATTCAAATACTGGGGGCACCGTAAATTTATACTGATGGGGTAACCAGATTCTGTGTCCCCCATACCCCACTTGACTGCCAGGGCGTGTGAGAAAGTTGCCAATGACTTGGGGTTTGAACTTAGATGATGGTTTAAATAGCAGGTTAACTACTCTGATTTCCACCACCAATTACAACTGGCTAATCACGATTATAAGGTTTGAACCTAATATGGCAGAGAAATTGAGGATAATCAAAATTCGAAATTAACAACATGTCAACCTGGGAAATACCTAGCCTGGTTCTTCGGCTGTATTAGGTATAATTACCCCACCACTATATATCCAAGTACGTTTGATGTCTCTCTCAAACTATAGATGGAAGCACTGTTTTCATGTGTTGCAGACTTGAGCTCAAGTGTGTTGCCCGTGAGGATTTATTCAGAAATAAACCTGGAGTGAAATCAACTCAGATCCGATCAGTGAAAGAGCCAGATATCACAGACTTGTAGTAAGTCTAGGAAATACCCAGCCCGGAAGGGGAAAGATCCTGGCATTTGATCATATTATGTAATATCTATCTCATTCCGTAATGATGAGTCATATAGAGATATAAGTGTATCATGTTTATAAACCAGATACATGCTATACTGTAACTGTCACATACATAAATAGTTTGGGCATGCCTGGCATGGTGGTTTCTGCTATGCAATTTCAAATATTAAATAAACCCTTATCCTGTTTAATTATCACAACAATTGTTGTGATGAGCAGTATATCTCCTTCCCATGTACACAGCAACCCACCAGCACACATACCAATAAATACAGGACTTGAAATTGTATTTTACCAGGAAGCCAAATTGCATCTCCAAAAGCTACTTAAAGATGTTATATATAGAAATCATTACACCTTAGGGCCCCCTGCAAAGATTTGTTGGAGCTGCAGGCTAATTCAAGGGAGCCCCGGGCCCCCCCACCCTGGCTAATTTTGAGCCCTGCAACAGCATGGAAATTCTTGGGATGTTTAGCCCCATCTGTAGGCTTCCTATGAGAAAGTACTTGTTGCAATACATCAATATACTCCCTCAGGATCTGCTTCCTGATGCCTTCTTCTCACTCATGGCCTAGCTAGCTGCCCTGATTGCTGGGTGGTCTGAGGCATTGCCACTGACTGCATGCTCACTGCATGTCTCTCACCACTGCCTAGGTTAGAATCCCAGGGGCAGAACTTTGTCTGCATGTGCTCCAGGACTCGAGAATTCAGACACCCCTGCTATGATAATGTGTGGAGCAGAGATGCGTATCTCAGGATGCACTTATTAATCTTTTTTTAACCTCTCCCAAGGTTTATATCATAGTCAGATGATAGTCTTAGCCAGCATGGCGTCTGGGGATCATTTGGACCACAAACCCTCAAAACTCAACCCTCAGGACACCCAAAACTCTTTTATGAGGCATTTCTTAAAATGTCAATCTCAACCATATTAAATGATTTTTTTCATCTCAATATAATCCTGATGACATTGTATATGCATCTTTTGCCTAATTTCAATAAATTAATTAATGCATGATTATGGTTGTAACCTGGGTATATTGCAGTCCCCCTTGTAAAAATGGATGCCCAAAATATTTACAAAGTTCTGCCAATTTAGGGCACCCAGTTTTGAAATCATGGCTAAGACCCTGGTTTATGTAGTAGTATTTGTTACATGGGCTCATTTTCACACCCCAGACATGAAGTTCTGTTCATGCCTCATTAAGTCTTGGAATCATTCAACCATAAAATTCCTAAACTAACTCAAATATATCGGCGCATTCAATTCCCACAGCTGCAAGTAACTACCGTACAATTGTAATACAGTTGTAATACAATTCTTGCTAACTGTAGATCTGGATATAGATCATGGTATACATAAAGAAACACATTAAGAATAATTACCATTTTTTTTTTATCTCATTTTAGTTTTAAGAAAATCCCTTCCTTTTTCTCCACAAGTTTCAGAACATTGCAGCCAACTTATCCTTCAACATTTATTTAAGTAGTCATACCCATAGATATGGATATATATATGTTGGTTTATAGAATCACATATAGAATAATTACTAGTTATTTATTTCATTTTATTTTTTTATCAGTAAATCACTTCCTCTTTCTCCACAAGTTTCAGAATATTGCAGCCGGGAAGTTATCCTTCTACATTGATCATGTAGACATAACAATAGATCTGGATACAAATCTTAGTATACATAAAGATCACATATGGAATAAATAATTATAGTATTTCATTTTGTTTTATTTCCATCAGAAAAACACCTCTTTCTCAACAAGTTTCGGAATATTGCAGCCAAGTTCTCTTAGAAGGTTGAACGTTCAACATGTAGTCAGTCAGACCATCAGTTATCTATAAAGTATAAACTGAGTAATCAAGTAGCAAATTGCCTTATCATTAGATCTAGTAGCTACTATGTTATTTCCACCAGAAAAAAACACTTCCTCTTTCTTAACAAGTTTCGGAATATTGCAGCCAAGTTTTTCTTAAAAGTTGAACGTTTAACATGTAGTTAGACAGACAAACAGTCAAAAAGAGTAAGCAGGTAGCTAATTGCTTTATCATTAGTGATTAGATCTTGGAGCTACTACTTCTGCTCATGGCTTCCCCGCAAAGAATACACACTGGCTAAGATTACAGTCGAGATAAAAATGAGACGCGGGTATTTAGGCCAAGATGAATGCGAACTGCACCTCCCACTACTACTACTGGCCCCGCTACATTCAGGTATTTAGGGAAGCTTGACCTATTTAAAAATTCTCCCACGAAATGGGGCGGTACTGCAGAATAAAACTCTAACGATCACAAAAACCAAATATCTAATATCGATGGATATCCAAAAGTCTAGTTTGTAGGGTATCGCGATTGTATGCATTTCATTTTTTCAGGAAGTAACTTTTACTGGTTACTCATTGCGCGGTTATACTCATGACGGCTGGGATGGTTTCAATTCAATTCAATTTCAAGTTCCCAGGCAGTTGGAAAAGTCCGCGATCCCCAACCGACAAAATTCACCTTTATTACACCTTGACACTACATCAGAACGTAGATGTGAACACTACAGTACTTACCTGTAACGATCGTCGCCAAACCGACAACTGAAAGTAGAAAAAATCCGTACATGATGATGGTGGTGGTATCAACTTATTATCATGGTTTAGCTACCTGTCCGCCGCGTTCGATTGTGTACCTGCACACCTAGCGGTGAGTAATAAGCGGAGTTGACCTAGTTACGACGCGCAGGTAGTAGCGCTGCTCAGCGCATTTGAATACGATTACAATCAAAGTCCAGCGTCCGCCGCCACCGGCTGTGGCACTACGACAAACAGCCATAGGAATGGGATTTGATTAACTCTAGGGGCCTTTTCCCGACGGGGGTTATTTGTAATATCAAAGAAAGTTGGAAAGAAAGTCACAATTTTTAAAAATGAAAAATAATTTTATTTTAAGCAATATGGTAAACAACCAAAGGAAATAGGAATCATAACTCGAGGTCTTTTTTCGGTTGAGGGGGCGGGGGTGTTCTATATGCTATATTAAAGAAAGTTGCAATCAATTAAGAAAAAAGAGAATTTTAAAAATGGATAAGCCACTCCGATAATTTCATAAACAATCAAAGGGATAACTCTAGGGGTCCTTTGTGGAGGATGGTTATATGTAATGTCAAAGAAAGTATCATTTTTTTTATAAAAAGGAATTTTAAAGCACTACTATGAACAACCAAATGAATGGTATTTAACTCCACGTGTCTTTTTATAAGTGCGTGCAATATCAAACAATAAAGTTACTTATATACGAAAAGATATATAAAGCACTACTGTAAACAACCTAATGCATGGCATATGACTCTAGGGGTGTTTTTCGGAGGTGGAGAATTTTGGGTGGATGTGTTTTTACTGAGGGTATGAGGCGTTTCTGTGTGCAACATCAAAGAAATGGATCAATTTAAGTAGAAAAATATATAAAAGCATCATATGAAAAGGCGTTTTTATGAATATGAGTGAAGCCCTTTGTGCGAAGGTGGGGTAGGGTGGCACTTAAGGTGATAGTCTAGTACAGCAAGATCATCACCACTAGGTGGCGTCTTTGGCTGGCCCCTAAGCATGGATATCAAAACAAAAGATTGCACATGAGGAGTAGTCAGCCGCCACGAATCTCGACCTAGCAACTTCCTATTGTTGTATGACCACGAGAACAAAGGGCGGCTCCGCGTTAAATTGGTCCCAAACAACATGGGTGTCTGCTTCGACCATGCAGATTCCTTCGAGATAGACCATTTTGACCAATATTTTCATCTCGTTTTTTGGCTGAAAGTGAATAACAATACGGTCTTCGAAGCCATTGTTTTAGAATATGACAGATATGAACCCCCTCTAGGTGCAAGGTCCTGTCATAAGTACCTCGTATTATGACAGAACCTGAAAATCAGCATTAGCTACGTAAACCACGGGCTGTTAGCAATCTTGAGGCATATGGGAACTTTCGAAAGTGTTGTAACATACTCATCGTGCAGATTTCCGGTTTAGGTAGGACCTTCAAGTTGCACCTTGCCAAAGACATGAATGATCAAATGGTAGATTTTGGTTTTCAAGCAAAGGGTGAGTCTTGACAATTTGCCAAAAAACGAAACACAGACAGATATGTTTGTAAAGGGTGCCATATCAACTCAAAATAGCAAATTATTGATAAGTTTATCATTATTCTGTAACTATGAGATGTAAGCTATACAATAGCATAAGTGCCGTTTTAAAAATGACCCGGGTATCGGGTAGGGTTCTACCTTTCCCATCTGGAGCGTGCACGTGGTCACACCAATCTGGGATCATGATACGTGACCTGGTGACGGTTCTCAATGGATCTCTCAGGACACGTATAGATATATCAATAACAAAGTAAGACATCTTGAAATGTATGACTGAAATTTATTTCTCCTAGTAGATTAAAAAATTCTTCAGATATATCGTTAATATTACTGTACATTATTATTATATATGAGGAGATATGTTTAAAGTTGTCAGATCATGTTTGCACTCCGATCGCAAGAATCAAGTGTGAGTTAAGTTTTAATGCATCAACCTGGATTAGAAACTTAATCTATTGTGGATTGTCGTCAGTAAAATCTTGGATGAAGAAAAGAATGGATATGTAGCGAGAGACCAATTACTATATGCCCTATAGTTAAGAGCTGGACTCATGCCAGGCGTGCCAGATAAGGCATCAGCGCGAGGTCACGTGGGAACAAGGACCAATCAGGGCCGCTCTCGCATCGATTGCATTACAGAGAAACCTTATCTCCACCACCAGCTGGGGGTGCCCAGAGGACCAATTCTGGCCTATTAGCAGCTATTATTTGACACTGGTTGAGGCTAGCATGTTCAGGTTGACCGGCTGGTTTCGAATCCACTTGTGTTTGGTCATCTAAGGTAAAATCCCAGTGCACCTCGAGGATTGTAATTGGTAATCCACCATTGAGGATGTACAGTTTGCTTTCAGACGTTGCATTGGAGATTATCACGCCTCCGAGGAGTTAAAAAACAACATATGACGAAGCAAAACAATACCGTCAATTAGTGGCGCAATCATCAATTTTGGTTGGCGCTGATTCTTCAGTCATAGGCACAATACAATGGGAGTTTGATCTGAAGAATTAGGCCCCTGGCGGCTAATTTGGCCAATATAAAGTGATGCGAAGACTTGAAAATAAGACTGAAACCCTGGCACATGGGTACTCGTCCGAGAGTACTCAGCGAGAGCTATTGAATGAATACCAACATGGGAGGGTTTTTATGATTTTCAAATATCTTTGCATCCTTGTGCCCCGGGCCTTGTGCTTTAGACGAAAGTAGCCTCAGCATTGGAAGGGTTAACATGTTGCAGTAATAGCACTACCCAAAATCTTCAAAAGCCGTAGTGCGTTGGGAAGTTTTGATTTATCAATCCGGGTAGGATAACTTGATCTTGGCAACTTTTATGTGGTAATATTCAGAAATGAATTTATAAGAACGATCCTCTTTAAATAATAGGTGAATTGATCAAAATATAAAATGATCGAGTTTTCGACGATTCCTCAAAGTATTTGTCAAATGTAAAAGTTTTCCTTCGTATTTCGTCGAATGTCAGCGTTATCACATTATCATTAAATTACTTGCCAAATTGCAATTTCCCGATTATTTAATTTCTAGCCAATAAAACGATTTCATTCTAACTTCATCAAATGTCAACATCGATATATTATCATGTTACATCAGGAACCATATATTTGAAAAAATATATATATTTATTTATATATAATAAATAAATATATATATATTTTGAATATATAGTTCCTAGTTACATATACGTTGTTTTATTCTTAAACATGTAGTGACGCTGGTGCAGGTTTGGATTTTTTTCTGTCGTTTTGGGCACGTCTAGTTGATTATCTGTTTCCCATGTCCAAGGTACTGAAAATTAGGGTCGGTCGGTCGGGTAAAAAAAAAAAGGAAAAAAAAAAGGCAGAAGTTCCTATAATAGGGTATCAAATTTCTTTATTTGTGACAGAAATGCTGCCAATGCCATGGGAAGAAGTACAAATATGTGTACATGATGTTCATGAGACACATTTCCCTCTGTATTATTCTTCACCTTGTTCATACAGAAAATTGTGCAGATTTGGAAAATGTTGAATTCGCAGGCTCCAACAAAAACAAATTATTCAGACTTTTTTTTATTTATTTCATTCAAAATGCAGTACTCAGAAGAAAAAAAAGCTCCTCTGGACAGGGTCGGTCGGAAAGTAAAAAAAAAAAAAATTTTTTTTTTTTAGGGTCGGTCCCAAAAATAGGGTCGGTCGGGACATGGGAAACAGATAATCAAATAGACGTGCCCTTTCCAGAAAAACAGAGGATTTTTTTTATTCTGCCGTTCACATATCGTACATACATATATATATATATATATATATATATATATATATATATATATATATATATATATATATATATATATATATATATATATATATATATATATATATATATATATATATATATATATATATCAATATATCTCAATATATATATATATATATATATATATATATATATATATATATATATATATATATATATATATATATATATATATATATATATATCAATATATATATATATATATATATATATATATATATATATATATATATATATATATATATATATATATTGATATATATATATATATATATATATATATATATATATATATATATATTGATATATATATATGTGTGTGTGTGTGTGTGTGTGTGTGATTAACCCGTGTATGCATTTATTGGGGAAAATGGCTTGATGGTTTTGGCAATTATTTTAAGAGGAACAGTCAAAGATGAATAGGGTAACTAAGATTCCGTGTCTTTTCGGGATTTTTTTTCTTGGATGGGTGTGCCCGTTTCTCATGCTGGTTCTGTGAGCGTTTCTCTCGTACTTGGGACTAATATTGCCATCAGATACGATGGTTGTCAAATAGTGAGTTGATGCGGAATCTTTTCAATTTGAATGACACGTTAATAATATTTTTCTGTTACTTATGCATCATCAAGTGAAAACATACTTTCGTCCTGGTGCTTTCTTACGTAGCTCATATTCCCTGGCCCCCTTCACCCCAATTAGTAATACACTTGCACTGAAACGTCGCGTCTGTTTCCTACTATCCCTCACGATGGAGAGTGTATAGGTATTAGGGAGTGTGAACAACACGCCTCTGTTGCCTTGGCTGCTGGGCGACGCAGGCATAACGTAGGTCAGCTTTGCGAGTCACATGGCGACTATTTATAGGTCGTACGCCCTGACATTTTCATCATAACGCTAAAACAAAATAGAAATATCAATTTAAGCGAGTGTAAACAAATATTCTTTAGCAACGTTCCTTTGGCAATGTCAATAAATTAGTAATGCATAAAACACATTGAATGATCACCATATAAAGTTTATTCGTACCATACTAACCGTACAACAAATATTTCCTTACCCAAATTAACTGAAGCATCTCATTGATGTGCCGTAGTGACTTAAATAGGAGCAATTTTCTTATACAACGTGCCTCTTTTCCCACACTTGAGGGTTCCACGCGTTTAAATCACAAATACGCAATCAGTGGTTCCATTGCACCATCTCAATGTGTGGTCAGAGAAGGGGCAAATCTAACAGTAGCCCCCGATGTAGTTTTTTTCATTTTGGTCCTTTTTTGCTCCCTTTCCATCCCTACCTTTTTGCCCCTACCTTTCCTTCAACTACCTTTTCATCCCTACCTTTCCTTCAACTACCTTTTCTCCCCTACCTTTTCATCCCTTTCCTCTCCTACCTTTTCATCCCTACCTTTCATCCCCTACCTTTTCAGCCATACCATTTCCTCCCTACCTTTCCTCTCCTACCTTTTCATCCCTACCTTTCCTCCCCTACCCTTTCCTCCCTACCTTTTCATCCATACCTTTTCATCCATACCTTTTCATCCCCTACCTTTCCTCCCCTACCTTTCCTCCCCTACCTTTTCTTTACACATAATCTTCATCCTTATCATATCTGTCTATTGCCTTACTCTTAGTTTCCCAAAGCGCTACACCCCATCATGGCCCCTTTCCACTCCTGCTTCCATCCCAAAATACCCATCTCAAACAGTCTCTTATCCAACCCTTTCATTCCCATCCTTTCCAATCCCTAATAGTCAAATATTCTGTTCCTAGAATGCTATTAATTGGCACAATGAATAATATTATTTCACCTGTGTGACCAGCCACAAGTGATCAACTTAGTTGGAGGGGGTTCCCTTTTTACTATAAAACTAATAGGAGATGGTAGGGTTTGGACTTGGAAATGTGGTTACTTTAGAGGTGTGGTTACTCCGAAGGATTCCAGTGTATGACCAGTCTGAAACAGTGACACACAGGCCCAGACATGGACAATCTGACTGAGTTTTTTTTCCAGGTGCCACTGTCATGGAAGACCTGTATAAAAAAGTCAATTGAGATTCGATAGTTGACTTATTTAATATAACGTACATAAAAAAACGAGGTAAGAATTATCTGAAAGGCTTCGTTGGCCATGTTGTCGAAGAATTTGCCGAGTTCATTATCACTAGTTGGATTTGACCTGTCGCACGTTTTGAAGTAACTATCTCAAGCTAGAGCGACACATATAGACACACCATGTTGTTTTCGCCTGCATCTCACATACTTTTGACAATAATTTTGGAATTTTACAACGTGTATAATCTTAGATGAATTTTTATTAAGATGTAATTGAGTTAATGTTGTGTTATATTTTTTCTCATGACGCCTGTGAGTGACCTTACAGTAAGCTGAATTTAGGTTGAGTATGATTGATTTGACCCCCATTTTACGAAACAGCAGACGTGACAGACAGAAGAAAAACATTTTGCCTGTCACGGTCAAGTAGGTTCTTTCGTACCATTATAATGACCATACATTGTTAGAAAAGTAGAGATATTTTTATACATGATGATTAATTTAAAAAACGATATTTAGTTAACGTGTGTCACCGGCAAGGGTATGGAGAAACGTGGCATTTCGGCTAAACATTAGGTGTACTACCAGTGTCTGGCATTACTTCTGAACTGATTCCACAGCAGACTTCGTGACATAATAAAGACCTTTTAAACGGATAGCATTAGCAGAGATAGGTGATAACAGAACAGAAGTGTGCAGAGTTCTCATCTTATTCTTACTAAAACAGTAATTTGTAAAAATAAATCTAGGGGTAAGTCCACGAAGCCGGCAAATAAAAGATCTCCAAATTAAATCTACAAATAGTGGAAAATGTAATGTAAATCATTCCCACAAAATTATTCAAGCAATATGCTACTTTTTCATGTTTTTTTGTTACTGAGATTCAGAGCACTTTCATACTTCCACGATATTCCCCTTGCTTTTGAAACCAAGAAAAAAGAGCTACCGGTACTCGATGGGGTAATTAAACTCGCATTTTAGTTTAGGGCCGTTTGAGGATTTGTCGCTAGACTGTATTATATGCATGTTTGGTGATTTTTTAAAATTGACTTTAGGGCAAATATCATGCACTGTTTGTAAGTGTCCAGATTATAACTAGACATGCCTATGTGCAATTTTAAATGCTATTGGTGTTATGATATATACTATGCATCTAGTGCTATAAGATTAGTTCTTAAGTTCGCCACTAGATGTCCTCTCTTGTATGTAAACATATACCCTGCATTCCTTTAAGCAATAAAAGGAGCCAGCCTCTTGACTACCAGCATGGCTGCGATCGACATGCCGTGTTCACGTTGTCTATCATCAAACAGTATTATACATACTATATAAACAAACATGGTGTCAGATTAGGTGAAATCTGAACGGAAGGATCACCTAGAACCCCTACAGAGCATTTATAGGAAAATCACACCCCACAAAAAGTGGATGATATAGGATTTACTTAGGATCACATGGAGTACACATGTTGACAGGATACACTAGACAAAGAAAACTGTGAGTAGAGAACTTTTTCCAAGTATTTCCTGAGGAAACATAGAAAATGGCAGCCTACCAAATACCTCCCCCACCAGCAATGAACTGCAAAGGTGATGTTTGCACAAATTGGAAAAGTTTTAAGCAAGCATGGGATTTTTATTGTCAAGCTACTGAGCTTACAATGAAGCCAGAGATTGTTAAGGTAGGAGCGCTCTGCTCAGTCATGGGTCCGGATTGCAGAAACATAATGATGCACCTCGCTACACTTAGCGAAGAAGACAGAAGAGACTCAACTCAGATATTAGAAAAATTGGGACAGCACTTCACCCCTCAGAAAAATGTGCTTTTTGAGAGATTTCGTTTCAATAGTGCCAGTCAAACTGAAACTGAAACAGTGGATCAGTATGTGATGAGGCTCAGACAACTCTCAGAGTCCTGTGAGTTTGAAGCATTACGCGAAGGACTTATCAGAGACAGAATTGTGATGGGAACAACTGATATCTCAACAAGAGATCGCCTATTGAAAGAAAGGCCCGTCCCTGACCTAAATAAATGCATTGACTTCCTGAGGGCCAGTGAAATCTCAAGAGTTCACAAAAGTCAACTAAACATAGACATTGACAACGACGCGTCAGGAAGCGTACATGCAGCTTTGAAATACAAGCCCAAATCAAGCCAGAAATCAGGCAAAAAGTCAAGTAATGAGAAAACCTCAGTTCTATCAAAATGCAAGTTCTGTGGAAATAGCCACGTGAGAGACAGGGATGAATGCCCTGCATTTGGCAAAACCTGCAAAAAATGTGGAATTGATAACCATTTTGCGACAGTCTGCCGAGCCTCGAATTATCAGAATAGAGCAAGGAAAGTGCATCAAGCAGATGTAGAGCTCTCCGATAGTGATTCGGAAGATTCAATCTACGCATGTCACCGAATTGGATCAGTCGCTAAAACCAAAAAATCCAAATTCATGACAAAAATGACATTCAAGACTGCATATCCAGCTGATGTTACAGTCCAACTAGATTCAGGAGCGACATGCAGTGCCATGTCAATGGGAAACCTGCAAGATATACTGCAGTCAGGAAAAGTTAAATTAGATCCCCCAAATGGCCGTGTCAAGCTCTATGATGGAAGAGTGGTAACACCACTAGGCCAGTACACTTTCGATGTAAAGATAGGAGGTGGAACATTGAACAGCATAACATTTGACATACTTGAAAATGCACCCTGGCCAATTATAGATGGAAACACATGCATTAAAAATGGATGGCTATCAATGAATGTGGAAAAAGCCGTGAATGCAGTAGAGGCAGAAAATGAACCTCTCAGCAAGTCCAAGATCCTCAACGACTACAAAGAAGTCTTCACAGGTTTAGGATGTTTACCTGGGGAGTATCACATTGAAATTGACCCCAGTGTGAAACCTGTCCAGCATGCACCACGTAGAGTGCCAGTACCATTGAGGGCAAAATTCAAGGAAAAAATCACCGAAATGGAGAAGAAAGGTGTCATCGCCAGGGTTACTGAGCCAACAGACTGGATATCAAGTGCAGTAACTGTGCAGAAAAATGATAAACTGCGTATATGCATTGACCCCAAGGACCTTAATGAAGCCATTAAGCGGCCAAAATATCAAATGCCAACAGTAGATGAGGTGCTTCCGAAATTAGCACAGGCTAAGGTGTTCACGGTGCTCGACGCCAAGGATGGTTTCTTTCAAGTCAAGTTAGATGCCGAGAGCTCCTACCTCACCACATTTTGGACACCATTTGGCAGATACAGATATTTACGATGTCCATTTGGAATCAGCTCTGCACCTGAAGAGTACCAACGCAGACAAAAAGAGGTGCTCGAGGGTCTAGAAGGAGTTGATGTCATAGCAGATGACATAATCTGTTTCGGATCTGGCGACAGCAAACAAGAGGCCGAGAAAGATCACGACAAGAATCTAATCGCCCTCCTCAACAGAGCCAAAGAGGTGAACCTAAAGTTCAACAAAGAAAAGATAAAATTCAAGCTTCAAGAAGTACGCTACATGGGACACTTACCCACCGAAAATGGAGTAAGAGCCGACCCAGCCAAGATAGAGGCAATACTGGATATGCCAAGACCAGAGGATGCCAAAGCAGTTCAGCGACTACTGGGCTGTGTGAACTACTTATCAAGATACCTGCCAAAGCTTGCGGAAGTATCTGCACCACTGAGACGCCTAACAGAGAAAGATGCTGAGTGGTTCTGGGAATCCCAACAAGAGGGAGCCTACCAAACCATTCTCAAACTTATGGCATCTACACCAGTTCTGCGGTACTATGACATGACACAGGAGGTCACTCTCCAGAATGATGCCTCCGAAAGCGGGCTTGGAGCAGTTCTATTACAGAATGGTCAACCTGTAACTTTTGCCTCGAAGGCCCTAACTAAAACAGAGCAAGGATATGCACAGATCGAAAAAGAATGTCTTGCGATTGTATTCGCATGTGAGCGATTTGATCAGTACCTGCATGGGAGAGACCTGATCACGGTACAAACAGATCATAAGCCGCTGGTTCCGATTTTCAAGAAATCAATTCACAATGCTCCAAAACGACTCCAGCGTATGCTATTGCGACTCCAGAAATACAACCTGAAGATAGAATACCTGCCTGGACCACAAATGTACATAGCTGATATGCTATCCAGAGCATATCTCACTGGCCGAAGCAAAGATGAAATACCAGCTTGCCATATATTCCAAGTGGAGAAAGAAGAAGCACTATTTAGTGATATAGCAAGTGTAAAACAGCTTCAATTCATAAATGTGTCAACAGGAACACACTCGCAGATACAGAAAACCACTGCCGCTGACCCAGTACTGCAAACATTAGCAACCGCTATTCTTACTGGGTGGCCTGATGTGAAAGAAAATGTTCCAAACAGTATCAGGCAGTACTGGAACATGAGAGATGAACTAACAGTTCAAGATGGAGTTATCTACAAGGGTATGAAAGTAGTAATACCCACAGTGATGAGAAAACAAATGATCGCCAAATCTCATACCAGCCACCTTGGCATCCATGCATGTGTTCGCAGAGCAAAAGATGTACTATACTGGCCGGGTATGACAGCTGAAATCACTGAGGCGGTAAGGATGTGCGCCGTTTGCAGCGAGTTTTTGGATAAACAGCAGAAAGAACCTCTGATGACGCACAAAATTCCAACCCTCCCTTGGTCGAAAGTGGGCCAAGATTTATTCACGCTGAATGGCAGAGACTATCTAGTAACCGTGGATTACTATAGTGATTACTTTGAGATCGTCAAACTAAATGACACCACTGCTAGAAGTGTCATCAAAGCCACGAAGGATCACTTCGCATGCCACGGGATAGCTGACATGGTGACTGATAATGGTCCCCAGTACACAAGCCAGGAATTTCAACAATTCAAAAGTGAATGGAATTTCAACCACACCACCAGCTCCCCATATCACAGTCAGAGCAATGGAAAGGCTGAATCGGCAGTTAAAATTGCCAAGAAATTAGTGAAAAAATGTAAACGTGATGATACAGATCTCCAGATGGCGCTACTAGAATGGAGGAACACCCCAGACATAAATGGGCTAAGCCCAGTGCAAAAGTTGATGTCTAGAAGGACAAAAACAACAATGCCAACAGCAGAAGCTCTACTCAAACCACTTACAGCTGAAGGAGTAGATGATAGCATCAAACACCGCAGGCAATTAACCAAACGCCACTATGACCAACATACCAAACCGTTGCCAGAATTGGACATTGGAGATTCAGTAAAACTTCAACCACTGAGACCTAAAGAGCCATGGTCAAATGGCTCATGCCTAGGTAAAGTAGGACCCAGATCCTATCTTATTCGCACCGAGGATGGTAAAATATGTCGCCGAAATCGTAAATTCTTACGAACAACCAACAGCATCCCTGATACAACACCAGAAGGCATAGAAACACCTATGCCGACTATACAAGTCAATGGATCACCAAAACAAGCAGATCCTGGAGTAACTTCAGCAGAAAACAACAAGATATTGCCACCTACACCAAAGAGAAGTGCTACGCCACCTAAGGTGCCAATATCATCTGGTCAATATATCACCAGGTCTGGAAGAACAGTGAAACCCACTGTAAAAGCAGATGTGTAATATGCCATAATGATGAAGGGTGTACGACGTGCTCTGCCCTAAATCATCATAGGATTACCCATATCCAGTGCCATCATCCGATAAAGAGGTGTTAAGGGTGTACGACATGCTCTGCCCGCAAACAACAAATGTGTATAATAAATTCAAGTGACGATTTAAGTACCAAGTTAAAATATGTACCACATCACAAACCATTAATAAGACAGAGAGAAAGCAAGAACTATATACTGTGTATGAAGATGAACAATTAGCATGAGCATCGATAGCAACGTAGTTATGAAAGTAATGCAAGGACTCATACAGTGACATTAAGAGCTACCTAGTCATCACTGAAAGTGTCATATCGATAGGAACTATTAGAGTTAACTAGTAGAATACAATCTAGTCAGAGAGTAATGATAAAGGATAATAAGGCTATAAACAATTTGATAAAGAGGGAGATGTTATGATATATACTATGCATCTAGTGCTATAAGATTAGTTCTTAAGTTCGCCACTAGATGTCCTCTCTTGTATGTAAACATATACCCTGCATTCCTTTAAGCAATAAAAGGAGCCAGCCTCTTGACTACCAGCATGGCTGCGATCGACATGCCGTGTTCACGTTGTCTATCATCAAACAGTATTATACATACTATATAAACAAACAATTGGAATTCACGATTTGGTTCCCGATCTCATCATCACTTTTCCTAGTGGTTGGGATGAAAGCTAGTTATCTTATGCGACACCTATTGAGCAAACATGATACTAATTAAGCAAACATTGGCTCGCAGCGCAGGATGGCGTTGATTCGGATTCATCTGTCCTATTATTCAAGCATTTGAGATTGGTAATAGAGTATTATGTGTTGTTTATACTATTGTGAGAACTATTTAGGATACAATACACTATTTCATCAACCAAACCATCAATACAAAATACTATAATAAAAAACATAATTGCGACGGAGCGCATTGTGCACAGCTTGGATGAAGAAAAGAAGGATATGTAGCGAGAGACCTGATATGGAGTTAGGCGGTGGTTTTCGCAGGGTACTCCGGTTTCCTCCACCAGTTACAAATGGCTACTCACGACTTAGCCGCAATATGGCAGAGGAACTGACGAAAAAAAACGAAATACCCAATTTCAAAATGTCACTTGTAAGTGGTGGAAGGAATCAGAGTGACCGGCAAAAACCACCGCCTAACCCCAAATCACTGGCAAAAGTTTTACATGCCCCGCCGGCTGGGAAATATCATAATCCTCCCAGCTAAAATCGACATCTCTAATACGTTTATATCTTATTCATTTTTTCATTTAAATAAGTAATCCTATAAGACAGTTTTTATGGTTAGATACGTAAATGTTGGTAGCGGTTATAACACGAAACAATGTAGAATTACTTTTCTTTCATAAAACGCCTGTCTCTTCATATTTTTTCAGACTACGCTTGTGACATTTGTTTCTACCGTTTCTTTTCCTTAAATATATAAAAGTAATCTAACCTGATTTAAATCATAAACGTTGTAATTAGATCTGTTTGCATAGAGATGGATATCTGCCGTAATTACATCTCTGCTATTCATGATTAAATTTTGAAATTATTGGATGATTTCATTTCTGAACATATACTTATTATTAATATTTTTTGTAATTATATTGCAATCGCAAACATATCATTAACAGATATGACTGACTGTCACAAACTACTCCCAAATGTATGTCTTACCTGTTTTAGTCACAATTTAAAGCCAAAATACAATTAGGCCAAACATACATTGAAAGAGATTTCTCTTTGATGTTTAATCAAATTTTGATAATCAGAGACATCTGCCAGTGGTTGATAAATGAATTTGAAGCCAAAAATAATCAGGCCAAGAATATTTTTGTAGGAAATTATCTTCACTGTTTTATTCAATTTGGATGATCATAGATATCTGTCATTGATTGTTAAATTAATTCGAAGCCATAAATGCAATCAGGCCAAGAATATTTAGGAAGAAAATTCTCTTTGTTGTTTCATTCATCAGGATGATCAGCGACATCTCATTCTACCACTGGTTGTCCAAATTCCCTATTTCATGATTAGCAAGTCGCACCACTCAGAGGCACTTGCACGGGGAATTTTGATCTGCAGCGCCCTCTATATTTTTGACATACTTCCCCAGTCTTACACAGGACCTTTCACTTTCATAAATATGGCCTTCTCTTCTATGAAACCCGACAAACTTTCATTTTTGCATTCTTAAACAAATTTATCTCTCATTTTCTGTCACATGATAGTGGATTAAGTGGAATTAAATAACATTTGTCCACAAAGTTCGAAACTGCGGCTTACACAAACAGAGATCACATGATCAATTCAAGATGGCGCCGCCTCCACCCCCTGGCCCTCCTCCCGGAGATTCAAACAACTCCCTAAGCTCTGGACAACATCATGAAGCGCCAGCGGTAAGTCTCGATCAAGGACCGATGTGTGATTGACGTTTCTGCGCATTATCAGAATGATTCACGTTAATTTAGGCTTGTAATCCGCCCTGACATCTGGGATCGACCTCGAAAATCCTCCAGTAATTGGACCAATGGCATTGCCAGTAACACTAACAGTGTACTTCATTATTTGTAATAATTCCTCTTCCTCTGACCTGTCACTTGTGACATGTTTGTTTCTGTATGTGCAGTGCTAACGTATACTGCATACATGGCAGTTTATCTGGCTATATTCTTTATGCCTAAGAATTATTTAACATTATTTATCTTCAAGAAATATGTCATCTGTGTAGACAATTGGGTGTCCAAGTTTAAACATCCTCATGAACCTGTTTCTGTTTCTCTTTCTGTCCATTTAATCGGCATAACCTCCTAAAGGAGTATCTCGTTGATGCGTGGCTCAGTGCGTAGAGTTTATTGCGAGCACTTGAGGCATCTTTGAACACATACTGAGGCACTGTGGACTGTTTAATACTTTAACCCGTTCCAGTTGAAAAACATGTTTTTTTTAATTTTTGAAATTCCTTTTAGAGTCTGCCGACTAGGACTGGTAGCGAGATGTTTTTAACAGCCTATTCTCAACTTAATAAAAATCAATCAATCAATTAATCCCTGTAACCTAAAGGCTGGAAGATATACATCCTCAAATCTGAGGCTCTACTACAGCATTGATAAATTCCTGTAGTTGATTGAATTACTAGGGTTGGGAATCGGTTGCAATTTCATGATCGATAATCAGTTACAGCCAACCGATCGATTATTGATCATAATCAGTTCATCACACTTTTGCAGTAATTGGGTACTAGAGATCTAGAGCCTAATAATAAGTGATAGTCTAAGACAATTACTTGCTATTAGCACCTACCTTAACTTCGTTTTGAAGTGTTTAGGGCCTTAGTTTCCTAGCAAGAAAGCTGACAACATGTCTGTCATATACATATTTTGCCACTAGGTGTCACCTTTTCCGATTATTATCGATTGCCAGTTTCGTAATCGATTAATCAGAATCAGAGAGGTAAACGATTGATTATCGATTATAATCGATGATCGTCCCAACACTATGAATCACCCTTACAATGAATATTCTTAAAACTTGCACTTGAAATTTTCTAAAACACTTTCATCCATAAGACACCATAGTCAACTTTTTTTTTTTGACAGTTTTTTTTCCAAAAAAAGCTTGTAAGATAAGTAATTACATTGGAGTGGCCTTAAGTGCTGATGAACCTGTGAGCCAATGCAGGAAGCCTGTCTAAGCTGTCACAATTTGCTAATATTTGCAACAGAACGTCACTGAAGTGTCAAGTATCGAGGCAGGCAGAGAATGATAATTTGTTATTGGAGTTCAAAAGTCACAGATAGGGACATTAGTCATGGACACCTCTGATATAGTTCTGGGTTTAGGCTTCAATTAGCCGGGTCTGACTCTATTACCCAGTTTATTTATGGATGCTTCCTGGTAATAAAGTCCTGAACCCCCCTATCTCTTTGCATTGCATTGTAATTTTTTTCTTCCCAAAATTCTCCCCCCCCCCCCTGGTGCCCAATTGACTTCATAACAATCTGCACTAAAATGTCTAGTGCATGTCACTACTTGTATTTTTTGATAAACCTTTAAGTATAACAGAGAGAAAGTCTAAAAATTTCTCAAGCGCTTTTTTTTTTTACATCTCTCTGGCAGCCATCTTTAGGCTGTCAGAAGTTGAAGAAATAAAGTATGTACATTTCCATTGATCAGAAAGAGGAATTGCAACAACTTGAGTAGCGATATATATATCTATATACATCTAATTTAATTCCTATGTTGATATTTGAGCTGTTGTGTTAGGAATAACGTTGCTATGAGGGAAAGACTTTCTTTCTGTACTGCCAGGTATACAGAGGTGTATACGGAGGTGTGTCGATGTTCATACCATATATAGTCAGTAGCAAAAAGTATAAATATCAAGGTATGAACATCGCTGTCAGATAAGGTATATGATGATAAGCAATTTGGCCATACACTATATGTTGCACTAGAGATATACATAACCTATTAGGGCTCGACACTAAGGGTGAACCTATGGCCAGAGGCCAGTAAAAATTCCCAAAAACAGCTTCGGGCCAGTAAAAAAAGACCAACTGGTCCTACAGGGCCAGTAAACATTTGGAGACATTCTTGTTAAAAAGTTCCCCCTGAGAATGTCCCCAATTGTTTTTGAAATAAATGAAGATAAATTTATAAAGATAAATGTGGTGAATCTTATGCAACGTTCTTTCTTCTTATGTTAAAGAAAAAATGTAGGGCAAGTAAACATTTTGCAGGACCAGTAGATGCTAGGTGTTACTGGTCCTACAGGGCCAGTATCATTTTGAGTTAGCGTTGAGGCCTGTCTATGGAGATAAGCAACTCCTACTAAATCAGCTCTTTCTGTATATTGGCAGAGAAAACAGGTTTATTTTTATTTCTGGTATAAGGGATGATGCTGTTGTCAAATGTGGGTCACAGGAAGTGATAGTAAGTAGAGCAGTGCTCATGCTCAGTAGAATGCCTAGCGTACTGATAAGAGCTAATTTGCATAACAATAGTGTCATACCTACTGGTGTTGGAGCTATTAGCAAGTGTTGCTTATCTCCATAGGTTTTGCCTATCTCTGGCTGCACTCAAGATAGAAAAGAAAAACAAAATTTGACAATTGAGTTCAATAAAAAAAAAAAGATGTTTAAAAAAAAGTGATAAATGAATTAAATAGATAAAAAAAGAAAAGAGAAACGAAATTTGACAATTGAGTTCAATAAAAAAATGTTCAATTTTTTTTTTAAATATGATAAATAAATTAAATAAATAAAAAAAGAAAAGAGAAACGAAATTGGACAAATGAGTTCAATAAAAAAAATGTTCCTAACAAATGAAAAAAAAAAGGATGAATAGATAAATTAATAAGTAAATAAAAAAGAAAAGAGAAACGATTTAGCTCATTAATTTGTTATTGATTTTTCCATGATTTGTTTATTATTTTCTTTGTCAGAATGATGCATACAGCAATGGCCCTGTTGACGGCTCCGATGGCCGTGTGTGGGAGAGAGCATGGAATATTGATGAGCTACGTAAGGGAGCCGGGAACTGGTCCCTCGCAGGTGACTCTGGGGTACGTATTCATTCAAAAGTCTCAGGGCATGTGAGCAATTTCTAAAAATTGTCACCTCTATATAAAGCTATACTTGCCACATCTTTTTTCGTTTTTGGCTGGTTGATATTTTTAGTTATTATTTAAATCATTGCAAAAAGTAATTGCAAAAACTGTTGAGGCGATAACAAATTTTAGTGATAACTAATATTAGTTGCGAAAAACTGTCGTAGCAATAACAAATTTTAGTGATAACAAATATTATTTGCGCAAACTGTTGAGGCAATAACAAATTTTAGTGATAGCAAATATTAGTTGCGAAAAATGTCTTGGCAATAACAAATTTTTAGTGATAACAAATATTAGTTGCGAAAACTTGCGGGGCAATATTAAATTTTAGTGATAACAAATAATAGTTGCGAAAAGTGTTTAGGCAATAACAAATTTTAGTGATAACCAATACATGTATTAGTTACGAAAACTGTTTAGGGGATAACAAATATAAATTGCAAAACTTGACAATAACAATTTTTAGTGATAACAAATATTAGTTGCGGAAACTGTTGAGTTGATTATAAATTTTAGCTATTTATTCTATCTTGCGTATGTTTCAGCTTCTGCAGTACCTCCAGGAGTTCTCGCAGAAAATGATCTCCAGGACGCATGAGATTGAGAAACAAGTCGACTGCCTCGTCAATGAAACCAAGGTATAGATTGTTTTAGGGGTTCCTAATAGGCCTCATAGTCTAAAAAGTTGTTTGTTTCCTGTAACCCTACCCTACCAAGTTTTTACTCAAAAAAAATCCCAACCAAAATTTTTTTCGCTCTTCCAACTCCCAATCAATGTAAAATATGCAAAAAACATAAAAATAGGGTAGATAGGTAGACAAGATAAAAAAAAAATTTGAAAAAAAAATTGTCTACATACCTCAAGGAGAGTTGTGGACAGGGTTATGATCAACGTTTTCTCTTCAATTATTTTCTGAAAAATGCTTTTTGCACTAAGATATTACCAAAGTAGTAACAACGTTTTTGGCTTCTACAGTAATGAATTGGTTAAAATCAAACAAGTTCTAATTGTTACTTTTATTTCAGGCAACTGGTGTGAGAGTCCACAATGTCTTCAATGACTTCAGTATGCTGGCGAATACTCAGTTTGTGGAGAATGTGAGTACCATTTGTTGTTCCTAATCCAGCTGTATCATTGCTAGTGCACCATTAGGGACAGGGTCTTTTAAAAATGCCTGTCTGAAACAGCAATCATAACATTTCTGCCTGTCCAAATTTAGCTACTCAGCTACTTCAAATCCTTATGTCAACTACATCTGATATCCAACCCTTTGCACAGTATTGTCTTTGACTGTTTTTAACATTGTCAAAGCTGCTTTCCAGTTTTCGCTCACCTACATTTTTTTCGGGTAATTTCAAACATTTCCATCACTTTAAGGGAAACAAAATCTAGGCATACAGGAAAATGTCTAAAATCCTATCATATTAGTCCTACAATTTCCAAGGAAATATTAGAAATTTAACTCTTCCTAGTTTTAGTCTACTTAAGTTGTAATCAATCAAATGGCATCTTGCCGTGTGTTCTTGTGAAGCTATTACAAGTAGGTTCTTGTTTCTGATATGCTAAATGGTTATTGTTAAGCATATTGTCCAAAATAATTTCAAATGATCTGATACTTTTCTTTATCGATAATATTTTTGATGTATGGAATAAGAATTAACATCCCAAGTGGGTAATGCTCTTTGGGTTTTTCTGTCCCTTTAACACTTGCAATGCTGAGGCTACTTTGTCCAAAAAATATCTAAACCCTGTCATGTTGGTATTCATTGAAAAGCTCTCGCTGAGTACTCTCAGATGAGTACCCATATACCAGGGTTTCAGTCATTTTTAAAAAGATTTTTGCATCATTTTGTATTGGCCAAAGCAGCTACCAACAGCATAGGGGTTAACATTTATTTGCCATATGTCACTTTCTTGTTGTAGCGTGTTTACGATGAAGATGTGAGTCAAGAAGGAAATGCCAACACTGCTGACAAGAAACCAGAGGAACAGGTAAAACTAGTTAATTCCAACGTTAGGGAGATATTTCATTTCACATTTATCTCGCTAAAAAAAAAATTTGAACCAATTTGTTACTGAAACGGCCCATTGAATAAATGAAAGAAGTTAGCTGTAACTCCATAGTCACGACTAATGCACCATGTCAATTGAATTCTTTTCTGATCATTTACTCCCAAAGTGTCCAAAAAGGCTTCATTATTTTAGTGATATCTTTTTGAAGTGACCACTTTAAATAAAGTATTTAAAGGAAATAATTTCACTATAACACACCCAACAACTCTATTTTACTATTTCATGCTTTTTTTTCATTTGTGAGTTATTTTCAAATGTAAACGCATCAATGTCAATTTTGAGCATCTAATCAAATATACTATCAGCCAAATCTGATATATATACATCATATATGTTTTTATTGGAAATACCTTCAGAAGTATATATATTGAGAAGGTACAATACTCTTTTCTACATCTTAAAGCAAAAGCAGTGCAGACATTACTTGTTACATGAATATAATCCATGGAACATCAGGCAATCCAGTTTGGTCAGGAATAAGCCTCATCTTATAAATTGAGTTAGCCTGTATAAAGAAGGAAGGACAGAATTGGTTTTTACGTCGTTTCAACAGCGTAGATCACAACGTGATATAAAAACCTGTACCTGGAAAGCAATTCCCATGATGAAGAGTTGCAAGGGGTCTTTCAGTTGCAAAGCACCATAGACAACCCTACACAATGCCACACATTTAAATAGCAACCAGGCCAACCTGTTTATCAAAATCCATTTACTTTTCTAGGAGAAGACTCGAGAGGAAAAGGAAGCTGCTCTCATACCGAAAGTCGTGGAGGCCCTCAAGTTCGGTCAAGAGGTCATCGACAACGCTTTCGAAAAGTTGGACGTAAATGTTGGCAACTCAGATTCCGAGGATGACGATCCTAGCTTTTCTGAGGCCATACTCGAACCCAAGGTACTGTAAATCCTCCAAAATTTAGACCACCTTAGGAATTTGGACCACTATAATTATTTTGCAAAGTAATTAGAGTGATCCTAGCTTTTCTGAGGCCATACTCGAACTCAAGGTACTGTAAATTCTCTTGAATTTAGACCACCCTAGAAATTCGAACAAGTATAATTATAGTGATCCTAGCTTTTCTGAGGCCATACTCGAACCCAAGGTACCGTAAATTCTTTTAAATTTAGACCACCCTAAAAATTCGGGCAAGTATGATAATTTAGGCACATGAAACCTCCATACTATTTTGGTGATATCTCTCTAACCAACACACTTTTCCCAAAAATATTTGAAGAATTGTAAATCCAAAACTTAGTTAAAAAGTCCCATCAAATATTTTTCCCATCTATGCTTAATTTTGGTGATATCTCTCTAACGAAAGCAAATTTTGGAAGATATTTGATGGAGAAGTGATATTTTTCTAGTAATTGGTTCTGTAATGTATTGTTGTGATATTAAAAGAAACAATATTCTCCCATTCTGAGGTGTGTTTTACAGTTAAGGATTAGTCGTCCTCAATGGGTGTTCTTCAATGGGGTTAAAGGTCAAACTGGTGTAATTGTCCAATCAGATCCCTCAATTTCAATCAATGGGTCACTGCTGCTGGGTCAAAGGTAGACCCAACAATAGCGCGCGTGGATTTGAACAAGCGTCACATACGTGATCTGGCGCCAGTTTATGGGGAAACAAACGGTGCACGTCACAACAAACGTGTATTACCATTGTTGAACTAGTGCGCGGGTGACCTTTGGCTGACCTAGTTTAGCTAGCTAACTTCACGGTAAAACGTGTAAATTTCTCCTCTTTCCATCCACTCGTGATGGAACCTCTATAAGTAAATAGCATGGTTTGCACAGGTATATCTCTATGCAACATAGATAATGAAAGAATATTTATTGTAGGATCCATATCTTCATCGACCGTTACCGTATTTAATTGGCAGTTCAGCTTTTGCTCAAGATGACGACGTTGGATTGGTAGACACACCATCCGGTAAGTAAAGGGTTAATAATAATTAACTCATAATAGTGCATATGCTGTCTCATAATTTTGAAAATATCTTAAAAAAACGGATATTTGTCTCATCTTTTGTCTTATATATTACAGATCCCCTTTATAGAATAATGTAATTTGGCTTCCAAGTTTCATATTCCTACAGAGTTGTCTTAACCAATGGGGTGCTTTGAATTTTTCTTGCTCTTTTGGTCTGACAGTTAAAGTATTATGCAGGAAAACAAGAGCAAAGAAATTTTAAGGGAGATTTTCTTTTAAAAAACGAGAGACTTTCATAATTTAACACTTATGCTGCTGTTGGCTTATTTGGTCCATACAAAATGATGCAAAAAAACTGAAAGATTTATTAATACCCTGGTACATAGGTACTCATCTGAGAGTACTCAGCCACCTGAGCAGCGTAAGGTTAATGCTTGTCTTTGCTTTATTCTAGATGAAGAGTCGGAGTCTGACCACGGTAGCATCAGCCAAACCGAGAGCGAGGCTGAGTCTGAGAGCGAGACTGAGGGATCGGACACCGAAAAGGCTGACCGCAAAATCAGCATCGATTCAGACTCAGAGGTAAAACCAGATGCCACAGTATTCTATAGAATTAAGAATTTAGTTTTATACATAGGAAAAAAATTCAGGGGTTCGTACAAGCCTGGCTCGGGCTCTTAAAGCTAGGCATCCTGGGCAAGATGTAGCCAACTAGTTGCTCGGCTACATTTCGAGACCAAGTCAGCAGGTGCTTAAAAGATGCCAAATGCAGAGTGCATCTTGGGATAGCATGAAAGACCCCATATGGCTGCCTCATGCCTGTTACATGGTCACTTCTGTAAGCGATAACTGAGTAGTGCTGAAGAGGACAGGTTCGGGGGAGGTCTTATTTGAAAGGTGACATGTATAAGCTCATTTTGAACCTAAATCATTCTGATGGTGCATTTGCCCTTTAAGGGTGAACCCTGCCTAGGATATAGACTAATCACTATATGTACTTTAATCACATAATAACCAAAACTCAGCCACCTATGTTGCATAAAATGTTCCAATGTTTTCATAAGGGCATGCTTCTTTCTGCCTGCATATATGCATGCTTCTACCTATCTACGTACTTAGTCTTAGCCAGCATGGCGTCTGGGCGTCATTTGGACATCTAAATCACCCTTGGGACACCCAAAGTTTTCATTGAGGAATTTCTTATAATGTCAATTTCATGCATGTAATCAAATTTTTAACACCTCATCATAATTCCCATCACATTGTTTATGGACATTATGCATTATTTATTAAGTATATACATGTTTATGGTTGTAATTTAAGAATATTGTTGTCTCCCATGAAATGCTTTCGACACCCGTTTTCTAAATCCTGGCTAGGACCCTGTATGTATTTCTGCTTCTACCTTCTATGCACCAAATTACCATGGTATACAGTATCTATCTATGTGTATTTCTGCTTCTACCTTATTACATAAGAGCATGTTTCTTTTCATTTTCATTCAGTATTCGGATAGCGACAGCAGTAGCAGTATTGAGGGTAGCCGCAAGAAAATTTCGCATAATGGACAGCATGCTCAGAAGGTACTTTTTTGGTCTCTTGATTCTTTTTCCTTTTTGATTTTTTTGCTGGTGTCGTGAATTGCTTCAGAACTTTCTACCCCTTGTCTACTCTTTAGAATGATTTAACCTGGTCTCTTGATTCTTTTTCCTGATTGATTTTTTTGCTGGTGTTGTGAATATTGTCAAAACTTTCTGCCTCTTTTCTACATTATGGAATAAGGCGATAGTCACACCATGAATTTATTTTTGTAATCACATATTCAGTTGAATTGTGTTCTTGTGTGCGAAGTTAGCGATCGATTTTCCTTCAAGCTTTCGTTTCTGCGAGTTTATGCGAATCTGGGCCACGGTGTCTGATCTTATTGTATTTCTTTTTTTGCCTATTTAGGAAGGAGACCTTTTCGGTGAAAGTGATTCTGGAGAGGATAAGGGTCTGTTTGGCGATGATGATAATGACGGAGACAAGGACGAATATGAAGAACATTCAAATAAAAAGAATAAAAAGGTAAACAAATATCTTTTTAGTTTTACTCGCCTATCTAAATTGTTTCTTGAGAAAAAAAGTCAAAATGTTTTTTGCATCTCATCCAACCAAATGAAATGTAAATTTAACTTTGATCGAAATATTTTGTGTAGTATTACAAAGGTTTCTCACTCAATATGAAACAAATTGAACTATAGGATATAAACATGGCGTCCAATCACATGGGCCTTTACCAGATACATAATCTGGTTCGAATCAGAGTCATTTTGGCGAACTGGTTCTGGTTAGTCACATGGTTTGTGACATTTCTGGTTCCAACCAGGCTTGCTAAAACAAGCCCCTGAGGTTCTATTGTTTTCTTTTCAGTCCAAGAATGACCTTGCTGCGGAATTAGCGGCAAGGTTGGGCGGGTCGTTGCCAGGGCAACAGAATGAAGAAGAGGAGGATGAGGACAATATAGCGGAGAAATCAAAAGGTGGGCTACTGTATAACTGGTATTTTTTACAGGCATTTAATTTTCGCTATTTTCTTGCTCCCCATGATAGTGTCAAAATAACATCCTTTAATCAAACATTTTGCTTCATATCTTCTTTGTATCTCTGCTGGAATGTCCAAATTTAAAGTAGCACAAATACCCTCCAACAGGGCTGTAAAGCTAATTGTTTTAGCACTCCAAATTATAGCCGTATACAGTATCAAGGTCATTTGACACATCTGGAACTTTTGTGTAAAGGTCATTCAAAACCTATTTTATTTCCATTGTTTAATTCCTGTTTTAATCGTTTCCATGTGTTTTTTGTATGCAATCCTCAAGATCAAGATCTTTAGTCCACTAACAGATTCCAGGTCTATATTAAAGTATAGTTTGATAAAGAGAGATACTTGTATTGCATGGGTTTTTATCTTTTCTGGAGGATTTCTCAAGGACCCCTTGAAATCTTTCCTGTAATTCAGAGATGATATCGTGATTTGGTATTTTCTTTTAGAAAAGAAGAAAAAGAGAAGGGAAAGGAGTGTTTCAACTACATCCGATAAGAAAAAAGGAAAAACAAAACATAAGAAAGAGCACAAAAAAGAAGGTTTGTATGATTATAAGTTATATGAATAAATTATGTTTTATGTATATACGCCACTCAAAATATATCAGACACAATAGATATATTTTTGTTTAGTGGGGAAAGAAAATGTTAGTATCTTTTGGAATTCTTATGTTTTAATGGTATTGTATCAAGTGCTGGTTTCTATCCCTAGTGTTTAAGCCATTAATGCTTCAGGGTAACTCATTTAAATTTTTGTCTGGATCTTTGATATTTTTGACAATAACTTGGAAATCAAGAATGAATTAACAAAATATTTAAAGGAAAGTTGGTACGGTTATGATAAACATTTCTCAATCAAATACTTTCCTTGATTTGCTTTTATCTGTAAGATTTCATCAAAATTGTCACGCTGCTTTTAGCCGCGCTCTTGGGCATTGATGGATTAATTACCGATTGTGCTGTTTTAGATGATAACCTGTTTGGTGGGGCAGACCCCGAGGAGGACGATTCTCCATTCAGCAAGAAAGGAGGACTCTTCTCTGGTGGAGGAGGGTTATTTGATGACGAACAGGAGGTAAGAAAATCCACTGGAGTTGCAGAAATCGGAATTTCGATGATCGTCTCTTTTTCTGCCCTATTGCGACGCATTTGCGACTTGCCAGTTGTAATGGGTGGAGGAAACCTGTGTTCCCGGCGAAAACCACAGCCTAACTCCAAGTCACTAGTAAATCTCTCACATGCCTCGCCTGGGATTTGAGCCTGGATGGTGGGGAGAGACAGCTAGCAGTCAGTGGCAACACCTTAGACCACACAGCCATTAGTCCTAGAAAAGAAAATTGTTTGTTTCCTGTAACGGTCCGAAAAAAAATTGGGTAGTTAGGTCGGTAAAAAAAATATTTTGCCCAATTATTTTTGGTCAAAAAATGTGTGTTTTGTGCATGTTTTACATTGATTGGGAGTTAGGAGGCGGAAAAACTGTAGGGTAGGGATTTTTTTGAATAAAAATTTGTTAGGGTAGGGTTACAGGAAACAAACAACCTTTTTTAGGCCTTATGTCAGGTACCCCAACGCCACTGACTGATCAGGTTATGGGTTACGCCAGGGATAGAGAGAGAAAGATCCGCCAAGAAGCTTAACCCTTATGCTGGTGGTGGCTAATTTTGCCAATAAAAAAAGATGCAAAAAAACGAAAAATTACTGAAACCCTGGCAAATTCTTGCATTCTTGTGCTTTGGACGAAAGTAGTCTCAGCATTGGAAGGGTTAAGGCACAGTAATACTACAGAGTTAAGAATTTTAAAAGTTATAAATGTTTAAAGATTAACAAGGCATAACTTGAGAACAAAACAATTCAGGCACACCTGCGACTGCTATTTATCTACTTATTGAAATCAGGCAAAATATAATTTAACAATGTCAATTATATTTTTGAAAATGACATTTTACGAAATAACTCCAAATGATGCCCAGACACCCTGCTGACTAAGGCTATGGCTCATGGATTGGATATTTGTTTTGACCAGGGTGGATTGTTCGATGATGTGCCGAAAAAGAAGAAAGAAATATCTCCCCCAAAAGACGTAGAATCGTTGAAGGATGAGGAGGAAACAGATGAGGAGGAGGAGGAAGAGGAGGAGAAGGAAAAAATGCCAGAGCCAAGACAGCGGACGAAAAGTGGTAAAAAACTTCCACCTGGTGCAGTCAATATATTTGGTGGTAAGTTATAACATTTTCATCCATTTCTACCTTCCCTCAAGTCTCGATACCTAAAAGCAATGTACTGTACTACTTTGTAACCCTGGGGCCCTCGGGCTACTTGTAAACATGCCGGAGGGCCTCAGGGAAGATCTGTACCATTGGACTGAGTTACCCTCTTTAAATAAAGATTATTGTTATTATTATTATTATTCTTATTCTTATTATTATTATTATTATTATTATTATTATTATCATTATTATTATTATCATTATTATTATCATTATTATTATCATTATTATTATTGTCATTATTATTATTATTATTATTATTATTATTATTATTATTATTATTATTATTATTATTATCTCTTTAACCCATTAATGCTCACAGCGACAAAACAACCTGACAATTTTGATAAAAACCTGCAGGAAAAGGCATAGTTAGGAAAATATTTGATGAAGAAATGTCATCAACAACATCACCAACAACTCTACTTCAAACATTTTTCTAAAACCATCCTCAATTTCAAAGTTATTGTCAAAAGTATTGTGGATTCAGACAACAATATCTTTAATCATTAATGGGTTAAGATATACTGTCAATAGGGTTGGATACCATTAAGAGGTACCGGTACTGCTATCGGTATCATTTCAAAAAGTATTGTATCGTACCGTTTCATTCCTTAAACGTACTCTTAATGATACTAACCACTGTCCAGTTATCATATATCATGTATTGTCTAGGATCCTAAACATTACTATTCACAACATTTATATGATAATAATGCAATATAAGTACCTGGAATCTACATTTATTAACCCATTGATGCTTGCAGCGGCCAAAACAGCCTGGCAATTTTGACGAAATCTTTCCAGCAAAAGTGTATTTGGGAAAATATTTGAAGGAGAAATGTAAATTAGAACACTGCCAACAACTCTCCTTGAAATATTTTGTAAAATAATTTTCAATTGCAAAGTTATTGTTATAAGTATTATAGATCCAGACGACAATTTCTAAAGGAACTTTGAAGCATTAATGGGTTAAACTGCGCACCATTATTGTACATTGGATCCTTATACAAGTATCCCACAACATACTGACATTCAAAACCAGTACGCAAAAATTAAACCACGCATCAAAGGCAGTTGCCTGCTGAGCCAGCGCGCAACAAAACCACTTGCTTTGTTGCAAGTTGCAAGTGAATTTGGTAAAAAACAGCAATAGGGCAAGCAGAGCAAGACCCTATCCTGTCCTGCTTGACAAGTAATGTTTTGGGAAGAGACCTCACAAAGTAAATCACCTTTGTTTAACAGAGTGGCAGGGCAAGTGGAAGTGCCGGCAGGGCAAGTAAACTTTAGGGGCAGCTTGCCCCGCTCAGCAAGTAATGTTTTGGAACCTGTGATGCTCCCTGTGAGCGCATTATTTTATATTCGCAAAAATTAACACTGTATACAGTACTTGGACACCCCTGCACATTAGTTTTGGTTCTCTCCTACAGGTGGCGATGAGGGTCTGTTCGAGAGGACGCCTCCTCCAGACCTCAGCGACGACGACGAGGAGATAAATGTTTCAACCAATCAGCAGCCTAGTAAACCCAAGGTCAAGGCCACAGGAGGGGGCGGGGGACTCTTCGATGACGTAGACGAAGATGACCTTTTTTCTTCTACACTAAAGAAGGACACCAAGGAAAACAAAAAAGGTATATAGATGATAGATTTAGGTATAAGAGTATATCTGAGGGGAGGCTCCTTCAGGGAACGGTATACAGTTACAGGGCTTGCATGAAAAGACTTATTTTGATTAATTTTTGAAAAGAATTTTTTTGTTTTATTTTCCTGCTTGCCAAGCATGATGGCCATGCCTTACAATATAATTGCTAATACAAACAACATTTTTAAGGGAAATTTTTTTATTTCATATCAGTTGCCCGAACCCTTGTTACACAATTGAACTTTGGCCAGTCAATAATCCTATCCTACAATAAATTCTTAGAAATTTAGACCCCCCTAGGAATTTGGGCCTCTATAATTATTTTGCAAATTTTTTAATGGTAAATCTGGGTAACCCTCAATCTATCGCCAGTTTCTATTTCATGAAATATGGATGTAGCTGTAAATCTTGCTGGTACAACAGCAATGTATTTTCAGAAAACATGGGCCATCCTGAATCCATAAAAATCGTAATTATTGAAAAGTATCCCAGATGACTGAGAATTTACGGTATGCCATATTGTGTAAGAATTCTTATGCTGAAAATTCTCAGTAATTTCGGAAACTTAATAATTACTATTTTTTTTGGTTAAGGGTGACCCATGTTTTATGAAAATACTGTCAAAGCAGAGTAATTGTTGTCCATACCTTGTAAAATAGCTACCAGCGATAGATCAAGGGTGGTCCAGATTTCCCAATAATCATTTTGCTAAATAATTATAGTGGCCTAAATTCCTATGGGTGGTCCAAATTACCGAGAATTTATGGTATTTTCTTTTATCCTCTCTATTCCTAGCATCCTCTAAACCCAAGGCCACAGTCGACCTCTTCGCAGACGATGAGGAAGAGGAGGGAGGGGATCTATTTGGCACGCAGCCAACTGTCAAGAAATCTCTAGCTAAGGAGGAAGAAAAGACAGAAGTCGAGGTGGAGGAGAAAAAAGAGAAACCGAAGAAAAAGGTAAGAATTTTCGATCTAAACTACTCTTCCTCTAGTTGTGAACTTACGCATGTTGAAGTGCTTCCATGCTTGTTTTGTTCTTAAGTCTTAACCCATTAAATACTTAAGAGTTCCCCTAGAAATTTTCGTCTAGATCTATGATACTTTTGACAATATCTTTGGAATGGAGAATGATTTTACAAAATATTTGAAGGAGAGTTGTTGGTAATGTTCTGAATAATATTTCTCCTTCAAATACTTTTCAGCTTTTTTAGTTTTAACCCAATACATGCTCAAGAGTTCCTCAAGAAATTGTTGTCTGGACCTATGATACTTTTGCCAATTAAGTTGAAATTATGAATGATATGATAAAATATTTTAAGGAGAGTTGTTGCTAATGATCTGATGAACATTTCTCCTTCAAATATTTTCTCAACTATGCTTTTGCATGGGAGATTTCTTCAAAATTGCCAGGCTGATTTTGTCCCTAGCTGGACGGGTCCTTGCTATAGTCAGTCTGATCCAAGCATGGCTGATCATTTTTCCTCTTTTTTGTTACAAAAAGTGTGTGGTTGCACTCCAAACGTGGCAAATCTCTTAGGAGCACTATTCTTTTTATGTATATACCTACATTCTGTTTCAACCCTGTAAAATGTTGACTTTGCTCATTAGGTCCCATTGTAGAATTTGCCCATTGCAAACAGTACAAATGTGCACCATCTCGTGTGGAATTTAACAATGAGCCCCTAATGTGCAAAATCAGTATCTTAACCCTACTCTTGCTAACACCGGATATATACGGTGCTACATATCTTGCCTGTGTGACCAACACCGGATATACCCCGTCTTTGGGTACCCTTGCACTTAAAAATAAAAACTACATAGGTGGATTAAGGGGTATTGAATTATACTAGATATTAATGTTTTACCATTTACTATGTTTCTATATTAGTTTGTGAAGCACATTATTGAAACAGTAATAGAAAATTATGAAATCCTTTTGATTTGGTGAGTAGACCCACAATATCCCTGGTCCCAGTGGATAGGTTCTCCCATATGGGGGTCTAGCATGACAAGGGTTAAGGAGTTGAGAAAGAAAGAAGGTATATAGGTACTGGAGTGATCCTAAGAGATTTGCCAAGTTTGGATAGAAAAAATGAACTTTATGTAACAAAAAGAGGAAAAAACGGTCAGCCAAGCTTGGGTCAAACAAACTATCGGCTTCACAAGGGCTACTTTCTTTGACCCCTTACCAGCCCCGGGTTCGACCTGGGCCTTGTTTAGCACCATAAACGTTGATCAACGTTGATCCAACGTATCCCGTTCAGATCGTCATCGCAAGAAAACGTTGAAACCTTTCAGATTCCATTTTCCCACCACGTTGATCAACGTTGATTGTCCTGAACAAGGCCCAGTCGAACCCGAAGCTGGTAAGGGACCAAAGAAACCTAGCCCTGATATCCATATTTATCGTAACTTCTCAATAATTTAGACCCCCTAGGAATTTATAGGTGCCTGCACTTTTGCCCGTCATAGCAGCATGTCCCCTTGTTTTTGTTTGCGGTTTTGAAGTTGCCTGCATGACGCTTTTGTTTTTACCCCGGCAGCTTCCTCCGGGTGCTGTGTCTATGTTCGGGGGTGCCCCCAACCCCCTGGCGGCTGCCCTCAAGGCAAGGAAACCACCCTCGGACGACGAGAATGAGGTAAGTTTAAGCTTTTTGTATAAAGTAAAATCTCTTGAAGTGACCATCCCTCTTTGTTGATCATCCCTCTAAAATGACCACATTTTTCAGTCCTAAAGTAACATTTTCTTCTTTTTTTGGCTCTCGGGTGATCTGCATGAAGTCCCTTGATTTTTGCTATGACCAATCATTCAGTTTGACACTACCGGACGGTCAAGCTTTACAATTCTGCATCTCAACAAACTTTTTAAAGTCAGTTTTGTTGTTTTTCGCAGGATTTATCCGATGAGGAGGAAGAGAAGCCGAGCTCTCGGGCGAGCAGCGTGAAGTCGTCGCGGTCGAGCGCCTCGGCCCGGGCGGAGAGCAGGAAGGAGCGAAGTCCGTCGATCTCGAGCAACAGTCTCTTCGCCGAGGAGCCCGAGGACGATCTCTTCGGCGCCACCACCACCACCGCTAAACCCAAAACACAAACGTAAGTACAAGTTTCTCACTTTTAATCCTTCCAATGCTGATGATGACCTCTTCCCTACTGTTAAACCCAAAACACAAACATACGTAGAAGATTCGCACACTGAACTTGGGTCTAAGCCAGGATTTAGAAACTGGGTGCGCAAAATTGGCCATTGTAAAATTTTGGGGCATCCCATTTTTCAAGGGAGACCACAATCTCAGGAGGGAGGAAGGGGAGGGAGGGAGGGAGGGGGGAGAGAGAGAGAGAGAGAGAGAGAGAGAGAGAGAGAGAGAGAGAGAGAGAGAGAGAGAGAGAGAGAGAGAGAGAGAGAGAGAGAGAGAGAGAGAGAGAGAGAGAGAGAGGAAGGGATACATTCTTGACGCTTTACAAGTTTTTTGCTTCATTTTGTATTGGAAAATTAGCCACAGAGCATAAGGTTTAAAAATTACTATACATGCTTGAAGTTATCAGTCAGTCAAAGTTGAGAACAGCCCTAAGGCTATGAGGTTTTGGGCAACAAGTGATAATATCCCTAGGCATTCAACAGTATATATTACAACATGACCTCAGGCTACAGTAAGGAATGCTTGACAAAAGATGAAAAAGATATTGTTGAATTGAATTTCAGGTAAAAAAGAAACATATGCACATGATATGGAATAAGTGGTTGTGCCCAGGTGTGTGCTTTAGATAAATATAGGCTAAAAGGTAAGAGGAAAACAAAGAATTAAAATGAAATATCTTATTTGATCATAAAAGACAAAATATGATAATCTGGTGGCTAGGCCTGTTGGTGGCTGAGAGGGATGAGGTAGATATGTGTAACCGTTTAGTGTAAAACTCTGTGCTTCCCTTAGCCTGATTAGCCCCTCTCTCTCTCTAGGCTCCTAGTCCCTAAAAAGTTGATACCAGTATTCCCTTCTGTGTTGACCAAGCACTGTGGTGTAGTACCAGGTATGTAGATAGATGGCACCACCTGATCCTCCTATCTCTATAGAATGCTGGTGAGACAAATGTAAACTAAATTGGCCACTATGGCCACCTAGACTATTTTGGTGTCTGGTAACAAATAAATGACGGAAAAATACATATGACAGTCTATAAATCTAGGCTAGGCTAGGCCTGCTGATGGCTGAGAGGGATGAGGTAGATACGTGTAATAGCGATAGTGTCCTGAGGACATTAGCGCCAGCTGTTGTGTGCTCAGTTATGTGTGGAGGAGGTGTACCAGGTGACTGTGAAATCACGGCGGCCAGTACCGGACAATAACACACTGGTCAGTGCTGCTTACTCTCACTATAGATACACACTGACCAGGGAAATCCAGTACTGGACACTTACAGTAAACAACCGACCAGCGAGTGCTGTTACAGTTGTTGGACACTAACACTGGACTCGTATAGGAACCCACAGAGTGGTCACACCTGTTGGACCCAGATTGACCAGGGAATAAGGATCCCTCAAAGTGACCAGAGCCTCTCACGCTACTGGACACAGAGTAACCAGTGAGATCCAGTACTAAACACATATAGGACCCCACAGTCCAGCCAGTGTTGTTACCATTGTTGGACACAAGCTGACCAGGGACAGCTAGCACTGGACACTACCGCACCCCACAGACTGGTCAGTCCCCCTTATTCCTGCTGGACACAGACTGATCAGTGAGATCCAGCACTGGACAATAACAGGACCCCATGGTCAAGACAGCGCTGCTAACCTTCCATGTTGGACACTCACACACATTCTGACCATAGATCAGACCATCTAGGATTAGATATATAGCACAGCAAGTCCTGAAGGCTAGGTGGACCCCACACTCCTAGCGCACAGAGGCTGGACACAGAGTGACCACTGAAGAGATAGCAGCTGTACATGCAGGTGGCCATAGAATAGAGTATGGTGGAAGTTGATATGATGACCACTGTCGTGGTTGTTGGAATTGTGGAAATGTGCTT
>OZ012700.1:29292421-29304921 GCA_963942565.1 Maea johnstoni
TGCCACAGGTGCTGCTGTATTCGGTTGGCACGGTAACAACCTTGGCATAAAGTGACAACAAAGTGAATCTTCATTGTTTGTTTATTTTGGCGAGAAGTGTAATGCAACAGTTGTGGTTTTATATCATTCAATTGGAATGGAATGGTATTAAGCCATTTTGTAGTACATAATGGACTGCTTTAAATACTTGAGGAGGAAAAGGATGATCAATTTCGAGAGACAAGGAAGAACTTCATGATAATTGACTAACTATTGATTTCAAGATGTCTTACAAGAAATTCAGCACAGCGACTGCTATCAATGACCGCGGTCCTCTGCCTGATATCTGTCAGGAGATTGGTCACCGCGGTGACAGTCGCCATAACGATAGTAACCATGGAAGCCATGAACAAAACAGGAACTATAGAACTGATGAACAGGGAGATGATCACCATGATGATAGTACCCCATGCCTGAATCGAGCCCACTCTCGAGATCGCCATGGTAACGGTAATAGCCATGGTAACGGTAATCTCAATTGTAACGGTAATCACCATGGTAACGGTAACCCTGGTAATTACGATGATACGCAAAGTCAACCTCAGGAAAACAGAGGTGCGAGGAAAAAACTTGGACTGAAAAGCTGGAGAAAGTTTAAGTCGGTGATCAAGTCTGCGAGACCAAGATTGGGGAGGTCCAAACGGTCACTTTCTGAGAGTGATTCTTTGATCGGGTAATTGTGTTATTCGTGAAATCTGCATGTGGTACAGGTATGGTAGGGTAGGGTATGGTACCCATCAGATAGCAGAGTCATTCTTTAATCCTTTCAATGCTGAGGCAATCCTTTCACCCAAAGCACAAGGATGCAAAGATCTTTGAAAACCATCTAAACCCTCTCAAGTTGGTATTCATTGGATAGCTCTCGCCGAGTACTCTCAGACGAGTACCCATTTGCCAGGGTTTCAGTGATTTTCCTCATGTTTTTTGCATTATTTTGTATTGGCCAAATTAGCCACCAGCAGCATAAGGGTTAAGTGTACCAACATCATCATCATCAATAATCATCATGACATCATCATCATCATCATTATCATCATCATCATCATCTCCAGCATCATCATCATCATCATCATCATCATCATCATTATCATCATCATCTTCATCATCATCTTCATCATCATCGTCATCATCATCAGTTACAACTCTCAGTCAGCAGGGATCCACCATGTCCTAGTGGTTACGATGCCCAGCTCCCGAGTGTGAGTTCACAGGTTCGGGTCTCCACCAGATCCCTTAAGCGAGTTGGCCTGGTCGCTTTATAAATGTGCCTCTTTGTGGAGGGCTGGCTATGGCACTTCTGCAATTGAAAGACCTCTTGGAACTATTCGTGAAGAGATTTGTTTTACTGGTTTTTATCTCGTCGCGATATGACCTTAGCTGTTGAGAGCAACATAAAAACCCATTCTCTCCTTCCCTCTGAACAGAATATTATGACTGGTGCATGACTAAAATATTATTTAGTTTTAAGAGATTTGAAAAGAATTACAGATCTATAAAACGGGTAAGATGGGGTTAGTTAGAAAAAAAATCGAAATAATTATGTGAAATTAGGTTAACTCAATTTTAATTCTCAAGTTGTCTGTGTTATACTGTATAGTTTGAAATATTAACGAGTGGGTCCGATTCGTCAATATTTGTTCTATTTTGTATTCAAATTGCATATCTAGTCAATTACATATGGTCAGTTGATGACCGGAAGCTAATTTTTTACGATCCGCTATTATAAAAAAATGGATCGATTCGCTAAATACAAACTCGCTAATAATTCGAACTTTACAGTAACCATGCTGTTAAATAACAGCTTTGCCTTGTTCTCATTGTTTGTGTGTTGTGGTTTCAGCAAGAGTAAGCCGAAGTCGGCGGTCGGAGGCGGACTGTTCGCTGACGATGATGAGGAGGAGGAGGAGGCCGGCGGTGGCGGGGATCTATTCGCGGGAAGCTCCAGCAAGTCAAAACCAACCAATCAAAAGACGGTAGGTCTCAAGCCCGACCATATATGGTGTTTATCACCATTTACTCAGACTCCTTGTAGAATCTTAACCCTTCCAATGCTGGGGCTACTTTCGTCTAATGTACAATGACGCAAAGATTTTTGATACCCATCCAAACCCTATCATGTTGGTAATTATTGGATAGCTCTCACTGAGTGCTTTCAGATGAGTACCCATTTGCCAGGGTTTCGGTCATTTTTCAGGTTTTTGCATCATTTTGTAATGGCTAAATTAGCCACCAGCAGCATAAGGGTTAACCTTGGTCCTGCTGAACCCAGAAATATCAGGGAGACACAAACTTCCCTGCTGTGTGTAGCCAGGAAATGTCTGTATATGCACTTTCTGACCTACTAATGACCATTCGTATGAATAAGTCTATAGGACCCCCCACCGAGCCTGTAAATGACCCGAAGCAGCTTCCTTATGAAGACTCTTACTAGACCTTCATTTTGACATATGGCAAGTTAAGGGTATACTCCTCAAAATGAAAAAACACCTAAAACCCCCAATGGTCAATTTTGTATCCCTGGCATGTCCAGCCCTTCCATATAGCGCATATCGTAATTTTCTCTCGCTACATATCCATTCTTTTATTCATCTTAATGATATGTTAAAGGTGCAAATCTTTATTGTGTAATTCTGCTATTTTCAGCGTACTGCGTCCAAGTCCAAGGGCCTCAGCCTGTTTGATGACGAGGGAGATGACACAGATGACTTCTTTGGTGCAGCTTCAAAAACACCTGACAGGTTAGTTGTCTTATTGGGTGTGAGTTTTAGTGTGGAAGTAAGCTAATTCCTTACCACTTTTCCTGATGATCAAATTAGACAAAATATGAAATTGCCTGATAAGAGAATACCCAATGAATCCAAAGGTATATATATATATATATATATATATATATATATATATATATATATATATATATATATATATATATATATATATATATATATATATATATATATATATATATATATATATATATATATATATATATATATATATATATATATATATATATATATATATATATGTATATATATATATGTATATATATATATATATATATATATGTATATATAAATTACAAAAAACAATCCCTCTTTATTTCTTGTCAGAATCATCAGCTTGGATCTGTCGACTAGATTTGTGTGCATATACTTAGTATCAAGACAAATAAACTAATACCTATGACATTCTAAGAGATTACTCACCAAAATGAATTTGGTGTCCTAAGGGAAGATTTTTGAGGGTTAGGGTGTCCAAATAAATGACCAAAAGTCCCCCTGTTGCCCTGCGGGCTAAGACTATGCTTTTAATACTCTCTCCCTCCCTATTTCATTGTTTTTGTCTGTTTTTTGAGCAGTAAGAAGAAACCGGCAGGGTCCGTTTCTCTGTTTGGTGACCAGGATCTATTTGGAGGAGGAGGAGGAGGAGGAGGAGAAGCAGAGAAAGAGGAGAAGAAAAAGGAAGCGGTGGCTAAGGTGAGTGTTCCCTTCCAGTAGGGGTGGGAATCGGTTGCAATTTCATGATCAATAATCAGTTACAGCCAACCGATCGATTATCGATCATAATCAGTTTATCGCACTTTTGCAGTAATTGGGTACTAGAGGTCTAGAGCCTAATAATAAGTGATAGTCAATGACGATTACTTGCTATTAGCAACTACCTTAACTTTGTTTTGAAGTGCTTTTGGAGCTTAGTTTCATAGCTAGAAAGCTGATAACTTGTCTCTCATTTAGTCTTATATTTTGCCACAAGGTGTCACCTTATTCGATTATTATCGATTGCCAGTTAGGTAATCGATTAATCAGAATCAGAGAGGTAAACGATTGATTATCGATTATAATCGATGATCATCCCAACACTACCTTCCAGACAGATCTCTCTTGCCAGATATCCACAGCAATAGACAGAGAGGGCAAAGTGACAAAAATCTAAATTGAAATTCCAAAATCCTTGTCTGGCATCTACACAAATAACTAATAGACAGAGTGGAAATAGTGGTGATATTTTTTTCACAGAGTGGTGGTATCGTATGAGAGTTAAGTGCCGTAAATTCTAGGAAAATTAGACCACCCTTGGAATTTGGGCCACTATATTTGTTTTTCAAAATAATTACTGGGAAATATGGAGCTATTTCACTAACACTGACAACTATTACTCTGCTTTGTCAGTATTTTCATACTGTATACAGCTTTAATTTGGAGTGTTATAAATTTCACTTTATTACAGCCCTGCTGGATGGTATTTGTGCTACTTAAAATTTGTGCATTAAAGCTTTAAACTAAACCAAAACAAAGCAGGATATTTATTTGAAGGACGTTATTTTGCCACTATCACGGGGATTTTGAAAATAACGAAAATGAAATGCCGGTGAAAAATACCAGTTATGCAGTAAAACATGGGCCATCCTCAACCCCCAAAAATGTAATTATTAAAAAGAGTCCCAAATTACTGAGAATTTACAGTAAACCATAGAATCCATCTCACCTGTCTGTTCTTTGCAGCCCAAGGAAGTGGAAAAAGTTGCGGAAGCGGCCAGACCTAGGAAGGCGACTCTGTCCCTGTTCGATGATGAAGGAGATGACGATCTATTTGGGACCGGCTCAAAACCAGCGGCGAAAAAAGAGACAACGGCACCTCCCAGTGGCAAGGCAGCGATACCTGCGGTAAGATCCTTACATATTGAGTCCTTACCGGGTTCTTATATTGTAATTTAACCCTTCCAATGCTGAGGCGAGGCTTACGTTCGTCCAAAGCTCAAGGATGCAAAAATCTTTGAAAACCCTCCAAACCCTGTTATAATGGTACTCATTAGATAGATCTCACGGGGTACTCTCAGATGAGTACCCACAGGCCAAGGTTTTATAATTTTTCGGGTTTTTTGCATCATTTCGTACTGGCCAAATTAGACACCAGCAGGGAACCAATTCATGCTTAAGGTCTTATGATACTCTACACCGGTGACACCTATTGAGTATCGAACAAACTAAAATGATTTATTACAATTTTCCTGACACCACTGCCAATTTTGAAAAGAAATCCTTACAAATACAGATTCCAATTAAATATGTACCATTATGACTTTACCTGCCTATCCTAAAAGCTTTTAACATGGAATGTTTTGGCCATAGTGATTATCATATTTTATTGAATTTGATGATTTAACACATTTTAAGAAAATATGTTTGACTATACATTTATGTATAAAGTGGGTTTCCTTTGCAAATACGGTACCAATTTAACTCTTTTGCACCATCTTTATGAAAATCTACCAAAAAAATTCCTATTTCACAAACTTCACCCATCTGTGGTGTATACTAATGGCCATGGAAATTAAAACATATATGAATTTACTGTTTAAATGACCCCTGGCCAAATTTTTGGCAATTGTAGATCAGAAATTCGCCAAAAATGGCTATTTTTGCTGTTACTCTTGAAACCCTACCTTGCCCATGGACTAAATATTTTCATGTTCTGTGCAATGATATTTTCAGTCGTCCAAGCCCCGTAGCAAGAGCAAGATGCTGTTTGGCGATGACGATGTGTTATTCGGCTCGCGGGACTCGGAGGACCCGGCCGTGGATCTGTTTGGAGCGACCAGCCCCTTGACCCCGACAGCCAAGGTACTGAGGCAGGGACTTAACAACATTTTACTAAAAAACAACAACTCCCCTAAAGTCTTTTCACCCTTCCAACTCCCAATCAACATAAAACAGGCATGAAACACACATTTAAAAAAAAAAAAAATAATAATCCCCAAAATTCTTTTTAGTCACCTACCTACTTTTTGGAGTGTACAGGAACGACCAGGCCCATTAAACTCACCAGCCAAGGTACTATAGTCTATCTGACTCGAGTTTGGCAACCGCTTTTTCCACTTTTTTGTGACAAAATGTTCGAGTTTGCCATCCAAACTTGGCAAACCTCTATAGGAGCACTACTACATGTATGTATAAACATACTTTTTGTCTCAACTCCACAAAATGGTAATTTTGCTCATTATGTCTGGTTGTAAAGTATGCCCATTGCCAACAATTACCAACAATACAAACACGCGGGATCGTATTGTTGGCGATGGGCAAATTTGACAATGGGACCTAATTAGCAAAATCAACATTTTGTGGAGTTGAGACAAAAAATACGTTTATACATACACATATGTATGGATTGCAAACTCTAACATTTTGTTACAAAAAAGTGGAAAAAGCAGTTGCCAAACTCGAGTCAGACAGACAATAAGGCCTGTTCATTAAGTCATCTTTTCTATGGCATTCATGGGTCAGGCTTTGGTTAAAAACTCTGGGAGACCGCAGGACTTCGGGTTGGCAAAACGCTGTAGCCCCAACCCAAGATCTCATAGCCCTAGCTTTGAAAAATATTTGCAGAAATATTGCATTTCTTATTACACAAACCAGTATAGTTTTGGGATGAAACTGATTCCCTTGCTAGATATATGATATTGCTTCATAAAAATGGATACCAGAGAAAATTGATCGAATGCAATAGAAAATGAACACTTCTTCTACAAGATGTGTAATGGTATACCATGTTGCTATAGGTTCTAGGTGTTAACCCTTATGCTGCTGGTGGCTAATTTAGCCAATACAAAATGATGCAAAAAATCTTTTAATGACTGAAACCCTGGGACATTGGTACTCATCTGAGAGTACTCGGCAAGATCTTTCCAATGAATACCAAGATGACAAGGTTCAGATGGTTTTCAAAGATCTTTGCATCCTTGAGCTTTGGAAGAAAGTAGCATCAGCATTGGAAGGGTTTAATAGGGGCTATTTCATGACAAGCCAACAGCAACTATTCACTTTTTAACAATGCTCCATTGTTAAACAATAAAATAGTCAACAATGAATCAACAATGGTAACCAGTATTTGAAACACTCACATTGTTGTTGGCTGTAAGACTACTGTGCACATGGCACTTCAGTTTGCTGGTCATGTTTGACTTATACAAAAGAGTAGCTTGAAGGTTTGGTTATAAAAGTAGGAAGTGATTTCAAGGGAGTTATATCTGAAAGCTGATGTTTATTTAGGTTTGCAGAAAATAGCATTCAGGACTGGACAAAGGTGAGAAGTTTGTTGTTAAATCCGAAGCTCAATTATGTATCAAATTCTTTCTAAAACTATAGTCTGTCTGACTTGAGTTTGGCACACTGCTTTTTCAACTTTTTTTGTGTCAAAACGTTCGAGTTTGCCAAACCTCTTTGGAGCACTAACGCGTGTATGTATAAACATACCTCTTGTCTCAACTCCACATAATATTAATTTTGCTCATTAGGTCCCATTGTAAAATGTGTCCATTTGCCAACAATGGGGTCTCACGTGTTGTGTATTGTTCACAACAGACAAATTTGTAGTGCAAAATAAAAAATTTCGCTTTACAGCCCTGCTGGAGGGTATTTGTGCTACTTTAACTTGCGCATTTAAGCACTAAACATCATAAAGCAGGGTCTTTATTTGAAGTACGTTATTTGGGTGCTATCATGGGGATCGCTAAAATAGCGAAAATTAAATGCCTGTAAAAAATACCAGTTCTACAGTAGACTCCCTGTTCACCAACCTGTGATGTTTGCCAGATATAGTTTTTCCTACTGGTTCACAGTCACAGCGTTCTAAATCCTGTCATGTTGGTATTCATTGGATCGCTCTTGCTGAGTACTCTCAGATGAGTACCCAATTGCCAGGGTTTCAGTCATTATCCAGGTTTTTTGTATCATTTTGTGTTGGTCAAATTAGCCACCAGCAGCATAAGGGTTAAATTTGCACTTTAAAGCACTCAAACTAAACATCATAAAGACAGGGTCTTTATTTAAAGTACGTTATTTGGTGCTATCATGGGGATCGCGAAAGTAGCCAAAATGAAATGCTGTAAAAATACCAGTTCTACAGTAGACTCCCTGTTCACCAACCTATGATGTTCGCCAGATATCGTTTTTCCTACTAGTTCACACTTAGAGAGCTTTCCAATGAATACCAACATGATTTGTTTAAAATGGTTTTCAAAAATATTTGCATCCTTGTGCAAAAATAGCCTCAGCATTGGAAGTGTTAAATTGAAATGATTTCATTTTTGTTCCAGACTGAAATCCCGCCTTTGAATAAAGAGGTCAAGACAAAACCAGGTCATACAGGGGTCAAGGCCAAGGAGGAAACAGAGGTCAAGGTCACAGGAGTGACCTCTACTTCCCTCCAGTACCGACCCATTTGGTGCGGAGGATAATCTTACCTCCCAGGGTGGAAAGTCTGATTCCCCGCCGAAAAAAGTTTCTTTGGAGGGAGCCACGACATCGGAGTCTTCCAGCGACATTTTCCCCAAAGAATCAAACGAGATTGATGCAACTGATTCAAATAAGGTACTGCTTAGACGAGAAATCAAACATTCATTTCTATATCCTATGGAATTCTCAGGAATTTGAAATTTCGTTTTTTTTTCGTCAATTTTTCTGCCATATTGTGGTCAAGTTGTGACAAGCCAGTTGTGAGTGGTAAAGGAAACCGGAGTAACTGGTGAAAAGCACTGCCTATCCCCAAGTCACTGGCAACTTTCTCACATGCCCTGGCTGAGATTCAAACCTGAACAGTGGTGAGAGACAGTAAGCAGTCAGTGGCAAGGACTTCTAAGGGGGTTGGATGTAGACCTTGCTTTTGTTGCTGTATTAGGCCAAAAAAGTGTTATGTTTGTAGTTATCCTACCAACCCTGTTTTGACCCCCCTACCGTAAAGTTTTTAAAGCTTTTTTGCTCTTAATGCAGGAACACAAAAGAACTGCAGGCACACAAGGGACTTGTTTTAAATCTTACAGTACTACAAGGACTAAGTATAAACTCATATTAGCTCAACAATGATACATATAATCATACATGCACAATACAACCTAACTGAATATCTATATATTTGCACTTCTTATTAAAATACCTGGCAATCAGCAAAAAAAAAATGAAAAAAAAAAGCCTACTGACCGACCCTTCTTTGGGGGGTCATGTAACCACAAACATAACATTTTGTTTTTGGCCTAAGAACTATGGCATTATCTGTGTGTTTCCCTAATATCATAAATAATGCGACCATTCAGCCTATAATGTCATTACTCTCCACTAGATGGAGCCAGCAGGAGAGAGGAGTCCTAAGAAGTTGGCTGGTGCCGTGTCAATGTTTGGCGGAGTGGATCCAAGATCAGTTCTTAAGAAACGCGCTGGAAGCAAAACTAGTGAGTAAAAAAGAACTGGCATCGAGTCTTTTGAGACATCTAGTACAAAAATGTCCACTCGTGAGGTTTTATTAAAGGATTATGCATTTTTTTTTATTCATCTCGATACCTTTAAACAGTGTTACCCTATCCTTATCTTAGACAACAATATGATTATCTCATCCCAAACATTTAATTTCCATAACCCCAAATAGCTAAGAATAATTGCATGTGATTTGATTGTTTTAGCAGGGGTTCAGTTACCCATGATAATAATGATGACGATGATAATGATATTAATGATGATAATGATGATATTGTAAATGATAATGATAATTAATACTAAACCCCAAGAATTGCAGAGGCAGAGAGAGAGGAGATTCTTCAATGAAGATTTCTATATATGCAGAATGGTTCTAGGACAATACTCCCCTTGACAATATCCCCCTCTACTAAAATATGTTCTGTACTAATAATCTAAATTTGTCTTTTAACATTATTATGTTTTTGTTTACAGAAGACCCGTTGCTAGGCAGCCCTGAGGAAGAGGATTTGTTCAGTGGATCCAAGGTATGCTGAAATTGATTAATATTCACCGTGTATTAATTACATTTAAAATGAATTAAATTCTTCTTCATTAATTACATGTAAAATGTATTATTATAAAGCTTCAGTTTATCTGTTCTTTTAGCTGTCAGGGAGTGAGTTTGCTATTCACATGTGTTTCCATTTTATTATTTAGTTTTCAGAAATATCTCAAATCAATATTTATCCCTAGCGGGGCTCAACATTAACTTTTGAAGGCTCATGCCAAGTAGGGCAGGTAAATTTTAATTTCTACCTGCCACACCCAAATTTGACTTGCCCTGCAAAAGGTGTGATAAAATGTACATTAAAGTGACTTTTGTGAATCTACTGTACAATTAGGTGTTTTCAGCTATAACTTTATCTGTACTGTTGAATAAATATTGGATTTCCCTTGTGTTATAGTATCTCGGAAGTTACATGATAAAATCTTACCTGTAGGGCAGGTATACTCTGATTATTACCTGCCCTTCAGCCAATTTGAAGTTTTTTACCTGGCTGGGGCAGTAGGGCAGCCCTTAATGTCGAGCCCTGCTAGAGATAAATTCTATCTAGCAATTTTCCCTCAGCTCCCAATTTATATTATCTGAATAGTTTCATCCAGGAAACTGGGTGGCAATCTGGTGTCGCGTAATGCCTGGGTCCCACACATTCCGTGCAGGAATTAAATGTTGGCACTGTACATACTCCCAACATTAGGGCATTGGCTGTCAGAATGTTGTGTTTGATTCAAGATTTATTCTGATATAATATATCACATGACTATGATGGACCAAAAATGTTGGCACTGTATTTCAATAACCATTTTTACCTAATAACACCTTTTCTATCTTAACCTTTATGCTGCCGGTGGCGAATTTCGCCAATACAAAATGATGCAAAAAAAAGCTGAAAAATGACTGAAAACCTGGCACATGGGTACTCATCTGAGAGTGTTATTTTCGCCCAAAGCGCAAAGATTTTTGAAAACCAACTAAACCCTGTCATGTTGGTATTCATTAGATAGCTCTTGCTGAGTACTTTCATATTAGTACTCATTCAGTCATTTTCCAGCATTTTTGCGTCGTTTTATATTGGTCAAAATAGCCACCATCAGCATAAAGGTTAAGGAGGAAACCTTTAAAATGTTACATATTTAATCTAGTCATTGTCCTTTTCAGTAATGAGATTTAATGGAATATTAAACACAACAAGTACTGAAACCGTAACCATTGAAAACCTTCTCTGTAATGATCCTATCTTTTGTTCATTGCTCATTTTCCAGACATCCTCTGATAGCGTGTCGCATGGTCTTAGCCAGCAGGGCGTCTGGGTGTCTTTTTTGACACCCAAACCCTAAAAAAGCACTCCTTAGGACACCCAAATTCTTTTGTGGGGAATTTCTAAAAATGTCAATCTGAAGCACATAATTGAATCTTCTCATCTCCATATGATTCCCAATGACATTGTTTAAGGTTATCATGCCTCATTTTGATAAATGTAAACATGTTTATGGTTGAAATCTGAGTATAATGTGATCCCCCTTAAAAATTTGGACGCCCAAAAATTTTACAATAGCCACTTATGGGCACCCTGTTTCCAAATCCTGGCTAAGACCCTGGCGTGTCGTCCTATGCCAAAGCAGGGTCTTACTGCCCACGCATTTAGTGCAGGAATTATATGTTGGCACTGTATTTCTATAACCATTTTTGCCTAGTAACACCTTTACAATTCCGTCTTCAGTGTATTCATTTTTATTCATTTTCCAGACTTCCTCTGATTGTGGCTCATCCTATGCTACAGCGGGTTATTACTGCCCACGCATTTAGTGCAGGAATTGTATGTTGGCACTGTATTTCTATAACCATTTTTGCCTAGTAACACCTTTACAATTCTATCTTTAGTGTATTCATTTCCTTTGATTTTCCAGACATCCTCTGATAGTGGCTCGTCCTACGCCACGGCAGGGTCGTCTAAAGAGGGCTCTGCCACGCCCTCTAGTGAGCGCTCCGTCAGTCCGCCCAAGTCTGCAGGGATCGGCAAGCTGCATGCAAGTCTTGGGCTGAACCCGGCCGCCCTCCTACCGGGCGCAGTACCCCCCACGAAGGAGGAGGCACCCTCGGCGGTCGGTTTTGACGCCCCACCGGAAGTGAAAACATTACATAGTGCTAATAAGGTCAGTCTCGGCGGTATATATATATGTATATATATATATATATATATATATATATATATATATATATATATATATATATGTATAGTAATATATGTATATATATATATGTATATAAATATATGTATATATATATATATATATATATATATATATATATATATATATATATATATATATATATATATATATATATATATATATATATATATATATATACATATATATATATATATACACATATATATATATATATACATATGTATATATATATATATATATATATATATATATATATATATATATATATATATATATATATATATATATATATATATATATATATATATATATATATATAAACAGAGGTAGGGATTGGCACTGTACAAATTTCCACCATACGGTACAATATTGATAATTCCCTGATGATACAATACCTTAACGATATTTTTAACCATACTGCCTGCCTCCAAAAGTCTTTATTTTGTTAAATCTCGCAATGTCAGCCTTGGAAATTTCACTAAT
>OZ012700.1:29307421-29313921 GCA_963942565.1 Maea johnstoni
GTACTCGGTATTTTTGTCTTCCAAGGTTAACAACGTATTCCGGTCAAATCCACCTTTATTATTTCATTCTTTACAGAATATTTGGTGAATGACGGTACTCCGTATCTTTGTCTTCCAAGGTTGACAACCTATTCCGGTCAAATACACATTCATTATTTTTATTTTGTGCAGAATATTTTGTGAAATACGGTTAGTGGTCGGATGATTAAGCGAGAACTCGAGCATTTGGTTGAGGTTAGGCCGACTCAACCCTGTCGAACCGCATTTGAAATAATCGATTATTTCAAATGTGAAATTTCTCAATAAATATTGCAAAATTACACGGCCAAAACATACAAAAACTATAATGACATAATGACAACTTACCTTGTTCCACTGTAAATCTGCGCGAAAGAGAGGAACATTCTCTACAACTTTCGTAAAATTACACTCAAGACAGGACAAGAGTAAACAAATCTATTGCGCCATATTTGGTGAACCGATTCATCAATTGCCGCGGTACACCGCACGTGTACCTGGCATGTGCTGGCGCATGCCGCGGCGCAATAATGTTTAAAATCGTTTGCCTTAAAATTACGTCAATGTGGCTGTAGAACTCTAACCGAATCGATTAATTGTTCGAAATAATTTTCAATCAATCGATACGAATAATCTCTTTGCATCCGAACCCTAAATATGGTACTCTATGTTTTTGTTTTGCAAGGACGACGACCTATTTGCGACTCCCGTCAAGTCTACCCCCACTCGTAGGAAGAAGGCAGTGACTAAAGACGAGGATTTGTTTAAGGACGATACGGACATCTTTTCTGATCTGCCACCTAGTAAACCCAAGGAGAAGAAAGCCAAGAAAAAAGTGGCTAGTCAAGGCATCTTTGACGCAGAAGCAGGTTGATACCTTTACTTACCGTAATTTCACTTACTGTAGAACACACAATGTTCGTGTCTGTTTATATATAGCGTACATAGCGTGTGATTCCGATTCACTATATATAAAAGCGCTTTACTTTTTTCTTACTGTACGGCGGCGGCGGCTACCGTCGCTAACATAAAGATACACTATGATGCGAAAACTCCCCAATTCGCTATATTTGGGACACGCGTCATATGTGTGTTCTACAGTATATAAGATGCATGTTTTTACATGTGACGCACCCCCTCAAATTTGAGGTGCTTCTTATACACAAAGCTAGAAATCTAGGGTGTTTTACACCGAGTCCCCAGGCCACATACACACATGCATGCATACTTACATACATACATACACACATGCATACATACATATATATATATATATATATATATATATATATATATATATATATATATATATGCACACACATACATACAAACATGCATACATACACACATACATACATACATGTTTACATACATAGGCTAGTCAAGGCATCATAATTTCTAAGATAGATAAAAACCAGTGGATATGAAACCAGCCCGTCAACCTGGACAGGCTGGCTGAGGTGAATAGCCCAAAAGTTTCATTCTGTGCATGTTGGCTGTCCAGGGTTTTACCATTAAAGTCAGGGCTATTTTAAGCTCTTCAGGCATAGATGAGTTAATACCATCAGCTTCACTCTGATACTAGCAGCTACTTGGTCAATTTTTTGTTTTACTGGGCCATATTGGGCTTCTTACATTGCTTTTAACAATTGTCAATGTTAGGAGGCCAGTGAAATCCTTTATTGGAATCCTAACAATGCTGTTCACAACGTTCATTGTTAGTACCCCAAAATTACCATTCGTTGCTATTGAAACATTTAACCCTCATGCTGCTGATGGCTACTTTAGCCAATACAAAATGATACATAAATTCTGTGAAATGATTGAAACCCTGGCAAATGGGTACTCATCTGTTAGTATTCAGCGAGAGCTATCCAATGAATACCAACATGCCAGGGTTTAGATGGTTTGCTGAAATCGTTGTATCCTTGTGCTTTGGATGAAAGTAGCCTCAGCATTGGAAGTGTTAAAGTTCTCCGTTCAGCCAGCTGGTATTGAACTCGGCCTGATGGCCTCGTTCGATACCAGCTGGCTTCTCATAGACATCTTTACCTACACCATTTTTACACGAAGGATAACTAATATTACACATTTGTTTGCTGTTTAAAAAGTATGCCTCTTATTCATAATTCTTAATAATTCTTTTTTTTTTCTTTTCAGATGATATTTTTGCTACTGGTGGTGCTAAACCGAAAACCAAGAAATCCACCCCGAAGTCAACACCCAAGACAACACCAAAAAAGCCAAAAGAGGGAGCCACTGATTCCATCTTCGATAACGACTCACCAAGTATATTCGACGATCCCTTGAATGCTATAGGGCAATAGTGATATGCTACCTTCAATAATTACTTACCAAGTATATTCGATGATCCCTGAACCCTTCCAATGCTAAGGCTACTCTGGTCCAAAGCACAAGGACGCAAAGATTTTAAGAATCATCTTAACCATGTCATGTTGGTATTCATTGGATAGCTCTGACAGTACTCCCAGATGAGTACCCATATGCCAGGGTTTCAGTTATTCTTCAGGTTTTTGGCCTCAATTTTTATTGGCCAAATTAGCCACCAGCAGCATAAGGGTTAAACGCTATTGGGAAATAATGATATGCTATCTGTGTAGGGTCGGATGCCGTTAAGGCCAAAACGGTGCGGTACCAGTATCGGTACCAACAAAATAATGTGCTATTTTAACGGTACTGTTAACGGTACTTTATTGCATTATTACCTTATATATTTCATTATGAGGCGTCATAATTAGGATCCTGAACAATCCCTAATAAATGATAACTCCATAGTGGTTAGTATCACCTTTAAGGAATGAAACGGTACAATATGGTACTTATTGAAACGATACTTATATATCTTAATGGTAAGATAGATAGATGATCACTTCAATAGTGGTCACCAAAAATGAAAAAAATTATCACCAACAAATATTAAAGTGATCAAGAAAAAGGGAAGGAATCATCGATGAACAAAAAATAAATGTTCAATATGGGTCATCAAAAACAAAATAAGATCACCAAATAACAAAAAAGAGATCCTCAAACAACTTAGAAAGAGTGCTTTCTGAATCAGAAAAAAAGGATCACCTAAAAAAGGGAAACATATTGAATGAATAGGGGAAAAAGCTACAAAAATCATTTTATTGAGGAATGATTTTCAATACTGCTGGAAATAGGAAAAGTATGTCGAACGAAAAGGAATCATTTTATTTAGGAATGATTTTCGATATTGCTGGAAATAGGGAAAATATTTTGAAAGAATAGGAAAAAAAGTTAATTGAATCATTTTATAGAGGAATGATGATTGATATTGCTGGAAATAGGGAAAAAATGTTGAACGAAAAGGAAAAAAAGCTATCCAACCCTATGTGTCAATTGTTTGATAGTGAATCGTAATATATTTTGAATATTCATGTTCCCACACATTCCTATCAATCCGTTTTATGTATTTATGTGATGAATTCTCAGTCATTCCTGCAATGATATAAAAGAAAACGTTTTTGTGACAAATATATTTTATCCGTCATTGCAATTATGTGAAATATGAAAAGATGTGATAGAAATTTCAACCACTCCTGTATATAATTACCGCTTGAGAAAGTAAATTATGAAAAGAGTTGAATTCTGATTTTTTTTTTCAATCTATAGAAACATTGTTCCTGTGAATGTAAAGAACAGTTTTGTTTATGCCTGGAGATTTCCCTGACAAATGTTGTCTGGACCTGTGATACTTTTGGAAATAACTATTTAATTAATCATAAATTAACAAAACTTTTTCTCGAGACTTATAGGTTGTATCTTAATCAATATTTCTCCTTCAAATATTTCCTGAAAATTCGTTTTGTTAGAGAGATATTACCAAAATGGTCAGGCGGTTTTGTGCTAAAGGCATAAATGGGTTAATACACAAAAGGGTGATCTGTAGGAGGTCAGCTATAAACGTCCGCCTTTAACACTTTTACACTTAGAGCGGCCTTAACCCTTCCAATGCTGAGGCTACTTTCATTCAAAGAACAAGGGTGCAAAGATTTTTGAAAAACATTCAAACCCTGTCATATTGGTATTCATTGGATAGGATAGCTCTTGCTGAGTACCAATGTGCCAGGGTTTCAGTTATTTATCAGTTGTTTTTTTGCATCATTTTGTATTAGCCAAATTAGCCACCAGCAGCATAAGGGTTAAGAGGCCTGACGATTTTGACAATATTTCATTGACACAAGTAAGTTTTGGAAAATATTTCAAGAAGAAATGTTAACCAGAGGTCAAACAACAACTCTCCTTCAAATATAGAGTGAACTTTTGCTATATTCCAAAGTTAATTTCATAAGTATAAAAGAAATTGATGATACTTGCTAGAGGAAAAGGCAAAACAAACACTACTCTTACATTCTGAAGTCTAATCAATGTGACTTTGCAATTGCTCAAAAACTGGGTTGTTTCTTTAAGATATTGAGGACCCCTATTCTAAATTATTTTAGAGTGAAAAATCAGGTGAGTAAGAAGCAGCTAGATAATAGTAGTGATACTTAGAATGAGATACAAAGAAATGTTGAGAACCATCGTTACATATCATTGGCATTGAAGAACCCTTACAATTATGTACATGTACATTTTATACATATATAGTGGGTTTATAAATAGAGATAGGTGGTTATGAAGTGAAATTATGTAATTGGTGAAACTATATGAAATACATGTATTTTAATATCACCTGTATATGAAGATATTTATGACAACCTGTAAACATGAATAAAAGCAAAAATTACGAAAACATTTGAAGGAGAGTTTTTAACTGTTGTCTTATAGATCTTCCCCTTTAAATATCAGTGTTTTTTGGTCAATGTAGCAATGACTGAGTAAAAAGGACATTTGTTACCGCAGGTACAGCAAGTTTTTAGAGAGTAATGAATTGAAACTTTCAAGCTAGTCTGAATAAGATAAGGGATAATGATCAAAAATGTTTCAAAATGACCTTAGAAATAAATTAAGTAACCAAAATCTAATCAGTTTGTTAGAAAGGATCATATTAAAAATTTAAAAAAGATTTTGCTCTAAAGATTTTGCCTGAAAGATATCAATTTGATTTATATCGATAGAGTATGGCTAAATGACTGCCCTGCTTTAAGGGAAAGTTACTCTTAACCCATTAATGTTCACAGCGGCCAAAACCAGTCTGACAATGTTTTGATAAAATCTTTCAGGGGAAGTTTAGTTGGGTAAGAAATAGGAGAAATGTTAAATGGAACTCTACAGACAACTCTCCCTCAAATATTTTGTTAAATTCTTAATTTCTTATTTATTGTCAACAGTAACAACGATCCAGACAACAATTCCGAGAGCAACTCTTCAGAATTGGTGTGTTAACCCATTAATGCTTAAGAGTTCCTCCAGAAATTGTCTTCTGGATCTCTGATCCTTTTTCCAATAACTTTGAAATTATGAATGCTTTTACAAGATATTTGAGGGAGAGTTGTAGGAAACGTTCTGATTGACATTTATCCATCAAATATTTCCTTAACTGTGCTTTTGCCTCCAAGATTTTATCAAAAATGTTAGGTTGCTTTTGGCCGCTGTGAGCATTAATGGGTTAAATAAGCACTTTCAATCCTGTTATGTTAACCCTTCCAATGCCAAGGCTACTTTTTTCCAGAGCATAAGGACGCAAAAAATTCTTTAAAACCATCTGAACCCTGTCATGTTGGTATTTATTAGATAGCTCTCGTTCAGTACTCTCGGATGACTATCATTTGACAGGGTTTCAGTCATTTTTCAGTTGTTGTTTTTTCATCATTTCGTTTTTAGCCAAATTAGCAACCAGTAGCATAAGATTTAACCCAATTAACACTCAGAGCGGCCAAAACCGGCCTGACGATTTTGGAAATATTTTTCTAACAAAAGCATTTTTTGGAAAATATTTGAAGGAGAGATGTTAAAGAGAAGTTTAGCTACAACTCTCCTTCAAATATTTTGTGAACTTCTGCTTTATTCCCAAGTTATTTCCGAAAGTATGAAAGTAGCAGACAATATTTTCTAGAGGAACTCTGAGTATGAATGGGTTAAGTGTTTAAAGGGAGTACCTCTTTCCTCCAAAGATACCTGCTAGGAGCTATTAGGGTAATCTCTTGCTAAGAATGTAACCAGGGACGTATATACATATATATAACTACATAATTATATATACTAGCAGGCCCCCGTGCACAGCACAGGATTGGATAGTAATGCAAAAATAACTACTCTCAAATTGTGAAACAATTATTAGCTGAAATCCATGCACAGAAAGCCAGAGCGCCTTAAAACAGGTGATCAATTTACCTGTTGTTATAGAATGATTGAATTATTTGAATTGATGTATTTAGTTAAATTCCCAGCTGTGGCACCTACCTTGTTGTGGTAGCTGGGCTCAGCTTGTTACTAAAAGGTGCCAAATTGACGGACTTTGAAATTAGACCCACTACAAATTTTGAGACCTAACATTT
>OZ012700.1:29314121-29349121 GCA_963942565.1 Maea johnstoni
ATATATATATATATATATATATATATATATATATATATATATATATATATATATATATATATAATATATATATAAAATATATATATATATATATATATATATATATATATATATATATATATATATATATATATATATATATATGTATATATACTGATATCCATTCTCCCTGATATAACTAAGTAGGGCTGATGTATGTGCCCATGTGAGGTGAATTCGATACATGTACAGAGATTGTAAAAATGAAGACAACAAATAAATCTTATAAGTTAATAAATTGTATATTTGTTTATAACAAATTCATTTACATCCAATCCACATTTACATGATAGACAGCCCAGAAGATGTTTTGGTGTGTGTAGTTAACTCCAGGGTTACAGGATATACCAAAGTAACCTATTTAACCCATTCGCATTCAGAGTTCCTCCAGAAAGTATCGTCTGCTACTCTCATACTTTTGAAAATAACTTTGGAGTGAAGGAAAAGTTCACAAAATATTTGAAGGAGAGTTGTTGTTTGTTGTTTGATGAAGATTTCTCCTGCAAATATTTTCCAAAAAATGCTTTGGTTTGAAAAATATTATCAAAATTGTCAGGCCTGTTTTGGCCGCTCTAAGTGTGAATGGGTTAAATATCACATAACTCACAGCTAATAATAATAATAATAATAATAATAATAATATTGTCATTTGATATTGCGTCCTTTCCATAGGGCTGTCATCGATACCGGCGGTATCGATGGATCGCTGGCGAAGCCCTAGCGATAATCGATACGCCAGAAATGCTGGGGTATCGATTCGTTCTAAAAAATAACAAAAAACAGGTTGGATACGTTGCAACAGGCCAAAACTGCCGTTACCAACCAGAAATCTTTTAAAAAATAGTCCAAATTAGTGAGAACTTACCCCAATTCAAAAACGGAAGTTGAATTGAGGACGGACGATCTCTGGCGCACTACTGCACAGGTCAGCGCAATGCATTGTGGGGTCCTGTCGAGTCGATGATAGGTGAAGACATCATTAGCGCTAATGGGGAGATCGCAAATTGTAGGTACTTTTAAGTTATTGCAAGGGGCAGGGATTGATGGGTAATGAAAATATAATGCTTGGTGGGCTAATTGCATATATATTAGCTAAAAACCAAGCGTGCGGCAATTTCAAATGTGAATCGATAGCGAATCGAATCGAAGTGCCGTATCGGTAAAAATCTTTTCGATTATCGAATCGCTTAAAATTTGTTAGTGATGACAGCCCTACCTTTCCATATAAACATGCTCAAAGGCGCATTACAGTCATTGTCAAAGGATAGATGTTGATATCCACATAGTTGTTTGATAAATACATCTTTGAACAGATGTGTTTTCAGTTGTTGTTTGAAGATTGCCACACTCCCAGCTGCCCGAATATTATTTGGAAGCTGATTCCATAGTTTTGGGGCACAGCTTTCTGAGGGGTCTATGTAACTTGAGCCACAGTTAACTGCCTTTCACAAATCACCGTAAATTCGCAGAAATTCATACCACCCTAAGAATTTGGCCCACTATGATTATTTTGCTAAATCACTATTGGGAAATATGGAACACCCGCAATCACAATAACAATTAGAATTGTTCTGGGACTAAATACAATCACAATGGAAATTTTGGGCATCCAGTTTCAAAATCCTATCTACAACCCTATCACTCCTACAATTATAATCACACAACCCAATTTCAGAGTTACCGATCAAATTCACGATGAGAAACAGTTATGTATAGCCCCTGTGTAGTCTTGTGTAGTAGAGACACTACATATTTCAGTAATAATCCACATACCGTATTCTCTTGAATAAGCGCACGGTCCCGAATAAGCGCACCCCCCTATTTTCCGCGTAAATTGGGGGACCAGCAAGCGCCAAAGATTGTCTCCTCATGTTAAATCTCCCCCCGGAAATAACCAAAACCCATACCTTTCCTCTTCGTCTGCAAAGCAGCGTTGAATTCCGCCATTTCAGCAGTCGCTTCGCGCTCTCACTGCTCATATTCGCCACATAATCGTACTATTGACTAATAAACGATCTTTTCACGTGCAGATTGTTGCAGCAAACATCTAAAGCACGCTGAACAGCGAGAGTGCAAAGGTGCAATAATGGTCATTACACTCCGATCGGCAATCATTGAGGGGTGCGGTTATACAGATGTTTGACCACACCCCTATAGAATATTTTCCCAAACTCTACCCGCACGGTGCTCTTATTCAAGAGAATACGGTAATATATTCTAAATACACCTTATAATACCTACCAATCACAATTCAACTTGACTCTCATATAGCCAGATGTAGGACCTGCAGTTTCTTGCATAGATAGATATACTAGTATGTATTTACATTCAAAACCTGGTCAACAGGAATATCTACTTTCTCTTCAACTGGGAATAGGGATGCAGATAGCTAATTTCAAAACAATCTGGTCTGATATTAATACTATACAAATGAACCGATATCTTAACCAGGGCTCAACATTAACTTTTGAAGGCGCTTGCCAAGTAGGGCAGGTAATATACAAATATGACATCCTGGTTGGGATACCCTGAAGGAATGTCTTCCTAGGAAGGATGTTTTAATTAGAACACTAGTAAGAACTCTCCTTCAAATATTTTGTAAATTCATTCTCAATTCCATCGTTATAGTCAAAAGTATCGTAGATCCAGACGACAATCTCTAGTGGAACTCTGAAGCATTAGTGGGCTATTTTAATGTACTTAATCACGTATCATTTTATGCCATGGAGCAGCCAAATCATATACTTGTGAACTAGACACAGGGTTCGTACGCTCCTTGAAAAACCTTGAAAGTGCTTGAATTTTGTTTACCTCCCATTTTGATCTTGAAAGTGCTTGAATTTTACGATAGCTCCTTGAAAAACCGGGAAATCAACATATACATGTTCAGGTTTTCTGCAAACCTGAACTGGCCCATACACTTATCACTCACTGCCTGCTTGACCTGTTTGTCGAGAGCGGTACCCCAAGAGATCACACAAAGAGATAACACTCCCAGCAGAGTTCAACTGCTATTAACCACCCTCTTGGGACATTAAGAGTGGCTTCCGACATGTCGCTGCCGTGTTGCAGTCGTCATGGTAGTGAGCGATAATTAACCTAATTAACCCAGTCATCTGGAATAGAGGCAGAAGTTAAGATTATTTAATACATCACTAACCTGTGATGCCACCAGGGGGGTCTATAGATTTTCTCATACCTAACATGGGCTTTAACTTAAGTTAAAATTAATGCATGTTTATTATCCCTGTCCTATAATAGAGGTGGCGGGAATTGGGGGGATGAACTTAACAAGTGATGGGATCTCATTCTTATGAACGAGATTACTGTCACACACACCGGAGTTCTGCCCAATTTTTTTTCAGGTAAAAAACTTAGTTATTTTTGACCCAGATGTTTACCCCTGTTAAAAAGTAAGAAATTATTTATTGGTATATTACTGTCTTTCTACATTATTCTCTCCTCTGACATTCATTTTTTTCTCAATTATCAGTATCTATTGATCCCGTGTATTCCTTGAAAAGTAGAATTTGTTCCTTGAAAATGTCCTTGAAAGTGCTTGAATTTTATTGTGGTCAACCAGTATGAACCCTGTAGACAAACACGCTCTCTTTCAGACAAATTCATACTATAGGTCAGCAGCAAAAACTGTTCTAAAAGAGCGAGTTAGTCTAGCATGTGCTATTTGTCTTTTTCATTGTCATTCAAGGACAGGTGCACCATGAATAAAACGTAGGTCCAGATAGTTTCTTAGAATATTCTCTACTTGAACCAGAGTTCCCACCACTACCAACCTTTATACAAGAAGTATATTGCTGTTTGAACACATCCTAACACACGCGAAATGGAAGTACTGGGAGCGACCATTTTAGTCTATTAATAGCATCTTAGACTGTTTGGTACCCATATGACATTAGCAGTAAGGTAGCTGTTCTGACCCATATGACATTAGCAGCTACCTCACTGCTTATGGCAAATGGGTACCGAAAAGCCAGAGGAAAGCTATTGATAGATTGAATGGCTTCTCCCAGTGACTCCATTTCTTGAGTGTTAGGATGTGTTTAAACAGCAATATACTTCTTCTATGAAGGTTGGCAGTGTTGGATACTTGGGTTTAAGTAGAGAATACTCTAAGAAACTATTTGGGCCTATGTTTTATTCATAGTGGAATTGTCCTTTAAGTTGCAAGCTCCAATAGGCCTGTGGGGAATTATTAATCAAGTGGCTCCTAGCCACCTCTTCTTCGCTTCTGTAGCTCAATTTCAAGTACCGTATTCGCCCGATTAAGCGTACTGTCTTGAATAAGCGCACCCCCTCTATTTTTCGCCGATTTTGGGGTACCAGCAAGCGTCTCATGTTAAATTTCCCCCTAGAAGTTACCCAAACCAAATCACATACCTTTCCTCTTGCCTTGTAACACCGTGATCGGCACTCATTGGGGGTGCGGTTATACGAATGTTTGACAAAATTTCCCAACTTGCACCCGCACGGTGCGCTAAATCGGGCAAATACAGTACCTTCTTGTTTCCATAAGTATTTTGAAATAATTGAGATAATTTTCCTTATCAGTAATCGTTATAATCGATGTACCAAATACCTGTCTGTATGCCTATAAGGGAATGTTGACGGCACTTTATTCTGTTTGTTTCTTTCTGAAAAAAGATATCTGTCGAAGATAGCAAATTTGATATTCTCCTATTTTTAAAGATACCCAACAATTATTATAACTAGCCTGCCCACGTGCACAGCATGGGATTAGTTCTAAATCACATTTCTTTCTCTTCATCCATACGTCATGCTAACCAATGTTGCGGACTTCTAAAAATAGATGGCGCCACCAGGTGTCAGTTTGAGATATCTAGGATATCCATAGCCTGGCTTTCTGTCACGTCATCGGTGCTTGGTGCCCACTTGGAACTTTGTCTTTTCAGCCTTTCCTTCTCCTCCTCTTCCTCTAGCTTGGTCTTGAACTTTTTGGCGTAGGGACGATTTCTCCTTGCTCTAGGGGGCGCGGGCTTGGCAGGGGCCAACTTCATGGCTGCAAGCAACAATAACCCAGAGGTCAGGCTTTGGGTACAAAGGCAAATTTTATAATAGCCCAACTAAATTTTCTGTAGCCATTGGCTATGGGGCTAGCTGAACCCCTGATCACAACAAAAATATCAGCAAATGGTGAATTCAAATCACATTTTAACCGATTACCTCAGACAAATGGATTTACCTAAAGGAAAACACCACAATTTGAAATTACAAAAAAACATCTCCAAATATTCTCAATTGTCAAACTACCTTAAAATTAAGAGAATAATAAAAAAAACCTAAAAAATTTTAACTAAAAAAAAAATCATATGCAAATTTACCCTGTTCTTTGCGCTACTGCATCACTTACCTCGTTCCTGACATTCCTGAGTATCCGGCATCTGTATGGACCAGAAATGTTCTGGTGTGTCCGGAGCCGGGAACTTGGCGCGATGCCGGGAACAGTCATTCATTCGCCTCTCCAGCTCCTCATCCGTCAATTCCAACCCTTTCATCCACTACAAACATACAGAGAGAGATACTGTAAAGTTTGAAATATTAGCGAATAGTTATTTAGCGAAACGATCCGTTTTTCCACAATAGCATGTCGTAATTTTCGCGTGTGAACCATCTCCAAAAGCACCATCATCATGTTTTATTACGACGCAACCACCTAACAAGTGACATTAAGGGTTCAAGATATTCAGATCAAGCCGTGAACGGTACGAGTGATCGTCAAAATGGATCTCTTGGAAGCGTAATATCTTGGACCCGCCAGCTTATACGCACTAAACTAGCATCGCCACACGGCTGTTTATTGAATTCACATGTCATTGAAGGTCTGCCTTGATTGGTATATTGCAATTAAGTAACTCAGGTCCACGTGATTACGCGCATCATTCACATTTGTTTGCATACCTTGGAATGTTCATATATCACAAGGTATGACTATGTACCGTATTACCCCGCATACAACACGCACCCCATAGATAATACGCACCCCCTCCCCAAGTCCCTTTCCCATATGTAAAATACAATGCCCTGTTTATAACACGCAGGCGGAGTTGTGGAGTGGGGAATGTCGGGTTAAGTACTTGACCCCAGTATCGTATACCGCATTGACTCTTATTCAGAGATTTAGAGGCTTAAATCTTACAGTGTTTATAGTGCTCAGAGTCTCTGTGCAAGTGATACCAATTAACAGTACGGGAAAAGTTTATTTTTAAACATGAGCTGGTACATCCAGGGTGTCAGAATGGCAATCATCATAACGTCGTCATGGTGACAGGCCAATAGACAATAGGAACCCACCAAAGTATTTTCGATCATGCCTCACGAGTCCATAGCATCGATGTAAAAAGTTCTGGTTCATGTACCCGTTGATAACACGCACCCCTTCCATGACGTAGGTGCTGCAGTGTATAAAAGTGCGTGTTGTATGCGGGGTAATACGGTATGTACGTATGGTTATTAACTGACCATGAGTAATTGTGACTAGATACACATTTTGAATACAGCAAAATATAACAAATAACAACGGATTGTAATATTAGCAAAACAGACCCACTCGTTAAACTCGCTAATATTACTTCCACGTTAATATTTCAAACTTTATAGTAATTGGAACATGTGGTATTTTTAGGTATGCCCTCTTGGAAAGTGTGGTCCATCCTGATATCTACCCGAAGTCATCCATATCCCACAAGGCAGAGCCAAGTGGGATCTGGATGGCCTAGTTCAGACATAAACGCTACCTATTTTCCCGTTTCTGTTATCATTAGACTGTAGCGTTTAGGGTCAAGCCTTATAAATTACGTTAGCACCGTTCCGCAGAGATTTTGGGCGGAAGCATTTTCATAAAGTTTTATCATTTAAACACGACGCATACATGTTTTGTCTCTCTATTTGGTAGAGAGACATTCTATTTCAAACATTTCGCGAATAAAATTGAAGAATCATATGTTTATTTGATCAATAAATACGAGTTTATACTTACATGTACGAGTTAGCGAGTTTTAAGAACTCAAAACCGAAAACGAGGCGCTATGATAATGAATGCTATTTCTAAAATGGCGGCTCTCGTTAATCCACTTCGGCTGTAGGTAAATAAATACGTCTTTCCACCACTTTTTCACTTATTGACATACTGACATGTATGTGCTTCGTAAGCGAGTGGTGTATATTACATATGTATAAACTTTAGAGGGTCCAAAATTGTTGCAGACACGAGATTTCAGTAGAAGTTAAATGGCACATACAGTGCTATAGCGAATCTACCACTTCTCATTGAACCTTACAATCTTACATGCATGAAAAAAGACGTCGGCAGTAAAAACATCTCATGCATACGTAAGGTTCAATATTATTGAACTATGGATGGCCCAGATTTCCTCATAATTATTTTCCAAACTAATTATAGTGGCCCGCATTCCTAGGGTGGTCTAAATTTCTGAGAGTTTACGGTTCTCTGCAAACCACTTACATCGAAGCATTCTTTACACCACCAGCCTTTTAGTTTCAATCGCTCCTCCTTCTTCCGAACAACTTCCTTATGTGCGAAGTCAAGACCGCCCCTTTTCCTCGGAACTCTAAAATACGGAAATAAAGGTAAAAATTGAGTTTTTACTCAACATTACAGTATCAGTAAGCATGAAACAGGGTCTGACACTTAGATTTCAGACTAGGGGACCAAAAAGATCGCTTGATAAAAATAAATGGTCAAAAACAGGATCTCTGGTAATAATACATACTATTTTGGGCCACTAGTCTGAAAAATCTAGAGGCCCATAGCAAAATTTAGGGGCATATGACCCTGGGCCCCTGGGAAAGTCGAACCCTGTGAAACAGTACTGTATTTTAATGTTACTGTTAATGGTACTCTATGGCATTATCACCTTATAAAGGTTGTCATGAATAGTCATGTTTAGAATCCTGGACAATCCCTAATAAAGGATAACTTCACAGTGGTTTAGTGTCTATAAAAGAACCTTCAAGGAATGAGACGGTAGGATATGGTACTTATTGAAACAATAGCAGTACCGGTACTTCTCGACGGTATAATAATATTAATAATGATAATGATAATAATAATGATAATAATAATGATAATAATAATAATAATGATAATAATAATAAAAATAAAAATAATAATGATAATAATTATTATTTTAATATTAATAATTATCATTTAATAAAAATAATGATAATGATAATAATAATGATAATAATTATTATTTTAATATTAATAATTATCATTTAATAAAAATAATGATAATGATATTAATAATGATAATAATAATGTCCAAATGCCAAATGAATCCCAGATGCCCTGCTGACTAAGACCGCACCTACCTATCAAAGCTATCCTCCAGTGTTGTGGACAAGGCTGGTCCTGCTTTGCCATGCTTGTCTCCACCATCTAGAAATATCAAAATATCAGGGGCCTGTTTCACAAAAGTCATATAATCAGTTAGATAGCTTAACTTTTAGCTGGCTAAGTTTATCCTAGATATTTCTTGTCTGGCGAATTTGGTTTCACGAAGAAAAAGGCAGCTGGTTAAACTTAGATGGCAAATAATGGCTTATGCACTAGTTTAATAATGTGTAGTGACATGCACTGTCTGAGATATTCCTTTCAATATTTGTTTTTAAACCAGGAAATGTGAGGTTTATAATCTATTCTAATTTCCTCTTAATTATTGTAATCCAAAGTGGTCTTTCAAACAGAGAAAGAGAAAGTGAGGCAGAGAGAGAGAGAGAAGAGAGAGAGAGAGAGAGAGAGAGAGAGAGAGAGAGAGAGAGAGAGATAGAGAGAGAGAGAGAGAGAGAGAGAGAGAGAGGGGGGGGAGGAGGGAGGGAGAGAGAGAATGAAAGAGATGGAGAGAAAGAGAGATGTCATTATATCAAAAACGTACCTTTCACATGCCTTTTTTCCGTGGAATCCCCCTCTATTGACTTCTCCCCAGATGACTTGCGCCCCCTGGTGGATCCTCCAAAAGTCACACTCGTACAGGTGGCGAATGGCTGCGACTCAAAATCGTCCCCATCCCCTGGGTGCGGTGCAAGTAGATTCATGCTCGCATCCTCATCATCCCCGTCATCGCAAATCTTTGCACCGCCCTCGGAGGTTCGACGTGGGTTGTCACACCCATCCTGGCTCTCGTATTCCGATAATCTTACCATGGGATCTAGGGTACCGTTGAAATTTTGATCCTCCTCGAGGGTAGCGTTGCCATCGGGGTCCATCGTATAACTTTCCTCAAGGTTCCGCTGAAACCGCGACCTTGAATGTGACCTTGACCTTTGACCTTCCGTGTTGTGGTCCTCTCTAGCACAATGCTCCGTATACGGCAAACAGGTTAAATCAACATCGCAGGTTTCCACCTCTTGGCTATTCCTTTGATGTTTTAGGCGAGGACTTCGTCGCGGACTACTGGATTGAGAATTAGGGGACCGGGACGTCTTTTTGGGAGTGCAGGGCTTTTTGAAATGTGGCGGACTATTTTCATCGAGAGTTCCTACATTGTGGTCTTCTAGCGATTTACGAATCGCTAACTCAACCTCTTTTTCTTCCTCTGACATCTGAGAGTTTCTCGCCCTGCCACGACGCAAACCTTTAACGAGATCGGTTTTTCCTCGAAAGGCACCGGCATTAATCTTCGTTTGTTTCATTTTCTTCAGACGGTTTGCTTTTCCTGGGGAATCTGCTGTGAACTCCATCGAATAACTACTTCCTTTACTTTTCATCAGGTTCGCCCTCTGTTTAGTGACCTTATTACCTGATTGGGCTACCTTCAACGGTGACCCCTGACCTTTGACCTTGATCTTCAGTGACCCCTGCGACCCTGTCGGTTTTCCTCCTAGCAAAGATGGCGATGGGTTCGATTGCACAGACGTGTTTGGGGTTTTTCCACCGATGGACATTTGGCCTCTCTCCAGGGAAAGATCCTTTAAAGGTTTACATCGCAATGACCTTGATGCTGATTGGTTGTTCGGAGTTTCTGACCTTGACCTCTGGCCAGCTTCTTCGTCAAATAAAACTGGAGATTCAACTGAATGGGACGTCCTCGTTTTCACACTAGGGCTCGGTGACCCTTGACCTTGACCCTGTGACCTTTGTACCCGATTGTCACCGACTCCCTCCCTACTGCATTCTGCTCCTCCAAACACCGGAGAGTCTGGCCGATACTGTGAGCCATCAATGAGTAAGTCAGAATCTGAGCTTTCTAACCTTTTTGAGCTTTCCTTTTCCTTTTCGTCTTCCCTTTTTTCACCTTTCGCAATGTTACCTCCTGTGGAGCTCTTATGAGATTTTTTGATTTTTCGCTCTAAAGTGGCGAGATTTGACGATCGGCCTCTGGCTTCCACGGGGGTACTAGAATGGGTCGGTGGACTGATCAGAACGTGTCTCACTGTGACTTGGGTATTCTGACTTTCTGCTCCCTCGCCATCCTGGTACCCTTGTGCACTTCTCTCGCCGATTCCTCCACCACTCTCTTCATCAGAGTCCAGATCAACGGGAATGGTTTCCGGCACTACGATATTCACGTCAATAGATCCACGACCTTGACCTCTTGACCTCAATCGACTCGACCTTGAATCTGTGGCCTTGCGATCAGTGCTGCCACCTTGCGAGAGCAAGGTGAAATCACAAGTTTCGGGTGCAAGTATATAATCGCTGTTTTCATCTTTTACTCGATTTTCTAGTCCAAGGATTTTTGTTTCATTATTTCTACTAACTGAACCTTTTTTGTCAGCATTGTTTTGGGGTGAGAGTTTTTGTCTCTTTGTTTCCTGAAAATCTTCCTGAAAAAATAACAAAGAGAAGAAAAATGAATATATCAAACCAACTAAACCATGGCCCAAGACATCTTTACTTTCAGAACTGTCTCATGTTAATAGGAATAAGGGTGACACATCTATATCACATGTAAGGTTACAAACTGTTTGTATCCAGGTAGGGCTGTACACCGGTACCCGGTACCAGCACCTTACCAAATACCGTCTTGTAAAATACCAGAGCATACTCGTTTCAATTTTTAACGGTATGCTTATCGGTATTTTGCAAAACACAAACCCATGTCAAACATTCAATACTACAAAATAATTCAGTAAAAAGTTATACTTACGGTTGCCGAACTTGTTAACTTGGAAGGTACGATAAAGCGGCCATAAGTGTTGTGATTCTTTTTGTTACCGCGTAGTGGCACTGCTGTAGTGATATACAGCACCACTACGTGGTAGCGATAAGAATCACAACACTAATGGTAGCGGAGATGGTACTAGCTTCACCGCTATATCGTACCTTCAAGCAAGAATGAGCAGAATGTGGATCTACTCAAGTTAACAAGGTCGGCTGCTGTAAGTACGACTGTTCAGTTATCAAATGATGTAATTAAAATACCCGACAGACAACAAATACGTTTTAGATTTATGTCAGGAACTACGCTTAGTGTGTACTTAGCGTAGTTCAAGATAACGATAGCAGTACCGATAAAATACCGTATCGTTTCGACGATACCGGTTATGGTACCGTACCGCTTCACCCTTAGCGATATGCAGCCCTATATCCAGGGACACCCCCTGGGATACAGAGACAGACAGAGAAAGTCAAAGAGAGAGGATATAGATAGCAAGATAGAGATATGGATTGACAGATAGATAGATAGACAGATAGATATAGATAAATAGATGGATGGATGGATGGATAGATAGATAGATAGATAGATAGATAGATAGATAGATAGATATACAGATAGATAGACAGTTAGATAAACAAATGGATAGATATGGATGGATGTATGGATGGATGGATGGATAGATGGATGGACATACGGAAGGATAGACGGACGGACAGTTAAATAGATAGATAGATAAATAACATAGACAGACAGTTAGATATAAAATAAATGGATAGATAGATAGAAGTGAGGAAAATTGAAATTCCAAATCGAAGCGGTATGTTACCTTACCTCTACATATCTATGCCTCTTGCTAGCGCGTGCCAGTTTCAATTTGTTGGATCTGACAGTATTGGGACTCGTGTCTTCTACTTCATCCGGAGCCAAGTTGTCTAAATTAGCCTTTGAAGCTGCAAAAACACATACAAACATTATGCCTTAGTAGGGATGAATACCCATAAGAATGAAACGGTACAGTTTCTTAACTGTAGTTATTTTACCAATTCAATAATTGATAAAAATATTACCATTATGATACTTCGATTTGATTCATATTTATGTTACCTGTAACTACATCATCACAAATAATGTGCTTATTTGGCAGGTCGGCAGTTCAGTTTTTGGGTGATTTTTTTACCTATTGACCTCCCCCACACATGCATATATTGCATCTATGTGGCTTCTGCCGAAGTTCTGTGTTGTGCGGAATGAAGATATTAATTGTACCGGGTGAGTTACCACGTTTTTGTTTATTTTTAGTAGGCATCAATGCTGCGTCACTACCTAACCCAATTTACATATGAATCGATATCTTAGCACGTCCAAGATATCAGTTCATAAACACTTGTTATATCGATGACAGCCCTGCTCTTCATGTTACTTTATTGCATAATTACCTTACGATTTATGTTGTGCATAGACTTCCTATTTTTTTTTATTGATGATTAAGTCAGGAAAAGGTGGCAAACTCAAGCAGAGATGAGGTCAACGCCATTTTGTCTATGCTTGAAAACAAACGAGTGCTTATGCTTTACCTGCTCAAAAGCTCAAATCTTGTCGAGATTTGGTCATAAAATTTGCAGAAGAAATGGCAGAAAAAGTGACGATAATCGAAATGAACGATGAATCTAAGTTGCCGCAATATGGCAGAAAAAGTGACCAAAACTCGAAAAGTCAAAAAAATAATTACAACACCTACCGTCCACTGAGGCTGATTCTGACAAGAGCGCTGATTTACTCGATAAATTGTGTCCATTTCTACTGAGCTTCCTATGTTGACTTCTGTCTCCGTGTGTCGTTTTCTTCTCCTGCGTGTTCTGCTGAGCCTCTGCTAGTCTCCGCTGGCGACTCTTTCTAACGATTCCTGAACTGTGTTGGGAGTCCGGTTCTCCCTCTGCACACTGGCTCTCACTCTGAGCAGCGCATGCCGCGGGGATTGGCGTCGAGGGTTTATCTTTTTGACTTTCTCTTAGCCTCCTTTCTATAATGATAACAAAGATGATGATGTTAATGATGATGATAATAATAATAATAATAATAATAATAATAATGGCAATAATATTAATAATAATAATAATAATAATAATAATAATAATAATTATGATAATAATAATAATAATAATAATAATAATGATAATAATGATAATAATGATAATAATAATAATAATAATAATAATAATAATAATAATAATAATAATAATAATAATAATAATAATAATAACAATAAGTATTAACAAATGGTCACTTAATTAATAGAAGTAAAGAAGACTGACAAAAAAGTGTCAGGACCTGCAGAATATGGAAGGAAGGAACCATGGACGTAAGTGATTTTAAAATTCCTACCTAGATCAGCAATCTACCTCTCTTTTTAATTGGAAAGAACCTCAGTTGTAAGTAATTTTTAAATTCTTGCCTAGATCAGCAATCTGCCTTTATTTTTAATTGGAAAGAACCTCAGTTGTAAGTAATTTTTAAATTCTTGCCTAGATCAGCAATCTGCCTTTATTTTTTGTTGAAAAGAACCTTAGATGTAAGTGATTTTTGAATTCTTACCTAGATCAGCAATCTACCTTTCTTTTTGATTGGAAAGAACCTCAAATGTAAGTGATTTTTAAAATTCCTAACTAGATCATCAATCTACCTTTCTTTTTGTATTTGAAGGAACATCGGATCTATTAGTGATTTCCTAATTCTTACCTAGATCGGCTATTTGCCTCTCTTTTTTTTTACTGGAAAGGACCTTGAATGTAAGTAATTTTTAAATTCTTAACTATATCAGTTATCTACTTCCCTTTTTTATTAGAAAAGAAACTTGGATGTATGTGATTTCCCAATTCTTACCTAGATCAGCAATCTGCCTTTTGTATTGGAAGGAATCTTGGATGCATGGTCTTAGCCAGCAGGGCGTCTGGGTGTCTTTTTGGACACCCAAACCCTTAAAAAGCACCCCTCAGGACACCCAGAAATTTTTGTGAAGAATTTCTTAAAATGTCAATCTCAAGCATATAATTGAATTTTGTCATCTCCATATAATTCCCATGACATTGTATAAGGATATTATGCCTTATTTTGATAGATTAATACATGTTAATGGTTGAAATCTGACTATATTGTGGTCCCCCTTAAAAATTTGGACGGCCCAAAATTTAGCATTTGCCAATTTTGGGCACCCAGTTTCTAAATCCTGGCTACGACCCTGCTTGGATGTAAATGATTTTTGTATTCTTACCTAGATCGGCAATCTGCCTCTCTTTGTCGGCAATCCTCTGTTCATAAAGTATGCGATAGTCCCCGGCACTCTTCTCCAGCAGAACACACTGTCTACACGGCTCCAGCAACCTATACACACAAAAATAAAAAAGGCGTCTGGAACTATGATAATTTTGACCATATTTTTGAAACTGAGGATGATTTTACAAAATATTTCAAGGAGAGTTGTTGGTAATGTTTTCGTCAACATTTCTCCTTCAAATATTTAGCTAATTATGTTTTTGACTGCAAGATTTCGTCAAAATTGTCTGGCTGCTTTTGGCCGCTGCGAGCAATAGGGGGTTAAATTTTCTATTACACACATGTGTAATCGCATGTTTGATTTCTTGTAGTTACATTTTGTTAGAACACATAAGCCCTAAAAATAAAGTTGTTTGTTTCCTGTAATCCTACCCTAACAAGTTTTTTATTCAAAAAAAATCCCTACCCTTAAGTTTTTTCTGCCCTCCCAACTCCCAATCAAAGTAAAACATGCATAAAACACACATTTTTGACCCAAAAAACAATGGAAATTTTTTTTTTACCAACCTACCTACCCTATTTTTTTCAGACCGTTACAGGAAACAAACAACATTTTTTTCTTGGCCTAAATAAACTTCTGCCGGAGTACACATATTATATTAAATATACTTTACCATATATTACAGCACACAAAACAGAATCTTTTCTTCATCTATTTACATTTCCTGAACTTTTTAGCAAACTGATGAGCATTCAACTTTCGAAACACCCTCATTCCTTAATGAATTCTCTTTTAAAAAAGAGCAACGTGCACCACAGTACTACTCAAGTCTAACAGGGTTGTACAAGTTTTTGAGTCTTGGAGCACAGACAATTGGTCCTGGAGCACAGTAATTCTTAGAGGGCGATGTGTGAAAAACAAGTTAGAATATTGTCACCAGGTGGCACTACTATATCAGTTTTATACCAATAATGAAGCCCTTATATCAATCAATAGTTTGTATCAGGCCTAAAAAAATAAATTGTTTGTTTCCTGTAACGGTCCGAAAAAAATAGGGTAGGTAGGTCTGTAAAGAAAATTTTTTTGCATTATTTTTTTGGCCAAAAATGTGTGTTTTTTGCATGTTTTATGTTGATTGGGAGTTTGATGGGCGATAAAAACTTTAGGGTAGGGATTTTTTTGAATAAAAACTTGTTAGGGTAGGGTGACAGGAAACAAACAACTTTTTTTTTAGGCCTCAATACATGGAGTTTACCCGTTTTCTAAGTGCATGAACAATCTGTTATTAAAAATGCAAGTGAATCATTTAACAGAATCATTTTGTCAAGCATCCAAAAATTTCCGGGGTTAAACAGTAATTAAAGGGGTTTGTCTTGTTGCATGTTTTAAGGCTCCTGTGCGACAATTGGACACCCCTGGTCTAATCTTACCTTTCCCTAAGGTTTTCAGCCTCAACCTGATATTTCTCAGCCTCTTTCTCAGTTTTGTTAAAAAGGGTCTTCAGATTTTTCAGCTCTTCGCCGTACCTGAAAGAAGGAAGACCACAATTACTATGATATACTTGAAGCTACAGGGCAACCTCACATTTCAGATACTACAAAATGAATTCAACAAGATATCTAAGTTTACTTCAAATTTGACAATAACTTCTGAAAAAAAAATTTGTTCGCATTGGTCATGGAATGACATTTCTTCTTCCAGATCAGATATTTTCGCACCAAGGGAGATTCAGAATGAATTGAAATCTATAACATAATCAGGGACTTAGCCAGGACCAGTGCAGCCTGTCTTTTGGGCAGGCAGTTTCTAAAAACCTCCTTTTTGGACAGCCAAAAATTATCATAAATAGTTTTCAATTTGGTATTTTTGAGGGTAATAACCAAATACATGTAGTTTCTGAAAAATCGATCTTCTAAGAAATGGTTAGAGTGCAAATTGCCCTTTTTGGTACAGCAGACTATTAGATGTAGCTGGTATAAGGATTTGTTCAAATAGATCAGTAGCGAAATCTGGACGGACAAAGATTTTGGAATTGCTTTTGTTGGACAGGCATTTCTGACTAAGACCCTGACTAATACTCTGAATATATAACACAACATTTATTATAACAGGGCCCTAAATCAGGGTTTTTTCCAGGGAGCCCAATTGCATTTTCAAAAGCTACCTTTAGGCTAGGAGTGTCATTGATACCCTTTCAGAGATACGTATCGCTAAAACAAAGCAGCCAATTATCGTATCGGTAAAAGGTGGTGTATCGTATTGTGTATCGCAAATCGGCAAACTACTCCAACCGGCAGTCACACATGAGGCAAAATGCCCCTATTCCACCAGTTTTGTTTCCTGGCGGTTTCCCACTTGTCTAAACAATAAATAATGAAGTTAACGGCCATGACTGATAAAATACTTAGTGGGGAGACGAAGTAGGTGGGGTCTGAAATGGGAATATGCCCTCAAAAGTGTAACATTTTCACCTCAAAATAGGAAAAAAGAATTGAAAATAATTAAATTTGACAAAAATCCAATTGAAAAGTCGTATCGGAAAAAATCGGAATCGGTAGAAAATTTTCCAATAATCGTATCGGAAAATTTTCCTTATCAATGACACTCCTACTTAAGGCGTTTCTACAGAAACCAGTACGTCTTTGGGCTCCCTGCAGAAATTTGAGGGAGCCGCAGGAGAATTCAAGGGAGCCCTGGGCTCCCGGCACCCCCAAATTTTGAGCACTGTATAACTCCTCAAATTCAATGGCTTACTTTTCACATTGCTCAGTTGCCTGCTCCAGTTTCTTCTCTACATCTACAAAGAAAAAATGAATTCATCGGAAAATGTCAAATATGATCAAAAATAAAAAAGGTGTAAAGAACATTATAAGATGAAGTTTAACCCAATAATGCTTACAAATTCCCTTTAAAAATTCTTCTGGATCTATGATACTTCCGACAATAACTTTAAAATAACTTAACAAAATATTTGAAGCAGGGCTCAACATTAAGAAAAAACTTCATAAGCCCAGCAGGGCTAATTTCAGTAACTTTTACTAGAAATTATGTTAGGATTGTAAAAATCATTAACTGGTTGCCCAGCATGGTCAGTTAGTTCTAAAACTTGTTTGTGCTCATTTTTGTATTCATTGGCTAGCTTTCGCTGAGTATATACTCTCAGTATTCTCAGAGCACCCCTGTGCCAGGGTTTCAGTCATTTTTCGTTGTTTTTTTGCAACATTTTCTATTGGCCAAATCAGCCACCAGCAGCAGAGGGGCTGACAATTTACCTCGTAGAACATTTCTGTGTACGTTCCAGACATGTTTAAGGCAGTCGCTCAGAGCGGTTCCGTTGCACTGCGAATGGCTGACATTGGTAGCAGCGGACGCACTGGCTGCAGTATCGGTCAACATCGTCACCTACAGAACTCCCTCCAATATTCACGTAAATCATCACACCAATACTGGAAAGAGAAATTCATTCATTCATGAGTAGGAGTGTGATCGGTATCCAAGGTTTGGAATCGGAATCGGTAAAAAAAAATTCCGATTCCTACCGACGTATATAGAGGGAAGAATCATAGCATTTAGGTTTAAAAGTGTATCAGATGCTACACTGCTTTAACATTCCCATGCTAATAATTTCATTTTGAGGTAGTAGATAAGTTTACCTGGCGCACTGAGCTACTGACTGGCGTTGTCTAGTTACTTTGTCATCTTATTGCAATGCAATAATATGACAAAGCAAGCGTCAATTAGTATCAACATTTTACCGATTCCGGAATCGGAATGATCGCTATGAGATTTTATAGCGATCTTTTCCATGGGATCGTCGATACCATCCGATTCCTTGGTATCGATTACACTCCTATTCATGAGAACATATTTGTAACTTGGGATTAGGGAGGCGACGACGCGCATCTATAATTTTAAAATGATCTGATCCGATATTGATACTTTCTAAATGATTAGTCATACATCTTAACCCTTCTTTGCTGAGGCTACTTTTTTCCAAAACACAAGGGGGCAAAGTTTTTTGAAAACCATCAAAACCCTGTCATGTTGCTATTCATCGGAAAGCTCTTGATGAGTACTGTCAGATGAGTACCCATTATCCCAGGGTTTCGGTAATTTTTGAGTTTTTTTGCATCATTTTGTATTGGCCAAGTTAGCAACCAGCAGCATAAGGGTTAACAATATTTCTTAAAGGGGAACTTATATGAAAGTTCATGAACATAGCTCAACATCTGTCATAAACAGGGAAGCCCTAGAGCTCCAAACAAAGAGAAATTTAAAATTGCAATTAGTGAATAGCACCTCCTCTGAGCCAAGGCCGCCACCATTGTGAATCCGGGTCATCACCCCCTGCTGTGGTCAGTGTTATTGGGTAGCAAAGGAGCTTAGATTAGCACAGAGCTAGGGGCAGATTGCCACCCAATTGAAAAATATGGCCGCTGCCAGGGGCTGGGCAGGATGATGGCAATATGCAAAAATCTCCTCTCATGGGATCACTGAGAGAAAAAGAAGGGCAGCATCCTGTTCTTGAAGTGTATTACTTTCATTATAATTTAAGCTGATATGTATGTGAGCCTTTAGGGCCCCTTTAACTACTAATCATACATCGCTCGACAAATAGCAAAGTCCCATCTCCTTGGAGATCTGACATGGGCGACCTAAAGTAGGATTCAAATAGTTCCGATGGACTACCTGAATCCTGGGGAAGTGCCCCATTAAAATAGTAGCGGGGCTACCCTCCCCATATTTCCTAGGAAAATAACCCCCCCCCCCCCCCACGGGAATCTTATGCCAGTTCGATTTCAAGGGAAAATATTTTTTTCCTGTGCATGTGACATTGTAAAACACGTTCTGATCTTTGAAAGGCGATTAGGGGGAATATTTCCTTGGAAAATGTCCCCCCTTCCAGGAGGAGGTGGGGGAACATTTCCTAGGAAATATTACCCCCCCCCCCCCCCATGAATATATTGTAGGAGAATGCCATAATGTGAGTGGTGGGGGGGAGGGGGGGGGGGTGGAGATATTCCTATGAAATATTTCCCCCCTCATGAAATGATCTCCACCCCTTATAATCATAGGCTGCTGATTATGCATATATATATATATATATATTTATGACATTGTTATCATGTTCTGACTTATGAAAGGTGATTGTGGGGGGGGGGGGAAGCATTTCCTAGGAAATCTCCCCCCCCCCCCCTCCCACCCCCACTTAATGAAATGATCACCACCCCTGAAAATTAACTAATTCCACCCCCCCCCCCCCCCTCTACATAAACATTTCCTTAGGAATCTTCCCCTTTTGAGAAATGGTCAATCAGGAGGGGCTGCGATGGGGGAGCATTGCCTAGGGAATCTTATGTCAGAGAGTGGAGATTTTCCTGGGAAAATCTTTGTGCGACATTGTAATACATGTTCTGACTTCTGAAAGGTGATCAGATGAAATGATATCCATCCCTTAGAATTGTAGACCACCGATTATGCATTTAAGCCACTGAAATCATGTTTGACAGTCCTTTGAAAGATGACACTGGGGGGGGGGGGGGGGGATATTTCTAGGAAACATCCCCCCCCCCCCCACCAGGAGTAATTTCCATAGTTTAATCTCCTCCCCACAATGTGGAGATTTTCCTGAGGACTATTCCCCCTCCACGACATCACACACACACAAATATCCCCCTCCCCGTTGTGACAGTTCTGCCATCAAAAGGGGAGTATTTCCTAGGAAAACTCCCTTCCCTTGGCAGGGTGTGAGATTTTCCTACGAGATATTTTTAAGAAAAAAAATGAGATGTCAGCCAAGTTAGCTGACCCAAATGATAATCATAATGATAAGGACTTAAAGTTAAACCCATTTACTTGACACACTTCTAATCTGTCTGACACCAACTTGGTCTTTCCTACTTTAGATGCAATCGCTTCGATGAGATGAACTTGAAATAATTGAGTAACTACCCTACACCTACAGCAAAGACAAAACAGATTTACCCTTAACTTTACTCAGCCAGAATCGTGAAAACAGGAAATAACAACAGTCCAATGAGTCCACATCAACATTTACATTTTCAATATACCGCCTCACTTACAAAATAAATTTGTAACCCAATTAGCTTTCTAAGGAGAAATCCTGCATGACATTTCCAATGCTTAGCGGGAAATGGATACCACAATCATCAATAATTTTACCAACTTGAAATGTATGAGTAGAATTTAATAATTAAAAAAATGCTAAAGATTATAATTCAAAAAAATTAAACATCGATTAAGGAAATGATTGCAAGACGTGCATAAATATTTGAATTTAGTGATTAATATAACAGCTGGTCATGGGCGAAAACAATCAGTGACAAATAGAGGGCCATAGCTAGACCCCAAAAGAAGCTGCGTTGTTATGAAGCGAAGCCGAGTAATAGGCAAAATAATGCTTACAACACTTATATATTGATTTCTAGTGGGTTGCGATCAGCAGTGGCTTCCATTTTAAAATTCCTCCGTTGCTATATTATACCCAACAAAAGTTGCTATGACACTACCGGATGTAGAATGAATATTGGAGTCCTAACAATGAACGTTGTGAAAAGCATTGTTAGCATCCCAATATAGGATTATATTGGGCTCCTAGCATTGACAATTGTTAAAAGCAATGTTAGACGGCCAATCCAGTAGAGTACAACAAAGACAGTGGCCAATTTGCTCCTAGAATCTAAGTGATGAATCTCTGTATCAAACTTTTCTTTTATGGGTTACCTCTTGCAATATCATACACAATGAACAAACTATTTTCATTCTATGAAAAGAGCTTAGACGAAGATATCCTTGATTGTAAGCCAGCAGATTTCGGCTTTGACTTGAGGTACGGATTACAGAGGGGGATCAATTGATATACCCTGCTGGCAGCCAATAGGGAAGCTCTATTTTCCAGAGACAGCCCGTTCTGCCAGAATGCTGTACTGATTACAATGCAGGCGTATTAGTCACGCTGGGCAGATATCTGTATTTGTCAATTGGACACTGGGCCTGATTAATGTGCTTGTATGGTAATTGACCGTCGTTGCCTCTCGCTGGTATCTATTTCTCTGGCGGGAAAAAAGGTAGTCTGAATTGTGGGACTATATGCTAACTTGAGCCATGTTTGTTCACACATTTTAGGAAATATTAAGATAAAAATGTAAAAAATATTGTAGGTACATGTGGTTGATAGTACCAATCCTACCTTAATATTATCAATTATGATAACGCAAGTAGGGGTAGGTATTCCAAATCATGGTAATTGCACTAGGCGTTCGTCATGGCACGTCACAAGCTTAGTGAAGTAATGAATGTCGTTCATGATCACTTATGTATAAAAGAAAACAAAGACTAAAAGAAAAATGCCGAGGTTCTACCGTCAGCGCCCTATTATGATTTACTGTATCCATTATTTTCATTCAGCAAGGACTTGGGCGGATACGGCATGTTCAATCCGCAGGCATTGGAAAACGTATTCGGGACAAGCATCCTTGAAAAGCTATTTTTTACCTGATAAATGGTAGAACCATAAAACGCTTTTAAACGTATGTTTTCTGCAAACCAGATATACTTAAAACGGTGTGAAATCTTGAAATTTAAATTGAAGTCAACTTTTCTTTGGATTATCGAAATTTACACGACAAAAATACTTGCAGTGTTTACGACAAAACATTCACTGACGGTAATGAAAATATACTTCCTGTGTTTGCCCGGCTTATATACGGTGCAAAATATGATCATACCATATATGGTTAAAATATCCATGTTTAGAGATTTTAGATATGTACCGAATTTAAAGTCATAATCAGCCGGTACTGAAAAATATCCTCCTGTGTGGTTTCCTGAAACACATTCACTCTCTTATATTTCATATGAAATTTACCATTAAGTCGCCAGAAATTCGTGCAAAGTAAACATTACCATGATAAGTTAACGGTGAGTTGCAGTAATATTGATTTTGTTACGTGGTGTGAACATAGCCAATGATAAAGAATTTTCATTGTAAAACAGCATGAACATCATTCATGATCATGATTCATGTCTATCATATTTTTTCTTATGGATAGGATGCAAACACGAGCGGGTAATTTATATGTGTTTGACAGGATATTTATATCTGTATTAGACGGGGGAACGGGGGAGGGTACCGACAAGATGCAGGATGCATGACAATTATTGTGTGTGTTTGTGGGGGGGGGGGGGGGGGGTGGGGGGGCAAGGTAACATCATAGATGACCAAACACAAGTTCGAAACCAGTCAGTCAAGCAAAACAAGCTAGCCTCAACCAGTGTCAACTAATAGCCCAAAATTGGTGCTCTGCACATGCCTAGCTGATGGTGGAGGTGGAGATCAGGTTTCTCTGTAATGTAATCGATGCGAGAGCCCTGATTGGTCCTTTTGCAATGAAGGATTTTGATTTATTAAAATAAGTACTGGTAATTTGTCTCTAAGTTACTGAGTAAATCTAAGAAAGAAGACATACAAGTATATCTAACCTACACTGTTTATGTGTAGAATCCTTCTGAGCATTACTCAAAAACACTTGAGAAAGTTTGATACCAAGATAGAATAGATAATTTGAAATAGTACAATATAATAATAAGTGTAAAAATGCAGAACTTATGCTTCGACAAGCAAACATTCTCATGAAAGTGCGATGAACCGATTAATCGGTGATAGTCGGTTGGCCTAGCTGACTGATGATCGTTTGGGAAATTGCAACTGACTCCCACTACTACCAGCTTATATGTCTGAGTCGCCCTTTAAAAAAAGGGATGGCGAATCCTAGATATGTAAAAAAGGTATACTTTATTGTTTCCATTGTGCATGAGGTGGTGTTAGGGCTTATTGTACTGAATAGAAGCGGTCAGTCATGGAGGACCCAGACCTGGAGGAAGAGGATTCAGGGATTATCTGTGATGCTGGAGAAGATGATATGGACATCGCCTTGGATGATCTCCTAGATGAAGGTAAGTTGATTGCATTTGCCAATTTATATATGTATATATATATGTGTATATGTATATATATATATTTATATTATATATATATATATATATATATATATATATATATATATATATATATATATATATATATATATATATATATACATATATATGTATATATATGTATATATATATATATATATATATATATATATATATATATATATATATATATATATATATTTATATATATATTTATATATATATATATATATATATATATATATATATATATATATATATATATATATATATATATATATATATATATATATATATATATATATATATATATATATATATATATATATATATATATATATATATATATATATATATTTATATATATATATATATATATATATATATATATATATATATATATATATATATATATATATATATATATATATATATATATATATATATATATATATATATATATATATATATATATATATATATATATATATATATACATGGTCTTAGCCAGGATTTAGAAACTGGGTGCCTAAAATTGGCAATTGTAAAATTTTTGGGCGTCCAAATTTTTAAGGGGGACCACAATATACTCAGATTTCAACCATGAACAAGTACAAATTCATCAAAACAAGGCATGATATCCTTATACAATGTGAAGTGAATTATATGGAGATGAGAAAAATCATTTATAAGCTTGAGATAGACATTTTAAGAAATTCCACACTAAAAAAATGGGTGTCCTTAGGGGTTCTTTTTAAGGGTTTGGGTGTCCAAAAAGACACCCAGACGCCCTGCTGGCTAAGACCATATATATATATATACATATATATATATATATATATATATATATATATATATATATATATATATATATATATATATATATATATATATATATATATATATATATATATATATATATATATATATATATATATATATATATATATATATATATATATATATATATATATATATATATATATATATATATATATATATATATATATATTAGTGGTGGGTCGATTAATCGCAAACTCGATTGCTCGGCTCGCATTGGGCCGAGTTCCGATCAATCGAGCTTGCCTTCCATCGCTCGATCTTTGCCGAGCGATAATAAAAATAAACACAACCAGATGGCCGCCATCTTGAAACGTACGTGCGATCGGCAGGATACACTGTTTCTCACTTCTGGAGTGAATTACAGTGTATAATCTAACAGAACGAGCGGAATCGGTAAGTTACAAAGTTTATACGATCGTATTTCATTGTATGCATTACATAGATACTTTATTTCAGGTTCAAATTGATGCGTAGATAGTCTTCCAATCCGTGGTATTCACTTTCAGTTTCATATGTTCCATAATTCACATACATTTCGCGATCTCGCACATTGATTTCTATCCTTGTTTCAACTTTAATTTTCATTGTTTTTAATGATTATTACCACGGATTGCAAGTTCAGAATGTTTTATGTTTTATAAATGCGCAGTATTGCCGTGATGAGTAGCTTGCCGTGATGAGTTTGCTATCCGTTGTCATGGCTACTTTTCGAATTTTCCGCGTCCTCACCCATACCTTTCTATTCTTGTTAGGGCTTGTTTATTCATTATAATTCATAATGATTGTTAGTCCGAATTGTCTTGTCATTAGCAACATTGATTTGGGGCATTAAAATTGTATTTTTCTTCGAGTTTTGGGGGGCTATAAAACTAGTGGAAATTTAGCGTAGTAAACTACTAAATAATCAATTATAATCGATCAATCGCTCGTCGAAATTGACGATTAATCGAGCCCGAAATTTTTAACGATTCCCAACACTAATATATATATATATATATATATATATTTATATATATATATATATACAATTATATATACAATTATATATATATATATATATATATATATATATATATATATATATATATATATATATATATATATATATATATATATATATATATATATATATGAATAAATATATATATATATATATATATATATATATATATATATATATATATATATATATATATATATATATATATATATATATATAAATATATATAGTTTCTCCGCGAAACTCAGAAAAACTAGAGCGCTTGGTCAAAAATTTGGCTGAGCATTTGATTCAGAAAATTTGGGTGAGTCCCATCACTAGTACTTATATATATGTTTGTTGTGTTTTAGATGCAGGTATAGGAGAGGCTGTAGAGGGAGAGTTAGCGGCTGCCGCGGCCCCAGCACCGGGGGGCCACGCCATCTACGTACAGAGAATCTCGGTGCCAGAGTATGAGCAGAAGGGTCACGATTACACCAAGCAGGCTATAGCAGCATTACTTCAGTCAGAGGACTACCAAAGGAAAAACAAATCATGCCATAGGTTAGTACATTCTAAGATGAATAAGAGAATGGATATGTAGTGAGAGACCAATTACTATATGCGTTATATAGTGAAGGGTTTACACCAAGCAGCATTACTTCAGTCAGAAGACTACCAAAGGAAAAAACAAATCATGCCATAGGTAAGTGCAATCTTAGATGAATAAAGGAATAAATATGTAGCAAGAGATCAATTACTCTATGTGCTGTAGTGACGCAACCACCAAGCAAGCTATATAGCAGCATTGCTATGTACAGTTAGAAGACTACCAAAGGAAAAACAAATCATGCCATAGGTTAGTACACTCTAAGATGAATAAAAGAATGGATATGTAGCGAGAGACCAATTACTATATGCGCTATATAGTGAAGGTTTTACACCAAGCAGCATTACTACACTCAGAAGACAACGAGAGAAAAAACAAATCATTCCATAGTTTAGTACTCTGTATCCAGGGACTTAGCCAGGAACCATCCAGCCTGTCTTTTGGACAGGTAGTTTCCTGAAGGACTTTAATTAATATAAAGATTAATATGAAGCATTTTCAGTTGTGGCTTTTAGTGGATAATAACTGAATATTTTTTCTTACAAACCCTCTTCTCGGACATGGTTCATGTGTAAACTGCCCTCTTTTGACAAATAGGCTATAAAATGTAGTTTGTATATAAAGGATTTGAAGTAGATTAGCAGCTAATTTTGGACAGGCAGTCATTTTGAAATTGCTGTTTTGGACAGGCATTTTGAAAACCCTGGCTAAGACCCTGGCTGTATCTGGGAATAGATACCTCTTAAGAATGAAACGGAACGGTACCGTTACCGTCAATGAAACGGTACGGTATTGTATTAAATGATACTGTCAACAGTATACTTTATTGCGTTATTACCTTATAAGTTTTGTTGTGAATAGTCATGTTTAGGATGCTGAACAATTAAGTAATAACTTCTCTTTGGTTAGTATCATTAAGAGTATCTTCAATTTAACCCATTCACACTCAGGGCGGCTAAAACAGACCTGACGATTTTGGAAATACTTTACTTACAAAGGCATTTTTTGGAAAAAATTTGAAGGAGAAATGTTCATCATAAGCCTAACAACAACTCTATTTCAAATATATTTTGAACTTTTGCTTTATTGCCAAGTTATTTTTAAAAGTATGAGAGTAGCAGACAATACTTTCTAGATGAGCTTCGAGTGTGAATGGGTTATGGTGAATCTTAAAGGTGCCTATCCCTAGTCCCGGAGCCCAATAAGATTCCAGCATCAATGGTTTAAAAAACTTATGTTTTGTGTGTTCCAGCTGTCAGGCGTGCTGGTACGATGAACAGTTTTCGCTCGACTGTCCCGAGTGCGGGAGTTACGCGCTGAGCCGACCCTGTCCAATATGTCGAGGCAAATGTGCAAAGATCTGGAGGCGAGATGTAGACATGGTGAGTTGTGGTATTTGGATTTGGAGTTTTTCTTATCGTCAGTTTTTCTGCCATTTTACAGCTGATTCGTGGTGAGAGGAATTTGGATTTGGAATTTTGCTAATTGTCTTTTTTCTGCCATTGTGTAAAAAAATATGTAAAAAAAAATCCTTCCTTCAGTTTTATGATGCCTTTCAGTAACCTGAGAATGACTGCTATCCCAAGTTGTTTGTTTCAGTCGCACGCCATGGCGTACGCCCATTGGGTCCGCACGTGTGGACACATAAATACCTTTTCCTTCCTTCAGTAACCAGAGAATGACTGTTATCCTATTCTTCGTTTCAGTCGCATGCCATGGCGTACGCCCATTGGGTCTGCACGTGTCGACACAAAAACTTATTCCTTCCTTCAGTAACCAGAGAATGACTGTTATCCTATTCTTCGTTTCAGTCGCACGCCATGGCGTACACCCATTGGGACGGCACGTGTGGACACGTAAAAACCTCTTCCTTCCTTCAGTAACCAGAGAATGACTGCTATTCTATTCTTTGTTTCAGTCGCATGCCATGGCTTACATCCATTGGGACAGCACGCGTGGACACATAAAAACCTCTTCCTTCCTTCAGTAATCAGAGAATGACTGCTATCCTATTCTTCGTTTCAGTCGCACGCCATGGCTTACGCCCACTGGGACGGCACATGTGGACTCCCGGAGCACGAGCGAGAGGCCTACATGTTTCAGTACTTCACCGAGGCCAGCGAGGAGAGCATTATGGAAGCTATGGAGGATTTGTCCACGACGTAGGCTTAATTTGCTCTCTGGCTCTGGACGACCTACATACCAAGTTTGGTGGACCACAAGTCAGAGCCTCATGAGAATTTACAAGTGTGAAGTCTCTTGAGGATTTACAAGTGTGGTGTCTCTTGGGGATTTAGACTACATGTTTCAGTACTTCACCAAGGCCAATAAGGAGAGCATTATGGAAGCCATGGAGGATCTGTCCACGACGTAGACTCAATCATCTGTTCTCTGGCTCTGGATGACCTACATACCAAGTTTGATGGACCACAAGTCAGAGCCTCATGAGAATTTTCAAGTGTGAAGTCTCATGAGGATTTAGACTACATGGCCTACATGTTTCAGTACTTCACCAAGGCCAATAAGGAGAGCATTATGGAAGCCATGGAGGATCTGTCCACAACGTAGACTCGATTTGCTCTCTGGCTCTGGATGACCTACTTACCAAGTTTGATGAACCACATGAGCCTCATGAAGATTTACAAGTTTGAAGTCTCTTGAGAATTTGCAAGCCAAGTGCAAAATCTCTTGAGGATTTAAAAGTGTTAAGTCTCTTGAGGATTTACAAGTGTGAAGTCTCTTAAGGATTTAGACTGCATGGCCTACATGTTTCATTACTTCACCAAGGCCAGCGAGGAGATCATTATGGAAGCCATGGAGGATCTGTCCACAATGTAGCCTCAATCTGGTCTCTGACTCTGGACGACCTACAAGTCAGAGCCTCATGAGAATTTATAGGCCAAGTATTGAGAAATCTTTTGTGGATATACTAGCCAGTTTTGAAGTCTCTTGAGGATTAACAATCAAAGATGGACCACAGGTCAGAGCCTCATGATCATGTACAAGCCAGTTGTGAATTTTCTTGAGGATTTAGACTACATGGCCTACATGTTTCAGTTCTTCACCGAGGCCAGCGAGGAGAGCATTATGGAAGCCATGGAGGATCTGTCTACAACATTCACTCAATGTGCTCTCTTGCTCTGGACAAGCTACATGTCAAGTTTGATGGATCACAAGTCAGAACCTCATGAGGATTTACAAGCCAGGATCAAAGTCTCTTGAGGATTTACAAGCCAGTTGTGAAGTCTCTTGAGAATTTACAAACTGAGTGCAAAGTCTTTTGAGGATATACAAACAAGTTGTGAAGTGTAAGGACTTGAGAATTTACAAGTGTGAATTCTCTTGAGCATTTACAAGTCAAGTGTGAAGTCTCTTGAGGATTTACAAGTCAAGTATGAAGTCTCTTGAGGATTTACAAGTCAAGTGTGAAGTCTCTTGAGGATTTACAAGTCAAGTGTGAAGTCTCTTGAGGATTTACAAGTCAAGTGTGAAGTCTCTTGAGGATTTACAATTGATTCGCAAATCTTTAAGAAACTTCACTCTTAGATTATAAGTACTCAGAGGACTTCGCACTTGTAAACCCTTAAAGAGCCAAGTGCGGTGAAATCTTTTGAGAATTTAAAAACCAACTCTGAAATCTCTTGAGGATTTGCATGATAAGTGTGATGGACCACAAGTGAGACTCTCTTGAGGATTATATGCCAACTGTGATGTTTTGCAAGTGATAGTCTTAGGATTCCAGTTTCGAGGTATGGTCTGTTAGAGGGACGTTGATTTTAACAGAGAGGTAGGTATACCTCATTGGTTTTAAGCGAAACTAAAGAAAAGTGACAATTCCTGGCAAAGAAATCAGCATTTTTTATGTATTAAAGGGGGTTGTTGAGCCCCTTAAACTCCCTCTATATCTGCAACTAAACACTGGAAATGGTGATAGACCTTCGGACACTCAAACCCTCAAAGATCACCCCTCGGGACACCCAGAATTGTTTGTGAGTAATTTCTTAAAATGTCAATTCCAAGATTTTATTTGAATCAATTTAGTTCCCTCGATTTTTTATAAGGATGTTATACCTTCTTTCAAGATTAAAATCCAAGTTCATTTTTATATTCTGAGTATAATGTGGTCTCCCTTGTAAAATAAGACGCCCAGAAATGTTACAATGTATGTGCCAATTTTGGGCGCCTAGTTTCTAAATCCTGGGTAAGAGCCTGTTAGACACCCAGTCTCTCCCGCTGTCCAGAGAGTCACAAGCATACAGGGAGGGATTTTCTAATTGCTATTTGTTTTCATGAACAGCAATGACTATATGATTCTTAATTTTAACCCTTCCAATGCTGGAGCTACTTTTGTCCAAGGCACAAGGATATTTGCATATGATTGAAAGGCATACTTTCAGTTTTTCCTTTCTATGTTCAACTAAAAGGTATACTTTCTGTGTTTCCATTATTATTTCTACCTTGTTTCTGCAGGTATTATCCTGAGATTTCATGAAAAATGCACAACACATGGGTGATGCACATGGGGAAGAGTTAATGTGCACGAAAAACATCTGCAAATAAAAACTGATCATCAATCACTCTGGTGGAACGATGATCAGTCCTCCCAACACTACTTGTGCTTAGGGCGAAAGTAGCCTCAGCATTGGAAGGGTTGATTTTGTTAAATGTGTCCAAAGTTATCAGACCATGTGAGCATTCCAGTTGCATATTGGGTAGTGGTGGGTAGGACTGTCATTGATATGACAAGTATCGATCGATCAAAATAATTTTTCCAATTAATCGAAAAAAATATCATGTCAATTGTTATGTCAATTAATTGAAACACATATTTTCAGCCTTTTACACCATTTTTAGCCAACGCTATTTAAGAATTTTGAAGAGAAACTCAAGTATTCAATCAAAAAGTGTTGAGAAAACCTTCATTGTCTTTGCATTGTGAGAATATTAGGATCCTAGCCACAAAAATAGTGTGGAACATGTGAAAATATTTTTATTAGTACAGTTCTTCAAAATCGAATCGAAATAATCGGAATCGAAAAATAAAATGTCAATGATCGAATCGAAAAAAAATGGATGTCAATGACAGTCCTAGTGGTGGGACGAGTACTCGGAAGCTTGAGCTTTCGGTCGCTGGGCCCCCCGATCAGATCGCTCGAGTCCAAAATAGATCGCTCAGAAATTACGAGCTGATGTCATTTTAACAGCGACACATGCTTTCAATGTATGTGTGGCCTAGCGATGGCCAAACTACCCAATTTGCACCATATAAAATTTCTTGAAAAAAAAGTGTTTTATTAAGTCTTCATGTCAGATGCGTATTATGCCATTTTCTGGTGCACTGATTCTCCACGCCGCGGTACACTGTATATGTGCCTGGCATGTGCCAGCGTATGCCGAGGCGCAATGTTTGTTTTAAATCATTATCCTTGAGATCTTGTCAATGTGGCTGTAAAACTTGATATGGACTAGAATTTTGGTCGCTAGATTTGCCAAGCGCTCGAGTTCATTTTTTGGGCCGAGTCCCAGCACTTAAGTTTCGGGAAGGTAAGGACTGTGTGACACAATGTTGATAGTAGCCTGGGCTGCCTCTGTTACTCATTTTATATATTGATGCTATTTTGTAATGAGTCGGGGGTTCTCCCTTTACCTTGCAATGTTAAGAATTGATCTTCCCGAATTAGTCCCTCTGTGCTGAATCTACGTCATACCTGACTGCACTAGAATGACTTATGTTAGCTAGCAATGCATGCAGCTACTTTTATTTTTTGATAAACTCGCTTATAACATAGAGGTAGTCCAAAGATTTCTTGAGAGGTTTTGCTTACTTAACAGTGGCCACCATCTGTAGGAATTCATGTGACAGAAACTTACGATTGTGCCATGCAATGTTGACGGAAATGATGTATATAAGACAATTAATGAGAGTATTGTTGAGCAAAGCATATGACAATTTTATAATCATGTGAAATTTCTAGGTTTACTGATTTTTTTTGAAGCCAGCTAATTTGAGGATTTGGAGCATTCAGTATCTACTTAAGTAAATGTTGTGATCAATTGCCAGATATATCTAGTAGAAATGTCATTGATATGACAAGTATCGATCGATTGAAATATTTTTTCAAATTGATCAGAACTTTAGTTTCAAAAACAAATAATGTGTTATCTGCTCTGCTAGCAGAGTATGTTAACTGTATACCTATGTTTACACTGTACTTCATGGTCTTAGCCAGCAGGGTGTCTGGGTGTCTTTTTGGACACCCAAACCCTTAGAAAGCACCTCTCAAGACACCCAAAAAGAAATTGTGAGGAATTTCTCAAAATGTCAATCTCAAGCATATAATTGAATTTTTTCATCTCCATATAATTCCGATGATATTGTATGAGGATATCATGCCTTATTTTGATAGATTCATACATATTTCTAGTTGAAATCTGAGTATATTGTGGTACCCCTTCAAAATTTGGATGCCCAAAGATTTTACAATTGCCAATTTTAGGCACCCAGTTTCTAAATCCTGGCTAAGACCCTACTGTACTGCAAGTCACTCCTGGGGCAGGGGGGATTTTTAGAATACACTACTTGTCTTAACCACGGGCCTGCTCTGACGGCCGTGTGGTCTAAGGCGCCGCCACTGACTGCACGCTGTCTCTCACCTCTGCCTGGGTTCGAATCATGGCCTGGGCATGTGGGAAAGTTGCCAGTGACTTGGGGATATGCGGTGGTTTTCGCCGGGTACTCTTGTTTCCCCCACTACTTACAACTGGCTAGTCACGCATTAGCCATAATTGGCATAAATATGACGAAAAACAAAATTCCAAATCCAAAGTCTTAACCACTTCCATACTTATTTTGATAGAGTATACACCATTCTGGGAAGAACCTAGGAATGAAAAACTAAAACTGTAAGCAGTTCACATTTTGAAGATTTAATGGTGACTGATTCACATGATTTTCTATCACACGACTAGAACAAAAGAATACATACAAAAAGGGTTACACAATGGAACCTCTCACACAGGAGACGTACATTGCTCACAATAGTTACCAATACAAATAATAGGTGGAAGCACCCTTGGCTATCTTATATGTATATACTGTAAATCACTTAAATATGGTGTGAACATTATATAGCGCAATTACGGTACTGCCCTTGATTTAAATATATAGCGCTTATTGTTCCCACTATATTTAAGTGATTTACAGTACACGTAGGAACTGAAGTTTACATTTCAAGATCTTAACATATAGTATCAATAACATTTCACCTGTGTCAACAACTTTATGAGGTTTTTAGAATATTTTTTTATTCATGTCCAACTTTTATAAATGTAATCAATATATCATGGCAATCACTCTTATCAGAATTATCGGTAGAGATTTGAAAACTTTTGTGTTGTGAGCATGATATCAGTTATTTATTTTGTGCATGTATTTACACATGTTTTCTTTTGTTATTTATTGATTGTAAAATGTGTCTGTGAAGTATTATTATATCATGAATGGAGGGCTGCTTATCGGCTATACATTCCAAATAGTTGATTTGACCTTAACCCATTTACACTCAGAGCGGCCAAAAGAGGCCTGACAATTTTGGAAATATTTCCCTTACAAAAGCATTTTTTTGAAAACATTTAAATCAGAAATGTTGATCAGAATACAAACAACAAATCTCCTTCAAATATTTTGTGAAATTTCACTTCATTCTCAAGTTATTTTCAAAAGTATGAAAGTGGCAGACGAGAGGAACTCTTGAGTGTGAATGGGTTAAATAAATATGAATAAATCAAGTGAATATGAATCCAGCTGGTTGGAATTAACTATGTATGGAATTAGGAGCAAATTAACCCTCATACGGCTAGTGGCTAATTTTTCCAATGCAAAATGATCCAAAAAAGCTGGAAAATGACTGAAACCCTGGCATATTGGTACTTATCTGATAGTACTCAGTGAGAGCTATCTAATGAATACCAACATGACAAGGTTCAGATGGTTTTCAGAAATCTTTGCATCCTTGTTCTTTAGATGCAATTAGACTCAGCATTGGAAGGGTTAAATCTATAAAAGAAATCACTGCAATACCTCCTTATATTCTTAAAAGTTGATGAATTGAATTCTGGTTTTGTCAGCTCGAATTTTCTAATAAAATGCCATTTATGATGTTTGCAATGTGATGATATAATGTTATTGTGATACTAGGGACAGAAAAGTAAATACCGAAAAAGTTGTTACCCATGCTTGGAAATTACAATGCATTTTGGATTATCATATTATGTTGTAAATTGTCATTTGTGATACACTCAATCAATATAGATGTTATTTGTAAACTGTGTTTTGTTGTAATTATTCAAATCTAACTTAAGAAGATAAGAACTTTTCTATACTGATGAGGTTTTGGTCAACCTAGATACAAGGTCGCATACATACATATATGCACACACTGAATGATCAGGCTGCTAGGGCTGTATTGCTTAGCTTAGATGAATAGACACATGGATCTGTCACCACAGGCCAATTGCCATTAGACCCATTACAGAGCCCTAGACACAACTTATCTCGCCAAATCTAGTGGCAGTGTGGCTCTCATATCGCTTACATTACACGGTAAGTTGCGCACCATCATGCGCAGAATGCACCTCTTGAGCCGTTCTTGTCAACATCTATTAATTGTGTCCAGGCTATTAAACGAGACCTGCTGGTTGCATATCAGGTGATCGACATTCGTGTCCTTAGGGAGTAAACCCATTCATAATTGAAGACCAGAATAAATAAAGAAAGAAAGTAAGTTCAATTTTTCTCAGATGAGACCGAAGACATCAATCAGCATTTAAAATCACAATCAAAAAGCAATTATAGGTAGAAAAGAGTCATAAGACAAAGTAGCTCAGTTGGTTAGGTGTCGGACTAGTAATCAGTTGGTTGCTGGTTCAATTCCCGGCCTCGGCAATTTGGTCTGTCCTTAGGCAAGACAGTTTATTCCATATTGTATCAGTCTACCCAGCTGCAAAATGGGTACCTAGCATGAATAAGGCAGTGCTACAAGCTTGTGCGCTATATGCTGCCAACTGCTCTGGAATGTCCTTTGGGGGATTGAATGCGAAATG
>OZ012700.1:29354121-29364361 GCA_963942565.1 Maea johnstoni
AGGCTGCACAACGCCGCACACATGTATAGCGACTGGCTCGACCCGCCAATTAATGAGGATCCTGGATCCTACTACTCCTACTACTACTGCTACTACTACTACTACTGCTGCTGCTGCTGCTGCTACTACTACTTCTACCTATAACTACTGCTACTACGACTGCTTCTGCGGCTGCTGCTACTACTACTACAACTGCTACTACTACTACAACTGCTACTACGACTGCTGCTGCTGCTGCTATTACTACTTCTACCTATAACTACTGCTACTACGACTGCTTCTGCGGCTGCTGCTACTACTACTACTACTACAACTGCTACTACGACTGCTGCTGCTACTGCCACTACTACCACTACGACTGCTGCTGATACTACTATTACTTCTACTACTACTCCTTCTACTGCTACTACTACTACTACTACTACTACTACTACTACTACTACTTCTACTACTACTGTACTACTACTACTACTGCTACTACATGTTGTGTTAATCTCCTGCTATTGGCCCTATTCCTTTATCAAGGCTACGTTTGCTGTTGTAGGTGGTCGTTAAGAAGCAGCAGCTGCGAAATAATACTCTCTCCCACACACCTCCCTAATGATACCTCCTCCACCCCCAGCTACTAGTAGGCAATACACACACACTTGCTTAACCCATTCACACTTAGAGTTTCTCTAGAAAGTGTCGTCTGCTACTCTCATACTTTGAAAAATATCTTTTGAATAAAACAAAAATTCACAAAATATTTGAAGGAGAGTTATTGTTTGACTTGTGATCAACATTTCTCCTTCAAATGTTTTCAAGAAAATGTGTTTGTAAGTTAAATATTTCCAAAATCGTCAGGCCCCTTTTGGCTGCTCTGAGTTTGGCTCCCTGATAACACTCAGGAACCTGGAGATACACATTGTTATATGATTATGCTGCTGTGATGTGTGTTTTGGGATGGGGCTTTTAACTAGCTTACAATGGTACTCATCACCTTAACTCATAAATGCTCACAGCAGCCAAAAGCAGTCTGACATTTTTTATGAAATCTTGCAGGCGAAAACATAGTTAAGGAAATATTTGATGGAGAAAAGTTATTCAGGATATTACCAACAACTCTCCTTGAAATATGTTGTAAAATCATTGTCATTTCTAAAGTTATTATCAAAGGTACCATATATCCAGACGACAATTGCTGGAGGAGCTTTTAAACATTGATGGGTTAATGGTACCTCCTTCACCCCCAGCTACTAGAAGTAGGCAATACACACACTTCCATAACCCATTAAATAAATGCTCACAGCAGCCAAAAGCAGCCTGGCATTTTTGATGAAATCTTGCAAGCAAAAGCATAGGTAAGAAAATATTTGATGGAGAAATGTTGATCAGGATATCACCAACAACTCTCCTTGAAAAATGTTGTAAAATCATTGTCAATTCTAAAGTTATTATCAAAAGTATCAAAGATCCAGACGACAATTGCTGGAGGAACTCTTAAGCATTTATGGGTTAACGATGCATCCTCCACCCCCAGCTACTAGTACGCAATACTGCTGCCTAACATGGAGCTATAAATATTTGACAATAGCATTCGTCTGCGCCTCAATCTCTGTCAGTGCTGATGTTTTTCTCACAAAAAAGCATGATGTTTCCTTTGCAAACAGCACTATAAATCGCCTACATGCCAGTATGCGCCTCAGGCAGGGGAGGCTGAGGAGAGCAGTAAATATTTCACGCCGAGAAAATTGCATTTACGTGAAGGATTCCCCCAGGTAAGGGAAGGAGTCACTCACTGGCAGGCTGCTTGTTAAAATGGCACACCGTCAGGGGCACTTACTGCTCAAAGGTTAGGAGCCCTTCTCTTTCGCTGTGCCTCTCTCTCTCTCTCTCTTTCGGTACGTCTCATTCTCTCTCTCTCCCACCCTGCCTCTCTATCACTGTACCCCTCTCTCTCTCTCTCTCTGTGCCTCTCTCTCTATCTCTCTCCCACCCTGCCTCTCTATCTCTCTCTCTCTCTCTCTGTGCCGCTCTCTCTCTCTCTCTCCCACCCTGCCTCTCTCTCTCTCTCTGCCTCTCTATCGCTGTACCTCTCTCTCTCTCTCTTTCTACCTCTCTCTCTCGCTGTGCCTCTCTCTCTCTCTCTTTCTACCTCTCTCTCTCCCACCCTGCCTCTCTCTCTCTCTGCCTCTCTATCGCTGTACCTCTCTCTCTCTTTCTACCTCTCTCTCGCTGTGCCTCTCTCTCTCTCTCTCTGTCTCTCTCTCTTTCTACCCCTCTCTCTCTCTCTCGCTGTGCCTCTCTCTCTCTCTCTGTGCCTCTCTCTCTATCTCTCCCACCCTGCCTCTCTCTCTCTCTGCCTCTCTATCGCTGTACCTCTCTCTCTCTCTCCCGCTGTGCCTCTCTGCGACCTTTCTCTCTCTCTCTCTCTCTCTGTATTAATGTAAGTATACTTTGTTGATTGAGATATTACTCACAAAAGATAATTATGAATATGCTCTCTCTCTCCATGTTGATGTATGTTATTCATTGAATGCGATATTACTCACAAACGATGGTTTATTTATTTAAAATGAAATATTGCAAAATGAAAAGCTGAATAATTACTGAAAACCCGGCATATGTGTACTCGTCTGAAAGGTCTCGGCACTAGTTTTTCAAAGAAAATCAACATGACAGGCTATTCATATCATTCATTGTCTGGGGTCTCGAACCTTGAGCAAAGCAACCTCCGCAGCAAAATGATTAAATTTATCCACGCCAAGTTTTCTGAGAACACTAAAAACTTGTTGCAAGCAAAAATATCCCCAGCAAAAAGAAGAAATAATTGATCCACGCCATGTTTTCTAAGAACACAAAAATCTTTGGTGTTGCAAACAAAAATAACCTCAGCAACAACAGGCTTAATTGGTCCACGCCATTTCTTTGAGAACGCAAAAAGGCCTTCGATGTAGCATGGGAAAATGACCTCAGCAGCAAAAGGATTATATGACCCACCCATTTGTTCTGAGAACACAAATAAACCTTCGGTGTTGCAAGCAAAAATAACCTCAGCAGCAAAAGGATTAATTGGTCCACGTCATTTCTTTGAGAACACAAAAAGGCCTTCGATGTAGCATGGAAATATAACCTCAGCAGCAAAAGGATTATATGACCCACCCATTTTTGTCTGAGAAGACAAAAAAAAACCTTCAGTGTTGCAAGCAAAATTAACCTCAGCAACAAAAGGAGTAAATGGTTCTTTGAGAACACAAAAAGGCCTTCGATGTAGCATGCAAATATAACCTCAGCAGCAAAAGGATTATATGGCCCACACCATATTCTTCTGAGGACACAAAATACCTACGGTGTTGCAAGCAAAAATACATGTAACCTCAGCAGCAAGAGAATTAATTGGTCCACGCCATTTTGTGAGAACCAAAAAGCCTTCGGTGTTGCATGCAAATATAACCTCAGCAGCTAAAGGATTAATTGGTCCACGCCATTTTTGAGAACAAAAAAACCTTCGGTGTTGCAAGGAAAGTAATAGTTCCACGCCATGTTTTCTGAGAAAACGCAAAAATAACCTCGGCAACAGAAGAATTAACTGGTTCACGCCATTTTTCTGAGAACAAAAAAGCCTTCGGCGCTGAGGGTGAATTCATTTAATTGAAAGTGTCAGCATGAATAAAACATTGTTGTGACTCTTTCTTGCAGTAAACTTGCATTAGGCGCTCCGTTTCTTCCTCGGCGGCCGCCACGAAGACAATGAATACTGATCAGGATCCGCGAAGCCTACCTCCAAGCCATGAAGGCCAATTAGTTATGGGCCGCTAAATCATGCGTAGAATAATTGTAATCTTGCCGAAATCAGACAATACTGACCTCGCGGTAATAAGCTCATCTCCAGGAATACTTCCCAGGAGAAGAGTGCGCCTTTAGTAAGAATGCCATTCCTACTCTATACGAAAGCGCATACGTGACAGGAAGAAAAAATCAAATATTTTTTCCAACACTTTTTTTCTAAAAACGCGTGCAATTTATATATATATATATATATATATATATATATATATATATATATATATATATATATATATATATATATATATATATATATATATATATATTTATACATACACACACATATGTATATATATATATATATATATATATATATATATATATATATATATATATATATATATATATATATATATATATATTTTAATTTATTAATTAGTTATGGGCCGCTAAATCATGCGTAGAATAATTGTAATCTTGCCGAAATCAGACAATACTGACCTCGCGGTAATAAGCTCATCTCCAAGAATACTTCCCAGGAGAAGAGTGCGCCTTTAGTAGGAATGCCATTCCTACTGTATACGAAAGCGCATACGTGACAGGAAGAAAAAATCATATATTTTTTCCTACACATTTTTTCCGAAAACGTGCATAAGAAAATCAATTTTGTCGCGCAAAAGCTGAATAATGACTGAAAACCCGGCATATGTACTCGTCTGAAAAAAAGGCCTTCGATGTAGCATGCAAATATAACCTCAGCAGCAAAAGGATTATATGCCACACACCATATTCTTCTGAGGACACAAAATACCTTCGGTGTTGCAAGCAAAAATAACCTCAGCAACAAAAGGAGTAAATGGTCCACGCCATTTCTTTGAGAACACAAAAAGGCCTTCGATGTAGCATGCAAATATAACCTTGGCAGCAAAAGGATTATATGCCACACACCATATTCTTCTGAGGACACAAAATACAGGAAGAAAAAAATCATATACTAGTATTTTTTCCTACACATTTTCTCCGAAAACGTGCATAAGAAAATCAATTTTATCGCACGTTTTCCACAAATTGTTGGAATAAATAGATTTCACACGTTTTCCAGAAATATATATATATATATATATATATATATATATATATATATATATATATATATATATATATATATATATATATGTATGTCATAATATTTACCATCTCGTCAGTACTTAAGGATAAAACGAATGTCGTGTTTCTCATAACCTGCCTCGTCTTTAGTTCATACCCATCACAATCTTAGAAAAATGGTTTGTGCAATAGACTTTTCCTGCAGTGAATATATCATCCGACTGGCATATTAGCTTGCTTTCAATGTAGTTCTATTTGCCACCGGCTAATCTCACCATCTCTCTCTGTCAGTTATGCCTCTATGAACGCAGCCATAATTGCATTAAATTGATTCTTCTCAGCTGAACTGCCATCCTGTATGGCGACTGATTGGAGACCATACAAACAGTTCTATTACCAGAGAAAATAATCAATACTTTTACTACAAAAGAACCATTTTCAGTCGGATTTTGTGAGAAGTCTTATCACCATTTAGGATGAGTGATACTACGTTATACTAGCAGAGTCATGTAGTCATGATGATGACGTCATTCCTTCAGGTTCAAAATAGGCCATATCAGTGTATGTGTGTGCGTGTGTGTATATATATATATATATATATATATATATATATATATATATATATATATATGTATATGTATATGTATATATATATATATATATATATATATATATATATATATATATATATATATATATATATATATATATATATATATATATATATATGTATATAGGTGTCCAGACTTTGTAGTCCTGAAGACCAGGTATCTTTGGTGTGCGCTGTGCGACGATCATTTTAATATTTTTTTCAAGCTGACATCACCATATCAGCCTTCTTCGTAATTATAAAGACATTCATTAATCAACAGGTGCTATCAATGAATGTAGTTTAAGCCTTTTCTATACTCTCTTATATAATTTGTATTCCAAATATGCAGGTGCAACATCTAATAGTCTCAAGTGGTTATACTAACCAAATATTTCCCCAGTTAATAAATGATTGAAAGTTTTGTCTTGTCGCACGTTGTCATTTCCTCTCTATTACAACAGAGTGTGCTGTGGACGTATAGATGTAAAACCATTGAAATATAGTCCAAGAAGAATTAATTCCTTGTTTTCCCTATCCGACCATCACTGTGCAACAGGTTGGTTGTTAACAGTAGCAAATAGTTGTATTGACCAACTTCACTGTGCATGTATCTAGGGCATACAGTACAGACATTTAATTCCTGCACCAGTCGACCGGACGTCCGCTAGTGCCTGGTTGTTTAAACACCAATGGATAGAATGTCAAAAAATAAGCCACGCACATCAATGGCCAACGTAGCTTTGAATCAAATCCATGTTCAGCTGTGAGGTCATCTATGCATTCATGCCAAGAAAGCTACAGTAGAGACATTTAATTCCTGCACCAGTCGACCGGACGTCTGCCAGTGCCTGGTTGTAAAGACACCAATGGATAGAATGTCAAAAAAACAAGCCAAGCACATCAACGGCCAACGTAGCTTTGAATCAAATCCATGTTCAGCTGTGAGGTTATCTACGCTTCCATGCCCAGAAAACTGTATGGCGATCGGGCGTGCGGTCGTGTATCCTGCCCGGGCTGCCCATGCATTTAGTGCAGGAATTAAATGTCGGCACTGTAGCAACCAGAACCCTCTTCAATTTCCCTTGCTTCTTCAAACATTGTGTTAATTTTTTGTGTATTTTGTGGGCATTGTAAGATGGTACTTGAGATATTCTCATCAAATCACAGTTTTCACACATCTTCAGAAAATCAAAGTCATCCGAAAATGTTTGATTCAAAATGTCTTAAAGCTTTTGAGAAAGACTCTTTTGGCATTTTCTTCATCTTTCAGTGCAAGTTTACTTCTAATAAAGAGCAATTTTTCACATGGATAATTCTTTCTAGCTGCATCCATCCAAATCTGTTAAATGCAGCATCAGTTGGTGAACACTGAGGTAACCGTTGAATTTGCCTTCTGACATGTTTTTCAAAATTGTAGATATCATTTGTCAATAAAATCCATTACTCACACCCATAACTGAGAATTGGTACTACTAGATACCAGAAGATGACGTAACAGACTGATATTGTAAGCCCTTTATCTTTGAAACCAAGCCTGTAATTGCATTAAATGCCTTTCTGGCTTTGGCCATTTTTTCCAGCTAATGATATACATCAAACTTATATATTCAGGTTTTAACCCCAACATGGTCATAATCTATACGTTCTTTTATGCGGTGTGGTCAAAGTTGGAATACACGATTTTCAGAGTTATATGTATGCATGTCTAAGTTTTCCCCATATACTAAAATAGCACTTTTCTTTAGATTAAATCATAGCGCTACAATGTAGGTACAGTGATGGTGACATGCAATATCTAAAACCCTACCTATTTTGCATTTGGTTATGCAGCATGCGGCTACATCATCAGCAGAGCCAACTGATAACCCAGAACTTTAATGTGTGCCCTGTATCTACATCTGGGTCCCGTGGGGGGGGGGGGGGGGGGGGGGGGGGATGGGCACTCAGGTACAGAGGGGGGCCGCACCTTCGTTACGTATTTCGCGGAAGAAGGGGTCTTTTTAAGACCTCCGCATGTCCGCGATTTTGTAAAAGAAGGGTACTTTTTCGTACCCAGGTACGAAGTATGGGGGTTAAAATCCCCTTACAATCCACGAAATATACGCGGCTCTCACGCCGAGTGACTCCCGAAGTGACTGGGCTTCCGAGTCTGCTGCCGCCACTTGCTGCCGCTAAACACGCAGAGGATTATAAAATCTAAAGTTAAAATACGTGTTCCCGTCCATCCAATGTCAGTGTTTTGATAAAAAGAAGGGGTGTTTATTAAGTGGAAAAAGTCAGCGTTTTTTTATCAAAATAAGGGTGCTTTTTTGCCAGGAATCAGTGCTTAAGGGGTATTTTTTGAATTTGATAACGAACGTATGCGCCCCCTAAATACCCAAGTGCCCCCCCCCCCCCCCAAGTGCCCCCCCCCCCCCCCCACCCCCCCCCGGGATCTTGGTATCACTTTCTTGCAAGATTCAGGATTTCAGTTGTACTTTCTAAGATATAATCAATACCTTGCTTAGAAATGGTATCGGGGACAGTTTCATATAAGATACCTTTGAGTGCTGTGTCGACGGGTATGGTAGATTTAAGTACTAGAGTATAATGTCCTTCTTTACCCATTTTCCCATCTTAATAGGCATAGTTTGCGCCGAGTATCATTGGGTCTCCGTTGAAGAGTTTACAGAAGGTATAGCTAAAATGGGTAAATGGTCAGACATATTAATAGGTATGTATTCTTGAACACATAACTCGCTAAAAGAGTTCATAATACCTGCAGAAACTGCTATGTAATCTAGTGTAGGTGAGCTATTGGGCCCATAAAACGTATGTATAGATCCTGAGCACGTGTTCATAAGATTAGCCATAACTTAGATGACCAAACACAAGTGGATTCGAAACCAGACGGTCTACCTGAACAAGCTAGCCTCAATCAGTGTCAAGTAGTAGCCGCTAATCGCCCAAAACTGGTGCCCAGCTGATGGTAGAGATCAAGGTTTCTCTGTAATGTAATCGATACGAGAGCCCTGATTGGTCCTCGTTCCCACGTGACCTCGCGCTGCTGCCAAGTCAGTGACTCTGGAGTGAGTCCAGCACCTCACTATAGCGCATATAGTAATTGATCTCTCGCTACATACCCACTATTTTCTTCATCCAAGGCCATAATGAGATTATTGACGCGTATGGAATTCTATAAGCATCAAAGCTATGTTTATTTGAGGTCAATGAACCTTTTGCAACTATTAATACATCCAACATCACCATTAAAATCCGCCATTATGATATTGCAGGACCCAAGTTCCCTAGAGTCAATCAACTCATTGAGTTCTTCGAGTACGTACTCATATGAGTCATCAGAGCCTATAGAATAGACGGTAAATGGATAGAGAAGATGTTATGACATTATCTGGTGATACCTAACCACGGATTCTGCATATCCAATCACGTATAATGTTTTTAAACTGGCTAATGTCTGAGGTACTTTATTCCAATGGATGGCACCCCCGCAAGGAGCACATCTTATGGTGTGCAATCGGTTAAGGTGGGTCCAGCACTTGGGATATTAGCTAGCATTTTCTTCATTTACAACTTGTATGGGGATTTGAACACCCAGTAAACCATATATTTTCTGAAAGAAGTTTTAGCTACCTCTCAATTGTACTTTGATTTATCTCTTTTTAATTGTCAGAAATTTTATTGAGAAAAATGTAAAATTTTATTTTTTCAATTAAACCACTTTCAGCCCGCAAACGCGGGTTCAGAAACGCCAAGTGAATTTGGATGGATTACAAGTTCATACTGTACCTAGAAAAGGGTGTCCTTGGATTTATATTATTTGCATTCCTGTGGGAGATATTCAGTGTCAAAGCCCAGTGGGGATGGTCTTTCTATAGAAATGAGTTAATTTCGCTCTTATCTCAGGCAGTGTGCATCCGATTGAAATTCCAAGATAACCTTTTCTGAGTACATGGACGAACTTGTATCCAACCAAGTTAAATTGGCGTTCTGACCCGCTGCTGCTGGCTAATTTTAACATTTTACATTTTCTCAATAAAACGCTGACATTTAAGAGAGATAAATCAAAGTAGCATTGAGAGGTTAAAAAAAACTCTTATTTCCGAAAATATATAGATTACTGGGTGTTACAATCCCCATCAAGCTGTAAATGAAGAAAATGCTAGCTAATGTCCTAAGTGCTGGACCCACCTTAACCCATTAATGCTTGAGAGTTCCTCGAGAAATTTGTCAAGTGTTTCAGGGAGATTTTACCTAGTTAAAGGTCATGCAACTTTTATTTAGAATTTCGTTGATTTCACTTAAGTTTTCCACATTTGAATTTCTAAAACACCAAGTGTTCAAACTCTATAGCATATATTATTAACCCATTTACACTCACAGTCGCCAAAACAGCCTGACACTTCGATGAAATATTTCTGGCAAAAGCTAACTTAAGAAAATAAGTGATGGAGAAATGTTACTTAGAACACCACCAACAACTCTCCTTCAAATATTTTGTGAGTTCATTCTCAGTTCAAAAGTTATCATCATAAGTATTCTAGAGCAGACGACGGTTTCTAGAGCGACGTACTTGTGTTCAGGCAAGGTATAATAGAGGTTAGGATGACTGCATCCCATCAGCCTCGCCTCAGATGAAGTCTGATTCCAAGAGGGAATACTGTTGAATAAGCGGAAAAATAAATCTTTAGTTGTCAGGGCGAACCCCCGTCACTTCTGTGAAGTAAGATCGAAGGAGGTCTTTAACCCATTATTGCTTAAGAATTCCTTTTG
>OZ012700.1:29367061-29391729 GCA_963942565.1 Maea johnstoni
TTTATTATTTTCATTATTATTGTTATCATGTTTTATTATCATTACTATTGTTATTATTATTTATTATTATTATTATTATTATTATTATTATTATTATTATTATTATCATCATCATTCATTATATTATTGTTATTATTATTATTATTATTATTATTATTATTATTATTATTATTATTACTATTATCATTTTTAATATTATCATCATCATTATCACTATTATGAGGACACGGGTGTCCTGTTTGGTCACTTCAATGTGAACGCCGTGGTCAAATTTGAGCAATTCGATGGACTGGGTATTAATCAGTTGAATTTTAATTTGTAATGGCAGAATTTAGTTACAATTATCTAAGATTTAACTAAGAATTGGGTAGAAGCTAGTGAATGATGTTCTTACATTTTTTTCTTTTTCGTTACAGAATTGGCCGCTTCCGGAAGTCATGGATGGTTTTTGGTCATCCTTGCCCTTTGTCTCTACTTCGTCCATTACTTCATATCACACAAAACCGCCATGGGCCAGGGGGTACATAAACCTACACACACTCCGGCTACAGCCCAAAGGCACAGTCCCAACAACAACAACAACAACAACAATATCAGGAACAAGTTCCAAGCCCTAAAAAACGTCCTACTACAGAAAGGCTGGTCAGACCAAGAACCAAAAATCACCAGTTTCATAAAAACAGGTACCTGTTCTGCCAGTTCAAAAAACAGGCATTAGGAACTCCGGTTCATAAACAGGTACCTGTTCTGCCAGTTCAAAAACAGGCACCAGGAACACCAGTTCATAAACAGATCCCTGTTTCTGCCAGTTCATAAACAGGCATTAGCAACTCCAGTTCATAAACAAATGAATGCTGTACCAGTTCATAAACAGGTACCAGCGACTCCAGTTCATAAACAAATAAATGTTGTGCCTTTACAGAAACTTAACTCCAATACACAAGCTGGATTACAAAGCAGTGGCAGTTTAGTGCAAAGAAAAGGAGGCATACCAACTGTGCCTCCCAAAAATGCCGGATCATTTCAAACGGAAGCTGAACGAAGCTCATAGCAAGCAGCAAGGGCAGCATATCACAAAACTCTCGAAGAGGCCCTGGTGGCACAAAATGGCGGCACTGAACTGACCAATCAGCAGCTGTTAACGCTTCGGAAGGAACAGGAACGGATCAAACTCAGCGAGGTAGCAAAAACTACAGGAACATTTCGAGAAACACAAAAACATCCGCAAAGAAATCATACAAAAACGGATAGTTGGGAACGGGACGCATCTGAAAGATTTCAATGTGGGACCAAAGAGGTCTGATGGTGTAGCGGATGTTGTTAAAATGCTGCCCGTTGATTGGTCAACAGGTGGCGAATCCTTTCAAATGACCCAAAAACCGAAATCTAATGGAATGAAAACATCTAATGTATATTCCCGAAACGCTAATGTATTGTCAGGCCAAAAGGGTAATGTCGCGCCGAAGGATAACTCGGTAAGTGCTGCGAAAAATGCACCAGAGCAAGATCCGGGGAATTTGAAGGTGGTGGCGACACCTGGTGGTGAGAGAACACAAGAGGCGGCACCTAGCGGTGGAGGAAATAAACCAGTGGTTGGCGACAAGGGCAAAAGAACCGTTGCTTCCTTTGATCAGGCCAGTCTCCACGGAATACAACCACTGCCCACGGGTAAGCCGCAGAAACCTGGAGATCTCCTAGCAACGGATTACAAATCCAAGATGGCTGTCGCGCAAGCACAGAGAGTTCCTCTGAAAATATCTCATTTTGAACGAAATCAAATGAAACAGACTTTATTTAAGGAACAACAACAACAACAACAACAACAGCAATTGCTAAATGTAAAACCAAGTGTGGGTTCTCAGCCTCTCTCTGGAGGTCAAGATCAACTAGGGAAAAGTAAAATTAATGGGAAACAAACAATGGTAAATAAAGTTCCCCCAACACAACAACAACAACAACAACCATCGCAGCAGCAGGTAAATGTAAAACCAAGTGGAGCTTCTTCTCAGATTGTTCCTGGAAAACAAGGTCAACTAGATAGTAAACAAAATATAGGGCAAATAAACAATAAAAACATTGGTACGCCGAAGCAACGAATGCAATTGCAACCGCAACGGCAACAGCCTCTGGGTAATGCAGGTACGGTAAATGCAAAAGTCGCACCTCCAAAAACCTTGCAGGTAATTTCAGTGCAGTCACAAACAGGAAATAACAATAGCAACCAAAAACTGCCAGAGCCAGGACAGGCGGCAAACGTAGGCCACTCCCCAAATAAGGTGAACGATCCCAGCATGCAACGCGCCAGCAATCCCGCCACTGCGCCCCGGGCACCAATACCCCTCCAGGGCATCCAACAACAGGGCAAAGCTTCTGCTGCAGGTGCACATAGTCATGGTAATGTCAAACAAAAGAGAAGGCACTTTTTGAGCATGTCAAGATAATGTATATATATATATATATATATATATATATATATATATATATATATATATATATATATATATATATATATATATATATATATATATATATATATATATATATATATATATATATATATACACGTTTATTTTGTCTCTGGCGTTCTGTCTCAGGGGTTCCACGCGATATATTTATGAGTATCTATTTCATTTGGTATTTCATAAGTGTTTGGTTATTTCATCCATTGGCTTATTTTAATCATGGAGGGTTTATACACACTTTGCTAAGGGTTTATAGATATATGTATTACATTTGGGTGGTTATCATGAAAAAATAAAGCAAACAATCATGAAGATGTCCCTACGCTAGATAGAAGATCTTGTGAAATATTAACGGTAATATTAAAATCACCTATCACTTGATTTCAGAATTATAAACATTAAGAAATGAATTGCTTGTCTAGCACCTGAAGGAGATAGATTTAACTATGATTGGGAAAAAATCAGGACTACATACATAGTGCATTCCTTGGTTTAGAGATAAAGATTAATGGTCATTGAAGATGGGTAACTACATTACTCTTAAATAAATGTTATAGCTAATTCAAGCTAACAATGAGCAAAGCGAATGGGTTTGTAAGTTTCAACTGTGTGCCTGTAAGAACAGGTTTGTCCGCGATTGGTGTTCATGCCATACAGACCTGTCCATTAATAGAAATATGGGTCAGTTTGTGGTTAGCAGTCACTGAGTGTGGAGAACTAGAACATAGGGGGAACTAAAGGGGCAATTGGTACATGGGACACTGTCACACTAGTAGTCTAAAATAAGATGTAGAGAGTGTGGTACTTGAGATATGATACCCCTGGAGAGCCTCCCTACTCTGTGACCCAGAAAACTTACTTGGCTATTGGCAGAACCCATCTGTATACTTTACAAGTGGACATGTAGAGGTCACACGTCCACCTGTAGGGTCTATCAATCGTTTGTGCAGAGTGAATGGACTATACTCCTGAACTTGTACTATCGCTCGTTGTTAGCTTGAATTAGCAATAAAAAAATGTTTCTACAACAATTAACCCATGCATTCTCAATTCTCACACAGATTATTTTTGTTGAGAAATAAAGTCATATTGAAACTGTATTAGATAAGTTTTTGTTTTCTTTTAGACCCTTGGATTCTGTTATTTTATTTATTTCAATATGTTGCCCAATACCTTTGTAAGACGTATTGCATACATGTTTGAGAATATGAGGATGGATGTGGTTATTAAGACATTTTACAGCAAATAAACGTATTACTACTACTACTACTACTAGTCTACTACTACCACTACTACTACTACTACTACTACTACTATTACTACTACTACTACTACTACTACTACTACTACTACTACTACTAGTACTACTACTACTACTACTACTACTACTACTACTACTACTACTTCTTCTACTACTACTACTACTACTACTACTACTACTACTACTACTACTACTACTACTACTACTAGTACTACTAGTCTACTACTACTACTACTACTACTACTAGTCTACTATTACTACTACTACTACTACTACTACTACTACTACTACTACTACTACCACTGCTACTACTTCTACTACTACTACTACTACTACTATTACTACTGCTACTACTACTACTACTACTACTACTACTACTACTACTACTACTACTAGTCTACTACTACTACTACTACTTCTACTACTACTACTACTACTACTACTACTACTACTACTACTACTACTACTACTACTACTACTACTAAATTTTTATATCACTACGAAATTGCAGAGGAAACCAAGAAATGTCTATTTCAATATAGTATATAGCATTCATAGTTAGCTAAGTGAATATGCGAGCCTCATTATCTTGACCAACCTATCTACCGGTTGCTGACACTGGCGACCGGTCGACTGGCACAATGATTGAATATCGTTATTTTATCATTGCTGCCTATCTTTGCGTGTCTCCAGTCGCTTTTTTCCAAATATTTCTGATATTTTTTCTAGCAATATCAAAACCATCAACATATGTGTCAGGCAATCTATGAATCAGTAACGTAAATATTATGACTTACTTTGGTGCGAATCTGTTTTGAAAGCGAGGAAAGTAAATCAATATATCTAGCTGCCTTATTTTTAAAACTTTATTAGTTATTTACCAAAACGAGTAGGTGACCAAATTATACAATTAGCACATTGGAAATTGATTCTTAGAAAATCATTTCGTATTTTTGATTCCTGACATATCCGTTAAAATCTTAGATAGATAAAAGAATGGATATGTAGCGAGAGACCAATTGCTTTGTACGCTAGAGCGAAAGTCTGGCTATGCCAGGGGTTTGGAATCTGGCCTAAGCGTGATGTCACTAGGAAACAAAGACCAATGAGGGCTCTCATATCGTTAACCCATTGATGCTCACAGCGGCCAAAACAGGCCTGCGATTTTGATGATATTTTTTCTAACAGAAGCATTTTTTGCAAAATAATTCAAGGAGAATTGTTAATTAGAAACCTTACAACAACTTTCCTTGAAATATTTTGTGAACTTTTGCTTTATTCCCAAGTTATTTATATAAGTATGAGAGTAGCAGACGATACTTTCCAGAGGAACTCTGAGTGTGAATGGGTTAACATTACAGAGAAACCTGCTTGCCAGTAAGTGCAGAACACAACTTTTTGGCTTTTGGCTATACGCCGCAGCCTGCCTGTTCAGATTGACCGGCTGGTTTCATATCCATTTTTTTTTATTTACGTAAGGTTAAAATACATACGTTATAAGTGATCACATATATTTCGCTGTGCAGGCCACACTCGTATTCTTGTGCTCGGCGCAGGAACTTAATGAATGCAATGAATTAGTTGTATAAGCCATAATTCAGACTTAGTTCCTAATTAAGCTGCATTAATATTGGAAGCTGCAGGAAGCATTACCCTCCTCATACGCCATGTGCTTTTGTAATCTCCGCAGACGACAACGGAATTCCTTATTGCGCTATAGGCGAACAAAGATGGTGTGTAATAATGAAACGAGATAAGAGATAGCAATGCAGCTACATTGAATTACTTTACTCTCATAGCGCCGAGGAGGGGATTAGTTTATAGATATTGGAATAGCAAAATAATGCAAACTAGACTACTGATTCCTTCAGATGTAATTGGGATATATACATATATATATATATACATATGTATATGTATATATATATATATATATATATATATATATATATATATATATATATATATATATACATATATATATATATATATATATATATATATATATATATATATATATATATATATATATATATATACATATGTATATATATACAAAGATGTTGTGTAATAATGGAACACGATAGAGAATATAATGCCGCTACACTGAATTACTTTGCTCTCATATCGCTGAGGAAGAGATAAGCTAAAACTAGAGTGTTGATTCCTCCAAGAATGATTACGAGATATATCTACGTATCAACCCATTAACACTTACAGTACAGACATTTAATTCCTGCCACCGGACGTCTTTCAGGGCCTGGTTGTACACGCTACTAGGGATAACATGTCAAAAAATAAACAAAGCACATCAACGGCCCTCGCATCCGTGCCCATGAGACAGGGTGGCAGTCGCACGTGCGGTCGTGTATATTCTGCCCAGGCTGCCTACGCATTTAGTGCCGCAATTAAGTGTCGGTACTGTACGAGGCCCTCTAGGAATAAACGACTGCATCTATGATACTATGGAAATGACTTTGGAATTGCAAATGATTTTACAAAATATTTGAAGGAAAGTTGTAGGATATCTTCTGATTCACATTTCTTCATCAAATATTTTCCTATTAATGCTTTTTCCTGCAAGATTTCATCAAGATTGTCAGGCTGCTTTTGGCCACTCTGAGCATTAATAGGTTAAACACGTGCAGGACCTCTTCATGAAAAAGATCAAACAATGATCACAGGTGCTTGACGTTAATAATATTCATCTACTACAACTTTCTATAAAATATTTCTCAAAATATTGCTTTATTATCAAGATATTTCCATACCTGTCAGGCAATATGTAAGCCTCAGATGTGCATGGGTTAAAAGTTAAGAATATATCCATATATCAAGGCAATCTCTATAGTGAGTTTTTTGTGCGCATGAGTTTTCCGTTTGGCCTTTTGTATGTTACCCTCATACTTTTGAAAATAAATTGGGAATAAAGCAGAAGTTCACAAAATATTTGTAGATGAGTTGTTGTTTGGCTTCTGATTAACATTTCTCCTTCAAATATTTCTCAAAAAATGCTTTTGTTAGAAAAATATATTCAAAATTGTCAGGCCTGTTTTGGGCTCTCTGAATGTGAATTGGTTAATTATCTATTTAACCTGTGGACAATCCTAACAGTATATGCCCTATTCCCAGTAGATGTTATTGCCGCCAGGGCCGCCCTGGGCTAAATGTGTTGAAGTTTCTTTCCTGGGGCTCCAAGTCCATTGCTTAACCCATTTATACTTAGAGCGCCAAAACAGGCCGGACGATTTTGATAACATTTTTCATACAAAAGCATTTTTTGGAAAATATTCGAAGGAGAAATGTTTATAAAGAGCCAAACAACAACTCCTCTTCAAATATTTTGTGAATTTATGCTTTATCCCCAAGTTATTCTCAAAAGTATGAAAATAGCCCTTAGGGGCTTAACAAACGCTTAAGGCTTCGTCGATTCATAGGTAACATGATACCGATAGAGTATTTCCAATTAAAAACGTATACATGTATTCACACCATCCCAAAAGACCACCTGGCCAGAAATTGTCCGATCATATTGTATTGTTTTGTATTCTTTATTGACCGCATCTTTTCAAATGCGAAATTACATATAGAAGTTATATCAGCAAACAGGGACAAGTGATAACATAAACAAAAGCAGAACAGATCATTAGACAAAAGAGAACAACTGAAGCACTTGATGTACTACGATTATCAATGTTATTATCAGAATATATATATATATATATATATATATATATATATATATATATATATATATATATATATATATATATATATATATATACGTTTATATATATATATATATACGTATATATATATATATATATATATATATATATATATATATATATATATATATATATATATATATATATGTATATATATATATATATATATATATATATATATGTATATATATATATATATATATATATATATATATATATATATATATATATATATATATATATATATATATATATATATATATATATATATATATATATCACCCTCGTAATAGAGAACAATGAGTGTGTTACGAGTTAGCGCGTGATCTTGGGTATGGCAAGCCATTAACATATCGCTCTATGGCAAGCCCTACACACACATGTCCCCCCTTGGTAACACATCTTGATGAAGTATTTCATATCTGAAATGCATAGGCGCGCAGTGCCTCAAAATATCACCCAATAAGCAATTGTCACCTTTTCCCCCTTAGAATTCACATGTAAATTTAAATAAAGGGAAATTCTTTGAAACAAGTCTAGTATTCCTGAGATTATGATTACTTACTCTCCTAATCTTTCTCAGGGTATTCAAAAAGTATCTAAAGACCGATAGGTTCTTCGAACAAGTGAAATATGTTAAAACATTTCTTTAATTTCTTCAAGATTTGTAATATATGTGTGTACACCTGATAGATACTAGTAAATAAACTTATTCACGTTTATTTCTCTTTTCACAGCTAATCCAATCTTGCGACAAACCGCTGGGAATAGTACGTCACCCATCCTGCAGGGGGCGCCACTTGGTCCTACAACGACACTGGTGCCACCTATAAGTGCCATAAGGAGACCAAAGGCAATTGAGCTACGAAACAACCAATGGCAAGTGGTAACCGACTCCGTGGAGATCTATTTATTTAGCGCTTACTATGACGATCGGCCAGGTTTGGAATCACCCCCAGTTGTAAGACTTGTGGCCGTTTCGGAGGTACTAGACAATCGCACAATGCTCTGCCTTCTATGGTTCGAAGGAAAGGAGTCACCCGAAAAAGTCTCTATGCAAATTGACAAGTTAGGCTTGGGAGTGTATCGTCACGGGAAGCTGTTCCGCGAATACATTTACACGTGTCCGTTGCTAAGGGATGACGCGCCAAGTCACGTGTCAATCGTGTCCAATGAGTGGCGCTGGCCGTCGACGCTCATGCGTGTGCAACTTCCGGTGAAGCCAGCGGAAAACGAGAAACTTGATATCGGAAGTTGTGTGAGTGTGAGTTATTGGTACCAAGACCCTTATAAAATAATAGAATGGTTGGAACTCCATAAAATGTGGGGCGTTAAGGAGGTGACCATTTATAATAACTCATTGGCTGCAGAATCCATTCGAGTATTTCAGCATTATCAAAAAGAAGGCTTCGTGGATTTCCGGAACGCACCGGATGTGATGCCGGATGCTGGCGAATCGACAAAATGGTTAAATATGGCGCCGGTGATCAACGATTGTATGTATCGCAATCTATATCGATACAAGAAAATACTAGTGACGGACTTGGACGAATTTATTACTCCTCGAATAAACCAGAACTACCAGCAAATGATAAATGCTATAAACATGGTCCAGCCTAGAAAACATCCATATAAAAGTTACATGTTCCGTAACGCATATTTCTTTTCGGATTTTGGACCGACATATAGTGAACCTGCATACTCGACCGTGCTTCGATACGCAAACCGAGTAAAACCGAGCAAATATGGCTACTCGGTGAAATCGATAACAGATTCGCAGGTTTGTATAACGTTACAGAACCATTACTGTTGGAAAAGGGTAAAAAAGTATGATAAAGATTCGTGGACCTTAGAAGCACCACTTGATATTGCTATGAATCAACATTATAAAAAATGCCATTTTGATTCTTACCTCAGGAAACCGGGCACTTGTAAAAACATGATGACGGAAAAATATGTAGATAATAAAATGCTCAGATTTAAAGATGAACTGTCAAAAAGAATCGAAGCAACTTTAGGGAAACTTCGTCTTCCTCTTAAACCGGAAGTGACTCAAACTACACAGACTACATTAAAATAGGAAGCGGAAGTTTCTCGAAAAAGTGTGAAAAAAGCGATGTGTTAACCCATTGACACTCAGAGAGGCCAAAATAGGCATGACATTTATTTAAATATTTTACATGTAAAGGCACTTTTAGGAAAACATCTGAAAACGAAATGTTGATCAGAAGTCAAACAACAACTATCCTTGAAATATTTTGTGAACTTTTGCTTTATTTCTAAGTTATGTTCAATAGTATGAGAGTAGCAGACGATACTTTCTCGGGCAACATTGAGTGAGAATGGGTTAAAAAGGGCCAACAAGGTTGTGAAGTGTCGTATGTTTTACTTTTGCTTGCTATACCTGTTGTGGACTTTGCACTAATTTGTTATAGGTGTTGTTACGGGTCAATATAACAGTTCCAATTGTTTCTTTATCCGCATTTGATTTCATTGTTAGAAATGGCTTTAAATGAACTCAGCTGCAGAAGTGATTCATGCAAACGTCCATTGATCATATTAGGCCTGCCATCTATTAGTGAAGAAATGAACTATTTTCTGCAGATATGCTCGTACGTGTGGTGACAACTGGTAGCCGAGATGTGAAGCCTGCAGATGTCCAAATATATATATATATATATATATATATATATATATATATATATATATATATATATATATATATATATATATATATATACATATATATATATATATATACATATATATATATATATATACATATATATATATATATATATACATATATATATATATATATATATATATATATATATATATATATATATATATATATATATATATATATATATATATATATACATATATATATACATATATATACGTATATATACGTATATATACAAATATATACGTATATATACATACATATACATACATACATATATATACATATATATATATATATATATATATGTATGTATATATATGTAAATATATATGTATGTATATATATATATTTGTATATATATATATATATATATATATATATATATATATATATATATATATATATATATATATATATATATATATATATATATATATATATGTATATATATATGTATATATACATATATATATGTACATAAATATATGTACATATATATATATATATATATATATATATATATATATATATATATATATATATATATATATATATATATATATATATATATATATATATATATATATATATACATATATATATATATATATATATATATATATATATATATATATATATATATATATATATATATATATATATATATATATATATATATATATATATATATATATATATATACCGATTTATATGCATGTATATTCATCCTGGATCACGGCCAACAATCCTTGAGCACAGCATTTTAAGTGACTTCCGTCGTAATTTGATTCAAAGATTGTTACCAGATTGCACAATTATTTGAGAATAAAGGAATCATTTTTACAAACTTATGGAGTTCTTGTGATAAATGAAATCTGTACCAAAGTAATATATGATAATATATGTGGTGGCAGGGGAAGGGTTAAATCTAGCAATATATCCTGGAGTAGTCTTTTTTGTCATAAGGGTCCTTTTCCGCACCCCCTTGTCCTTACCTAATCCCCACCCATAATCTTCTTCTTCATGCATGCATATATATATATATATATATATATATATATATATATATATATATATATATATATATATATATATATATATATATATATATATATATATATATATATATGGTCCCATCTTGTTTATCCGTAATCCACCACCCCCACATCAACCATGTTTACCCTTAATCCACCCCCACATCACCCCTGTTTACCATTAATCCACCCCCATATCACCCCTGTTTACCCTTGATCCACCCCCATATCACCCCTGTTTACCCTTAATCCACCCCACATCACCCCTGTTTACCCTTAATCCACCCCGACATCACCCCTGTTTACCCTTAATCCACCTCCATATCACCCCTGTTTACCCTTAATCCACCCCCATATCACCCCTGTTTACCCTTAATCCACCCCACATCATCCCTGTTTACCATTAATCCACCCCATATCACCCCTGTTTACCCTTAATCCACCCCCATATCACCCCTGTTTACCCTTAATCCACCCCTACATCACCCCTGTTTACCCTTAATCCATCCACATCACCCCTGTTTACCCTTGATCCACCCCCATATCACCCCTTTTTACCCTTAATCCACCCCCACATCACCCCTGTTTACCAATAATCCACCCCCATATCACCCCTGTTTACCCTTAATCCACCCCCACATCACCCCTGTTTACCATTAATCCACCCCCATATCACCCCTGTTTACCCTAGATCCACCCCCATATCACCCCCGTTTACCCTTAATCCACCCCCACATCACCCCTGTTTACCAATAATCCACCCCCATATCACCCCTGTTTACCATTAATCCACCCCCATATCACCCCTGTTTACCCTTGATCCACCCCCATATCACCCCCGTTTACCCTTAATCCACCCCCATATCACCCCTGTTTACCAATAATCCACCCCCATATCACCCCTGTTTACCCTTGATCCACCCCCATATCACCCCCGTTTACCCTTAATCCACCCCCATATCACCCCTGTTTACCAATAATCCACCCCCATATCACCCCTGTTTACCCTTAATCCACCCCCATATCACCCGTTTACCCTTAATCCACCCCCATATCACCCGTTTACCCTTAATCCACCCCCATATCACCCCTGCTTACCCTTAATCCACCCACATCACCCCTGTTTACCCTTGATCCAACCCCATATCACCCCTTTTTACCCTTAATCCACCCCCACATCACCCCTGTTTACCAATAATCCACCCCCATATCACCCCTGTTTACCCTTAATCCACCCCCACATCACCCCTGTTTACCATTAATCCACCCCCATATCACCCCTGCTTACCCTTGATCCACCCCCATATCACCCCCGTTTACCCTTAATCCACCCCCACATCACCCCTGTTTACCAATAATCCACCCCCATATCAACCCTGTTTACCCTTAATCCACCCCCACATCACCCCTGTTTACCATTAATCCACCCCCATATCACCCCTGTTTACCCTTGATCCACCCCCATATCACCCCCGTTTACCCTTAATCCACCCCCACATCACCCCTGTTTACCAATAATCCACCCCATATCACCCCTGTTTACCCTTAATCCACCCCACATCACCCCTGCTTACCCTTAATCCACCCCCATATCACCCGTTTACCCTTAATCCACCCCCATATCACCCGTTTACCCTTAATCCACCCCCATATCACCCCTGCTTACCCTTAATCCACCCCCACATCACCCCTATTTACAACTTGCTTACCCCCCCCCCCCAGCCATCCCCCCTGTTTATGACATACACAGAACCAGAATATTTCCCTCACTTGTCGTATAGACACTTTTGTTGTATTCTCAAAAAGATGATTTTATTGCATATATTCAATCTTATGTAAAACCACAGTATTCTCATTCAAGGTAACACTATATATTATTTGAAGGTACATTAACCCCAGTTGCTATACATTGTAGGTATCAAAACCTTAATATACCACTCAAATATATATATATATATATATATATATATATATATATATATATATATATATATATATATATATATATATATATATATATATATATATATATTATATTATATATATATTATTGATAATAAAGGAGATATATATATATATATATATATATATATATATATATATATATATATATATATATATATATATTATATACGCATTTCTCAGTGTTTTTCACCATTGTAAGTCAACATGAGACAGGCCTAGGTAGCAAAAATTTAGTAAGAGGGCGACGCGAAGACGGAGAACGTAGTCTCCACGATTAAGACGTCCCGAACGTAGATTCCTCGAATAGACATACACCGCAGAAGGGAGCCTCCACAAAATCTTGACGGGAAACGATACTGAACGCGAGGTTCCGGAACCCGCCGATAGGCGGCTTCAAACACGTCGAATGCCTTTGTGGAACGCCTTGGATTGTTTCATTACAGAAAACTTGGTTCTTCCAGTTATGTATGATAGCGTCCACTCTGTTTTGGTCAAACAGCATGGATACATTCAATGGACTAATTGTACTAAGAATACACTTTTAGGAAATCAAATAACCTTTTTTAAATCAGTGAAATTAGCGATTTTACAGTTTTGATGACGTCACAAGTAATTATAATATTATAAAACGCGACGGTGGCGACGCGTAGCGGGCGTTCATTTACACCACAGACCTGTAGTGTAAATGAACGCCGAACACGAACACGTTACAGTCAACCTCCCCCCCCTCCCCCCTTACTAAACCCATTCTACTGCCGACACATGGCATCCAACCCTAGTTCCGAAAAACTCTGGATATCTCTTGCATGGTCGTTATTTTGATGATTTTTCATTGTGACGCAGTACTGTTAGGGGTGTCCAAGTATATACGTCCTGAACAGTAGCACAGTATCATAGTGCAACAAACGGTTCACAAACCTTTCATCAAGCTTATATTATATTAGCCTTACATCAATAATATAGACATCAATTTAGCAAAAGATAACACCATTGAAATATTTAGAGTTCACATATCTAACGCAATCTGCATAACATAATACATTTGAGAAAATACAAATGGGTCCACTGGCTACTGTATAACTGGTTAATTTGGCGTTTTTTGGCGAATGCCATCAACGCCAAATTAAAGATCACATAAAAAATATGTCTACACAAAGATGGCGTTGTTCTGACTGCTCCAGACGCCAAAATAAACACAGGGAAAATACTTTTTTGAAAAGAACGCCAACTTAAGTACACGCCAAATTAACCAGTTATACAGTATTCAGTCTGATAAATTGGCGAGTTAAAGGACAATTCCACCATGATAAAACAGAGGCACAACTAGTTGTATGGTATTCTCTACTTAAACCCAAGTTCCCACCAGTGCCAACCTCCATACAAGAAGTATATTACGGTTTAAACACCTCCTAACAGACACAAAATAGAGGCACTGGGAGCGGCCATTTTAGTCTGTTTATAGCCTCTAAGCAGTTACCTTACCATAAGAATATATTTGGGCCTCTGTTTTATCCATGGTGGAATTGTCCTTTAAGCAGGGCTTGCTTGATTTGTCCTGTCGCACATTTTGAAGTCTCCGTCGCACACTGCTGCGACAATGCGACAGTTGGAAATTCCTGAGCATTGTCACTCAACTAGAGACAGTATAGCAAAGTAATGCATGGACCAAGAAAGTAGTCGCCAACCCGAGAAAGTAGTCTCTAACACAAGAAAGTAGTCTCCATGATGAGGCAGCGAAAAAAAACAGAAAGGGAGCCTCCACAATATCCCGATGGGAAATGATCTCTTGCATGTGCGTTATTTGTCTATTTTGACGATTTTTTTCCTGTGACGCATCACTGACAAGGGGGTAGGCATCCCTACCGTCATTTAGATCATTACGTCATATGCTTTCTTTTTAAAAACAAATGACACAGTCTTGCAATCACTACACAAACGTATTTGGTAGGTGTTCAGGACCTAACAATTGCAAACGTTTCACTTTTTTCGATGCGGGGATTGACTGTGCGTCCAGTTTCTTTTTTTACGATGACGTCAGTAATGACGTCACTGGCGAAGCTGATATTGTTGATGCCGTGGTAGCTAATGACGATGACGACAGCAGTGACGTAGAGGGGGTGAAAACAGTTGAGAGCGAGGAGGATTTGGATATAGATGGCGTTGGTGTAGAGGCCATGGGAGATGTACTCAGAGAGGCACTCAAGGAAGAAGACGCCGATACTGTAGAGATAGTGAGGCTCAAACTACTTGCCGTCGAAACGGGACTACTTGCCGTTGAAACGGGACTACTTTGTGTCGGAGTGATACTTATCGTTTGAGTGATACTTATCGTCGGAGTGATACTCAGAGTCTGAGAGGAAGAGTCCAGGCTTGTGACACTGAGAGACTTGCTACTTTGAGGTGACGATGACATCATCGATGACATCATCGATGACGTCACTGAAGGCGAAATTGTTGATGCGAATGGCGTCGAGGACAACATCGTGCTGGATAGCGATGACGTTGCAGGTGTCGATGACGTCATTGATGACGTAGCTGACGTTGTCAGTGACGAAGAGGGGCTGCTTTTCACTGAGCTCGATGTCGCCAATGGTGAAGAGGACGGCATAGATGATGACGTCATAGACGCTACAGACGAAGAAGTTGAGGATGGCTGCAATGTGGAAGAAACACTGCTGCTCGCTGCACTTGACGTGAGTTTGGAAGACATAGACGAAGAAGGTGATGACGTAGCAACAAGTGGCGTAGCAGAAACCGATGACGTCATACTGGAGCTCGGAGTTTTTGTTGTCATCGCTGACGTCATTCCACTTGTAGGAACACTGCTCGTTGTCTTCGAAATCGGTGACGTCGCTGATGACCCTGCTTGCGATGATGATGATGACGTAACGGGTGACGTCATAGATGCAGACGGCACGCTGGTAGGGGATGACGTCATCGTTGCGGGCGTGCTTGCCGAGTTCGCTGGACTCGGAGACGCAGATTTAGATGGTCCTACAGGCTGCTTGCTTGTGCTAGATTCAATCGTGGGCGGCAAATCAGGTATACGAGAGGCAGGACCTGAAAAACAACGCGAGTTGAGTTATTACGATGGTGCAAGTGTAAACGGCAGAAGAAATTCTGCTCTTTTTGGAAATACAGAGGAAAGAAATTCAATTCTTTTTCTGTCATTTTCCAGAAAAACAGCGACAATGGCAGAGCCCTGTTTAACCCAGGAAATATAAGGAAAACGAGACCAATTGAGAAAATCAGATAAAAGTTTCAATTGAATTATTTTTGTTACAAATTGCATTTATATCGAGTCCATTTTGTAATACTGTCTAATGATTTATCTAGGTCTTTACTATTGCCAATAAGGCTAATAAAGTTATGTCACCAGGGGACAACATCTAACCAATTATTGAATCACGGACATAAAAATATAGCATTATTGATGGAGATCTTTCTTTTTTGAGAATATGTTTTCCAGTAAACGCTCGCTATATCTTTCGCTGCAGTTTAACATTGAACCACCCTTAAAAAATAGAAGTGTTTGGTTTGTATGGCATTCAAGTTAAGTCGTATCACAGTCATGTTCTGCTGTACGATATTCTTGTGTATTCGTATGGCAGTCGTATCACAGTCATGTTCTGCTGTACGATATTCTTGTGTATTCGTAAGGCAGTCGTATCACAGTCATGTTCTGCTGTACGATATTCTTGTGTATTCGTAAGGCAGTCGTATCACAGTCATGTTCTGCTGTACGATATTCTTGTGTATTCGTAAGGCAGTCGTATCATAGTCATGTTCTGCTGTACGATATTCTTGTTTATTCGTAAGGCAGTCGTGTCACAGTCATGTTCTGCTGTGCGATATTCTTGTTTATTCGTATGGCAGTAGCGTCAGACAATATGGAAGTCGTATTCAGAAATGCCCATTTGTATAGATGCCTAATACGAGCACGAGATGAGTATCATACATATGCTCGCTTTCTTGGGAAACAAATGACTGTAAAGTTCGAAATATTAACGTGGAATAATATTAGCGACTTTAAGGAGTGGGTCCGATTCGTTAATATTACGATCCGTTGATATTTGTTGTATTTTGTATCCAAATTGCGTATCTAGTCAATAATACACATGGTAAGTTGATAACCATACGTATATACATTGACACACGTTCGATTCGCTAAATATAAACTCGCTAACAATTCGAACTTTACCGTATTATGTACATCTCACATAAGTTGTACTCAAAAGGACGCACTTTAAAGGTCGTGACGCAACGTTGAGTGCAGTGACATGTTGCACCGTTTTCTAAAACACTTATTTCTCTATTTCTTGTGGAAAACGTGCGAAATAAATAAAATGAATGAACATTCTATAACATTTTGGAAAACCAATAAAAGTGCGAATAATATTTGCGCACGTTTTCGAAAAAAAGTGTTTGAAAAAATGATCTTTTTCTGCTTGCACCATCCTAAGAACACCATTGATTGTGTTGATAATTTTGAATAGGTCTAAAACTACAGACACGACGTCTACTTTAGGCTTTACGAATATCCTAGAGTTGCTGAAGACAGTTGCAGGAATACACACGATCGAGTGAAGCAGAAAACGAAAATAAATAAGACAAAACACGACTGCCAAGATCGTACCCAGTCTTGTCATGGGAAAAAGCTTTAAATATTCTTTACTGCCAACTCTACTAGGTTACATAACCGACTTTAGGGAGGGGTGACATTTATCATTAGATTGATATGTGATTTCGTCCACACACATACGACAAGGAAGGTAATACGATAGTGGATTGATTTGGGAGGGATAAATTTCATAAGACATATAAAATGAATCATATTTGTATCTGACTAAATACATATGGTTACCTGTCATCAATTCTAAGGTGAGGTATCTGACATGATTACAAAGTCAGTTTCAGGGCATATTTTTAAAATACCAATCTTGTTGTGTTTGCATACGGCGCTAGTAGAGATTGATATCAATGTTTACCTACATGGGATGTGAGATGGGGAGAAGGAACACAAAAGAAGGGTAAATAAAAGGGGTGTCAGGGAAAGTAAACAAGAGAATTGGGGCATGGTTTTTGAGGGGTTCGGGTAACCTCGCCCATATCAGCTCAGGGCACCCTGGGTGGCCACACCCTGAAAACGGGTACATGTGCCCTGATGGGTTGTGAAAAATAGCACTGCTGCCACTGCACCTGTACAGTGAATCACAACAATAACATATGTATCGTCTATAGATACTTATCTACGAGTTCTTATCATACACACTACTGATCAAACTTTCAATATATATATACATATATATATATATATATATATATATATATATATATATATATATATAGATATATATATATATATATATATACATATACATATACATATATATATATACATATACATATATATATATATATATATATATATATATACATATATATATATATATATATATATATATATATATATATATATATATATATATATATATATATATATATATATATATATATATATATATATATATATATATTGGAACCCTTATAGTGGATACCTATAAGACCGGCAAAAAGTGTCCACTATGGAGGGGTGCCCATAATAGAGGGGGCGTTGTGACTATCAACTAACGTGTATATGCACAAACACAAACACACATATAAACACACGTATATATATATATATATATATATATATATATATATATATATATATATATATATATATATATATATATATATATATATATATATATATATATATATATATATATATATATATATATATATATATATTTATATATATATATATATATATATATATATATATATATATATATATATATATATATATACATACATACATATATACATACATATATATAAGATTCATATATGCGGATATATTCAAATGCCTTTTCTACATTCTGAAATTGCAAAATGCAAGTAATACGTAGTAATTTTCGAGATACATTTGTAATATTCTAATACTTTTTACACCTTTTTATTTAGTAATTGTTGATTTTACAACTGAATTCTTCTAGGAGACATTACGCTTCCCAACGATATTGATAATCTAACGTAGGATAGTTTTGTATCATTTGGACATCAATTGATTTTCTATTAATGATACAAATGTCAATCTAACGTAAGATAGTTTTGTACAGTATCATTTGGACATCAATTGATTTTCAATTAATGATACAAATGTTTCTTTTGGATTATTATTCGATTTTCTAAAATACATACTATAAGACAAATACGGTAGACGACAACTTACCTGTTGTCTTGTCTGTTCTATTGACCTTTGATAACGTCAATGCAATGGACATGACGCCCGCCACTGTTGCTATCAATAATAACATCATAATGATAACACCCATAAGTTTTCGCCTCGCTCGCGCCCTCTTCGCCTCAAAACTTCCATGCGCCTTCTCAAACTCCATCGTTGTTGGTCTCTCGTGGACTTTGCGGGACTCTGTCCTGAAGAAAGAAACTGGGTTGGGTGAGGCAGGACTCTCAGCTTCTGACATGAGACGATGGGTATGCTGATTGGCTGATGCGTCAATCACGTGACTGTCATGGCCGTCGTCACCTTGGAAACTAGCCCATAAAGGGTTTTCGTGCGTGACGTGTCGCTTCTGTAAAATCAACAAATGCTAACTGAAAAAGCGTGAAAGGTGTAAAGTTCTTTTATAACCACATACTTTCAATCATCATCAAAAACAATAGCTACGAAATCACCATTTTGTTACTTAAATCTCACTATACTTTTAACAGAATAACAGCTTCTGATATCTTTTACTCTGAGGTTATTTGAACTGTTCTTAGTCTTCATAATAATATGATGAGAAAGCAAAGCTTTAAATGCTCGCGCAGCTCGATGATATTTCTGCATTCCCCTTCAAATGCAGTTACAAAGTGTTTGTTATTGTTATCCGTGACGTCATTCTTTACTTGAACTTCGCTGAAACATATTGGAAGCCCCTTCATATGCGTTTTATATTTGTGCAGTAACCACACACAGTATGCGTAGCGATTGACCGAAAATATGGCATAAAAATTACTACGACTTCAACCTGTTGCAACATCGTCATTTCACGACAGATTTCCTCTAGAATTAAGCGACATGTAGAATTATTTGTGGCGGTTGTAGCGATTTAAACTGCATTGAAATCGTTTCACGGAAAGTTGAGTAAAGTCATTTTTACCGTGAACATCGAAGTTACGACTTTGGAATGCGCGGAATTCCATCGTAACATGACGTCATTTCAAGACGTCAGCATTTGTCGCACGTGAGCATGTATGTTTCAGTTGTTGCATAGTTCGTCGTGTGTTGCACGATAGTCGGCGACCAAAACGCTATTTTGACACAATTTAAAGGAATCAATCCAAATTTATTATTTGACTAAGAAATATTTAAAACATGAAACGATCTGGCGGCAAAATGTGCTCTTAAAGCAAAAAGTTATGCTCATTTCTCGCGAGGTTATCGAGCGAGCGAGATAAGAGACGAACAGACAGAAGTGTTGACGGAAGTGCGGACACCGTTTTCTAGGCCTCAGTATGTACTTCCATTGACAATGGCATTGTTGACATCCTATACCGTAAATGCTCGCTACGCTGAGCCGGCCTACGGCCGACTCACTACGCGAGCTATCAGCAGTAAACAGGCTATTTATGTACGTATGTATATCTTTTGACTGTACTTTACATTGCAAAATTAACATACACGTAAGTAATATGCAATAAAGATAAAGTAGCGTAAAGGTATACACACACGTAAGGTTATAACTAAAACCTAAGTGTGTAAACTAAGTACAATTCAAAATAAAGTACAAAATTGAAATGAGTTAGATATATAACAAATGTAATTTTCTACAAATATAATTATAAACTAGATTCAATTCTAAGGTATGAATCCGAAAACTAATACCTGTTGTAAAGAATTATAATGCAATAAAGGCCGTTCCATTTTAAAGTGTTGTAAGGGGGGGTGGGGGGGGGGGGGGGGGGGCGGCGGAAGATAATGTAAAATTCGACAACCCCCCCCCCCCTCTCCCTCCTGTCAGAAATCATATATAATCTCACGGGGTAAAATAGTTCAGAACTCGACCCTTCACCCCCATAACAAATCTTCTGTTTCTACCCCCGCCCACCAAACTTTGAAATGGAACAGTCCTTAGACAATCCTACTGATAGATAGATGAGTTACATCCCGGGGGTGGGGGGCACTTGGGTATTTAGGGGGGCGCATACGCTCGTTATCAAAATTAAAAAATACCCCTAAAGCACTGATTTCTGGCGAAAAAAGCACCCTTATTTTAATAAAAACGCTGACTTTTTCCACTCAATTAACACCCCTTCTTTTATCAAAACACTGACATTCGATGAACGGGAACACGTATTTCAACTTAAGATTTTATAATCCTCTGCGTGTTAGCGGCAGCAAGTGGCGGCAGCAAACTCGGAAGCCCAGCCACTTCGGGAGTCACTCGGCGTCAGTGCCGCGTATATTTCGTGGATTGTAAGTGGATTTTGACCCCCATACTTCGTACCTGGGTACAAAAAGTACCCTACTTTTACAAAATCGCGGACATGCGGAGGTTTAAAAAAAAAAGACCCCTTCTTCCGCAAAATACGTAACGCGGCCGCCCTCTGTACCTGAGTGCCCCCCCCCCCCCCCCCCCCCCCCCAGGGAGTTACATCAACTGCTATATATGGGGACAAAGTAGCTCAGTTGGTTGGGTGTCGGACTAGTAATCAGAGGGTCGCTGGTTCGATTCCCAGCCACTCTGGCCACTTTGGTCGTTCTTGGGCAAAACAGTTTATTCCATATTGCTTCAATCTACCCAGCTGCAAAATGGGTACCTAGCATAAATAAGGTGCGCTATATGCTGCCAGTTGCTCTGGAATATCCCCCGGGGGATTGAAATGGTTTCTGTATGTACAGTGCCTGCTAGGGGAGGAAGGTCGTGTGAGCACTTCGGTGGATACAAGACTATAAACCGAATACCTTTGCTATAACCTTTGAAGGCAATACATTCAGTATCACCTGTCTGCTACAACACGATACTAGAAACCAGATATGTCATCAGGAGAGCTTAGAGCGATGGGCATATGTAATATGTACGATGGACCAAGTGTGAAAGAGAAAATATTTGAATATTTATTTTCACCATAGTATTTTGGGGGGAGAAAATAATTCAAATATATTTTCACTCCCGTTTATTGGGGAGAGAAAATGAATTTAAATATATATTTTCCTTCCCCAATAAACGGGAGTGAAAATATATTTAAATTTATTTTCTCCCCCAATAAACGGGAGTGAAAATATATTAAATATAATATTTAAATATTTTCTCTTTCACACTTGGTCCATCGTAAATATGCCCAAGCGGTATATTTAGAAGGGGTATATTTGGGCGTGGTAGAAGGGCCATACTAAAATAATAGTTCTTTTGCCCTAAACTGTGGGTGTTAAAATATACAAATATCACCGTTGTGATAAGTACATGATTTACAAACACGTTCAACTTTGTGGCATGTTACTTCTAATATTGTTTATTTGTTCGATATATTATTTGTATAATGTTTGATTTTGCATCCTACTTGAATATAATTGATAAACATACAATACAATACTATTAGTTACGCCCTGTTGGAAAGTGCAATCCGGCCTGATACCCAAACGAAGTCATCACGAGGCGAGTGGGATCTGGATGACCACGTCTCTAGAGAGACGAAAGGATTGGTCAAGACAGGATTGGACGGATGGGAAAGAAAAGGTTGGATTAGATAGTGTTTGGGCTACATTATCCAAAGTACAACTGTGCCAATCTTCACACTTTTGTCAAAAAAGTGAACGATTCACCATAATTTTGGCTCTTAGCCTCCCCACTATTGGTATTATCAAAGGCTTATAAGACAAAGGCGTTCAACTTCTACTAGATGAGTCCACATGTCTATGGCCAGGAGTATCTATAAATATAACCAGATTCTTGAATGCATAGGACGCTTTTGGGGGAGAACTGCAGGAGAATGCTTCATGTTACCAGCCGGTGATCGTTAAAAGTCGTTAATGTCATTAAAAGGCAATAAAAGTACTGGCCTTTGGGCTGGGGTGTTGGCTTTTTTTATACCTTAAAATAATTTGGTTGTGTATTTTGGCATGATAGCCGTTTTGGCTAAGTTGAACGCCTTTATCTTATAAGCCTTTGGTATTATGGGAGGGAATGGGGGACATTTGGGGTGTAGTGCTGGGGAAATCTAAGGATAAGGCAATAGATAGATATGGTCAGGAAGAAATTACGTGTGAAAAAAGGTAAGGAGGAAGAGGGAGCATTAAAAAAAGACCATGATGAAAAAATACTTCGGGGACCACTGTTTAATTTGCCCCTTCTCTGACTACATAATGAGATGGTGCAATGGAACCACTAGTTGCGTAATTAAACGCGTGGAACCCTAGAGTGTGGGAAAATAGGCACAACTATTTAGAAAGTTGCTGCAATTTGACTCACTGCGGCAAACCAATGAGATGCGTCAGGTTGTGTGAGAAAATATGTGGTGTACGGTTAGTATGATAAGAATAAACTTTATTTGGTGATCGGTCATTGTATTTTATTCATTATCAATTTACTGATATTACTAAAGGGGCGTTGCTAAAGAATATTTGTTTGCACTCGCTTAAATTGATATTTTCAATTTGTTTTAGCGTCATGATGAAAATATCAGGGCGTAAGACCTATTTATAGTCGCCATGTGACTCGCAAAGCTGACCTGCGTTATGCCTGCGTCACCCAGCAGCCAGGGCAAAACCGGCGCGTTTTTCACACTCCCTAATAGTATTAGTAATACCTATACAACCTCCATCGTTTGGGATAGTAGAAAAACAGACGTGACGTTTCAGTGCATGTACATTACGAAATGGGGTGAAGGGGTGCAGGGAAGATGAACTACGTAAGAACGCATCCAGAACACTAACTATCTAAAACATAAAATGAAAAAGCGCACAAATAAAAGCTGGGTCCGCGGCCAAGGCCGCAAATCAATCAAAGAATTGGCGCACGTACGTCAAGACGAAAGTACGTGTTTCACTTGATGATCCATAAGTAACAGAAACATACTATTAACGTGTAATTCAAATTGAAAAGATTCCACTTCAACTCACCAATTTACAATCATCGTATCTAATGGCAATATTAGCCCTAAGTACGAGAGAAACGCTCTCAGAACCACCATGACAAACGGGCGCACCCGTACAAGAATAAAAACCCGTAAACACGGAAACTTTGTTTGACTGCTCCTCTTAAAGTTATTGCCAAAACCATCAAGCCATGTTTGCTAATAAATGCGAACACTGGTTAATAGAGTAATAGCATTTTAGTAATGACTATGAAACACTATATATATATATATATATATATATATATATATATATATATATATATATATATATATATATAATATATATATATATATATATATATATATATATATATATATATATATATATATATATATATA